>CM048854.1:30027729-31227729 GCA_026545225.1 Cornus controversa | reverse complement strand
GAGGGGGGTTTAATTGCTAAAAAAAAAAGGTTCAAGGGAGTTTTCTACTATTGAGGGTAAAGTATAGGGTTTCTTTGCATTTTATTCTATATGTTATAGGGATTATTACAAATACATGGACTTTTGAGTGCTATTTACCATTTCGTGGAGTCGGAGTTATGAAGTTTCGAAAAATTGAATTTGACTAAAATGTTAATCTCGACGTGAAAAAATTATGTTTTTCAATTTTTCATTCCCAAATTGTCATTTTTAGTAAAATGACTTGCACAAAAAATAGTACATAAATACACAAAATATTGTATCTTTGTAAACAAAAGTGGTACATATTTGCACAAAAGTGATTCTTAAATATAAACAACTTATAACTTTTCTTTTTTTTCGAAGATCCAATAACATTTGTGTATGGTGAATATTACATACGGTCATGCAAATGTTATATTACTATTAGACTTTCGGGAAAAAAAAAAAAGGAAGTTGTTCATGTTCAAAAATCACTTTTGTGCATGTAGATACCACTTTTGTGCACAAATATATAATTTTTAACTTTCCTATTTTATTAGAAATTGCATAACATGATTTTTCAAACTCTTCTATTTTTATTTAGGTGTATGGGTGAGACTAATCCCCTAGGCACCGCCCCCCCCCCCCCCCCCCCCCCCCCCCCCAAGCCACGTGCCTATTTTATTTAGGTATATGGGTCAGAGTAGTCCCCTAGGCACCTATTTTATTTAGGTGTATGGGTGAGACTAGTCCCCTAGGCACCGACAACACTCCCACAAGCCACGTGCCTATTTTATTTAGGTGTATGGGTGAGACTAGTCCCCTAGGCACCGACAACACTCCCACAAGCCATGTACATAGACAAATTCGAGCATAATAACTATGTGAGTTTTTCTAATTAACTCCTCGAACAGAGATACTCGAATCCTTGGTGGGATAATTGTGGGTTGAATTGAGAGAAAATGTGAAAAAATATACAAATGAAAAACTTAGCAAATAGAGTGTATACATGACTCATCCTATTATGTAGATATTGTCCATTTTGCATACTTTCTGTGCTCATAATTTTTAAAATACGTCTATATAATTAGAAGATTTCTATACATATAAGTGTGAAGAACTAGAAGATTTCTATACATATAAGTGTGAAGAACTTCCTCCTCTGCACAATGTGGGGGCATCACACTAAGCAAAGATGAAACTTAGGAAGCATGAGATTCAATGAATGACCAAATGAAATATGAACAGAAATTAGATATATGGGAATGGAGTTTTTCCTTTACAATTTGTCCAACACACTATTATATCACATTGTGGATGTGGTAGAAAGCAGTACAAACATATCCATGAGCATCTATCTAGACGTACGTTGTAGCATTCCCGCAATAATTTCTGATGTTGTCTTCTGTATTATGTGTTTGTTTGTATGGTTCTGTGTACCATGTGTTTGTTCAAGTGATGTATGCATGGATGGTACTTTGTGTGTGTATGTGTGTGTGTGTGTGAGAGAGAGAGAGATTAGGCAAGCAAGCTACACACTCCTACAAGGCTACAATGCTCTTAAATATTTATTTTATTTTATAAAATAAAATAATATTTTTGTATAACATAGTATTTAATATAGGCACTTTACTCATTTTAAAATAATAATATAATAAAATTAATAATAGTAAAATTAAATTGTTGGATACATTTTTTTAAGTGTGTCTAAGAAAAATGTCGGACACATATCCTATACTTATGTTCAACTATTGTATATTCAAGATGTGTGAGCCCCAGCGGGATGAATGTCCCCATTGAATTTTTTTTTTCATTTGTACTTTATACTCGTAATATTGTAAAATTCACTAATTTTTTAAAAATATAAATCCTTTCCCACCACATAAATTTCTTTGCAAATTATTTCACTTACTTTTAAAAAGTTATGTAACTTAAGAGTATCACAATGAATCTCATATTTTTTTTGCTTGAAGCCATGGTATGTTTGCAATCAACTTAAACATTTTACACCGTTGAGTCCAATACGATCCATAATATTGACCATATTTTACGATATTGTGAATTATATCATATGGTCAAGTAGAGATATACGAAAACTATACCCTGTACAGCATGTAGGGATGCACGCATGCAGGTGTGAATGTGATCTATATTTACACACACACACACACACACACATATATATATATATATGCAGGTGTTTCTAGAGATGATTTAATTCCAACATCTTACTTGACCTTTACCTATTCCAAAATCATAAGCAAAGAAAGTAGTTCCAATCTTCTATCTTCATTTTGGAACTTTTTCCAAATCAAAATCAAATCAAGCACTTTTCCTTTCTCACTTGTTATAATCATGTACACACACACACATATATATATATACCACCTATCACATCGAAAATATATATCTATCATTATCAAATATCCTGAGAAAAGGACTTTCTGGTGACACCGCCTTACCTTTCTTTACTCTTGTTCTTCCTTGTCAAACATGCTAGACGAGTTCACACGGCAATGCCCAAAAAGAAGATAGAGACCATGGAAAAAGGGCTTAGCCATCTCAATTCCTTTAATTCAGGTAGAGGAAGAAAATATTTTAATGTCTTTGTTTATTTTTTATTTCCACCCAATTTCTTCTAAAGCATCCAATCAACAGTAAAAAATGCATAAATAGGGATACCAAGGATTAAAAAGCCCCTACTGAGGTGAAAAAAATAGTAGGCATTCAAGTGGTATAGCTCTTCTTGTCAACGTCAGGGAAGAGAGTATCGTATCCTTTTAACAATGGATTGTGATATCACAAAACCAGAAACTTGTGTAAGAGAGAGCGTATGCGAAAGCATACTTGTATATTAGTATATTTTTAAATTTTAATGGAAGCATTTGCATAATTTTATAAAATTATAGGTATAAAGTGTAAATAAAAAAAATCAGTGATGCAGGAACTTTGGTTTTTGCACACTTTGCATGAAATAAAAATCTAAAATTTCAAACTATTTCCAAAACCAGGAAAAACCGTTTCATTTTAAAAAGAGTTATGATACAAAGTCCAACACTCGAACAACTCCGATTAATTTTATGTGAAAAGAGAATAACATTATAATAATGGTTATGAATATTTATGATAATATCATTGGCGTCATCGCAACACACATAAAACAATTGGAGATGTCCGTTGTCGGAATCTAAATCATTTTATTTTCAAAATCAAGGATCTAAAAAAATAGAAAGGGAGTTTTCAAAAGATTCTAGAGATCAAGATAGTGGAGCAAGGCACTCTCTATGTCTTCCAACTTGTTTACGCATGCAATGAGAAAACGTTTGTCTTCCCCAACAAACAAAACTACATCAAAAACAAAACAATGGTCAATCAGACGTGTTATCACATTGAAACATAAGAACATTGCTCAAGGAGTCTGAAGTAGTTGGACAAACATACATCTTCCACAACAATTACAAGTTTTCTCTAACCTACAAGTAAGAGAGAGAGTCAAGGATTAAAAGAAAAAGAAAACTAAAAATAAATGTGTGATGAACCAACAAAATTGAAATCCGCCATCTATAAAAAAAAAATGAATATATTTTCCGAACTCCAATGTTTTTGAATGAGTTTACGTGAATGGTGACATCATCTGTATCACAACTGATAAAAAGAAACTTTCATTTCAACCAAAAGCAAAATCCGAAGAATCATGAAACCTAATGCCATTCAACAGGTCAATTTAATGCAGTCATATATCCTTGAAAATTGCAACATTTGCAATTTGTTTACTGTTTATATATTTAAATCAATAACCAATATAAGCAAGGGACATGATACCAATTACCCATCTCCAAGAATAGTGCAATTGCAGCATATCAATAGCTGCTCCTCATGTTAGTGTATCTCTTCTAACAATAGATATGAAATGATGTTGAAAATCTCAAAAAAATACGGGTATATATATATGAAAAACTGTATCACCTTAAATTCTTTTTTTTAACTCAATCCTCTATTTGTAGATCGTAGAAATACAAAAAAATAACGGTACTAGCGAATGCAGAATTAAATACATATTTCGAAGCTCCACAGCGATAATGACAAAATACAGCTAAAGAAATTTTGGCATTGTCAAATCAGTTCTTGAGAAATTTCTTAATTAAATGTCCATCTAGAGAAATTTCCTAGTGTTGTTGACAATTTTCTCTAAGAAATTTATAGAGACACATGCACATCAATATAGCAAATACAGATCACTGACAAATATAAGGAATGTGGCAACTTATAAATATCAAAATGAACTATAAAATTTAATCTAATTCATTGATGAAACAGAATATGACAAAAATGTAGAGGACATTAAAAAGCAGCCGTCAACCCTGCAGGGAGAGTCCATTCCACAGTTTCCTTCTCTGAAATTGGTTCTGTCCAGTAAATCGTTTTCTAGCAAGCCAACCAATATGCAGCAGCAACGTTTGTCGAGTTGGTCAACTATCAACTAAATTTACCGATTTCCATCTTCTTCTTAATTGCTCTTTGACCATGGTATATGAACGAATCTAATATCCCCGACACAGTGAAAACACCTGAAATTGCCAGAATAAAATTTTCACAAACCATTGTAAACATTAGAATGAACTTAGTTATCTACTATGTTACATGAGTAAGAGTTGGACATGGGTATGGGATATGTGTTTGACACTTTTGGTTGTACATCCACCCAAAGAACATATCCAACAATTCAATTTTATTATATTATTACTTAAAAATGAGTGAAGTGCATATATTGAATACTATGTTACACAAAGACATTATTTTACTCTAGAAAATAATAGTGTCCATGTGTACTTTTGTTTGGGAATCTGACACATCCGACACGTGATTACATACCCGTTTCCGACACACATACCCAAGTCCATGTAACACAGGTTATCTATGGATAGAGCAGATCAGTGATAAGATTTTTTAACTTTCAACAAATCCATGCCTGTTAAAGGAGAAGAATATATTCATAACTACCAAAAGGTTGGAAGATTTCAATAAACCTCAAATACAGATATGCTTATATTCACTATTCCTCAATACACATGACCAAATTATCCCTCTGTAGTAATGTTTTGTGCAATAAAATTATAGCATCTTGCAGTTAAAATATTACATAAATGCAGTAAAACTATTACATTGTACACTAAAAGTTTTAGTAAACTATACTGTTTAATGTTTTGTGCAGTAAAATTATAACATCATGCAGTTAAAGTATTACATAAATGCAGTAAAACTATTACATTGTGCACTAAAAGTTTTAGCAAACTACTATGTAAAAGGTCTTAAGGGCAATTTGGACCTAAATAGTATAAATTGTCATATTTGTAATTACTTTTTGAAAAGTTGTTTTTTGACAATATACTATTTGAAAGTTGGTGTATTGTAATTAGGCTCCCAAAAGTTGTCATAAATTAAATTAACCATATATTTAAAAGAGTAGTACTATACTTGCCGGTCGGTTTTTTTCACACTCCTATCACTTGTATCCAACAAGGACTCTTAATAAGTAATGAATAAGGATAGTGCCTCCCTCCTCTGAAGTGTTTAAATGAATAACTGACACATTAGTCGGTAATAATACTGATTCAGTGTTTTATCATTTCCCTATTTAAAATGTATAAGTTAACGTGTATAATCAGGATCCAAAGGAAGGGAATGGGACATTCAGACGATGATAGCATGCCATGGCACCAAGCCACATGCTGAGCATATGAGTATCATCGTCTGAATGTATTTTAAACATGCATATGTTACATTCAAGCGCCACTTCTGTGTGCCGTATATGAGCGTGCCTCCTCCCTTGGTTCACTTCATCTTCATCCCTTGTATTATTGTTTTGCGAGAAGAAAGAAGAGACTTCAAAACCATACACAAGCTGTGCTCCACCATTCTCCTGAGGTCATTGCTTTTTACCCATCTAATTTTTCTTTTAGTTGTCTTGTTGTCCCCTCACACTGCCATAGGTAGATCTGAGAAGGTTAGGATAGTTGATAGCTTCGAAGATGAGGGGTTACTCGAAGTTCTGAAGTGTTAGGTAGTTACGGGAATCCCGACTCCGAGTACATCAACCCGGAAGAGGCTGATTCTTCCGATTCGGTTAGGGTTACGCCGATCTTGAAGAAGGTCAGAAAAAGAATTTGAGATCCCAAATAGTGTTTCACTTAGGTCTTATCCTTTGGATCATAATTATCGGTCCGACCAAGGAATTGGCGATGGAGAGATGTTGTTCTCAGTAAAACATCTTGCAACCTTTCGCTTTTCTTTACACCCTTTCTATCATTTAGTACTCTATCATATGAATCTTGCCCCACTTCAAGTAAACCCTAATTTCTTAAGAATTATTTCAACTGTTTTGGCGCTCAATTTGGAGAGGTCCTTGGAACTAGGTTTTGACTATCTGTTAGCCTGTTACCAAGTATGTGCGACGAAATATGAAAAATGTAGATACCATTTTTACCCTCGATCTGGAAGGTCCTTGTGCCTGGGTCATCCTACTTCTGACAAGGGTTAGAAGGAACAGCTTGTCGTTGTGGGTGGTAAATGGAGGGTAGATTCTTCTGCTAAGTACCCGATCCTGAAGAAATTCGGAGGAATAGGTATACCCACTTTCGATCTTACCCTCAATCTCCATTGTAATTGTGCCGTGTGTGAAATTCTTCTTTTCTCTAAGATTTGTTCTTACCTTGGTGTAGTTAAAGACTCTCTTCCTCAATCGGAGGTTCGCGCTCGGCTGAAGACTCTTTGAGGAGAAGGTGGAGCAGTATTCCTCGGTCAAAGGAATTATTGAGTTCTGCTAATCTCAGAGCCATTACCAAAAGTGCTCTGGAGGTTAAAGAAATGAAGCTGCCGCCTACTACACACCGCAAACCGAAGAAGCTTACTGACAAAGAGAGGGCTATTGTTATTTCTCTAAAGGAAAAACAAGCTCAGGATGAGTTAGCAAAGAGGAAATCCCCTGAGGCCCCCCCTCAGTTACCGAATCTGAGCAAATCGTCCTAGCCCATAATGTTCAAAAAATTGCTGATAAGGTTGCTAATGCCCCATCATCTTGCTCTAATCTACAGCTAGTCACTACTGTTGGCACAACTCTTCCAACAAGGATGGGCTGAATGGCCCAAGGTTTGATGATGCTTCTGCTGGGCCTTCCAGTACTACGGTTACCACATGGGTCCCCCGAATGGTCAAGGCTGATGGGTCGCTTCTTACTGTTGAGGACTCCATCCTCAACGATTTCGCTTCTCTCAGAGCTTACCTTGGAGGTATGTGGCCCCCACGTGAGGCACATCGAATGGAGACTTCAATCTCTACTCTGGCAGAATCTTGTCCAAACATTGCCACGAGGGTATGTTATTATTATACATTCTCTCTCTCTTTTTTTTTTTTTCGACTTTAATCTTCTCTGTTTAATTGCTGGACAAAATTTGTTTGGGGTGGTGGCGACGTGCCGTTCGGTTGATCAAGTTGCTCTGAAGGTGAAGAGAGCTATGATTGAGAAGATGAGAGCAGAGAACGAGACAAAGTCAACTCTTGCTAAATTGAAGGCCCGCTCAGGAGGCTGTGGAAGCTGAGCAATCCAAATGTGGTGCTCTGATGGCGGACCTGGAGCAGAGCAGAGCCCTTTGTCTCTCTCTTCAAAAAGAACAAGAAGATGCTGATAAGGGAAGAGTTGTTGCGGAGTCGAAGGCTAGAGAGCAAGAACTGACGGCTTCGTCTCTGCGAGAGCAGGTTGCCAACCTGGAGGACGGATCCCGAGCGCTTTATAAAACGCTAACCAGAATGGTCCAAGTTCGAAATGCAGAGGCTTACAAAATCGGCTTCGAAGATGCCACAGCTGAACTCGAGAATCGTGCCTATGCTTAGGGCCCTGATCAATACGACAGGGAGATGGAGATTCTGAATGAGAATTACTAAGACCCTGAGGTTTCTGATCAAGAGAACATTTTTGTTGAAATTCTCGGAAGTCTTGAGGCCCCTCCATCTGCTGAAGACTCTGAGGCTACTCGTTCGGATGCCCCTGCTTAACTGTCTAGGAAAACATATGTACTTTTTCATTTGTAACTGCTGTGCTAATTATTAGCAACTTTTGTAATGAAACACAACATTTTGAAACTGACTTTGTGGAAATATTTTGCAATGAAATACAACTTTCTTGTTTTTTTTTTCTCTGGCGTTCGGATCAGATCGAGCCTTGGCTGATCTGGTCGTTGCCTTTCTGGTCTTAGCCATCTCTTGGGCCTTAGTCTCTTTTGGGGCCCTAGCCCTTTTTTGGCTTTCAGATCAGATCGAGCCTTAGCCTCTTATGGGGCCTTAGCCCTTTTTTGGCGTTCGGATCAGATCGAGCCTTGGCTAATCTGGTCGTTGCCTTTTTGGCCTTAGCCATCTCTTTGGACCTTAGCCTCTTATGGGGCCTTAGCCCTTTTTTGGCGTTTGAATCAAATCGAGTTGTGGCTGATATGGCCGTTGCCTTTCTGGCCTTAGCCTCTTATGGGGCCTTAGCCCTTTTTTGGTGTTTGGATCAAATTGAGCCTTGGCTAATCTGGCCGTTGCCTTTCTGGAAGATGGTGCTGCATGCGGGGAATGTAGTTCGGGGCAAACTATTGATTTATTTTCTTAAAACTGAAGAACTCCTAACTTTCATTTGAATTCTATACATAGTATTTCTTTAAATGCATTGCATTCCATGGTTTTTCTATTTCAGCTATGTCCCCTCGAACTCTTCGAAGTTTGTAGGTGCCCTTCCCAATTACATCTAATAATCTCATACGGGCCTTCCCAATTTGCACCAAGCTTCCCGGCATTGAGCTCTTTGGTATTCTCTGTCACCTTCCTTAGAACCTAGTCACCAAGGTTGAAGGATCTGTGTTTTACCTTCTTATTGTAATAATTTCTCAACGTCTGCTAGTACGCCACCATTCGGATCTGAGCAGGCATCCCGCCGTTCTTCTAGTAGGTCGAGGTTTTGCCTGATGAGGTGCTCGTTCTGGTTTCTGTCGAACGATTCAGACCTATGAGTCAGGACTGCTAGCTCCGTTGGTATAACAGCCTCAGACTCGTAGGTAAGGCTGAATGGACTTTCTCCGGTCGGTCGACGAGGAGTTGTTCAGTACGCCCAAAGCACGTTCAGTAGTTCTTCCAACCACCGTCCCTTTCGGTCTTCAAGCTTCCTTTTTATGTTAGCAAATATGGTATTGTTGGTAACTTCTGCTTGCCCATTTCCTTGCGGGTCTGATCTGGAAGAGAATCTTTGATTTATGCCGTACTCCATAAGGAATTCTCGTACGAATTCATTGTCCAAGTTTTTCCCATTATCCATTATGATTCTAATTGCGAGTCCGAACCGACATATAATGTTGTTCCAAATGAATTTATTTACTTGCATATGAGTGATTGATTGCATTTATCAATATATATATATATATATATATATATGAGTGATTGATGTAAGCTTCCGCTTCGACCCACTTTGTGAAGTAGTCTGTCGCCAACAGTACGTAACGTTTGTTTTGTATGGTCGGGGGGAGTGGTTCGACAGAATCCATTCCCCACTGGGCAAAAAGGCCATGAGCTTGTCATTACATTCAGGTCTCCCGGTGGTTGGTGTGTGATGTTGGCATGACGCTGGCATCTGTCACAACTTCGGGAATGTTCTGCTGCATCCCGAGCCATATATGGCCAAAAGTATCCTTGGGTGAGGGCTTTGTGTTCTAATGATTGACCTCCTGAGTGGTTACCACACACTCCTCCATGGATCTCTTTCAGGACCTTGCTTGCTTCTGAGGTGGTCTAGCATCTCAGGTAAGGGCCTGAGAACGACTGTCGGTATAAATGGTTGTTGTTAAGGGAATACTTGGCCGCCTTCATCCTCAACTTCTGTGCCTCACCCTTCTGTTCCGGTAGGATTCCGTTTCTGAGGTAGGACACTATTGGGTCCATTTAGCTTGGCTCCCTTGAGATGACTAGTGACTCATGATCGTTACATGTGCTGGGACTACGCAGTGTATCTAAAGTTACCACTCTGGTGAATGATTCATTCGTGAGAGAAGCCAAACTGGCTAACCGATCGACCTCTTCATTCTGTTCCCTTGGGATATGGCAGAACTGCACCCGATCAAAACTACGGATTTCACTGTTCACTACTTTGTATGCTTTCGTCCTTTCCTCTTTAGAGTGATACTCACCTCTTACCTGCTTGATAATTAACAGTGAATCACTAAATACTATTAGATCTTTTACCTGCAGTGCTTTTGCCAGTCGTAGGCTTGCTATAAGTGCTTCGTATTCAGCTTCATTATTCAATGCCTCGAACACCAACTCGATAGCATAGTGAAGCTCTGTTCCTTCGGGAGTTTTGATTTCAATCCCTATTCCTACCCCTGTTTTTCCCGAGGATCCGTCCACGTATAACTCCCAGCTTGGTTCCGTTACTTGTGTGTCTTCATCATCTGACTCATACTCCAAAAGGAAATCGGCGACGACCTGTCCCTTTTTTGCTGATCCGGATTCAAATTTGATGTCAAAAGGTCCGAGCTCCATAGCCCACTTCATTGTCCTTCTGGATACGTCCGGTTTGTTGAGGATCACTCTTAGAGGCAACGTGGTTGGCACGATTATTGGATGTGATTTGAAGTAATGCCTTAACTTTTTCTTTGCATGCACCAGGGCTAGGATTAATTTCTCTGCTCTATTGTACCTGCATTCAGCCCCAGTCATGGTTTTGCTGGAGTAGAAAATAGGGAACAGCTTGTTCTCTTCTTCTCTAACCAGAGTTGTTGCGCTGGTTGCTGATCGCGAAACGGCTAGATAGAGGAAGAACGTTTCTTTCTCCCTAGGAACAGAGAGTATTGGTGGATTGCACATATATTCTTTAAGTTTCTCCAGGGCCCCTTTCTACTTTGGTCCCCACAGATGTTCTCCTTTCTTCCGTATTACATCAAAGAAGGGTTTACACCTGTCTGAAAGTGGGAGATAAATCTACTCGAAGCCGCAATGCGTCCGATTAACACTTGAACCTCTCGATGAGTGCTTGATTCGGCATTGTGAATAAGTGCTAGGGCTTGAGCTGGATTGATTTCGATTCCCGTTCGACTGACTATATGTCCTAAGAACTGCCTCAACGATACCCCAAAGGTACATTTGAGCGGGTTTAACTTCATATTGTGACCTCGTAAAGTGTCGAAGATTTCCTGTAAATGCACTAGGTGATTTTCTTTTTTTGAACTTTTGACCATCATATCATCTATGTAAGCTTCAACCGTTTGACCCATTTGACTCTTAAAAATTTTGTTTACTATGTGCTGATATGTAGCTGCCGCATTCTTTAGCCCGAAGGGCATTACCTTGTAACAAAAAGTTCCTCTCTAGGTGATGAAGGATGTTTTTTCCTCGTCTTCGGGGTTCATCGAGATTTGGTTATACCCGGAGTACGTGTCTAGGAAGGTGAGGCGCTCATACCCTGCTGTGGCATCCACCATTTGGTCTATCTTCGGTAACAGGTAACAATCTTTTGGACAGGCTCTGTTCAAGTTGGTGAAGTCAATACACGCCATTTTCTGTTCTTTCCAACTACCACTACATTGGAGAGCCATTCTGGGTACTTTACCGTCCTGATGAACCCAACTTCTAGCAGACAGCCCACCTCCTCTGCTATGATTCTGTTTCTCTCTAGTGCGAATCTTCGTTGTTTCTGTTTTACCAGAGGAGTCATGGGGTTCACATTGAGATTGTGGCAGGCTACGAACGAGTCTATCCCTAGCATATCTAGGTGGCTCCAAGCGAATACATCTGAGTTCTCCTAGAGGAACTTTGGCAACTCTAACTTTTCTTTAGATTGGAGTGACCCGATCTGTGTCTCGTGATCTTGCTTTTTGTCTATTTGAATGCTCTCTAGTGCTTCTATTGTCTGTTCTCTGCTACCTTCCTCCTCCGCATTCAAGGATGACTGTAGTTGCTATTTGGGGTTTGTGTCATCGTGCAAGGACTTTTTAAGAGCCACTACAATTCATTCCTTTGCCGCTACTTGATCCCCTGGTATGTCAATAATTCCCCTATCATTCGGTGCCATACATCTTATAATCTGATGCAATGTGGAGGGAACGCCTTTCATCCTATGAATCCACCCTTGTCCCATAATCAGGTCATAAGAGGATTGGACATCAGCGACCACAAATTGCTCCCTCAGGGTTCTCTGAGCTGCTGTTATAGAGAGTAAGACCAACCCAATCGGGGTGACCCTTTTTCCGTCGAAGCCTACCACAGGACTCTCAGCTGCCTTGATCTGTTCAGTGTCTATTACCAGTTGCTCAAAAACTGTTTGGGTCATAATGTTGGTGCTAGATCCTATGTCGACCAGAACTCTTTTGACAAGGCAGTTGTATACAAAAATGCTGATCACAAGAGGGTCTTCGTGTGGCATCTCTACCATCATTAGATCCCGATCGCTGAAGGTGATCTGGACTTCGATTTCCCCTTCATGAACTGAACCAACGTCGCTGATTTTCTGAAGCTTTCGTGCCTGTTAGAAATGCGTTCGAGTTGATAACTGACTAGGCTTCGTAGCGTATCCATTGATTGTGTTGATTGTCTGAACAGGATTAGCATTCTGATTTTCCCCTCTGGATTCCTGTACCGCTCGGTCAGAGCGTTGATTTTGATTTAGCAAGTATTTTGATAATTCACCCTTTGCTATCATGTCCTCTACTTGACCCTTGAGGCTACGGCATTCACTGGTGGTGTGCCCGTAATCCCTATGAAGAGCGCAATGTCTAGTCTAATCTCTGAGCTCGACCGGAAATTCTCATAGGGGAGGCGTTCGGAACACCCATTTATCCTTGTTCTCGTGATAAAGCCTTGACAGGGAATATTTTAAGGGTGTTATCTTGTCATAATAACTTTGTTTTTTTACTGACTGATGTGATTTTGCCGAGACAACTCTTTGATCCTTGATCTTTGACACTTTTCCTTTGTCTGTGCGCTCACACTGAGTGTTGTCCTCTATTGTCATAATGCACCATCTTCTTCCAGAATCAAGTATCCCTGTGCCTTGGCGTTCATATCGCTTATGTTTTTGGGAGTCTTCTGTTTTTGGGAGTCTTCCTGATGAGGGAAGCATGGAACTTTGTTCCTGGTATTAGGGCCACTTTGAGAGCTTCGATCGCGGTTGTTTGGTCACATCCATCTATCAAAGACACCTCGACATTACATCTGATCAAGAAGGCTTTCAAAGTTTCCCCCTTCGCCTGTCTCATCATGAAAAGAGATGAGATTGTTTTCTGCCAATATACTGGGCAATGAACAACTCACACAACCTTCGGAAGCTAGGAATCGAATTGGGGGGTTGCTCCTTAAACCATGCCAGGGCGGGCTCCTTTCAAACTAGTCAAAAAAGTTCTACACATAAGAGTTTTGTCCTCAGCGTCCATGGCCATTTTTAGTTGGACGTGATATACATGTTCGACAAGGTCAGTTGTACCATCGAAGAACGTAAAGCTTGGGATAACAAATTTCTTTAGTCTAGGGGCTTTCTGTATTGCCTCAGTGAAGGGTGATTGAATCATTCGATCTGTCACCTGAATGGCCAGATCCGCTAGAGTTTGCGTTTTCAAACTTTTGATTCTAGCGTCAATCTCTTTCTGGAGTTTGTCAGCAATCTCTTGAAAGGGAACGTCTGACTTCGGATAACTATGCCCCGAACGAGCAAGTAATGGTGGGAGGTGAGCGATTTGGGGTGGGCTGTGATCTCCAGAGCCCTCATGATCGGCTTGAGGTTCGGCCACCTGCTTTCCAGTGAGGCGGTTGATTTTATCCTGAAGCTGTTCGTTCAAACAATTGGATTCTTCCAACTGTAGTCGCAACTGCTGTAGCACTTGCTCCTGTGTCTGGTTTTGCTCCATCGTTTCGCTGTGTATAGGTGATTGAATACCCACGATCGTTCCTGATCGTAACTGTAAAGGCATGAATTTCACTCAAGGTATGTTATGAGCTTCCCACAAACGGCGCCAAAGTGTAGATGCAATAATCTACCCTCTAGTAAAGTGAATTAGTGAAAATCTCATCCCCCACTCCTTGGAGTGGGAATGAATATTTATATTTTGATTTCTTAACGTAATACAGATGTCATCTGCCACATGTCTTTCTACGTGCAGGGAATTTTCCCTCCACAGTTCATTTTTAGTTCTGCACCTTTTTGCCAGTTTTTAGTCAATACTAGGTACATTTTGTTTCATTGTTATATGATAAATGCAACATGTGGTTGTCTATCATTCAAGAAATAAGAAACTGTTATGAATTCGAAGATTGCAAATTGAATTCATGAATTGGGAAAGGATTTGCTCTAAGAGCACCAATTTGAGCACAGAGAATGAGTGGCAACCCTTTAGGAGGAATGTGTGACTTAGGTCCTCCCCCCACCTATTTTTCCTTCCTGTCTGGTGGTGGTGGGGAACTGCAAGCAGAGATCATTTAATTTTAAAGATTATGAAAAGTATGACAAAACTTGTTCTTAAAGGGAAAGGTGGCCTAAATCTCTTTATTTTAATCAACAAAAGGAATATAAATGGACTAGGACTTTAGTCGAAGTGATAAAAGAGAGAGAGAGAGAGAGAGAGGTCTGACCTCCAACTATAGCACAAACATTAGTTAGGAAGTGTAAGAATGACACATGTTCCTCTGTGAAAGTCACCTGGAATAAAAAAATGATATAAAATAAGCATGATTATGCAATCCCCAAGTTATACATAGCTTTTTGTCAAAGAAAGATGCAAAGGAAAACTCTCAGCTTTAACCAGTTGAATTTAGAAGCATTTCTCATCATTAAATAAACTAGCAAAAGAGAAACAAAAATTCTTTAAGATACAATTTGTTGAAATACATCAGATAGGAAAACATAATCAGTCAGACCAGCATCAACAATATTTTTAAAGACCCACAAGTTTAATAAGATATGGAACGAACTTGTGAGAAAAAATGAAAAGAGGAACCCACCTTGATTGGTGAAAGGTCATAAAAGAAGAAAACTCCAGGGAGTGACTGAAGTCGACCTACTTCTGCACTCCTAAAATGTTCAGTTACAGAAAACTGCATGGAACAAATGCTAGTGCGTCTCATGTCATGTTTAAGAAAAATTAAGACAAAGGCCAAAGAATGACAACTTTGATGTGATAACTGAACCTGATTCGACTGGATAGTGTGTCCACTAACATCTGTGTATACAGTAGGTACCACCTGCAGAATACATAGTGAATTTTGTAAACATCAACAAGATCAGATATTAAAGGTAAATCTGTAGTTCCATTCCTATCTCAGAACTGAAACTAGACAATGTCATCAGTTTAGATGAAATGTGTTGCAGATAGTTCCATGCTCACGGGTTAAGTCACTCCCTTCTAAGTTCTACCTACCAACACAAAAGCATAAAAAATGTGCTTTATGCTTTTGTCATTCAAGCCACTGGACCCTAAAACCTCCCCAAAAAACTATTACACATACACCTCTTCAACCATCACAAAAGATATTCATTATAGTAGAGATAATATAATGCCTACACTTGCATTAGCAGAGATGAACATGCAAAGGGAAAGTGATAGAAAATGACTACAAAGGCATCTATCTACAATACTAACCTTGAGAAAATATTGATACATCACACTGGATGTTTGTTGTGTCCACTGCACACTGCAAATTGAAGCAATAAGAAAGATGTGCAAATATATATTATATAAAGTCGCAAACAACTGAGGAGGAGAGCACATTGAATGATTGAGCCAAATGAGGAAAGAAAAATACCCATCAAGAGGATTCACTACACCAGGGAAATAGTCTCCGAAAGTTAATCTATTGATGTTGTGACTTAGCTGTATCAAATAAATATTAGTTACTTAAAGGGCCTCTTCAAGATATCAGGAAAGTAAAAGCAAGTTAAAGAGGAAGTCAAGAGTTTCATTTGTTAGAAAAGCATACTATAAAGCTCCTATTGAATACAACAGCCAGAAGACAAGGCAGCAGTATCATATCTTACATTGAAACTGTCCTTCTGAAATGCTAGTATGTCGTGCACATGAACATTTGATTGTTGAAAACTTTTCCCAGGTGCAAAATGAAAATTTCCGGCCACCTTATTAACTTCTAAAAACCCATATATATTACATCCTTCACCTTCTTCTTCTTTAATCTTTTGTAGAAAACCTTCTCTTTTGCACTGAATGAACATGTCTAATCAGAAAGAAAAAAATGATAACATACTAAAATTCAAATCATGATGAAATGTTGCAAATATACATCCAACAAAACCAAGAGAGAAATCATACTCAGTCCATTTTATATAAGAATGAAGATGAGAACCATCATTTTCAAAACTGGTACAGCTAAAACTATAAGAATTAGCAAACCAATATGTAAAGTTCATTAGATTGACAGCAAAATTCATCAAAGTAGTCTGCGCTTTAAGCCCAAAGCAAATAAGATGACAAAAGGGAATAAATAAAGAGGGCAAAGTCATCATCTCATTGAGTGAAGCTCACGTAGCACATGAAGATGTTAACCTGCATTATATTATGTTTGTTTCATTATTATAGAATTTAAAAAAAACTTATCCCTTTCAGGCATAGCTTAGCCTTGCAGGGGATAGGACACCATGCATTATCTTCTTCTTTTTTCTTGATTTTTAAAAGAACAGATATCTCATTTTGGAATCATAAAGAATGCAAGAACAACAAAATGAGCAGGACTGCAAGAAATGACAATAAGCTAGGAAGGATGCTACATTATAAAGCCGGTTAAAAAGAAAAGGAAAAAGCAAAGGATAATGTAAAACTCAAAAAAACTGATTGCAATCATGGTAGAAATCATAAATTGGTAAAGCTTTGTCCCCGCCCCTCCTGCCCCCCCTGTTATTAAAGGCACGCCTAGCAAGGTACATTGGGCGCGCGCCTCGTAGTGGTAGTCTAGGCACGCCTGAATGTGTTTTTCTTTTTTTAAAAATATTAATTTCCTAAACCAAAAAGGACAAATTTGGTATGTTCTGTAACTTTTGTTCAGAACAAAAAAACAAATAAAAAATCCCAGTAGACCCACCATGTTCTAGAACTTTTGTTTAAAATAAAAACCAAATAGAGAAGCCCAAAAGATCCAAACAATGTGAATGACGCCAGAGCCAAACTTCGTGAGCGATCCAAGCCCCCCTACATTGCACAGCAGTTGCAGAGATCACAATCAGGTCAGTTCTACTTCTTCTCTCTTCATCTACTTCTTCTTTCTCTTCATTTTTCTTTTGCGTTCTGTTTCTTTTTTCTGTTATGAGTTCTCTCTCTCTTCATTTACTTCTCCTTCTCTCTCTTTGTTTTTTTTTGTGCTCTGTTTCTTTTTTGCAGTCCCTCTCTCTCTTCATCTTCTTCTCTCTCACTCTTTGTTTTCTCTTCTTCAATTGGTGTCCTAAATTATTTCCTTTTGTATTTTTTTTTGTTAACTGATTTTCTTGACAATTTGTGCTCTGTTTTTTTTGGTTAACAGTATTTTTTTTTTGCATGTTTGTTTGTTAACAGATTTTGTATGTATGAAAAATAGATTTGTACTCTGTTTTTTTTTTCCTTTTTTTGTTAAACAGATTTTTTTGAGATTGTTGTTCTCCTCTCTTTCTTTCTTTTTTTTTGGGGTGCTCTATTTTCTTTTTACCACATTATTATCAATTAGCTGTTGGCTTTGCTGAATTAAGTAATTACATTCTATTTTTCAATTGTAAATAAATAGAAAAAATGTCAAATTCTCAATTAGCTGTCAGGTTTGCTGAATTAAGTAGTTACATTCTATTTTTCAATGTAAATAGATAGGAAAAAATGTCAAATTCTCAATTAGCAGTTGGGTTTCAGTGTTTGCTGAATTAAGTAGTTACTAACTTACTAGTTACATTCTATTTTTCATTGTAAATAGATAGCAGAAAATGTCAAATTCTCAATTAGCTGTTGGCTGTGCTGAATTAATGCTGTTTGATAAAACTGAAAATTTTGAGAGCTGAATTTTTAGTTCTGAAGTTTTTAAGTGGTAAATAAAAAATAAATATTTTTTTGAATTGTGACAAGTGATGTCCCTGTCACTTAAATTTTGCCCCATTTTAAGTGGTGCTTACCGTTTTAAGTGATATTCAAATTGCGTTATCAAACACACTTAATTGGATAAGCGCTTAATATGTTCAAAATTAAGCACTGAATTGAGTTATCAAACAACAACTAAGTAGTTAAAAATGTCAAATTTTCAATTATGCGCCTCGCCTTGCGCCCAGGCTCCAACCCCCTCTCTTCGTAGTTAAGATTGAAGCTTTATAATGAGGAAAAGAAACAAGGTCCATGTAGACTTCTAATGTTAATGTTACATGACCAGGCATTCACCACTTTAGTTGCTCATGAGTTTATAGCACATTTAAGCAGACAGTACAACCAACCTCAACTACTTAACTGTATTTTTATTGTTCATAAACTTTGGCGCAAGTATGATTCCATCGAGTCATATGTCATCTTCCCAAAATATGACCAACATGAGAAATAGATGAACATACAATTCCTTTTCAGTTAGGAAAACATAAAGACAATAAGCTCAGCTCACCATGCAGTAACTTGTTATGGTACATCATCCTAAATAAAAGTATTCTCTTAGGCAGTGCATGTTAGACACCGTTAGATTTATGAGTCATGTGTTGGCAAATTCCTACTCAAACTTGGATTGTAATTAGTTGTTCAGGGTCTTGTTTAATCAAGGTTAGGGGTTTTTTTTTCAAGTATTATTTTTCTTTGCAAAAGGAGTCTAAATTAATAAAAACAACAACAAAACATTAGCTGACCTGGTCAATCATATCTGGATTTGACACTGCCCAGCCTTTCTTTCGATATGCTTCACGAACGTCCTCGCATGAGTTACAACAATCATCATCAGACTGCAAAATACAGGGAAAGGGAGGAACTCATAAGCAAAAACAGAATGATACCTCATTCCCTGAATAAGTTGAATCAGCAAAGTAGAATAATATATCGTATACCGAAAGCAGAGGAATAAGGAAAAATAAACTTGATCACAGATTGTTACTAATTATATTAGCAAGAGATATATACACAAACAAAATAAACCAATGACAATGAGTATTATCAACCTATCATAACATGGAGGAAATTTGTAAATTATTAAGTGCAGCAAAAGTAAATTCTTCTTACATTTTTTTTCCATCTTTAAGAATAAGTCACCTCTAATGGTTATAGATCAACATGCCAACCACTCAAATGAAGAAGAAGGAAGTGAAGGAATGAACAAAAAAATAGAATTGCTCCACAAGTTCCCTGGAATGTAGATCTTTTGGTATGTGGAATCGGAATGGGATCCTAACATCAAATATTCTAAATGTGGTATAGAAGAATAGGCTTGTGTAAATTACAAGTTTAAATTCGTTAAGGCATTTTCAAATGCAAGAGTACTTTTTACTGTAAGTGATGAATAATCATGCATACTGCGGTTACAGTGCACAAATTATATATTTATTTCCACAATTTTGTTATACTAGATATAATCATGCAAGGTATTCAAACATGGTAAACTGAACCCACTGACTCTGCATCCACTGAAAGCCCGTAACTTTCGTCATCATCAGCAGTTGGTACTCCTTTCTTACAGAACCTTGATTCCTTCTTAATGTAAAAAATAAGTTAAGAATAGAGAAGTATCTTATGGTATATGGATTGTTAAATTTAATGTTCTAACATGATAATATACCATGTTCATTAACATTCGTTCTGAAATGGAAGTCACCAAGGCATTAGCGTGTTCTGGTAATTGCAATTGCTCCTATTTTATCAATCTCCATTCGATTATGAAGCCACAAACAAAATGAGATCGATCAGGAGTAGTGTCTATTTTTTTCCTTCTATTTATTTATTTTTTTTACCCTTTTATTTATATATTTATTTTTGCAAATCTGCATCTGAAAATAATTATATGTAAAAATACTCTAAAATTGGAAAACATAGGAAAATTTTCTTGTATAAAATAAAACAATTATGAAGACAGAACTAGTAGTTTTAAGGGGTAAAGTGCATTAAACCCCCCTGAACTATCCCATTTTTAGCATAAAAACCCCCTAAACTCTATTTGGGACATTTAACACCCTATACTATCCAGTTTTTTGCAAAACCAATCTTAACATTAACACGCCAATCAAAATATAACAGAAAAATGAGGCGTGCATGTCACACGACTGGCAACAATTATAAAATGACAAAAGTAGCCCTTAGCCCTAGTGATAGTTAAAACCAACCCATTACAATCGGGTTGACCCAATTTAATGACCCTCTCAAACATCCCACACCACCTTCCGCTCCCAGAAAACCCTAACAACCCTTTTCAAGCAGTCAGTGCTCTCTCGCCCAATCTCTCTCTCTCTCTCTCTCTCTCTGTTTGTTTACGTACAACTGTACAAGACCAAGTCCGGGACGTAGACGTTGAATTCAAAAACCAATCACGTTGGCTCCGATTCCATGGATGAGCAGCAAATTGGGTTTGGTGTCTTTGTGGGTTTTGGGAACCAGAAGTGGGGATATGAAATCGTCCCATTGCCACATAGAGCTGGCTCCGATTCCATGGATGAGCTGGAAATTGGGTTTGGTGTCTTTGTGGGTTTTGGGGACACAACAGTGGATGATCGTGCTGTCGCCGAGATCGTGGTGGTTGATTTGAGACCCGCATTGCTGAATGAATATCTGTAGCACCAGTCTTGCAATGCCGTGAAGCTGAAAAACTTGGCCATTTAGAAGAGAATTAGAGAACCAATCACAATATGCAAATGGTGGGTCTGGAATCAAATACATTGGTAATTCAAAGAGAAACTTGGAAGTGATTCAGATTTGGCATCACAGTGTGAAGAACTCTAGAAGCTTTTTTTTTTTTGGTAATGAAGAACCTTTGAAGTTTGCAGAGAGAAAGAGACGGAGGTGGAAGGAGATTGTCAGCAATGGGATAGTCCATTTAGCTGATGTGCTTGATTCTTATTGGTCGTCCATGTTTACAAAGCCTTTCTGGTATTGTGTATCCAGAAGTACCAGATCGAGTTCGAGTCGGTCGCCAATGTTTACAAAACGGCGTCCTTGATAATAAACATTGGTTAGATGTAAGAAGCGACATCCTTTAAATAAGGGTAAAATTGTCAAATTGATCTTCCGTTAACTGCAGCTTGACGCTATGGCCTTTGAGTGTATATTTTATCTTAGTTTAGGGGGAATAGCTCAGAGGGGGTTTAATGCACTTTACCCTAATTATAATTCTGGTTCTGATTCTGATATCTACTTAAATATATTGCACATTTTAAAGAAGTAAGGGTTATGAAGGATGTGTAGGATGCAAAAAGTCAACAAATGGAAGGTAAATAAGTTCTTATGCGCATGGTTCTAGGTAAGGAACTAGGGATAGTTAAAACCCTTCAGACCCTAAGTTGAAAAGAAATCAAGCAATGGAATTCCACTTCAAATTGTAAAACAATACAACCCCAGATTAATTTCAATCAAAGTTCTAACTGTAAAATAGATTAACTACAAATTTTTAAAATATAAACAAAAAATGAAAATTATATGGGGAAACTCTAAAAGAATATGGATTATTTTTTGATAAGTTAAAAGAATATGGATTATTATAACAAAAAGTACCCAAAATTATACTTAATTTTCATCACATCACACCATGTTAATTGCAAAAACAAGTACAAATAAAATAAAATAATTAAATAAAAAAAAACTCCCAATAACCTTGCTTTCGAGTTGAAAGGGAAAAGAAATGATGTATGTAAACAACCAAAGAATAAAAAAGGCTAACCTATACCTAAGAAAGAAAAAAAAGACAATTTATCTCTTTTTTGAATAAGTAAAAAGGTAAAATTTTATTAATAAAAATACGGGCAAAAGCACTTCCCCAAGAACATGGGAGGTTTACTCATTATAAATTTGAAAAAAAGAAGATAACTGAGATAAGACAAAGGAAGCATGGAAAGAAGAGAACTCTAAACAGCAACTCTTTCAACCTAAATACCAAGGTGGAATCATTTCTAAAATATTCCCCGTTTTCTTTCCTAAAAGATGAGACATCATGGATTACTTGCCGTAAAATATTACAGCTTTGACCTCTGATCTTGAATCACCACCTAATCAATAAATCGTGTGCCAAACTCGACAAGACCTAACTACTCCATTTAAAGGAAAACAGAACACCCATTAATTGCCTTGCAACAAAACAATAAAGATGGTGATTATTCCCTACCACTGTTACATAGACAATACTTATTAACAATTTTCTACTCTATACTAAACCAATGATAGTTGGTAAAGCATTTATTCCACATTAGTGTCTACACAAAACCACTTCAAAAGGTGGACAAGAACTGCAAATCCCTTTTTTTTTCCCGTTTCGAGAACATACTGACTCATTACCTCTCAACAGATTACAAAAGAAGCACAAGGAGTAAATCCATTAAAATACATTTTCCCTAAAATCAAAGCAATGATTAGATAGGTGACTGAAGAAAGATTTAAAGGACTTAAGGAATCTCTTAGAGCATGGTTTAATAGGTTTGACACAGCTTTGAACCATATTGATTATGTGCAGATCTATAAAGCATGGAAACAAGACGCCTACATGATACATGGACACATCGATATGACACCTCTTACAAAAATAAGACACTCATGTGGCAAGGATGAAACCAGAAAATATCAAAATATTTGATAAATGACAAACATTACATTAAAATAAAAAAATCTAATATTCTACAGTTGTAACATGAATTTGTACTTTATGAATCATAATACTCATTTTATGTTGCATGAAAAAATACCTAGTAGGAATGAACTGTGTGTGTGTGTGCACGTTGTGTACGTTACGTATATGTCCACGAAAAATTATGACAACTATTCTCCTCACTACTTTGATAAAACATTTTTATTATTTACTTTTGATTTTTAAATATCACAAAACATTTTATATTCTATACAAACCTTTTATTTCATTTTTCCTATCCTAAAAGAAGTCATATCCAATGTCAAGGTTCATGGGTCACATCACATGATGGTGAAAGTCAAAGTGTTGACCACGTGGTTAAAATTAAGAATTTTAATCTTACTTTTAATTTTAATTTATACTTCCTCCATCTAAGTTTAAATGCCCCCTTTTGAGGATTCCAAAATTTCAGGGAAATGGCATTTGATGCACTCACTTTTAATCCTACAATCTTAGACGCCCTTAATTCTAGACCTTTCTAAATCTTTAATTTAAACTTACTGACACTCTAATTTCATCAATTAAAATAATATCATAAGCAAAGAGCATACATCTTGAATGTGTTATGTCAGTTCATGTATAACTAAGGCAAAAAGATACGAATTAATGCTAATCTCCTAATTCTTAATCTAAGTGGACAATAATTAGAAAATTTATTCAATCTTGTTATTGTTCTGAATCTAATCACGCTTAATCCCTTTGCATTTATTTTTCCCCCTAATTTTGACTTTTTTATTTTCTATAACTACAGAAACCAAACATAAGCTGAACCCGAAATTCCCATTAGAATCCATGTCCAGCATATGCCACACAGCAGACAAATCCATAGCCAGGGCACAACTCAAGGATTTTTTTTTTGTTCAAGTTCTACATAACAAGATTCAAGTCCAAGCACAGTAGATGAAAGTAGAGCATAATGACCTTGATATCATTTTAATGATGCAAGATAACAAATACACACTAGATTTATATTTTCTTTTCGTGAAATGAACTCTCAACAACCCGTTACAGCACTAAGGCAGTAACAGATTACTGAATGTGTGAGTTATTTCAAAGTAAACAAGTGTTCTTTGAACTTAATCGACACAAGAATTAGCATATGCCATCCAGCTCAATATCAATAAGGATTATGCCCCCACATTACGTGTCAACTTCTCTTTTACATATCTGACAATGAATCAAACTAGAATATCTGAGAAAAGCATACCGCTTCTGCACCATAACATGAACCACAGTATGTCTCGTTGTGTTCAAGCCTCCCACCATGCCTCTGTAAGGGCTGCTCAATCTGATAGTGATAAGACATAATCGGTAAGATGCAAGATTCATAGATATCGAAGGTAACATATAGTTCTCAGGTCAAATTGTAGACTGTGCATTTTTGCACATTAGCTACAATAATAGCGTGTATAAGCAAGATAAAACTGACCATAGCTGCAGCTCTGGTGGCCTAAAAGGGAGAAATTTTAATAATTAAACATCAAATTATAATTAATCTAAAGAAGTCAAGCCAATAAACAATGCCACAGCAAATCAAGGTCAAAAAGTTCTTTCTTAGCATATTGCTGGATCAAAAGATATCCACGTGTTTGCCATCAGCACCTTTTTTAAGTTCATGGAACTGTCGTAATAGAGAGTGCTAATGTGGACATATCTCATTTTGAGTGATTAGACACTTTTTATATGCCAAAGCCATTGCAGCACATTGGTGCAATGTAGAAATGACATCTAGGAAGAGATTCCCATGCCTGCCACCCCCCAACACAAACAAGCATGCATGCAAGCAGAGGACTTAAATCAGTATATAGATATGTAAACAACTGTTGAACTTCAAGATCCATTTTATTACTAACCTTGGGAGCACCAATACCATCCTGCCTTGCTTCTATTACATTACCATGAACATCAATTCGTTTTTTGATAATGTCATGTTTCTGCAAGCAGACAGAGAAATAAATGTCACTCAACTTAATGGAGGTACAAGATCAGATGGATTACAGTTGGCATTGTGGTGGAGAGTTTCCACCAATCTTCTATGGGTGCCTAATTGAATTCACCTTATTCTTGCCATGCCTCCACATTTCTTCCATTTGCATTATACATCCTAGCTTGTTTGTTAGGTAAGTGAAACAGTAGAAATGCCTGGTGAGTGTTGGTGTAATATATTCAAATATATTAAGCCAAAACTCAATGCAGTAAACCCAATTTGTTGCATCTTGGGAGCAAGATAATATGACAAGAAGGGTCACCAATGACAACTTCAATAATGAAAAAAACTATATTACAGCATATAGTTTTTAGAAAGAGGGAAGATCTGTATGGCAAGATTAGAGCGAATTGGGAGACAACAAAGTTATAACTACAGGCACGTATATAGAGAGAGAGGGAGATGATAATGTGAACAAAATGAGATTAGCAGCATTATTGTTGGCAATATCATGTCCTTGCAATACGTACAACATCAAGATGTTGCTCTCCGCTGATATCCATGGCATCAAGACTGACTATGGAACAAGGAAGGGCAGGAAAAGTAACATCAAACTGCACTTCAAATACAACAGAAGAAATGCATCAATTAGCTAAATGGACAATTCATATAAATTTTTTTGATACTTCTCGCAGAAGAAATCGCCATAAATACAATATGTACTACAACACCTTGATGATGAGACAATAGCAACATATAACCTTGGACTTACACGTATAAATCTTATTGAATGCCAACCAAAAGACATATGTGAATTGTTTATAAAAATTAAACTACACAAAATTCAGAATCATGAGCTCCCAAAAGTTATTTTAAAATTCCAAACCACAATTCTAAAATGGTTGCTAGTCTTAAAGAATTTTTTTTGCAACGCTGACATCTAAAGAGAGGGTAAAATCTCATATCAGGATCTATTGATCAGTCAACAGACATTAGAAGAGCAAAGCAGTCTCCTGCAATTAAGAAGTAATATTAAAAAATTCTACAAATAAGAGAACAATGTTACATTGATGCGAAGGGTTTCTCCTCTTGAAGTATCTACTACTAGCTTTGTCTCAGTTACAGCATGGAGATACAATCCTGCAAAAAAAAACAGAAATATGTAAGTTCATCGATAGGAACAAATTAACAATTATGTAAAAGTAGCATTCACTTCATTAATGAAAGAAAGCAAAGAAGTGTGGCATATTAGAAATTAAAAGCAGGAGAAACCTTCAGCAAGTTAAGATGTAAAAATAACTGCCAAAACACGATTGAAATGTCCAAGCATTGTAGTTCTAGAAATAAGGTCTATTTAAACAAGCAGATAACCAAAGGAACATGAACATAAAAATATGTCAATAATTTAATTACAAAAGAAATTTTTACTTAAACCTGTGATAGTAGATTTATCAGTTGACACAGTTAAATAGTGGCAGTGACCCATTTACATTAATGGTAGCATGGGGCCTATCTCCTGTGTAAGCTTAGAAAGCATAAATACAATCTTCCTTTTAAAAATGAAGTTGACCAACAATTATAATTTAATAACTTAGATACATTATCATACATATCATATTTTTGTATGCATGAAGTTAAAAAAAGTTTGACTAATTATTATTGAATTAATTAAATAATAGTTCTATTAATTAATAAATTCACTGTCTTCCAAGATTATTTTATTATTATTAGCTAGTCAACTGTATATGTGATTTATCAAATTGCACAAAAAACGTCCACAAAATTTTCACAAACTTCAACCAATTTTTTTTTTTTTTTTACAAGTACAAACTTCTACCAATTCCACTGCAATAAAATCCAGAACAAGATAGAATTGCTTTAATATTAAGTTCTTTCAACCTCCACACCTCCAACCACCCATAAAGGATTATTTTCCACGTAAATATTATTCAACTTTTCATTCAAGATGAAATCATGGCGAACCAAATCTATTTCTGCTATGTTATAGGGACTGTTTTATCATCTTCAGACGAACTAAAACCAGCACCACAAGCCTCTACATGTAATAGAATGGGATGTCTCCTACTCCTGAGATAGATGGAAATCTGAGACTTTACTACATCCCATTAATTTAAATTCTAATTTAGTCTCATCCTTAAAGAGCAATAGCGTCATATATTACATTATTATATAAAATATATTGTATTTAAATGTAAAGGGATACCACAACCAACTTTTGTATACATTTCAAGTTAAATCCCCTTGTCTTGAGAAGTGGTATTCAAGGAGGTCCCATATGGAAACACACACAACATCCGCACCCATTACACATACCCGAATCCATGTAATATTGAATTTTCACAAATAGTAGGAAATAGATTATCTGTATTCTCTTCATTGTTGATCACAAGAATCAACATTTCAAATTTCAAAGTCCTTTTAAAGTAATTGACCCTTGAAAGATTAAGAAACTCAAAACCCGCCATAACAATATTGTTCTTTTTCCCAGTACGGATGCAACGATTTTGTTCTACCATTGCAGAAGCTAGGATTTTTATTATGGAGATCATAATGAGCCTCATGTGTCACGTGGTCTAGGCACATATTATAGGCGTAGGTGCAGAGGATGATTTTAGGATTTATTTTATATTCTATTATTATTGAAATTTTGTTTTTCTTTTCTTTAAGATTTAATTTTTGGCAGTAGAGTTTGATTAGGGTTTTATTTAGTATGCAACGATTTTGTTCTACCATTGCAGAAGCTAGGATTTTTATTATGGAGATCATAATGAGCCTCATGTGTCACGTGGTCTAGGCACATATTATAGGCGTAGGTGCAGAGGATGATTTTAGGATTTATTTTATATTCTATTATTATTGAAATTTTGTTTTTCTTTTCTTTAAGATTTAATTTTTGGCAGTAGAGTTTGATTAGGGTTTTATTTAGTGCCTATATATATGGCTTATGGCATTAAGATAAACACTTTTTGATGATTATTGAATACTGAGCATATTAAAACAGAGAATTTTCTTCCTCTTAATTCTTCGTCTCTACGTTCTCTCTTCTCTGCTGGTTCTACATTAATTTGGTATCAAAGCAAAAGGTCCAAGCAATCTCAACTGTCGTTAAATTCAAACTCAAGAAAACCCATCAAAGCATTCATCAACTAGAACCCTTTCAACCTTACTGTTCCGTCATCCATCCAAAACCACCACCACAACAAAGCAACCCTAAAACCCGCAATCCATTGTGTTCTCTAAAACAAGGTTGTTAAAATCGCGAGTCAACTCGTAGAATCACACGATTCTACGATCCGAAATTACAAAATCGAATCAAATCGCACCTAAATCGTTCGTGACATAGAATCGAATTAGAATCTATAGAATCGAAATTTGAATCGTAGAATCGTACAATTCTGTACGATTCTTACGATTCTATTAAAACCTGTTAATTGGACTTTTTTATGGGCTGTTTTAACAATTCATAAATATTTTCTAAGTCTGTTGGGCATTTGGGCTACAATACTTCACTTTTAAATAGAAATCCTCAAAGCCCAACAGATTTGGGCCCAATATATTATAAGTTATGAAATATTAAAAAAAGAAAGACGGAAAACCCTAGCTTTGTTTGGACTTTGAACAGCACGGCGCAAGATGAGTGAAGAGAGACAGAGAGTGAAGACCTGTGAAGTGTGAACTGTCGAACTCGAAGACGACTCCAGCAACATCTTACCGTCGAAGCCTTCTCTTTCGCAACCTTCTCTTTCGCAGCTTCGGAAACATCGAACTGTTGAAGATTTGAAGAGTGAAGACCACAGCTACGGCAAGCATCGACGACCTTCGACAAATTCCAACACAGCTCCGGCAAGCTTCGACGACCTCGCAGCCGCAAGCATCACCTCTTACCCAGCCCAAGACCACCTCTCGGCTTCTTTCTCTTCTCTCTTTCTCTCTCTAACTTTCCCCTCTCTCTCTAGCTTTTCTCTTATTTTATAAGATATATATATATATACGAGTACAGTAGTTATAATGGCCATCGAGACAGCTGCAGAACATATTCCTTTGAAACTTAAAAGGATAAGATCAATATTACAACTCACAAGTCTATATACCAAATACCGAAGTCATTAAATGGTTTTGTGCTGCGGGCCCTACAAACCATTTTGCTGGCCAAAGCAAGAGTCTGTGAAAGGCTAAGGCTGACTATATAATGGAAAGGTTGATCATTTAATTTTTATTTCCCCCACACATTATTATATGCAAATGATATACACTATTATATCATTCGTGATCATTGCTAAAAAATGATCTCACTTTATTCGTAAATCATGCATATAATAATATATATATACACATCCACCACCTATATATAATTATATATATTCATCATATATATAATTATATGTATATAATTTAATCCAAGGTCTATCAAATTAATTAAATTGCTTTATGAAAATTTTGAGTTATTACAATATATGTTTGGAGTGGTATTTTTTATATATTTTTGTGCTTTGTGCTTATTGTTGCTATATTTTAAAGGTATAATTGTTTAAAAAATTGGTTTGAATTGTTTTTCTACTAGTTTTGTAGAATCTTACGATTCACGATTCGATTCTACGATTCCGATTCTACGAAACCCAAATCGATTCTACCTAGAATCCCGATCCTGATAACCTTGCTCTAAAAGCCAATCAATCCAAAACCATTCACCAAGCCCAAGCCCACCAAAACCCTTGACACAACCCATAACATCAGGTTTCACTACATTGCTTTGAAACTCTTTCTAAACTAACTCTGGTGGCTTTCACTGCAAAAAGGAATCATATATCTTTTCACTTTCACTGAAGTCTGTAGTTTTCATGGTTTGGCTACTTTCAATAGGTGTTCCATCAAGGATTCAATTCCATTATGGCTCCTATCATGGACTTAAAAAAGGGGAGTTCAAAAGGACTACAACTGCAGCATGAGCCTTGAAGGAGATTAAACAGAAATTGGTTGAGGCACCTGTTTTACGAGATCCTAACTTGTCCAGAGTCTTTGATGTTGCTTGTGATGGCAAGGAGTTGGAGTGTCCTAAGTCAAGAGGGTTAACAATTATACTTCAGCAAAAAACTTAATGAAACTAAACAGAGATATACTCCACTTATGAGAAATACTCTAAACAGAGAAATTTTATTCAATAACGATATTATCTGTAACCTAAAGAGTTTGTTTTATACTCACCAAGCCTTGAGGTACATTCAGTCTTAAAGAAAACTGAGTCCCAACCATGCAAAATGGGTTGCTTTTTTGCAAGGGTAAACTTTTGTGCTCAATATTGAAAATAAGTCAGTTGATGCTCTTAGTCGAGTTGTAGCCGTTCTTCAAGTTATGAGTAGTGTCATAATATTTGAGAGGATGAAGGCCGAGTATTCCACTCTAGTGAAATCTTTCCAGAGGTTCAGGACGGTAATTACCGAGATTATATTGATATTGTTATTCGTAACGGTTATCTATTTTGTGGGTCTAGGCTATGCATTCCTCAAAAATCTGTTAATAGACTTTTTAGTCTGAGAATTACATGTAAGAGGAAGAATTGTTGGTCATTTTGGTAGATATAAAACACTTTTTCTTGTAGAGAATAGAATTTATTAACTCTTTAAAGGCAGATTTTGCTCAAATTATACCCCAGTGTTTCACCTGTCAGATGGCAAAAGCTAGAAAAAGGAACCCTGGATTATACCCCTTTGCCTGTCTCGCACAGACTTGTAAAGATTTAATATAATCTTTGTCCTAGGTTTGCTTAAAACAACTTGAGGACATTATTCCATTTTAATTGTACGGATAGTTTTATAAGATGACATTTTATTCTTTGTTATAAGACAGCTAATGCCTCACAATTGACTAAGTTGTTCTTTAGGAAAATTATTAGGATCCACGGAAAACCCACTTCCATTGTGACTGATAGTGATGTCAAAATGTGAATTACCTTTGGAAGACACTTCGGAAACTTTTGGGGATTAACCTGAAACTTTCCTCTGCTTCTCACTGTCAAAATTGATGGCTGGAGTGAAGTCATTAATCTAGGGATTTACTTAGGTGTGTAGTTGGAAAGCGCCTGGTATATAAGATTCATCGCTGCCAACCGCGAGTTTGCATACAATAGTTCAGTCAATAAGTCCATTGGTAAGAGTCCATTCGAATTGCCTATGGTTTTTCTCCTCCCTAGCCTCTTAATCTTATTCCTTTGCCCCCCAAGTCCCACCCACTGAGTTTGATTCTTTTGCCCAGCATATATGGGATATTCATGCCGATATAAGATTAAAATTTGCTTCATGAAACTTATAAAATTGTTATAAATGCTCATCGTAGGAATCAAACAATGCAAACCAAGAACAAATTGAAAAATTGACATGACAATAAACATGCACCACACACAGAACACAACGATTTTCAGGGTTCGGCGATGTGCCTACGTCACAGTGAAGATCCGGCAAAAGTTTTCACCATGCGAAAACAAAGAGACTACAAATTTCAGCCCCCAAACCCTAGCTCTCGCTCTCACTCTCTTTTTTGTGATTTTTAATGTTTTCTTTTATCCACTCCAAACCCTAGTTGCCCTTATATATTGGGCTACAATAGAGTCCTAAATAGGGTCCAAAACCCGCAAGCAAAAAAACGGGTCAAAGTTTTTTGTCAAAATTGGGTCGCAACGCAACCCGGGTAAAAACAAAATTTTGGCCCACATCATCATATTATGTCATTTACTGTAAAGCATGAATCAAATAAAAGATGTGCTTGACCATCATGCCATTGCTTCTCGTCAGGGCGGACATCAACGATATCTTGTCAATTGGAGAAGTCGTTCAGATAAAAATGACATGTGGATCATGGAAGATGAGTTTCGAGGTATTAACCTAGACTTTTTTTGATAAGTATAAATTCATTAAAAGACGCTCAAAGGGGAGCGAACCCGAAGAACAACAAAAACAGCCAACTATAGTTTTAAGCTATCTAGAAAGTCCACTACTTGACCATTCGATGTACAATTTTTCCCGTATACCCAAAAAAATAAAAGAGATAAAATATTGTATTTGAGAGAACAAATAGAAGACTCCACATCCTCAAAGCGCCTCTAACCTCTTGCACATGCAACACCAATTTATCATAAAACGGCTTCTTCTCCTAAGGTTGTCAATGGTAAGAATCTTTTCCAAGATAGTTGTCCAAGTGAAGACGGCCACCTTCAGAGGGGCCTTTGTTCTCCAAATAGCCTTCCAAGGAAAGGTGGGACTCGTGAATTCTGAGAGGAGTCTATAGCAGGAATGAACCTCAAATGTTCCCCTCTTGGATCTCGTCCACACCATCTCGTCCATCCCCTCTCCCTCAAGCACATGCACCCCCACCGGAAGGTTCAACTCCGTTGACCGCTACCCACCAGCTTCTTCTCCACCTCTACAGGCCACAACCCTCCTCCACAACCTGGTCCTCTCAATTCCGAAGCGCCAAAGCCATTTGCCCAGAAGTGCCTTATTGGAGCAATACCACGAGTTTTCCTCTCCAAAGGAGAGTTCTTCTCAACTGGAGAGAATTGATTGAGATCATGATGAGCCTCATGCATCACGTGGTCTATGTACTTCTTGTAGGTGTAGGTGCAGAAGATGATTTTAAGATTTATTTTATATTTTATTATTATTGAAACTTTCCTTATTTCTTTAGCATTTTATATTTGATAGTAGAGAGTAATTAGGTTCTTATCTAGTGCATATATATGTGTGGCTTGTGACATTGAGTTGGACACGTTTTAATGATTATTGGATATTGAACATGTTGATACAAAGAATTTTCTTCTTCCTAATTCTTCTTCTCTCCTTGTTCCTCGCTCCTTCCGTCTCTTGACATCATTTTACCTAGGGAGAGCAAAGTAAAGATGGTAGATAATTAGAGGCAAAAAGTTATAAAAAATAATGTTTTATCAATAAAGCTAAAGTATGAAGAAAATGGTTTCTCATATAATGCCGACACATTGAGTAAAAGGGCTTTCTTAGAACAAAAGTTGGCAAAGTTGTTGAATTTAATTTCAGTGCACCACTTATACGTTCCTCCACCCACCCACCCCCTCCCTTTGGAATCCAATAGAATTACCTAAATTGCTAATTTTTAAAATGAACAAAACACTTAAAGAGTCCCCTTCCACCTGCACATAGCCCCCTCCTAACCGAAATGAAGGCATGATTTTATCCAGGTCACTCATAGAGCTTCGAAGAGTCTTTGCTATCTAGCTATCTTAGCTAGCTGACTCGACCATTTAGAGATCGAATTCAACATTGTTGACTAATTACTACAAAAGTAGATAAATTGTTTTGATATTCTCTAAAGTTCTCGTTGCTTAACCAATAAAGGCTTCCAGGTTATGTTATTGCCATGACTTTGTACAATGTTTGGGAAAATGTTCAAAAGAATTGTTGTATTTTTATTTGAAACTTGTCCTAATATTGTATTGAGCTGCTAAGAGATTTCAAACTTCACAAACCAATTGCAAATATTAATAAATTTATTAGTAAACTAAGTCATGCTAACAAACCATGCTCACAAAGCACTAAAACATTGTATTTGGTTTGGTTCTTTTAATTTAATATTACTTATTAAAAAAACACTAACAACTTTTATATCAACACCCCCCCCCCCCCCCCCCCTCTCTTTCCCAAAAAAAATATGCATTACTTAAGCAGTGAAACCATCACATTACCTACAAGGCTACAACCCAACCTCAAGGAGACGATGATGGTTTGATGAAGCAAAATTCATTTTCTACATCACTCATGATTATTAAATTAGGTCTGGTACTGGCACTGCTCAATCCAAAGCTAGCTTCAGTTACCTGCTTGTAAGAAAGTGGTCAAGTTATCCAATTGTTGAAGGAAACCTAATCTTGCAAGGACACCACAATACAAGCAAGCAGTTATCAAATTTAATTCAGGGTTACCTTTGACGTTCACCATTGTAACATAAACTATAGCTTAGCTACTCTAATCACAAGACAAAGAAGCTAACCAAGGTTTTTTTTTCTTTTTCGGGGGTGGGGGGCAAGAATTGCAAAACTGAACTGCTAAACAGTTCCCATATACTAAACCTAAATTTCACATGTAACCACAAACAACTCCCAAAACACCAAAAGACAACAAAAAGCCTCAACGAATGGGCAAACTGACGAACAAATCCACAAACCAAGTTCCTTAAATGTAATAAACCCCTTGCCCTATATTTTGCGTTTTTCAATGATTAAGCTTCCATAGAATTTTTCTTGTAAATTGTCACCTCAGTCCAACTGCAGTGTTCACCACTTAGAAAATACTAGTTTTCAGCAGACAAAATAAAGAAAACCTTTGCACATCATAATCCTACCTCCCATCCAAATGACCAAGAGTCAAGAGTAAATCTTCTTCTTTTTTTCCCCGGAAGTTCAAGCGCGCGCGCGCACACACCCACAATAGCCCCTTGCAGAGCTTAAACACTCAATCTTCCCTTTGGAGAAGAGAGATCAAACCATCTGGGCTAATGCCTATTGGCGTCCAAGACTAAATCTAGTAACAAGTTAATTAGTATAACAACTCCAGATGAAATTCACCTGAAACAAATTAGCCTCTGCAACGTCCGAAGCACAAAACGCAGCATACCTCTACTACCTGAAGTTTCTGTTCTAAACACTTTTTCCCATAAACACATTTGAATATAAACTCTGACCCTTGCATCAACCACCTCAGCCCGAGCATTACTCAAACGGCATACTCACTCAAATTAATGAAAAGAAACATATATAATGTACATAACTTTCTTTCCTAAGCATGCTTCTACTGACATCGCATTCTAAAATGAATCACAAAATTGTCACGAAACTGAAGTAAACATACAGATAATGAATAATAGCAATTCTCAAATACAACAACACAAAAAGAAAAAATCAAATAATGGAAATCAAACAGAAATCAAAGGTGCATAAAAATATAAATTTCATTTCATTTCCAAGTAGTTCGATCTAATCAGATATCAGAACAGAAAATCTACCAGCCCTAATATGTGCATATATATATGTGTGTGTGTGTATTTGTAGACAGAGAAAGTGGGTGGGTAAGACACAAACTGAGCTCAGAGATGAAAAGCAAAAGCATAAAGATGGAGGAGGTGAGGGTGATGAGGCCGCCGGAGAGGGTTCTGCTGTAGAAATCCTCATTGATCTTAGGGTAAGCGTCCAAGCTCCGAAGCTTGCCGATTAAATTGTCCATTTCGCCCCCCCACGATAGCTAAGATTGTTCTTCTTCACTTATCTATCTATGCAAATCAATATTAAAAGCTAAAAAAAAGTATCGAAAAGGAAAGGATCTAAATTAGTATTGGCTAAAACACCCACCCCGTTGACCTAACTAATTATATATATGACGAGGCGTTTATAAATATATATGTGTGTGTGATTTGATCACACCCAGATAGGTCTTTCCTCTTCTCTGCAATTTGATTTCAATATTTTGAAGAATCCAAATATTATAACGAGGAGAAGACAGATTGGCCGGAAGAGATCTACAGATTGGTATGCCTACGTTTATCTATGATCATCTGGACTTCCGTTTATACCCTCGTATTTACAATATTTTTAAATACCACGCGCATAATTATACTTCAACGACATAGGAGTGGCAATACTTGATTTTAATTGTCGCGTTGGTGTTTGAAATTATACTAGTAATATGAAATCCGTGCACCCCTCAGTATATACAAATTTTGTAGATATCGTTTTATGTTAAGCAAAATTCTTTACAGTTTTCAATTTCAACAAAGAAAGATAAATTTTTAATTTCAACAAATGAAATAACTAAAGTAATCTTATTTTACAAATTTTACAAATAAATAATAAAAATATACAAATACTCTTTGTCTGAAGTAATCTTATTTTACAAATAAATAATAAAAATATACAAATATTCTTTGTTGTTCACAAAATTCCTTACATTTTTCAATTTGAACAATTAAATGGCTAAAGTATCCTTATTTTAGAAATAAATACTCCCGACGTTCAATTAATCCCTTGCATACATTTGTTAATTTAACAATTAAAATGTTTAAAATACCCTTACACCCTAATGCTATGTTTGGATGTACAAAAAAGATTCATCCGAATATCAATTTCTTATTTATTTAAAAAATGTGTGAATACATCATTAGTTTTCACTTGTCGAGCTCAACTAGTGTATCCATTTCCAGGCCTATTTGAAATAATAATAAAATAATTAAAATATATTTTTAATTAATAAAAATAATAAAAAAATATCAATTTATTATTTATTTAAAAAATGTGTGAATATCCCATTCGTTTTCATTCGCCGAGCCCAACTGGTGGGTCCATTTTCGAACCCATTCGATATAAAAAATAATTAAAAAATATTTTTAATTAATATAAAATTAACAAATAGGAATATGACATTCAAACATGGCACAAGGGTGTTAAAGGTTGTGAGGAGAATTTTGGTTATTTAAAAGGGGCGTTTTGGAGTTTTCGATTATTTTTTTTTATTATAATTGACGGAGGGGTATTTGCACATATTTTTTAAATGTTTGGGAGTTATATGCACATACTACACTGTAGAGGTGTTTTGCGCACAATTTGTATACATTAGGAATTTTTTTAACTTTACCTTTAAAAAAAGGCCAAACATAAAATGACAAAAAAAGTACTTTTGGATTTTCAAAAAAAATTGACATCATCAATTTGCAATAGGGGACATTTTGCTCTGAATTTTGAAATTATAAGTATTTATATGCACATACCAAATAGCAGTGGTGTTTCTTGCACATTTTATGTATAACATGCGTGTTAGGTTTTGACCAATTTATTAAATAAGTTATGCGGGTCGTATTGTGTTACCTATTTAATAATTGTGTAGCATTTGTTTCAAAAAAAATTGACACTAATAATAATAGTATTGTGTTTGTGTCAACACATATGTCTTTTATGTAAAATGATATTTTTTTTTTTGCATTTTACCCATAAATTTATGTCAACACACGTATATCTACTTCAATCAAGTCACTAGTCTCCATATCAAGCTATAGTCGCATTATCTATTATTTTTCCTACAAAAATGTTGTCTAGACCTATTTCCCAAGCCGAGATGTGTAGTCAAAGGGGTTTTAATCTATAGGACCCCACCTCGATCTATCTATTTTATCAAATGGATAAAAATTCCATCAATTAAACACATCCGCTTGAAAAATTAATTATAATATATATTTTCTTCTTAACTGCTTGCATCAAATGTTGAAAATGATAGGTTGCAAATAGACTTTTGGCATTATTATTATTTTTAGTTGATAAGACAATTCGAATAAGTTCGAATAATACAATCCTTACAAACAGATATATGAGGTAGTTTAAAGAGGTAGATATTCAAATTCAACGAGTCAGATGACGCATATTTGTTTATGGCCATTCAAATTCAAACCGCTCAGGTAAACTAAGGAGAATTTGACTAGTGTACGACACATTAATTGACCATATATGAATGAAAGGAATATCTACTAACAAGGGACAAAAAATAATTACTAAAGCATTTATTATTCTCCTTTCATATCGTCTTTGAAATCTGACTTGAGCATCAGAGGATTCTCGATCGGATGGCCTCATCTCCTCTACTTTATAAAAACACGACACTGAATCGGATAGCCATATTTTTTGCATCAACAGCTAGCGTTGTCTGAAACGATCTAGTTTGGACACAACCAAAAATCATTCATTACAAGTTTTCGACGGTCTAGAGACATCTATCCCCACTGTTACACAATCAGTGGGAAACTCACATTAGGATCCCCTGTCTATTACAATCAGTGGAAAACCCCACGTTAAGATCCCTGTCAGGCGTAACCAATAAGGAAACCCACGTCAAGATCCTCCATCCAGCACAATCAATGGGGAAACCCACATCAGAATCTCTCGTCCAACATATTTAGCAGAGTAAACTTGAAGCATATCGAGACAATCTTTAGAAACCAATTAAAAGAGATCAAAATCTCTCGATCTGGTTAGCCTCTTGGTTGGCTGCCACGCTAATCTCCTGATCTGGACAATATTCTAACTTGGCCAACCTCCCATTAAGGCATACCTGACAAAGCATATCAGACAAGGCATATTTGATAAGGCATACTTTTCTGACAAGGTCTATCTGACAAGGCCTATCTGATAAGACATATTTGTCTCACAAGGCCTACTTGACAACGCATACTTATCTGACAAGGCCTACCTAATAAGGTATATTTGACAAGACCTACCTAATAAGGCATATCCCTGCCTTACAAGCCTACCTAAAAAGGCATATCTAACAAGGTCTATATGCCTTACAAGGCCTGCCTGACGGGACATACCCATCGGGGCTTACCTACCTATTGAGGCTTCTCCAACGTAGCTAGAAAATATAAAGGAAGCTGGAAGGTAATTCAATATAAACAAGCCAGGAATGGCTTGTGTTTCAGGCTCTTTAACCTCGACCACAGTGATGATAGATTGTTTATGATTGTCAGCATATCTACCTGCAACGAATAACAGTTTATCATCACCTCCACCTACCATCCGTTAGTACGCTTCCTAACCAAACACTATGTTAGAGAGCTAAGAGGTGATTTGGCTACAACTTGGAATGTTAAGCACCTAACAAAGGGAATAATTGGCCCCCGACTGGGGGCATTGTAGAGTTACAAACAAAGTCAGGGGGCATATTCGCGCCCTAGACATTGAAAAGCGAGTTCATTGAACTTAGATCTACAAACCCCCTTATTAAAGGAGCGAGCTCACAAGACTCGGATTTATGAACCCCTTTATTAAAAGGGGCGAGCTCACAAGGCTCAGACCTATGAATCCCCTTATTAAAGGGGATAACTCCCAAAACTTGGATCTGCGAACCCCTTTATTAAAGGGGCGAGCTCACGAAGGTCTACGAACCCATGTAAAGGGCTGAGTGAAGCCCAGGGCCACCCTTTATAAAAGAGGTTAGATTATGAACCTTGTAAAGGCTAAGTAAGTAAAGCCTGGGGCTATAATACCTCCTCCTTATTAAAGGGTGAGCCGAACATCTCTTCTTATTAAAAAGTGAGTCGAACTCCACCCCTTATTAAAGGATGAGTCGAACGTCACTCCTTAGTAAAGGATGAGCAGAACACCTCCCTTTATTAAAGGGTCGAGAAACCACTCAAAAAAAAATAGTGCATGGCTAAGGCAACATGGAGGAGTGGAAAATCCTATCTCTAAAGGTGGCCTTATCCCATAAAGGTCCAGTTCCATCTCTTAAGGTGGTCATATCCCATAAAGGCCCTATCACACCTCTTAAAAGATTGATATAAGGTAGTGGTTGACACCTTGATGCTCATGCCAAAATATTATCGTTATAGAAGAAAATTGATCGACTATTGACGTTTCGAAAGTTTAAAAAGCAATCTTTCAGAACGGAGGCAATTAATAAGGCGATTCGAATATGTTTGGATAATATAATCCTAACATATAGATATATGTGGTAGTTTAAACAGTTAAAAATTCAAATTTAAATAATCAAATGATGCATATCCGTCTATGGCCATTCAAATTCAAACCGCTTGGATAAACTAAGGAGAATTCGACTAGTGTATGCTATATTAATTGACCCTCTATAAATGAGATGAAGGTCTACTGATCACAAAAAATATAACTGGAGTATTTATTATTCTCCTTTTATATCCTTTCTGAAATCTGACTTAAGCATCGGAGGGTCCTCGGCCGGCACCCTATCGGCTGGTCTCCTCTTCTCTGCCTTGTAGAAACACGGCGTTTAATCAGATTGCAAAGCTTTTGCATCAACATTAGTTGTTATTTAATGTTTATTGATAAAAATTAATCATTTATTCATTCATTCAAAACAAATGATATTATTCTTTAGAAATTTATCATCATTGCCTTTATCTCATACCAGCTGGGTTGGCCACATAGTTTCTCTTTTTTCAATCTTTTCTATCGTAAGTCATTTCTCCAACTAAATTTATCTTTTAAAATTATTTTTTATCACTTCATTCCATATTCGTTTTGGTTGACCTTTTTGTCTTTTACCTTCTATGCAAATTAATCTTCCTCTTATCACCGACATATCTATAGATAAGTGTTGAATATATTCATACCACCTAAGTTTATTCTCTCATATTTTCTCGCTAATAGAAGATATACTTAATTTATCCTGAATCATTTGATTATTAATATTATCTTTCTTAGTTACTTCTAACATCCACCTTAACATTCACATTATTTAAGAAATTTTTATAAAGTAAAATGTAAAAGACTTAAATTTAGGAGATATGATGACTATCTCTGTTGTTATTTGTATGAAATCTCTTTAATTGACCTTTGTACCATACTAATATATAAGATTTCTATTAAGAAAGATGTAGCTTTCTTTGCTCTTGCACGAAAGGGAATAATAAGAGGACGCTTATTAACATTTTCATTTTTTATTTTTTCAATCTCAAAAAAATAAAAACGTACATGATTTTGCTTTTTCGAGTGAAAGTAGAAATCAAAATGACGTTTATTAATACTTTTTATTGGTAAAATTTGAAAACAAAAACAAATAACAATGTTTAGTAACACATATTTGTTGCAAGATGTACATATTATATTCTTAATTCATCTATTTGTATTAGAAAGCCTTAAAATATAAACATTATATGCAATTCAATGATTTAAAAAATCCTAACAATCCCTTGTATATGATAATAAATATAACATCTAATTATATGTCTTTTATTAAAGAATCATAATAAATCATATGCATGTCAAAAAAAATTATAACGAGCCAGTCAAAAGTCATTGTTTCATACATCTTCATCCTGATGTAATACATAGCTCAAGCCAATCTATTTATATTTATACATCTTCAGCCTGAGGTAATACATAGCTTGAGTAATCACACTTATACTCGGCCATTGATTTTTAAATGGAATGGAATAAAATGCCCATTTAAACTTATCAATCCCTTTCTCATGTTTGGTAGGTCTTTTCTTGGAATGACCATTCCTATAAAATGTTGGAATGACCTAAGTCACATAATTATTTTAAATGGGTGTCGTTCTTGTGCTCTACACACATTTTTCCTCTGCCACTCTATGTATGGCATAGTATTTGCTGCTTTCATGCTCCCACTCTCACACTCGCTCCGACCCCCGCTCCCACTCTATGTGACTTAGGCTCCGTTTGAATTAAGGGATTTGGAAAGATAATGAGAAAAAAGGAAGGAGATGATAGGCCATGTTGTGTTTGGATATGCATCATTAAAAGAAAAGAAATAATCCATCATTATCCAAAATATCATATCCTCCCAAAAATAGAAAGATTATGAGGGAAAAGATAGTATTTAAGTAGTACTTTATTAATTCTAAAACTGCATTCAACAATTATAAAGAGAAAATTGTTATTTCACCTTTGTCTCATAAATATAAAAGGATATGATAGTAGTTTGGTTGTTATCTTTTCTCTTCCTTATCTTATCTAAACAAGAATGTTATCATCTCATTTCTTTTCTCTCCTATTTATCCAAACATGAATAGAGTTTATTGCTATCATCTTCTATCCTTTCTTTTCTCTCATAACCAGTGGCAGAGCTACTATGTGCCTAAGAGGGGCAGTTGCCCTTCTGGAAAAAAAAATTATTACCTACATATATATCTATTATTATGTATATGTAAATTTTCAGATATGCCCCCCTCAATATTTTTTAATAATATTTTTTAATTTAGGTCACCTTAGCTGTTGTTGCATAACAAAGCAAACTCACCTCAGTCGCATACGGCATAGAAGAGCAAACTCAAACTCGCTCTCTCTTTGCGTTCTTCGTGGTTCGTGGAGTCTCTCTCTCTCTTTCAGTTTTTTGAAGCTCATATTGGACAAGAACATCTATTTACACATCTTTTCCTGTGAATCGTCTCTTTATATTAAGGTAAAACTCTCTCTTTCTCTCTCTCAGATTCATGATGGGTTTTTTGTGGGTATTCATGTTCATACTTTTGATTTAGGTTAAGACTTGAGGGTTGATTATTTTTGTTAGTTGGATAACTTGGATGAATTTGTTGGTTGGTTTTGATTTAGTTGTTGGTTAGGTTTGATTTGTTTGATTTTCCTTTCCCAATATTGTAATAACACCCAATAAATTTAGTTTAATTATCAGAGATCATGTGTGTTGAGTTCTTTACGTTAAACATTCCATATCTCAAATCAATTCAAAAATTAGATTGGCCTAATAGCCTAAAACTGATCTCCTTGGATATTTAGAATAACACCTAGTAGATGTTAGCTAAAATCCTTATAATTTATTTTTCTGAAAAAATAAAATCCTTATAATCTGAAATCTCAATTCAATCAAGGATGTCACTAACATTCTAATAATCCAATTTTGGGATCCTAAAGTTCCATTGAACAATGGAATTAATTTGGATTAAGGGCCCAAATCCATATCCACGCAAATGATTCAAAATAAAGACAGAAGTTCGAAAAGTTATGTGCTATCTGTGAGTTACGCGGTGCGAAAATAGTTTAGTTAATTTAGAGTGAGATGTTAATCCTTAGACCTAGAGGGGGATGAATAGGTCATCTTGCCCAATTTTTGTGATTAATTAATTACCCACAATTATCATCAAATAAGCATCCAAACCAATCACAAAATAAATAAAGCAAGTAAGAAAAAGTTAGAGATGACACCAGAAATTTTACGTGGAAACCCAAGTAGGGAAAAATCACGGGGGTGAGGCAGAAACCCTAGATAAACCAATCTACTATCTCGAAGCAAAGTACATCAGACTCTGTCCCAGACTCACACCCACTCCACTCTCATAAGAACTTGATGCGGAACACCTCAGGCTTACAATTGCGACAACACGTCTAACTGCTGCAGACTTCCAGCTAACGTCACAATTCTTCCAGAAGGGTGCTGAAAGAACAAAACTACTCAGCAAGTATTTCGTTCCCTTCGTAGTGATTGTTTCTCTTCCTCTTCAGATAAAATCTTTGTAGTTTCAAGGAACCACCTCTGTTGCTCTTGATCAACTCTGTAGACTGATGATGTCTTGAAGATTCTGTTGATCAAATGAAAAAAAACATCATAACTTAAACACTCCGTGTGTGTGTACTCTCAAAAATAAAATCAATGAAGATTTTCTCTCATAAATTCCTCTTTTAGCTCTCAAAAATATATTCCCGTCTCTGACAGTTAAATCATTGAGTCTCTTATTTTTTTTATTTTGATTGAAGCATAAATAGGTATTTATAAGGTTTAGAATCCTTAGTCTACCTGAAAAATAAGTTTAAAACACCTAAGGAAAGTTTTAGAAAAGTTTTGGTTGACTAGGAAATCAATTCGGATCAAAAATGAAATTTTCACGCGCATTAGCTAAGTCGGACCGAACCGGTCCTAAAAATTGGGGACCGATGGGACTTTTGCAGACACTTGAAAATTTCCAAATCCTGAGAAAAGTCAGACCAATATTTGGGGACCGGTGGGACTTTTCAAACATATTGAATTTTGAAAGTCCCGAGAGAAGTTGGACCGGTGCTCATATATGGGGACCGGTGGGACTTAGCAAAAATTTAATTTTTACATTTAAAGCATATTTCTCAAGTCCTAAGCCCACCAAACTTCAAAACATAGTATCCTCACTCACATACTTGTTCTAAGTGATGTACTTATTAAATCCATGGTATCGAGACACATTCTGTTCAGCTTCGAAGATCGAGACACAAGATCAAACAAAAATTACAACTCGATCAACAAGTTTTGACATCAAAATTTGTCAATTACAATTATATATCTCACAGGATACGATTCTTTATTTGATAAAGTTTTTTCTTTTTGTAAGAAACATGGGATTAGTGTTCCCAACATGGATGATGCGTTCTTTGTTCAAGGACAACCACGACATAAAGTGCAAGAAGTGACCAACTTGCAATATTATCATGTTGAGTTGTTTTATCTGTTATAGATATGCAACTTCAAGAGTTAAATAGTCGTTTCAGTGAAGCAAATACTAAGTTACATCTTTGTGTGACATGTCTATGTTCAGATGATGCATTCTTTGATTTTGACAAGCAAAATATTAATTGTCTGGCTAAATATTATCGAAATGAATTTTCTGCAAATAAACTCATAGAATTTGATATTCAGCTTCAAATTTATATTCTTGATGTGCGCTCTAATGACTTTGAAAGATTGAAATGGATGTTGTTCTTGCAAGAAGAAAGGTTGAGACAAAAAAAGACAAGGTGTATCCATTGGTGTATTTGCTTATGACGTTGGCGTTGATCTTACTAGTCACGAGTGCCATGTGGAGAAGACATTTTTTGCTATGAACATTGTAAATAATAAATTGCGTAATCAAATTGGAGATCAATTTTTGAATGATAACTTGGTTGTATATATAGAAAAAGATATATTTAAGGGCATAGATAATGAGGCTATCATGCATCACTTTCAAAAAATAAAATTTCGTTGAGGACAATTGTAACTGTATTCAATATTGAATTATCAATCGATATTATAGTTCTTATATTTGTCAAGTATTCTAGCTTGGTTCTTTTTATTTGAATATGATATCAACTCCTTGGGTTTTGAAGTTGAACAAATAAATTATTTTATTTGAATTTTTAATTCGCATTATTGAAAAACATCTTGTTTACTTTGGTTGTCAGGATTTATTAAGTGCTTGGAGAGAGAATATGATTGTTTTAATATGACTTATAGTTCAACCAATATTTTTTTGTAATTTTTGCTCTACTTTAAATGAGTATTGATATAGAATTAGATTAAGAATAATATACTACTCCTTAAAAAATAATGATTTTGCTATGTTTTTTTGTTTATTGTTTGCCTTTTTATGTGAAAATTTTATATTTGTCATATTAGTTATTAATTTTTTATTTTTTTTCCACCAAATACACTATGGCCCCCCAAACTAAAATTGTAGCTCCACTCTTGCTCATAACTAATGTTATCATGTCCTTTCTTTTCTCTTGTGTCTATCCAAACAGAGCCTTAGGGAATGACCATTCCTCTCCAAGAGTTAATGAATGAGAATTGCATTCTAACAAATAATTAAAAACAAGATATACTAAGACACAAACATCCTTACCAAACATATGCATAACATTACTATGTGTTATATAATATATTTAACATATATTAAATATAATATATTATAATAAAAAATGTTAAATAATATATATTATATGTAATAAAATTATAAATTAATTATAATATAATATTACATATAATATAATATAAATATGATAGATAATAGAAAAATTACACTGACCTCCTCTGTAAAAAGGAAAAAATAACAGATACCCCCCTGTAGTTTCAAAAATAACACTGACCTCCCTTGTTAGTGTTATCGGTTGACCAATAATGTAAATAGACAATTATACTCATGTACTTTTTACTATATTTTGTTTGAAAAAATATGATAATATAAAAAGATCTATCTACCCTTTCACTTTAACCCATGCACTGGCCACTTTATGTCACATCACTTTTTTTGAAGCTGATACACGCATATACTATATGCATCATACACTGAACGTTTGGCTTTCTGGCGTTTGGTTTTATGAACATTTGGTTTTTGATTTTCTAAAAGTTGAAAAGAGAAATATGTGTGAGAGAGACACGTGCACTGAAGGTGATGAAGAATTAAGAGCCTGAAAGTTGAAGAGAGAAATATATGTGAGAGAGACAAAATACATACACTGAAGGTGACGAAGAATTGAGAGTCTGAAAGTTGACAAAGAGAGAAAGGCGAAACACTGAAGGTTCTCACGTTCCAGGTACGTAAATGGACAACTTTCAGTTTCTGTGTTTAGGGTTTAACATTAATCATCACATGAATAGGAGGACATGATTTTAGGTTTTGAAACATTTATATATGCACATAGTATGAGTGTTCATGAATTTGAGGGTTTTTAATAATTTGTTAATTCTAGTTAGATATATTAGGGTTTTCAATAATTTGTTAATTAGGGTTAAATATATTAGGATTTTCAATAATTTGTTAATTAGGGTTAGATATATTAGGGTTTTAATAATTTGTTAATTAGGGTTAGAAATTTGGGAGTTTTCAATAATCTGAAAATTAGGGTTAGAAATTTAAGGGGTTTTCAATAATCTGTAAATTAGGGTTAGAATTTGGGAGTTTTCTGTAATTTGTAAATTAGGAGCTTTTCGTTAGTTTGTTTCTTTTCGTTTCTTGATCTTGTTGTTTATTAGAGTTTGTTTCTTGATCTTGTCGTTTGTTGATACACTTGGCTAGTACTACTGGACTCTTCATTCTATTCTATTTTTATGTATCATATGAATTTTAAATTAAATTTAAAAAAATTAGTATTGTCTTTACTACTGTGTCCAAATCCTGATATTAAGATTGTTTCTGTTTCTTGATCTTGTCGTTTGTTAGAGTTTGTTTCTCTTCATTTCTTGATCTTGTCGTTTGTTAGAATTTGTTTCTTGATCTTGTCATTTGTTAATGCACGTGACTAGTACTACTAGACTCTTTATTATGTTATGTTTTTATGGATCATATGAATTTTAAATTAAATTTTAAAAAGTTGGTATTGTCTTTACTACTGTGTCCAAATCTTGATATTAAGATTGTTTGTGTTTCTTGATCTTGTCATTTGTTAGAGTTTGTTTCACTTCATTTCTTGATCTTGTCGTTTGTTAGAGTTTGTTTCTTGATCTTGTCGTTTGTTGATGCACGTGGCTAGTACTACTGGACTCTTCATTCTGTTTTGTTTTTATGGATCATATAAATTTTAAATTAAATTTTAAAAAGTTGGTACTGTCTTTGCTACTGTGTCAAAATCCTGATATTAAGATTGTTTGTGTTTCTTGATCTTGTCATTTGTTGATGCACGTGGCTAGTACGGACTCTTCATTCTATTCAGTTTTTATGGATCATATGAATTTTAAATTAAATTTAGAAATATTGGTATTGTCTTTACTACTGTGTCCAAATCCTGATATTAAGATTCTCAAATTGCAGCAATGTGTATATACCCAGTACTAAGTTTATAAAATGTAAACTACTCTATTAATTGCTTTTTTGAAATAATTTAGACATGGGCTTTAGTCTACAATACCACACCCATGTACCACATAGATTAGTTGTAAAATGCAGGACACAAATTTGGGGATTTTCAATAATCTGAAAATTAGGGTTAGAAATTTGGGGATTTTCAATAATCTGAAAATTAGGGTTAGAAATTTGGGGGTTTTCAATAATCTGAAAATTAGGGTTAGAAATTTGGGGGTTTCAATCATTTATAAATTAGGGTTACAATAGTTAATGTACTATTATATGTGTATCAATTAAAGTTTGTTCTGTTTGTTTTTGCTTACAAAGGCTTTACTATTTGATAGTCATGAATTCTGTTATACATGATATTGTTCTACATTTTAAGGATAAAATTGGTATTTTACATAGAGTGGACCCTAATAGGTACTACCACTTAGATCTACTAGAGGATTGTTAGAAAACTGTATTGAATGATACATCATCTTCTTTAGGATTTTATATGAAGTTGTCTTATTTTAGGCCTCACTCTAAGAATAAAATGACAGTGAAAAGTGATGGGAAACTCTTAGAGATGTTTATAATTCATAGTTGTAGAAGATCAATGCATATATATGTGGATGTAATTGAAAGTATTGATGTTAATATTCCTCATCATAGTGCCCCAGTTGATCGTTATGATGATGATGATGTGGAAGTGTTGGAATAAGTTATAAATACTATAGGGGATGGTGATGATGATCAATATAGTGTTAATGAGGCTAAAGATGAAGGAGATGGTGAAGAAGATGAATATCATGAAGATGATGGGGTAATGGGGTTCAGTACTGAAGATGAGGAATGGAAAAATAAGGATGGTAATGATGGTAGCTCAGAAGATGATTATGATGGTGAATGCTTGGTGAATGAAGAGGGGTTGAGGCAGTTCAAGCATAACAGTGCTGATGGGTTTAGTGATTATAAGTCTGGAAGTGATGAAGGTTATGATTCTAGTGATGAAGATATTCCAATAGATAGAGATACACTGGGAAGGGACAAATTTTATGGTCATATCAAAAGAGGAAAGGAATTTTATAGAGAGTCATGAATGAAAATCAAGTTGGAAAGGGACCTTATCTTTCCTAATGTTGAGAATTTAGGGAGGTTTTGAAGGATTCCATAATTCAGGAATGGTGCAATAATTAGACTGAAGAATGAAAAAACAAGGATAACTTGTCACTGTGCTATAGAAGGATGTCCATGGAGGTTACATGCTTCTCCTCTGCAAAATAAAATGACCTTTATGATTAAAACATACACAGGACTGATAAGCAATGAATATTGCATATTCAATATCCCTAAAATTATATGAATTAATGTCTTAGCAATATTTTTTTCATGTTTTTATTAATAATTTCAATCTTTTTATGATTTCAGGTGATTAAGGGTAATTATGATTAATAATGGTGAAATCGGGTTACAAATGGTGCTCATTCAGTTATCACTGAAGCTTGACCCATGAGAGATATATTTATATTGAAGATCCAAACTAAATGGACTGAAGAAATGGGCTGAAAATGAATTTAAATGAAAAAAAGGAGCACGGGCCTATTCGCATTGAAGATTGGGCTAATTCAGGCCTAAAAAGTTTTGGACCCATTTTGGTATTCAGACCATAACTCCGTACACGATTGTCAAAACGACCCAGACTCTATATAAATTAAAGAAAATTCAATTCTGTACAATTTCATATTTCACGAAAATTTCCTAAAATGGATGTTTTCAGCAACTTTCTGCCCTATCTGCACAGCTGCCATTTTTTGGACGCAAATGTCACTTTGTGAGGCGCAAGTTCCATTTTCTTATGCGCACTTGCCACTTTGGGGAGGCCAAGTGTCCCGTTGGTTTTGTTTCAAAAATTAAAAATGACGAAAAGGAAGAAAACTAGGGTAGTCTGGAGGGAGGCAACACAGAGAGAAATACAGAGGCGATTCGTGACAATACGGACAAGTGGATGTCGATTTTATCATCGTTCAAGCTTGGACATTCGATCATGAGTGGCTAAACACCATTTCGAGGAAGTGACGTAACCCTAACCTGTCTTTCAATGTTTTAAGTTGTATATTAAATTGGGAATGATTTACTTTGTGTAGTGATTGTATAACCGAGACATAAACAATAACTGTGCTATTGCTTTCAATTTGAATGTATTGATTCATTGCATGTTTATTCTTGTTCTTGTAGAATGAATTCAACTTTGCAATAATTAGGGTTTATTTTTTTCAACTTCTGTGATTTTGTTAAGACAGGTTATACAATAGTTTTCACATATCTTTCAATTTAGATTTTTGATAATTCGTACTAAGCAAAGATGGGTTATCACATCATTAGTTAGTCAGATGTATAGGACATGCTAAGCGAAGACGAGTTATGCTTAATTAAATGTTGAACGAATTCTCTTGATAGAATTGAATTGGGCTTGTAGCCATTCTTTTCTGAATGCATAGATTAAATATCCCAAATTAGTACAATTGTTATTGTTAGAGGGTTAGTGGTGAAGTCAGTTCCCAGGACCTTCTCTTCCTGATTAATTTTCATAACATCAATTTATAAAAAGCTTTAATTTTCTCAATTAATTTTAAGATCAAACATTATTACATCAACAATTGTTTTCCAATTATTTTAGAATTAATTCAAAGACTGAGTAACATAACAATTCAACCTCGCAAGTCTTTGAGGTTCGACACCCTCTATATAGCCCTGTCCTACGAAGACTCGTTCTATTGCGAGTGGTTAAGTAGAATTGAAATCACATCAAGGACCCCACACATGTGTTAAATCTGGTATAGTTAAATATGCAACTTCAACTTGGATAACTAAAAAGTTATGAAACACTTTCAAAGAAAATCCAAGCACAAGTGTAAAGTCAATGGCCATTACTCTTAAAGAGATGTATGGTGTAGACTATAAGAGTAACATGCAACTCTATAGAGCCAAAGGGAAGGCCTTAGATGTGCTACAGGAAAATCATGCAAATTTTATGTTAAGTTGCCCATGTTTTGCAATGAGCTATCCAAGTCTGACCTTAGCAGCCTTGTGATAATAAGGTACCATGATAGACATGATTTGAGTAAGCCGAGAGTATTTAAAAGGATTTTTATATCTTTTGAGGCAATGAAGAATGGTTTCAACTTATCATGTAGGCCTTTTATAGGTTTGAATGGTTGTCACCTTAAATCATCATCTGGTGGTGTGTTGCTTTCAGCAATAGCTATGGATGGTAACAATGGATTGTTTTCTATAGCTTATGTTGTTGTGGAGAGTGAAGGAAGGGATAGTTGGGGTTTTTTCTTGGAACAACTACACCGTATCATTGGTCAACACTAACACCAAATTACATTCATGTCAGATCAACAGAAGGTAAAGCTATTTAGTTTTTATGCATTGTTTACACTTTTTCTTATCGAGTAATAACTCTGCAATAAGAGCATGCATGTGTCTTGTTATAGGGTCTTGATGATAAGTGCACAAAACATGTTATTTTATATCTTAAAATAAGTCTTTAATTACTCTTTTATTTTATTTAAATATTCTTATATTTGCATTTTGTGTTTTATAGGGGTTGATTTCCAAATAAGAAGAAAAGCGGCGGAAAAGGCCTAAAAAGGATATATATAGCCAAAGATAAACATCAGAAAAATTGTAGGAGAGATGGTATTCTGTGCAATCTATTTCACAAGAGGTCTCAAGTTCAAAACTTTGCAAAATATTTTTTTGCACGGCCACGTCTGCAGTCCAGAATTCAAATTAAAGATATGGAGATCAAATATTAGATATTTAAATTCAAAATTTTGTATTTTTGAATTTTTGTTTTCGAATTTTGTATTTCAAATTTTGTATTTTGAACTTTTGTTTTTGAATTTTGTATTTTAAATTTTTTCCACCTAAACCATTCCCCTTTAACTCTATAAATAGGGGGTCTTAGGGGATGGTGAAGAGAGTTAGAAATTGTAGAGAAATTATAGAAAAAAATAGTGTAATTATTTTATTGATTCAATGATGAGTAGTAGTTTCATTTCTATTTGTTTATTTTCTATTAATATGCAAGCATAAACATCCTTCTCAAGGGAGTGATGAAGCCACCATGGCTGAAGTATAGGTAAGTTATTTTCTTTTCTTGTCTACTTTTTCCTCCCAAGAGCATTCTTCTACTCTTCTATTCTGGATTTTATTTTCTAAAATTAGAGGAAGGATTTTTCGTGTTTGCCAAATAATGGTAATTCGAAGAATGCCTACCTCTGTTTACCTAGCCAATGTGCATCAGATTAAGTAAAGAATGTCTCTCTCATATATAATCAAGTCATTCTTTTTTATTCCATATTTTTCTTCATCTTTCCAAGTTCTAATTGGATTGGTGAAGTGTATTGGTTATTGGAGGAAAAACTAGATAAGAATATAAAAAAAAAACTTTACTTATATGGATCCATGGTGGTGAATTCTCTTTCCTTGAGATTTGTCCCATCATTTGATCTAAAACATTTAATATTAGTTTTTATTATTAAATAAAAAATCAGAATTTTATTTTTTAAATATTCATTTTTCATCTCAAGAGATTTAGGTTTTGAAGTTTAGATTTGTTACTGATTCTCACTTGAGAGTGGTTCGACCCTGCTTACTGCTATACAGTTTTTAGTAAAGTTTTTGCAGGTTTTATTATTTTTGTATGAAGTGTAGAAAAGCAACGACAAACATCCAATTATTCTACACTCGTCACTTGACCAAGCTATTATTGAAGTTTTCCCTTAAGCTTCTCATAAGAATTGTTGTAGACATTTGTTCTATAATTTTAAAAAGAAGTTCCCTAGTCTACTGATGAAAAGGTACTTCTGGAAAGTTACTAGGTCATATCATAGGATTAACTTTGGAGGTGCAATGGTTCACATTAGGAATTTGTCAAATGAAGCATATGAATGATTAAATGACCTGCCAATTAAAGCATGGGCAAGACATGCATTTGATGAGAGAGTGTCATCTAACCATGTTACCAATAACATGACAGAGAGTTTTAATAGCTGGGTGGGTGAACTAATGATGAAGCCAATTGTAAATTTGCTTGATGGGATTAAAACTAAGTTAATGGAGATGATTCAAATAAGGTATGAAAAGGGTTGTAGTTGGACAGGTGATGTGACACCTAATATTAAAAAGAAGCTTAAGCTTAACAAAGTCATTGAAACTTCTAGACACTGCACTCCTAAATTAGCTAATGGTCCAAGGTTTAAGGTTACAGATGAGGAAGGGAGAAAACACGTGGTTGACATTAATCTCCATACATGTGATTGTAGAGCATGACAGATATCAGAAATACTTTGTAAACATGGTGCAACTGCAATTGCTTATACCAGACAAGCTTGTGAGAATTTTTGTCATCCATGTTTTTCAATTAAAGCATATATGGCAGCTTATAGTGGGACGATACACCCTGTTCCTAATGAGAAATTCTAGGAACCTATTGATTATGACCCAGTTGAGGACCCTCCTTTAAGGAGACTGCCAGGTAGACCTAAAAAAAATAGAAGAGAGTGGGATGAACATGAGGCAGGAACAAATCAGGTCAGAAGAGCCATAACTGTTAGATGCTTCTGGTGTAAGAATTATGACCATAATAGGAGGACATGCTAGAGGGCTCCTACCAATGCTAGTATGAGGCAACAGGTAAATATTATTTTTTTACTTAGAACATTGATGATTTTTTTTTCATATAATAATGTAACATGTAATATATTGTAGAGACAAACAATGACCAATGAAGGTGGTGCTAGTGTTGTACCAACAATGGGCATTCAAGGTGTTGGGGAGCAATGTGTTACCCAACAGGTAATTTCTCCCTATTTGTTGTTTAATGTTTGTTGTTTATTAACTTTGGTTAATTGAGACCTTCCGGAAAAAAAAACTTTGGTTAATTGACCTATGTCTATAACTGTAATCACAAGATAGTGTGGGAAGCTCATCAAATGCATAGAGAGGAAGGGGCACTTCAGCACATATAGGGGCAAGTAGATCGAAAGCCTTATAAAGAGGGAGGGACACTTCAGCACATGTAGGGGCAACTGGATCAAGAGCTGCACAGAGAGGAAGGAGGATTTCACAAAGGATAAGTAGATCAACAATTTCACATAGGGCAATTGTAAGTCTTTTACAATGTCTTTCAATTTTCATCCTTAAATTGTATATTTACTTATATAGAATATTTTTATATGGAATTAGGTAAGTAGATGGAGAGGAAGACAATGCAACTCCTCAAATCAGAACACGTGAGCATGTGGTCGCTGTGGGGTAGTGAGCAAGGAAGTTTTTGTGTGGATGATATATGGTTCTGTTTAGTTTATCATCCTTAAGTTTAGTTTTATTTTTGTTTATGTATTTAAAAATAATGTCTAGTATATGGTTCCAACAATGTCTAGTATGTTTTTTTTGAGGGTACAGTTGGGACAAATGGTACATTTATGGGATATCAAAGTATTTTTTTGGAATGGTGCAGTTATGTGAATGAAAGTTTTTGGAATGGTACAGTTATGGGATACAAAGTTAGGGATCAAAGTCTTTTTGTATATTGTATATGACATTTCATTATGGAGGATGATGAACATTATTATTATATATATATGAAATGCAGTATTTATTTATTTATTTCTATGCCTGTTATGCATTCTATTTGAATGTAGTTGAAATGCATTGATTTTGTATATGCAGTAGTTGATCCCTAAATAACTTCTAATTGAACAATTATTCAAATTTTACTTTACAAAACATACTTCTAAACTTCAAATTGAACAAGTACTAAAATTTTACCATACATATCATAGATGATTGGTACACATTAAATACAATCCACACTTTCATTTTTCTCACTTAGAGTAGTCATTTAATCACTAGTAAAATGTGTAATTGAGATTACAAAGGACATGAAATCCATTATTGTAGTAGTAATTGCAAGCATCTTAAAGAACCCATTACTAGCTTCAACCACATTTAGATGTGCAATAAACACTGCCTTTAATTTCTCAATTTCTTCAACCACTTTATCATCTTCATGCTCCTTTTTCTCTGCCAATTGTCTGGGTTCATCAAATTGAACAGCTTGAGAACTCATATTCACTGGATTACACCATTGCCAGAACCAGCATATTCCACATGAATAGTACAGTTTTCCTTTATTGTTCATTTCATTTGAGTGTGTCACCTTAATTGCAGCCACTTCACCATAGCGACAATACATATCTATGTATCTTAAATTGGCACCCATTGACTTAGTAGACTTAGCAGACTTAATAGACTTGGTAGATGTAGATGAAACCATTGTTACCAAAACGTAAAATAACAGTAAATCCAAAAGAGTGTAAACCAAAAACTAAAACCTAAAATAATGTGAAACTATATTTATAATATAAGAGATGAGAGATGTATAAGAGAGATGATAGATGTATAAGAGAGAGAGAGCTTACCTGATAGAGAGAAAAAGAGAGTTTCTGTCGTGAAGGATGTAATGAGAGAGTGAGTTCAGTGTGTATGTGTGGTAGTAAGAGAGAGAGAAAGTTAAAGATATGTATAAATTGGGTAAGGGCAAAAATGTGTAGAAATTAGAGGGTATTTCAGTCCTTTCAGACATTTTAGAGGTATTTTGGGATTTTCAGCTCAAATATATAATGACATCATCAATTTTCGTACAGTTAAAGCTGACAGGAGAGGTTAGTATTACAAAAGGTACACTGATAGGGGAGGTCAGTGTTATTTTTGAAACTACAGGGGAGGTATATGTAATTTCGCTTATTTACAGGAGAGGTCAGTGTAATTTTTTTAAATAATATTATAAAAATATCTATTGTATAATAATTTATTAATATTATATTAAATAAATAAATAATATATAATAAATCATAAATATTTATCTCAAACAATCATTTACACAATTATATATGAAAAAATATTTATTATTATTTAATATGTATAATAAAATATTACAAATAATACATAACATTAGTATATAACATGAATTTTATTTAGAATGAACAGTGTAGTAACAATATCAAAAATGTTTTTGTGTTACAATGCCAAAAGATGGAAAACATAAAAAACATATATATATATATATATATATATATATATATATTCACAAAAATAAAAAATCTTTTCCACTTTTGAAAAGAAAAAACATATTTTCGTTTTTGCTTTTTAAGGATTGACAATAAAAAAAATAGAAACATTTCCCGTTACTAAAAACTCCCAAAGTTCAAAGAACTCTTTTGTCTTTCCAATTCTCTACGTTTGGTACGCAACAATGGAATGGAATGAACATTCCATTAAAGTGAGAATTGAATGAGAATGGAAATGGAATGAAATGATCATTCTCATTCTATTATTTGGTTTCAAACATGAAATGATGCAGGAATGGAATGATGATTACATTATTTTTGGTAACTAATTTTTTTTTAATGTTTATTGGGGAATGGAATGACGCGAAATGATCATTCTCACTTTTATTTTTCTTACCAAACAAAGAAATGGATCCAAAAAGGTAATATTAACATTCTATTCCATTCCATTATTGTGTACTAAACGCAACATTATTACCTCTCAATGAATAATGACTCCCTTCATTTATAGCCTTTTTATTTTCTTATTTTCTTTCGCTCACTCTTTTCTCTCACTAAACATAATAATATTAAAGATGTAATCATATTTTAATTAATAAAAGAGTTAAAAATAGTTTTAAATCACATGTTGTTGTAGCTATAGCATGTCAGCAACCCATTCATCGGATACACTCATTGGCAATCATATTGGAACTCCCGTATATACTTCATATCAACGGCTATGTGAGAGGGAGGGGCTTGTTAGAGCTTACAATATTTTAGATAATACAAATAAATTAAGATTAATTTCATTTAGCGCGCAGTAATTCTCATACTTCAATGCTTTTAAATAAAAAACGGAAAATTATAATAAGAGTTTCATTTAAAGAACACTGGGCTGAGAAGAATAAAAAGTTGTTAAAATACATGTAATTTGAAGTGGAAATGATTTTTAATTAAGTTTGTATCACATCAATTGAATACAAATTCATGTTGGTAGGAGCCACCAAGCAGGGTGCAACTTGGATGGATTAATCTGAATCCAAATTGAGCCCAATTAATCCGAACTTAATCATGATTGGATTTGGGTCGAGGTGCTTAACAATTCGAGCCCAATTGGAAGCCAATTTTTAATTTTATTTTTTATATAATTTTTACTTTAAATATATTATATATAATGTTCAAATTGTGATCACTTTTTTCTTTTCAACTTATTTTTTTTAAATAATAAATTTCTTAAGAATTTGTTTGTTTTTTTTTAGAAATTTGTATTAAGTTTTTAAAACTTTTAGGATTAATCTAATCTGAATTGAATTCAAGATCAAATAAATTTTCAGTGTGTAGATTGGCCACATGAGCAACTCGAATTAATCCTAAATTTTAACCCATGTTGCAAACTCGAGTTTAAAAATTTAAGAATAAGTTGGGCTCAGGTTGAATAGTTAGGATTAAAGGTCGAATTATGATTGAACATTTCAGATATTGGATTGAGTCTCAGTTGAACTTTGAACCTATCCATCTCCCGAGTTGTACCTCATTTTCAACAAGCAAAATAGGTTAAATAAGGGTCGGGCTTAGCTTAAGCCCAATATGCCGGAGTGTCATTTTCGCACAATTCCGTAAGAGTCAAAAAGTGCATTCCACCAAAACCCGATCCATATTTTGGGTTGGGCCAGAGAAGTACCACATGCAGTTCTTATGCTCCATTTTGGTACGAGGATTATAAAATTAGAAAAATAAAAAGGTAAAGTTATTCTCTCTTTTTCTGTTTGAGGACTTCATTGCTTCATCACTTTCCACTATACATTTACATTGTAAAGAGACAATGTTATTTCAAGGAATATGATGAATTACGATTACATCCTCATCTCCCTTCCCTTCTCCATTTCATTACTATGGATTTTTAATGTCTAAAATACTGAGACAAGTCCCTAAATATGAAAGTACCTAAGAAAAAGTTTGAAACATTATAAAAATTATGAGCATATTTGCTTAGTTATTTGAAAACAAAATAGAGATTTTTTTTTAAATAAGAAACTATAAAACACTATTATGTGAAAACTAGTTTTTTTTTTAGCTCAGTTTCAAGAAACAAATTTCAGAAAATTGTTAATCAATCGAACTTATGTATTATACACTTACCATTCTTCATTGATTTCCCTGTTAATGGAAAATTTCTATTTTTTTTTTAAAAAATAATTCTTGTTGAGTAAGATGATTTGAATATATGAGCTTCTAACTTCTCTATTATATACAAAATTTTGATTAATATCTAGAAAGATTGATATCATGTGAAAGGAGTATGTCTATAATATACCCAGTATAAATATAACGGATGAATCTGAATCGTGTGTGTACAACACGTAAGGTGGGTTCCGTCGTAGGTGTGTAACACGTAATGCATGTTTCTAATTCATTCATATATGGGATCCACTTTTTGGAAAATTAAAAAATGAAGACACTTCCCTGAAAAAAAAAGGTAATGTACAAGTATTGCTTCTTTTTTAAAAAAATTGAACAATTATTGATCCTGCAACTTTGATTTAACATGATCAATTTTCCATAGCCATTTATAAACATGATTAGGTGACTCCCAAAAGGAGCTGAACCATATAATTTCTAAGACTTTATAGAACAATTTTCGACAATTTGCAATGAGATAAATAGCAATGTCAGTGTGGTATCTTCTGAAAATAATGTAGAAGCCTGAGCCTAGATATATATATTTCTATACTTTTTTGGTGTAAAAATGACCATATATAAATGGGAGAGGTCTTGATCTTCTTTTCATTTTCCATTTGTGTGCACCACCTTCTAACTAGGACTGATTGAAAGTGCCAATTTGAGTGATTGTTAATTGTGGGGACTAACATCACATTCTAATGATTTAGAAATCCAACTTTGAATATTTTTGACAATTATTTGGCTTATATACACGGCATGAAATATTGGAGGATGAATTTGCTGACACAATTGTTAATTTTATTTGTTTTGGGAAGTTAAAAATGGCACCATTGTTATTTTGACTTTTGAGTAATGATTTAATATTTTTCATTGATTATGTAATTTTGGTGGCTCATATATGCAAAATTTACACATCACTTAGCTTTTATTGCAACTAAATTGCATTAAACATGAAAAAAAAACATATATTTACCTTGATATGAGTGGTCAAAATGTGTTGAATCAATATGAATTATATGCATCGCACATTATTCAAAGAATTTCATAGTTTACTCTTCAAGCAAAGAGTGCACTGTCTCTGAATCTATCTTCTTCTTCCCTTTTTTTCCTTTTCAGTTAAATTCATCTCAGATATGAGAGAAATTATTACATGGTCTTTGGACTAATGGTTCTAGGCCAATCATTAATACTATAGCTAGTGTTTGGCCTTGAACCATTGATCCTAGAACGTTAGTGATTGGCTCGGAACCATTGGTCCCGTAGGATGTAATAATTACTGGCTACAATCATCATATCTTTTTTTTTTTTTTCTTTTCCCCTAGGCCATCATTTCTTCAAAGAGTAATATCACACCAACAAACAAGCTGTAATAAAGGTCTATACAAACAAACTCTCCTAGTCATTGTTTCCCTATATCTTCCATTATTTAAATATTTAATCACTGTCACAATGTCTATCGTGTCATATATATATATATATATATATATACACACACACATACGATCTCTGTACAAATTGTTCAATAGTGAAGTATTGTGCTTCTTCAAGTCCAAGGCCACTTGTGCAGGTATAAAATAGCTGTGGAACTTCATTACCTCAAAGGATTAACATGCTCTCTCTTATCACTTCAATGGTTATAGATATATATTATCCCACTCTAATGATGAAAGTGATGAGAAATTAGTAATACCACAAATGATCAAATTGGTAGAATAAGAAAGAGATTTTAATTTTAAATGAGAAAATGATAAATCTACACAATCCATCTTCATACATTTTTAGTTTTTTCATTAGTTTTCGTTTTGAAAAGAAAGAAGATACCATTAAATACTATTTGCTTTGATTATATCTTCCTAATTGGTGCCCTGGGCACTAACAAAAATACAAAATAAACTTTAAGGTCATGATGATAAGGAGGATCAATGTGTTACTTTCACACAACTTTAGAAGATTCATGATATTCTACCAATAATTATGTTCAATGAATTCATCTAACCATGCTTGAAACTTGATTTTTTCTTATAAAAAACTCAAATGGACCACCTACTAGAGATTCCGACTATATAATAAACTAACCAACTTTTTGTTCCATAATCTTCTTATTAATTTTTGGGGTGGTAAATCTGTTGGGTACAAATAATAATCATCTTATAGGTTAATGAATGAGCTATCGATCACCCTATCTATAACCACCACAGGTCTGTATATCACATATGAATCATGATCATTTTGAACCTTTGGTTGCAAATTATTTATTGTCCTTTTCCAAAAATAGAAAAAAGTTTCATGCACTATGGCATTGGGGCTGAACCCAACGATCCCATACATGGGATGATTGGGACCATAAGCATGCGCTTACCATAGGGCCCTCCACCTAGGGTCTAGACAAGTTGCTCCAAACCACACCATACCAGCATTCCACTTCCAATATACCTCCACAAGTTCTCATGTCCTAGACAAACGTACACTACATATATTTGTGTTTATATATATATATATATATAAACACAAATGTTTAGTTGCTCTCCGATGCTAAAGAAAATATATACATAACGCATAAGATTCCGTTGAATAATTTAAAAGAAAATTAATGTTTCTAACCACTAACAATATCTGACGGGGATTGGAACCATGAGCACGCGCTAACCACATAGGACCCTCCACCTAAGGTCTAGACAAGTTGCTCCAAACTACACCATAAGTTCTCCTGTCCTTGACAAACATGTGTTAATTATATATATATATATATCTCCACCTAAGGTCTAGACAAGTTGCTCCAAACTACACCATAAGTTCTCATGTCCTTGACAAACATGTGTTAATTATATATATATATATATATATACACACACACACAAACACAAATGTTTATTTGCTTCCTAATGTCGAAAAAAATATATATGCGACTCAAGTCTTAGTCCTCGTAAGATTCCCTTGAATAACTAAAATGACAATTTATGTTTCAAATCACTAATAATATCTTATGGTGATTGGGACCAAAAGCATGCGCTTACCACATAGGACCCTCCACCTAGGGTCTAGACAAGTTGCTCCAAACCACACCATACCAACATTTCACCTTCAATTACCACCACTAGTTTTCATATTCCGGAGAACAACCTACACTATATATATGTGTGTTTATATATATAAACACAAATGTTTACTTGCTCTCCGTTGTCGAAAAAAATATATATGCGACTCAAGTTTTTGTTGTAAGATTCAGTTGAATGAATAGAAAGAAAATTTATGTCTCCAGTTACTAATTATATATTTAATTTGTAGATAAATTCTTTCCACTGCATATATATATATATATATATATATGATAAAATAAATAATTCAAAAATATCTGGGAAAAGGCAAAGAGGATAATCAGATTATTGGAAGGTGGGGAGGGTGGGCAAAAGAGATAAGTGGGGTGGTGGGTTTAAGTGGGTGGAGCATTTGGAGGGATGATTAAGTGGGCCCAGATGAATCATCACCAGGCAAAGATGACATGTCACATCCTGAGTGGAGGTGGGCCCAATGAGCGTCTGCGTTTTTTCTCATTCCTTGAAGGGGCCGCCATCTTTAACCGAAAGCTAGAAATCTAAGTCATTGTGGCAGTTTTTTCAGTTACTTAGAACCAAATATTCTTCATGCTGATTTGTGAACTTATATAACTTTGCAGGATAAGATAGATCCCTCCTTAATTATGCTTAGCAGCATAATGAAGACTATTTTTATTTGGTTCCACACCATGGAATATATTGTCCAAGTTGAATGAATATGCTAATTAAGAGATTAATGGAATATATATATATATATATATATATATATCTGATAACGTATCGTTATTGATTCAATTCTCAAATAATTGTACACTAATTTGAACAAGTAGTTCTTTGTCTTTGCATCGTTGTGCCCTAAGTAATACAACGGCAGCTTGTGCGAGAGTGAGAATGTGAATTCGACAAATTTTGTGCACGTGAAGTACAAAAACAATGCCCAAATAGTGAGAAGAATTATGTGACTTAAATTTTGCCAGCCTTCAACTTGTGATTTTTATTAAAAAAAAAAAAATTGAAATAATGAACTATGATTGATGCAAGTGAGAATTTGTGTTGTTTATATCATGTTCACATAGATGTATTTAGAAATTCAAGTAATTTGTTATCATAATTTACAATTTTATCAAGTACCATTAGGGCAATAGTCACTATTGAATTGGAATAATAGTGGATATATATGTATTTGTGTTGTCTATGTTAGTATCTTAATTACCTATTAAAAAATGAATATAAGAGTTAACTAAGTATAATTGATTTGTATTTTAAGTGTTTTAATTTAATGTACATTAAAAGGAATGCATGTAGGATGTGCATGATCATATATATATATGGAGAGTGAGAGAGAGTGAGAGAGAGAGAGAGAGAGAGAGAGGGTATCTGGTTTTTGGCCCTAGAGATTGGCTTCCGAATATCATTTAATTATACTATTGGCTTCTCACGGGACCATGGGTTACCATTTTAGGCGGCTTCGCTTGGTAGTACTTGGGGTGGCATAATTAGACAGTGAGAGTGATTATTTATTGTTTTTGGAAGATGTTGGACTTGGCCACTATATATATATATATATATATATATATAGCCTAACTTAGTTGATTGAATTAATAATCTTTTTCTTATAAGTATACTATTTGAAGTTAGAAAAGGTAAAGTGTTGATGCAGCCAAAAATGGATTTCTCTCTTTTTTTTTTTTTGGGCTTATCATAGCTTTTTAATTGCTTTGACCATTTCTGCCATTAGTTTGCTTGTCTATTGCTTAATAAATTTAATTCACGATTTTATAATTTATTAATTAGTGTTCAATAATTTTTTGTTAGTTAATATTTAATAATAGGATAACCACTCAAGGGAACAATTCGGTATTCACCAATTCAACTTGTTATATAATTATTAAATTAAAAGATAATAATATAGAGAAAGCAAAAATAGGATAAATGTAACACAAAGTTTGAAAAGTATACATATATTTGCATATCTTGTGATAGATAATAAATTATTAAGATAATCGATCATGCACTTATATATACTGCAAGTGTATGGATTACTTAAAAGAACTGTGACTAAAAATCTATAAACCAAACCTTTTTAAAAAATCTAATTAAGAAATTAAAACATGAAAAAGCAAAATAAAACCTTCTTACAAATATTGAGCTTAAAAACATGAAAAAACAAAATAACAAATGGCCCCTCCAATTTCTTTTTTTTTGAGTAATTACTTACACCCCCTTAGTTTATGTAATATTCCGACTAGTTAGATTCCTCAAGTTTCAATATTTTCGATTACGCCCTGTGAATTTTGAGTTCATGTATCAATTTTTTCATTCATTAATGCGACGTTAGTAGACAAATAGAATTTCTTAACGTTAGTAGCAGAAGAGTATAAAAATGGTCATTTTTGCCATTCTCGCCAACTTTTATCAATTAAATTTAAAACAATAATCATGGGTAAAACTGTAAAATCACTAAACAACGTTAATAAATCTGACGGACATCACTTAGGTGTGGTCAAAAACATTAAAATTATAAGAAATTTGGTCAAAATATTGCGTAATTGAAAGAGTATAAGTGATAATTAGTTTTTTTTTTTTTCTTAACCTAATATGAAAAGAGTCAAACCCTGAAAAGGTCTAAAAAGTACCACTCGGTGGTCCTCCAATGTCTTTAAAATCACCATTTAGGCCTCTTTTTTCAGAAGCCACATTTAGATATAAAGGTCAAAACCAAAATATTGACTGTTGTTATCTTCTTTTTTTTTTTCCTTATTTTATACCTTTCATGATTCATACAACACTTTCGATTATCTTAAATATTTTTTTAGATTAAAAATATATACTAAGACACTTAATTATACAGAAATAACATATTATCATCTCCAAATTTTTAAAAATTTATTTTTTATATTTGTTAATTTTGGCCCTCCAATTAAAAAATTTGAAGTCAGTTTTCAGTGATTATATATTAATACTTACTGAAAAATGAAAATTCATGTCTCATACTTGAAGCATTAACATATAAAAGATAGTATAGTGGGACCCTTTTTTATGGCTTTTTTCAGTTAGATTTCTTACCAATTTATTGTGTCGTTTATGTTTAAATTAAGATATTCTAACACGTTTAAGAATAAAGAGAACATCTTTTTATTAATTGGGGGAATAATTCATAAATCAGGGGAAATAGAAATCAGTTGGTATTGATACCACACAACACAAGTCAACAAACCAAACTTGTTATCGTGGCCCATAGAGCCCGTGACATAGTCAACAATACCAGATTTTCTCTCTCTTTCTCTCACCAATTCGAATTCGCCATTGCCAGCACAAGTTACCAGAAAATTTTGCATGCTCTATGTCATGTCGACAACCGAATTTGGATCTCTCCAATGCATTGGCAGGTTCGGTGCATAGAAAAAGAGTGGAGATTATTACTTCATAAAAAGTGTGAACTATATCAATAAAATTTAGGTCACACGAAACGAAAGTAATAGCACGGGAATGTAAATTTTATGTCACAAATAAAGAGTGACGGAGCGATAAAGTTTGCGAAAATGCGAGAACGAGATTCATATGAAAGAATTATGTGATTAGTTTCTTCTTCAGGAAGTTATTCTTCTATTTTCTAAGCCTAAATCAAAGATTGCTTTTCTATATTCATCCCCTTTTGTTGCCTAACTCTCTCTTTTTTTTTGACCTTTTTTACTCCCTTGAACTTTCAAACCCTAACCCCTATCTCTCTCTCTCTCTCTCTCACAGAAAAGTGCTTTAAGAGCATCTGCAGGGCCACCGATTTTGACTGTAGAAGGGAGGGAATGGGAATTAGTAGCAGAAAGACTTAAAAAAGTTGATTAAAAAGTGGATTCGGGTACACAAAAAGAAATTTAGGAAGATGCCCGGATTCAAACATGTGACTATATTTTTGCCCTTTTTACTTGTATTTCTAAGGCATTCTTGGAAGCTTCAGAGAAAAAGTTCATGCAAGAAATACAAACCACTAGACAACCTTAGCCACTAAGGTGGTGTTTCATAAAATTGAATCCAAATAACACTTAATTGCATCTATTCTTCTTTCTTTTTGTTTTCTCTTCTTTGAGCCTCGTGATGAATTCAGAAAATTATGAAAGTCAACTTTAATAGTAGTAATAAAATAAAAGAAATTCAAAAATTATGGTGGTCCATCTTGTGGGACATGGATGAGTTAATGTCTGATGTATCACTATTCACCAGTCAAGTCAAGCGGCAAAGACAAAAAAAAAAAAAAAGAAAAGGAAATCTGCACCAATTTGGGGCTTGTTTACATTCAATAAATTCCAGTATTTTCATTACTCTATAAAACATCATCAACACCACAACAATCAATTTTTTTTTTTGGCTCCTGACCAAAAAACCTCCCACAACATTTTTAGAAAAACTCGAATCTTGTTTACACCCAAACAGTCCTTATTAGCTGAAAGATGATTGAGCATTACTTTGGACTGATGCGGCATGACTTTGCAATGAAAATTGAAGACACAGATTTTAATGACAGATCACATATGACAAATGGTTTCTTCTTGAGGCAGCAGTTAAAGAAAAAATAACTGCAGTACTTATTGACGGTTATGACATAAATAACTACCATTCATTTAAATAGATTTCTACTGGTTGATGAGAGCTTCCGGCTAAATTGATGGAATTTAAATGAGATCCATCATAATTCATATTTTATTTGTTTAACTAATGAATTTTTTATTCTAATCATTAAATAATTATCTGATTGAATATTTTAATTTATATTCAAATTATTATTTATTGGTGCGGATAACCTTTCAATAAGCAACACAGAATGTGATTTTAAAATTTAGACGTTTGATTGGTACACTTTAGAGAGCAGGTGTTTGACTTTTTATTAAAAAAATAAAAATAAAGAGAGACAAAATAGGAGAGGTAGGAAGAAGAAGAAGAAAATAATGATAAAAATATTTTAGTAATATGTAAATATTAAATATTATAGCATTATATAATATATTATAAATTATATTATATCTGATCAAATTGACCATAATTTATATTCGGTTTATTTAGTTAACAGATGATCAGATTTGGATTATTAATGAGTTATCGAATTGATTGTTCCAATTATATCCTAATTATCGGCTCAGATTGAGATCAAAATCCAATTGATTGACAGGTTTGGTCCCATGCTACACAACTTCAACACTTTTATTTTTACTTTATATTTCATATAATTTTCTGCACTTTAAATTCATTTCCTTTATGTTTATTTCTTATTTTTATTTTCATTTCTTCATTAAGTTCAATTTCTACACTTTACTGTAATTTTTCGTTTCTCCGATTACTTCAATTTTTGAAGTAGTTTAGTTATCTTCTTCAACCTTAATTGTACTCAAATTCCAAGTTAATGAAAAATCTAGTTTCAAAAGTTCGTTTCTATTTTCTGCTATAAATTTCTTCATTGTTAAGAACCTACAGAAGAGAGTTATTCCTACAAAAGTATTTGGTACGTTCTACAGTAAGAGTCCGTTTGACAACCGTTTATGTTTAGTATTTATTGTTTATAAAAATAATTTTTTAGAATAAACATGTTTGATAATTTTTGTTTTGTTTATAAATTGTCAAAAAGCTTTTAAAACAACACTGTAGTTAAGTCTTTAAATCCTAAATACCAAAATGATGTTTATTGTTTATGTTTATAAAAAAAAAACTTTTTTTTTCTCTTTTATCTAAAATGGTGATTATATTATTTTAATTAAAAATTAAAACTAAAAGTGATAAAATGAAAAGAAAAAACAATTATAAAAGGCTATTGTTTGATACAACGATAAAAATATTAGAATTATCAAGTGTGGACAGAATTAAAGAACATCAATTGCCTTGAGAAAAAAATATTGGGTACAATATGAATAATTACTAATATACTTAATAATAAGAAATAGTTACTTAGGGGCACCCATGCTAAAAAAAAAAAACCTTATTTGAAGTAAAAAAACAAAGAAGTCTCAACCATCTCCTTGTCAAAGAAACAAGAATTGTATTTTGTACTCATATCATTTATTCATTTTCAATGTTGAAAGGAAAATAGGAATCAAAAAATTGAAAAAGAAAGTAGTAGCATAAGAAGTTCAAGAGAAAGAGTATGCCTTCCAAATTCCTCTTCTCACTCCATACAAATTGAAAAACTTTCAACTTTTCTATAGTTATATACTCCCTCCGTCCCATAATTTTAGTCCACTATTCTTTTTTGGGATGTCCCAAAATACATGTCCATTTCCTAAAATGGATTATATGATTCCTAAACTACCCTTTTCAAACTATACTATCCTAAAAGTTGGGCCCACCATATAATAATAATACTAACTTCTAAACAAGGACTAATATGTAAATTTATGCATTATTACACTAAAAAGTGGGTCCTACCATAAAAAGTTGGAATCCCCAAACATGCCAAGAATTATGGGACGGAGGGAGTATATATTTTGTTTTGTTAGTAGGGGTGCACAAAGAACCGGTGGAATCATAAAGAATTTTAGCTGAATCGAATCGAATCGAACCGTTTACTACGGTTCAGGTTCCGGTTCCAACTCTAAATTTTAGGAACTGTTCACTACGATTCCGGTTTCAAGTCTTGGAACAGGAACTGGAACCGTTGAATATATATATATATATATATATATATATATATATATATATAACTGTTATAAAATCATTGTATAGTTATAATAACATTTTGTTATGTAAAAAATTTTAAACAATAAAGTTATTATAACTATTATAAGGTTAAATACAACTATAATAACCAAATTAAACTAAACTCATTTATTCCGATTTCAAAACTAAGAAACCGTTGGGAACGGTTCTGGTTTTCCCAATAACCATAAGGAATCGAATCGTGTGCATCTCCCTACTTGTTAGGATTTTCTGGGTTATAAGTCATCCTAGTTTTACGATATAATTTGTAATGTGTAAATATATATGTAACCCAATATTATTTATTTCTTTTTTATGTATATTTCTTGCTATGTTACTGCTGTATAAATTTGTTGTAGCATGAACTTGATTTTTTATGCAGTTTATTGTGTTGATTTAAAAAAAAAAACAGTTTTAGGTAGTTTTAAAATAAGTTAAAACGTTTTTTCGTTATCAAACAACACTCATGTTTATGGATAAACAAAATCGCAACATAAACACTGTTTATATGAATACTTAAACAATAAATACTAAACATAAACGGTTACTAAATGGTCCTAAGTTCTCGATAAAATCCAACACATTTCCATTCAGGGGAAAAATCTGAAAAGAATTTTCTGTCAACACCTTTCACTTTAAAGGAAGAAGAAATACTGGAAGGTCACATGCCTTAATAGATTGTTCTGATTCTACTTTTGCTCATTCATTTTTAATATATATATATATATATAAAACATGAGAAAGAAAACAAAGCTGAGCTATCAGACACGTAAGTTTAATGTCAAAGTGTAGGTGACAAACAAAACGCTGCTGGTTTTCATGCAACTAGTTTGGAGCTGCTAGTTTTAATAGCCTTTCCAAGGGGCAGGGCATGGGTTGCTAACTATAGAATAGTTTCTGCTAATTCAAGGAATGGTTCAATTGCTAGTAATTAATGGGTTGTTAAAGTCGGTTGAAATAGTGTAAAAAGGTGGTTGAGAGTTGAATCACATGTTCATAATATTCGAGTCTCTATTAGATAGTGATCACATTTATAATAGAGAAATGCAGCTATGGTTTACCATCTTCATCTGCTCTTGTAAACTTGTACTACATTGAATTAGTTATGAACCTTTTGTGATATAATTAGAGAAAGGACCACATTATATCCATATTGAATTTTCAGTACAAGGTTTTTGAGTGTAAGCATTGCCATAACTTTTGAATAAAATATAAAGTTTTGGAATGATCTAACTATTTAGGTCTCTTTCAAGCTTCCAGTCATTTTCTCCCCCCCTCTAATTTGATCATTCAGTGTGCGCGTTGGAATTTCTGGTAAGAGTGATGTTATGTAATGTGAACCAGACAACTCAAGTGTTGGTTTGAGTCGTCTCTCTGTCCCACTTTGTTGCATCAAACGACCGACACACGGTTCGGTCCAACACTTCGGTTGCATAAAAATATATAGACAATAGTAAGTCTTGATGCAATAATAAGGTTGTTTCATTGTGACTTGATGTTACTGGTTCAAAAACAGCCTCTTTACATACAAAAGTAAAATTGAATAAATCTGATCCTTTCAGACCACTCAATACTAGACGTCTTGTGCACTTTCACTTGTGATTGTGCCCTTTTTTCTTTTAATTACATATTACTGCAATAAGGTGTAGAATAATCAGATCACCTTGAGAATCACAGTACTCATTTTATAAAGGATAAATTACACTTGGTAAAACACTGACCTATTCTGAGATTTTGTTAATATACACTAATCTCACCTCTTGTTTATCAAATTATACTCACCTCTTTTGTCAGATAAAGCTGTTAGATACATTTCGTTAACGACTCTTGTGTAATTACGTTTTTATCTTTATTGTATATATTGTATTTTATTACAATAAATATGGTGTCAGTCTTTGACTATTAACGGTAAAGAATACAATGTTACAAAGATACAAATTTTAAGGAAAGTAGTTAGTGTATGTATTGAAGAAACTTTAGGAAAGTTGGTGTAATACTTTTTCATAAAATGGTTTTGCAAGTTTAACATTGTTCACCTCGATTTCAATATATCATCAACTTCCGCTATTTCGATACTTGCTGGATCAATGCAGGGACCGAGCCAGTATGGGCCCAGGGGGCAGCTGTCCCTGGGCCCATGCTAGCCCACTAATTTTTTATATATATTATGTATATATTTACAAAAATTATACTAAATGTTCTACCTAAATTTATTTTTTATGTCCTCTCTAAAATTGTTTTTTTCAAAATACACCCTCTCTCAATTATTTTTCTAGCTCGAATTCATGTGAGATGGTGGTCCTCGTGTGTTTGTGGTGGGTGATGATGTGTTTTAAGAGGCTTGTCGACCAGAAAAAACAAAAAAAAAATTGGGAATCCGAAGCAAATAGAAAGATGCTTCTGGAGTTAAAAAAAAAACAGAAAAGTAAGCGATGTGAACAGTTTAGCAAGGCGTGTGGAAATTAATGATACTTGTGAAAGAAAATAAAAGGAACATACATGGTGTGTGTGTATATATATATATATATATAAATTTCATATCAACTAAGAGCCACTTAAATGAATCCAAAAAGTACATTACACGGAGAATACGCATACCTTACTAGGCCCGTGCTACAAAAGCTACACAGAGAGCCGAAAAAGAGGGATGCTTCGTCCATTAGTGCCGTGAAGCTACTTATAAATTGACTACTACATTTCACGCCTCCTTTGTGACTTGAGACTTGCTAAGTGCTCATTCTTCTCTCTTTTCTCTCTCTCTCTAAACTCTTGTTTGAGAGCTCATCACCTTTCTCTGTTTTCTGCTCTGTTTCAATCTCTCTCAAACTTCAGGTACTAACATTCATATTCTGAATTTCTTTGATGGGTATGCTTTCAATTCTAAGTAGTAATGATTTTTCTCATCATCATGCAGGCTAGTACAGTAGAAGAGGAAATGACCAACCAGAATGTGGTGGTTCCCGATAAGATATCAGGCAGTGCCATGACGATAACGGTGACTGTGTCCAACTCCACTCTGTTCTCATCGGTGGTGCCAAAACCGCCCGGTGGGTACTTCATTTCTAGGAAAAACTGGTTGAAGAAGCTTGAAATTGAAACTAGTGGGCGTGGAGGGGCCAAAATCAATGCATGGGTTGACTCAATGAGAGCCTCCTCTCCCACTCATAGATCCCCCAATAATGATGACCCAAACTCTTGGATAGTATGTATCAACTTTCATTCACAACTTTCTTGAACATTTCTTCTCTCTCTCTGTATATATACACACATACATATATGAGCTTTCCTTCATAATCTTTTCTCCTGAATTGTACTGGAAACAGGTGCGCCACCCGTCGGCGTTAACCATGTTCGAGCAGATAACAAATGCTTCGAAGGGGAAGCAAATAGTGATGTTTTTGGATTACGATGGTACCCTCTCGCCTATTGTGGAAGACCCGGATCGAGCTTTCATGTCCAATGAGGTTTGCTTTCTGTCAGTTCAACCATACACACACACGGGGGTTCTCAAATCACTAACTTTTTGTTTTCTTTTTATCAGATGAGAAATGTTGTCAGGGACGTGGCTAAGTATTTGCCTACAGCCATAGTTAGTGGAAGGTGCAGAGCCAAGGTACATTCTGTACATACACAAACGTGCATCTATATATATATATATGTATAATTGGTGCTTAACTTTATAGGCTTCATTGTGTGTCATTAACATTTATGCTAATGAAGTAGTAAAAATATATGCAGGTGTACAACTTTGTAAGGTTATCAGAGCTGTACTATGCAGGCAGTCATGGCATGGACATCAAGAGACCATCCAAAGGTTACAAATATAAAAAAGTGAGGACTAGTTTACTACCATGATAATATACTTCATTTTATTCAAAAATACAATATATTTTTTTCTTAGTTTGTATCTCTGTGCTAATTTTTGAAAAATTCAGGCTAATAAGACGGTTCTCTTCCAACCTGCCAGAGATTTCTTACCCATGATTGATGAGGTTCGTTTTTTATCTTTCATCTGAAATATTGAACGAATATATATATATATATTGTGCATAAATGTTTAATTTTCGGTTTACTATTTTTTTTCCAGGTGTACAAAGTCTTGTTAGAGAAAACCAAATCCATCCCTGGAGCTAACGTGGAAAACAACAAGTTTTGCTTATCTGTACATTTTCGGTGTGTTGATGAGAAGGTACAAATCAAACCAAAATTTTTTTTTTTTTCTAATTCCTTCACAAATTTCATTTACTAAAATTACTTTTCTTGGAATAAAAATTAAATCAGATGTGGAACACTTTGGCTGAGCAAGTTATATCAGTGGTCAACGAGTACCCCAAGCTCAGACTATCTCAAGGGAGGAAGGTATTGTTTGGCATTCTCCTATTGATTCTCATGATTACATGAATAATTGTATACAAAATTAATGTTTTATTCCTATGATAGATATTAGATACAAAAGACATATGTCTCACCATTTGTTGGTTAAAATAGGTTTTGGAGATTCGTCCAACCATCAAATGGGACAAGGGAAAGGCCCTTGAATTCTTGTTAGAGTCACTAGGTGAGTTTTAACTCTAGTTATAAATATTATATCTATCTATCTATATGTGTGTATAAATAGGCGGGCACACACAATACTCAATACACCACCACCACCACAACATCGAATTTTTAATTGACATATCATAGCATTAAAAAAATTTCTTTTTATATTGTCATTCAACTATTTTTTTTCATTGTGTGTTCTTAGGTTATGCCAATTCGCATGATGTTTTGCCGGTGTACATTGGAGATGATCGAACAGACGAGGACGCGTTTAAGGTATTGTGTATTGTTTTGCTACTTTCTGTATTGACTGTTAATGTTTTTTTTTTTTTTTTTTTTTTCACATAGCAAGTCATTTTGATCACATTTGCACATGTACAATGATTTAGGTTCTGTGCAAGAGAGGACAAGGTTTCGGGATTCTAGTGTCAAAAGTACCAAAGGAAACAAATGCCTCTTACACTTTGCAAGAACCGTCCGAGGCAAGAACATTACTATTTAATTTTTTTTTTTCGGAAGTTCAAGAAAACGCACACACATTTACAATATTGGTCCCGGCGGACACTCAACCTTTAGTTTCATAATTTTGCATGCTTATTGACTTTTTATGTGTAATTTTTTTGCAGGTTATGTACTTTTTGCAACGTTTGGTGGAGTGGAAGCGATCATTGCTACGAGGACATTAGAGGGCTAGCAATCTAGTATTTACAGAAGAAATTGAACCCACCCTGCTCAAAAAGTTGATAAGGGGTGGGTTGGATTTGTGTAATTTTTCTTGTTTAGATCCAAGTTGATAAAAAATGAGAGAAGATAATTTGTAGTGGTCTTGAAAAGCTTTTGAATAGAATTATCCTAATGAGCATCTACCCCTGTGTGTGTGTGTTTATGTGTGTGTTTATATATGTGTGTATATATGTGTGTGTGCACGTGGAAGAACAAACGTTACTATGTTGCAACCTGAGCTAGTGCTTGTAGGTGCACGTTTCCAATCATTCTACTAGAAAGATTTTCATTTTCTGCCAAAAACTATAGTGCATTTTGAGAGATTGAATATGAGAAATCAAATGGAATTGAGATACCATTTAGTTTAGCATTTTTAATTTGTACTATACATTATTCCAACTTTTAGGAGCATATATATATAAGGAATCAAAGCATTTTAAGGGTTCCTTCCAAAAGCAACAGAAGATTCCTACACACAAACAAAATGATGCCTAATCAAGAAATTAGCGCTAAAGTGGCCCAGTAGTTAAGGAGTATTGTGAGATGACCATAAATTCTCACATCCGTAGTTCGACTTTCACAAGACATAAAAATACCCGAATTTAAATGATACGTGTAAGAAAGGTCGATTTCCAGATGGGAAGGATTCTCATTTCTAAATTCAAAAGATGCTATTTTAATTCCAAAGCATTTCTCTAATTCAAAGGAGAATCAAAGTTTTTAGAAGTAATTGTAAGGCATGGGGCTTTTAGGTGCATTGTATGTGCCCACACTGTCTACTGTTTCTTTCAGGACTTTTCGTGAGTTTTTCTATTATCTTTTTAATTTGTCACAAAGTTAAAAAAGAATGTCCTTTCCATTCTTGAACATAAGGTATAATTTATGGAGTGGTGTTTGTGTATGTCACAAATCTGTAACACTAACCTTTAGTATCTGTACATTCCTTGAGGAACACATCTTCCATGTACTCCCTACTTCATTCTAATGGAAGAACGTGACACAATATATATATATACACACACACACGCACACACAAAACAAAAACTATATATAAAACTGAACATATTATAAATATTTGAATTAGTGTCTCACAAGTCACAACCCTAGCTTGCAACCCACATTTTCCACTAGGTAAACAAATTTAATAATGGAAAGCATCTTAGTAGTTGTAAAGACACTTGAAGGAGTCAGAGACAACACCACTTATGAAAAAGTTCCAATAGGTAAACAATTAATGGTGTTGTCACTTTTTAATTTGTGATACTAACCATGAAATAATTCGCGGTAACGTGTATCATTGAACTTTAATAAATATTAAACGTTAATTATTGAGTAGCGAGAGCAAGTACACTTAGGAAAAGTTCACATCAATCCATTTTGCAGTGACTCTGACTGTAGCTTATGATGTGCAAGTTGATGGCTACACTTTTCTAACTACAGATATAATGCAGTACAATTATTTACAGAAATATATAGTGGTTCTGCAAATATGCTTGTAATGATAGGAAGATATATATATGCTGCTTTTCTATACAAAGAAAATGTGAATGTAGTGACCGAAGTCCTAATTACATTTCAAGTGCCCAAATATGTTACGTCTTTGCATGGATAAGATAATCAAAACCATTAATGGGATACTGTTAGAAAATGAAAATTTACACACTATACATTATGGATAAAAATAATAATCCTCTCATTCTGTCAAATAATAGTAGATTTCCAGCTAAGAAACTTGATCATTGCCAATGAATAATTAGTCTATTCTATCAAGATATATATATTTGTCATCTTTCAGAGTGATTAAAGATCAATAATTGGCAACACACACAAACACATCCATATATATATATATATATATATGTATGTATGTATATATATATTAGGGAGTACAAATAGACTTTCTTGTCACATAATCAGAACCTTCTTTCCTATATCACTCAAGTAATTCTTAATATGTGTTTTAAGTCAAAGTACTCTCATTATTATGTCCTAGTCTGGTCTTAATTAATAATTGCTCCTACCTTCTTTAATTGCATATTATTTTATATATTTTCAATTTTGTGCCTCGATGAAGAGATCACAAAGCCATGGAAAAATTAAAATCTTCATTGATATATATATATATATATATATATATATAGAGAGAGAGAGAGAGAGAGAGAGAGAGAAACACTAATATGGTACAAATTATATGTCCTGATTAGATAATTAATTAACACAGCTAGCTAAAAGCTTAGAGACCATGCTTCTAATTAGGAAGCACAAACCAACTAATTATATATATAGTTGATTATATAATGACCCTATTATATAGTGTTTGAAAGAGAACCAGCTATACCCATAAACAAACCCATTGCTCATCAACACAAGTACAGACCTACTCTATTGGGCATTTAGATTCCTGAAAGTCCACCTCAAAAGAAGAAATAGATCTCAAATTAGTTGTTTTTTAATGGATTCGAAATCTAGTTTAATGGGTATTTTCAGAAGGTTAGGTGGTGAAAGGGAAATCCACTTGTTGGTAGAGGAAAAATCCATGGTTGAAGAAGAGTTGGATTCCACTGAGAGCTTGATGTGAAGAAGACATGGATATTAAATGGAGACTCCAATATGGTTCCAAGCCATGGAAAGAAAAGAGAAAAAAAAAAACTCTTCACTTTTGAAACGTGTAAAGGCGGCTTCCACTAGATTCAACCCATCATTGGTGTCTTAAACTCATATATACTATTTGTCATATGAATACCAATAATTGGTGGACAAGGGCACTTCCCTAGGACATGAATCAACTCAACCACGCTAAATATCACTAACAACTTTCTCTACCCCCAAACATTTCAGGACTACATATATATATATAATATATAATATATATAAACATATATGTCGACGATGATGGCGTCGGTCTCTTAGAACACCTATAATCTATCATAAGACGCATGCAACTCCTCCAGTCTCATATACACAAATAATTACCAATTTTTTTTCTTTTTAAAAATGGCTTCAAGAAAATTTGAACATTCGACTTTTAGGATGTGAGGTGAGAGTGTTTACCATTAGGCTATCTTTTTAAAGTTTTCATGATGAGATTTTAAAATTACTCATTTTTTAGATCTTCTATAAAGTGGATTTTCGAGACAACTTATAAATATATACAGTGTATACTTGTATAAAAAAAAAAGTTAGGAATTTCAAAAGTTTTCACTTAGCCCATGATTCGAGAGACAAAGACCCATGCCCTCATTATAAAATACTCTGCCTCCATTATTTGGATACTCTGCTGGCATGGGAGGTACCTCTGGCTTTGGTGAGTCATATTATTTGGTATTAAAGATGGCATAGAAATAATGAATTTTTTTGTACTTAGCTGGTCAATGGTACTAGGGTGTACATAGCACTTGCTAATTTGACCTTGTTTAAGGGAACAAACAGATGGAGTGTTGGAATAAGAGTGTTGTTTAAGCTATTTGTCCATTGGCATAAAATAGAATCTCCAAGATAAAAGGGAGCAATGAACAATTGCTATGCAGGAGTTTAATTATAACAAAGCTATTAGCAATAATGTTAAGGACATCATATATATATATCAGGTTTAACATGCTTCCCTTAAGTGGCTATTAAATTCAACAGCTGATCATTGGTTAAAATGGGCAAGAATGGATAGGATGTGAAAGCCTAGTCTAAAAATAACAGGTCTCAAGTTTGAATCCTTAATAAAGAAAGTGTCCTTGAATGTTTAGTAGTATTAACCCTAATCAGCCTCCTATATCAAATAACTCCATTAATTACCATAATGACCAATTCTTGTTCTAAGATGAGATTAATGTTATAACATGATTGGCATGAATTATTGAAGAGATTTCAGGAGGCTCTTATCATTACGAAATTTGAAGAAAGTCAGATGTACGTAACCCTACTTTTGTGTGCGAAAATATTATTTTTTTTATTTTGAATCCATGACTTTCAGGTCATAATAGAGCAATTTTACTGTTGCGCCAAAGCTCGTTCTCGCAAAGGGCAAACTCAGTACACAAGGTACCTGTCATTGCGGAGTTTAGGGAAGATCAGATGTGTACGCAGCCTTACCTCTATATGCGAAGAAATTCTTTCTTTATTAGAATCCGTGATAGGTCACAATAAAACAATTTTATTGATGCGCTAAGAGTTGTCCTTGAACAAATAACTCTCAGACTTCTACCTTTTGCTTGAAAGAAAAAGAAAAGTGACCACCACCAAGCCCCATGTCTTGGTATATTGAGGAATAGATGAATGAGCCTTCTTTCCCTTCATTATTGGGTGCCAATTGTCATAGGATATTTACAAACACAAGTATAATTGTATCATTGTAATTAATAAGTAAATTAATGCAAAAATGTGCAAACAAAACGGATCCAGCTCATGATGGAAAAATGACATGACATCAAAGAAAAGAAAATTGGGTTTCCATATAATAAAATAGATTTAGGAACAAAATATTTTCAGGTTCAATACATTAAAAAACATGAGAATTATTCCACTAACAATGTGAAATTCATGGTGGCACGATTTCTACTGCCTCTTAGCGTACTTAATTTCAATAAATCCAGCTCATTTTAGAAACGAAATTTTGCTGCGTTCAATACATTGGAAAACGTGAGAATCATTCCACCAGCATCAATTTCATGGTGGCATGATTTTTACCTTTTCTTAGTCTACTTAGTTTTGATAGATTCAACTCAAGTTTTAAGAATGAAATCTTGTTACGTTCAATACATTGAAGAAGAGAATCATTTCGTCAACAATGTAAAACTCTTGGTGGCGTGGTTGCCACCGTCTCTTAGTGTACTTAATTCTGATAGATCCAGCTCAAGTTTTAAGAACAAAATTTCACCGTATTCAACGCATTGAAAAACGTTAGAATCATTCCACTAGCAATGTGAAATTCATGGTGGCATGATTTCCACAATCTCTTAGTATACTTAATTTCAATAAATCTAGCTCAAATTTTAGAAATGAAATCTTGTCGCGTTCAATACATTGGAAAATGTGAAAATCATTCCACTGGCATGAGTTTCATGGTGGCATGATTTCTACCTTTTCTTAGCGTACTTAATTTTGATAAATTCAACTCAAGTTTTAAGAACGAAATCTTGTTGCGTTCAATACATTGAAAAAGATAATCATTTCACCAACGATGTGAAACTCTTGGTGGCGTGATTGCCACCATCTCTTAGTGTACTTAATTCCGATAAATCAGGTTCCAGTTTTAAAAACAAAATTTTGTCGTGTTCAATACATTGAAACTCATGGTCACATGATTGTTGGTCTCCTAGTGTACTTAATTACACAGTACACTTGAGAGGATTTTGATCATTGAAAAGCTAATAGGAGATCAAATTTGCTACTTAAAACAGAGAATTGTTGAGCCCCATAGCAAATCTTTCTAACAATAATGATCTCACTTTACAATATTACAAGTGACCTTTAAATCTCATCTGGCCATGTATTTATAAATCATAATGACTAGGAAAGGCCAGACAAAGGTTACAATACAAGTATTTATGCATGTATTTACAACATAAACATAATATTACAACATTTGTTCAAACTAATTTGTTGAAATTGTTGCTTTAACATTTACGCAACTGATTGACATTCAAAATGTGCTTCTTGTTCTTGAAGTTCCTTTCGGTTGATTTATGTTGCGACACTACCAATTTTTAGATCACTCTTGTACTCAAATTAATCCAACTTTGCAAGGTTCTTCATTTCCATTCTATGAATAAAAGTCCTCTTACATATATATATAGATTTATCATTGTTGATCTTCTTTGTTAAAATCATTGCTTTTAGTTTTAATCTAAGCAATCCTATTTACATACAATTTAACATTGGTCCATGATATCCTCGAGGAGGAAAATAAAATTGGATATGTCTACATATAAGAGACGACATGATCAACAAGGAAAAAGTCTACAATATTTTGAGAGAAATTAATGGTTGTATGTATTAGGGGTACGATACCCGAGGAGTATTTTATACTTTCTCCTCCATACCAATGAAAATGTTAAGTTTTCATTGAAAAGGATAGGAGTACCACGCGGCAAAATACCTCCAAAATATTGAAGAATTTCTGAAACAACCAATCGAATTATCATCTAGTATTTTTGCTCAAAGGAATCTCCCCAAGAACTCTTGCCATTAAAAGTATCTCCAGATCCATGGATAACTAGATTGCTGACCTAAATCAACTTAATCAAAAAGGAAAAAATAAATAAATTTAGGGGGAAAAAACATTCTCTTTAGATCAAAAGCAAAAGAGGTGAATTTTGTTTCAATTTTTTTTCCCGATGTTGGTGGCGTCGAACCTCTTAGAGCACCTTATAATCCACCACCAGACACATGCAATCCTAAAAAAAAAAATCTCCCCAAGGAGATTTGTTTTAATTAATGGCAGAGAATTTCTTATTCAAGTTAACACATTAATCTTACATCTATATATCGATAGTGATTATCCATTGTTATCTTGCAAAGATCAATGAGGGAATTGTACTGTTGCTATTAAAAAGAGAGCAGTTTTCTAGGAAGAAAGTGGAGATCAAGATTGTACTTGGAAATAATTTCTTAATGCTCTGTGCTCTTCCTATACCTAATATATATGATCTACATATATTTTTCACATAACACATCTAAGAATCTTAGACAATGTTTTCATAACTTAGCTCAGTTTATTTATCTGTCATAATAATGATTATATTTCAATATTACTGGCTAAAATCAGAACAATGCCATTCGGATTAGTCTTCAGGTCTACCAAGGAATCGTAGCACTGTAAGAAAATATTACTAAGATAAAAGCATATAAATATTTCTTACTAAACAACCACAGGACATATATACCCAACTCATTAATGATACATTCCTTAAAATTCTCCAGAAGTTAACATTTACTGGTCAGAAAAAAGTTACAAGTCAAACAATCAAATTCCACATGAGAGAGAGAGAGAGAGAGAGAGAGAGAGAGAGAGAGCGATTTTAGAAAAGGAAAAATAGATGTACAGTATGTAAAAAAAAAAACAGAATTTAAGCAAAAAAAAGACAATATACAACACTAGGGTCAAATTTAGGAGCAGAGGTATCATAAAAAGTTAAATGTCTCCATGCCAGATTTGATCCACTTCGGAAGAAACTTGTCTTCAATTGTTTCTTCAGTTTGCTAGATTATCCAAAAAAAAAGGAAAATTTTGACAAAAATGATATTCGAATTGGGACGATGGCACCATCACTACCACCACCACCGTCACCATGTTGATGCCTCTGCCAATATCTTACATAGAATCAGTCTCTTATATGACATTCCTGCGACATAATAGGAGTAACTTTTGCTAATTTATCTAAAGTCATGTGCGACAGATAGGAATTGTTGTACTCCCAAGTTTTCAATGTCCCATTCTTCAGTCTAACCAGGACATTCATCGATCGATACAAAGAGAGACGTACCTTCGAGCTTGAGCTTGCCATATATGCTCCTCTTTACCTCTCGAGGTAACACAATGTTCTTGCCATGGAGGGTCATCTTAAACACCCTTGAGATCCTGAAGCATTGGCCAAAAGTTGAATATATTCCAACAGCTAGCGATCCGTTGTTGCCTAAGAGAGGGAAGAATCACCACCCTGGTCAGACCAAATGCATGTCAGGCTCTTGCTCAACGAAGAATGTATAGGATTGTTATGCTTTGTGAAGATAAGTGGCACCGACTACTATGAGGGCAACAACAATGACAATGACAACAATGGAGATGGATACACACAGGCAAGAAGAGCAACGCTTCTTTTTGAGAGATGGGTTGCAATGGCGGTCTGCCAGCGCCGCATTCTTGGGCGGTGGAACGCGGTAAATTTGATCTTTGGGTACCTGGACTATGTATGTGCCGGAGGGAAAGGTTGGTTGAGAGGTTTGATCAGGTAACTTGTCATGGTTTTCATTCTCAGCAGCAGGTGAAATGTTGGATTGGGTTTGGGGTTGAGGGAAGCCCGGGAAGGGGTAGTTTCCATTGTCGTCAGGTGGGAGCCGCTCGTCCATGGAAAGATGGGGAGCGGTGCTCAGGAAGGGGAGGGTGGTAAGGGCAATGGGAATGGGAATGGCAATGGCGGATGAAGGTGGTGGGTTGCATGGGGAGGAGGTGGTGACATGATGGACAATCAATGGGAGGTTCAGAAAAGAGAGAGGGCAGTTTGAAGAGGGATCTTCTAAATAAGAGGTTATTATTAGATTGTTTACTCGGTCAATTACAGAGATTAATCTATGAAATGTCTTGTTATGCTATTACTTAAAAGTCCTGATTTATGTTCCTTGGAATTTAAGTTTAATAAGAATTAAAAATATCAAAAATTAATTATATCAGAAAAGCAAAGATATATTAAGGATACTAAAAAGGTGAAGCATAGCTGCATAGGCCTGTAATTACTCTAGAATGATTTGAGAATTCAAATAATAAATTAGAAATTTTTTATAACATTCAGAACTATCTAAAAGTTAAAATTTTATTTTCAGAAAAGTAAAATGATTTTTTCAAATATTAAAATTGTTTGTACAATAAAAATATCGAGATAATTTGACAATTCCAGAAAAATAATGGAGAATTTTGTAACTATTAGCAAGGTGTTGCATGTTTGTTCCAAAACATGACACATAGACACGAATCAAAACTGTATCTAAAATTTGTAGTAGTAACGTAAATACATAAAGCTTTAATAATGTCCAAATCTCTACTCTAAATTTTGTAATTTCATTTAGATAGAGTAAAATGGACCAGTTTAAACTTTAGAATTCTTTTAGTTTAAGAACTAAAAAGTTTATTAGCAGCATATACTTTGCCTTTACCAGAAAAAAGAAAAAGAAAAGTTTATTAGCTCCAAACAGCAAAATGGATTGACTTGAGGTTGCAACAAGACATTAATGTTTATTCTTTTGGTAGAGTAAAATGATTTCATTAACATAATAGAGATAAAATAGATAAAATTAGAAAACAGAACAATCAACAATGCAAGAAAAGGAAAAGGAAAAGGAAAAGGAAAAAAAAATAGAATCTAGTAAACGGACCAGCAAAGTCTTGAGCCACCACTGTTCATAATATTGGTAACTTAATGCTTGGTTGTATCATTACATATGGCTTCATTTCTTAAAATTATATTTGCTATGCTTTGATGTATTGGATTGAGTGAATAGAATAGTTAAAATTTTGCACATATTTGTTTGTGAAATTAGGCCTGTTCAACTTCCAATTCTATTTTCTTGTTTTCATTACCACCACCACCACTGCAACAACAGTGATAATAAAAAAGAAAAAAGAAAAAACTTCAAATGAAATTTCAACCGATTTCTCAAATCAAATTCCGTCACATTTGTTAGATTTAGCGTACTGCTGAACTCAACTGATCCAATTTTCACAAGATGGCCTAGCCACTAGCTACCATATCTATTATCTACATGCCTTTAATTACTATTGAAATTTAAAAAAAATTGTCATTAGCAACACAGACTAACTCAGCTGCTATAGTAACTCTATCTTAGAATCATCTGAATGAGATCAGCAATCTCATTGGTAATACTATCTTGGCTCTAGAATCAACCAAAAATCTGATTAGCTATAGGTCATCTCTACATAATTCGATTCTGAGGATAACACTATCAAAGGTGGCTTGAATGAGAAGTAAATAGAGCTGTCTAGTTGCTAAAAAGATGCTACAATGCAGAATCATAGACGCCCCACAAGCTACAAATGCCCTGGGATAAATCCACATACACTCTTCTGCTGACTAAATATTGGGATGAGAAGTAGAAGAAACCAAACAGGAGAGAATTTTTCTTTCTAACCATGCTAAGAAACATCAAACCAAATAACATGAGACAGTTATCTGGAAAATCAATCCATGATTTTCAGAGTAGTAGTACACTATATGGATACAAGAAAAAATGTGAATATCTGGTGCAAAAGAGTACTTACTTACATGCCATGCCATGCAGCGAAGTCATTTTCTTTTTCGAAAAAAGATCCAGTCGCTGCCTCTAGGTATTAAATCATGAAGTGACACAGGAGGTCATGATCTTAAGCACATATTTCTGCTGTCAACGTGCCCTTGTTAACCATGAACAATTCGCCAACTTCATTCGAATAAGAGAGTACATATTTTTCAGAGAACTTCTTATCAGTGATACTGCATACAGTTGCCAAACTAGGCTTTTTTAGAAGTAAATTCCTCCTTTCCAAAACCTCCAGAACTCTTAGCCGTGGTTTAACCCTCTTTTCAACACTGTAAGCAAGTAATGCTGGGTGATCAACAACAAATGAGATATCAAATTTGCCCATGCTAAGGAAAAGCTGTGTATCTCCTTAATTTTCATCTCTGACACAGCAAACACCTGTGGCATCCTCCTAAAAACTGACAAAATGTTCCTCTGAAACCCCAAACTCCTTAAAAAGCTCCAACTTCAACTCCCAATTCTCTATAGTCATCGAACTAATAGCCCGAATGGCATGAAGAAACATCTTAGACTTCCTGTCAAAGCCCATCTCATCGACCCTCTTGACAAATTCTTTAATACTCGTCGGTTTAAGCAAGAAAAATCTAGGGTAAATATAAACATATCGGGTTATTTGCGACAAACTAATACCACAGCTCTTCATAAATTCTATATTGGGTATCATAGTTTTCTCCAAATCATGCTTCAAAAACCACCCAGATAATATCTATAAGAGCCTAGACACATCCATATTTGAACCCAGAACACTCTTCAATGCCAAAATTGACGGGCCAAACCGATTAACGCTATAAGTTAGAATCCATGGGTCAGACGAAACAAATTCCACAACATCGCTAGAAGAAAATCCCAAGTCTAGAAGAACCTTGATTTTGGGTTTGATGGTGCTCTCAAGATTTGCAGAGAGAACTTGAGGCACGTGTTTGATGATTCGCTCAAGATGGGTCTTTGAAAAACCACTTTCCTCGAGAAATGAAAGAATTGAATCGGACATTTCAGGGCTTTTCAGATACGTTACGATGGAAGAGACTTTTGAAGCCGTTCAGGAGAAAATTAATGTCTATCAAGCAAGTAATTGGCCACTGCAATGGGGCTTTTTGGTTGCTTTTGTGGAGAGGAAGAGAAGAAGAGGAAAGAGAAAAGAGAGATTCGAGTTTTGTTGAGATATGAATTGTTCTTGAGAGAGTGAAATGAGACTTTTGCAAATATATATTGTCATTTCTTGAAGGATCTCCAGTGATGCTACTGAAGTATGATATATATATATATATCACAGCAAAGAGTGTAGAGATGACTACTTGCCTGTAAAGTGGGGAGCTTAATCGATTTGCAATTATTCGATTTTCTCTCTATCATTCTATCTCTGGTTCTCTGAAAGTGTTTGAATGATGAACAGTGTTGCCCTAAACCTGGTTCGAGCTCTGTAGGTTTTTCAGCTTTACACCAACAAGAGGTTTAAAGCCTTAAACCCAAATGGACACTGGTTTGAAAATATCTGATGGAGTGAAAGCCTTAGCCCAAGCCAAAAAAAAAAAGGTAAACTTCATTGATACCCATTGAGGTTTGAGGTATTATTATGCAGCTACAACTTCGTCATTTTTTGTCACTAACACTCTTGTCAGAATTTTCAATTTTTTAGTAAGTGAAATGTCCTAACTGCCCCTGATTATTTAAACGAATTTTAATATAAAAATATTAGATTTAGAAAATAACAAAACTACTCTCATGATTATATGTCCACCATTTCTCTCTCTACCTTCTTCAACCACAAACCCTAACCAAAACACCAACCACCACCGCCACCTAACCACAGCCACCACCACCGCTTCTTTCTCTCTCATCTCCTCCTCCAACCACCACCGCCACCTAACCACAGCCACCACCACCGCTTCTTTCTCTCTCATCTCCTCCTCCAACCACCACCGCCACCAACCACAACCACCACCCCTGTTCTTTTCCTCCAACCACCACCACAACCACCACTACTGCTTCTTTCTCTCTCATCTCCTCCTCCAACCACCACCGCCACCAACCACAACACCACCCCTATTCTTTTCCTCCAACCACCACCACCACCAGCCACCACCACAACTGCTTCTTTCTCTCTCATCTCCTCCTCCAACCATTGCCACTAACGACAACCACCGCCACTAACCACAATCACCATCCCTAAACCACAGTCACCAAATCCACAACCACAGTTACCACCACCACAATCCTAACCACAGTCACCAAATCCACCACCACAATCTACAACCACATTCACCACCACCACCACAATCCACAACCATAGTCACCACCACCACCACAATTCCAACCACAGTCACCACCAAACACCCAATCTATTAATAGATTTGAAGCCACCATCGATGTTTTGGGTAAACATCTTCTTAGCCTCTGAAGCCATTCACACATATTTGAATGTTTTGCAACTCAAACAACTCAGATCTAAAACAGAGAATGTGAGTTGATGGGTTGATCTCTCCTCTTTGATTTTGTGCCCTGTTATTTTTTATTGTATTTGCAGTTGGGTGATTCTGTGGTAGTTATTGGAGAGAGGTGAGTAGTGGAAATGGTGGTGGCTGACGTTGGGAATTAGCGGCGTGGTAGCGGAGGGCCGGCAGAGTAACATGTGCTACCGTATACAGAACAATCAACGATCAATTGGTTTGTGCAGATCGTTTTGCAAATTTTAGCATCTCTTGGTTGAAGATGATGGGTCTTCGCTTCTCGGCGATGATAGAGCTCGGTTCCGGTGGTGAGAAACGATGATAATGTGGCCGGAGGGCCAGCAGAGTAACATGTACTACCGTATAGATAACAATCAATGATCAATTGGTTTGTCCAGATCGTTTTGCAAATTTCAGCATCTCTTGGTTAAAGATGATGGCTCTTCGCTTCTTGGCGATGATGGAGCTCGGTTCCGGTGGTGAGAAACGGTGATGATGGTGGCCGGAATTGGGTCAGTTTTGGTTGGTGGTGGTGTTGATGATGATGAACAATGGGGCGGTGATGTACCCGCATCACAATACCTCAAACCTTAGAGGGTGTCAATGAAGTTTACCAATAAAAAAAAAACTCCATTTCATAATTTGCCCGTATAAGGTTTGGTACACATGACGTTATTTTACATAAATTAACACTTTTTATTATTTTCATCGACAATTAATTATGGATGATGTTATAATTGTTATTGCAAAGTTATTTAATTGCTTTTTAAGAAGGACCTATTGACCTACTGTTATTTTCCTAAATCTACCCACTTATTTTTGAATAATTATTATTAAACCAAAGTTTGAAAGCTAAAACCTTACCCAAATGAGTTTACATTCCTTGGATTCACCCAATGCATCCAAGGAATGCAAACTTATTCCACTATGTTTTGATTTCCTCCTTCGGTTTTAATATTAGTGTGGTTTGTTTTTTATTCAATGCAATACTTAATTTTTGTTTAATATGTAATATATATTTTGGGTAAATTACACTGACTTTTCCAGATATTTAGTCAATATACGCAGACCTCCCTTCTTGTTTAACAAATTACACTATCATCTCTTGTCAGAACTGTTGGTTTAACGGTGTTAGCAGTGATGAAATTACATTTCTATCCTCTTGTTGTTGTATTATTTTGGTATTATTTTCATTCACTAGTCAACAAACATAAAATGACTAAAAAGACCCTAAGATAAGATTATATGTTATTCCCTCTACCTCTTTCTTTCTCTCTCTAAACTTTCCAAGCAAATACACAGTGAACCACAAAGAATATATACATACATTTATACAACACACCAAAGCTTCAAAACCCCAAATCTACCCACCAAGTAATTTCACTTGATTTAGCAAGTATAATAATGTCTTTACATGTCTTTGAAAGGTAGAATTGAAAGTTACAAAATTCACGACAACAGTTTTTTCCCTAGTTGACCGTTAACGGTTGTTAATGGAGGGGAGGTCTATGTTATTAGTATACAAACCTCAAAGGAGGTTAATGTAATTTTGCAAACAAGAAGGGAGGTCTGAGTATATTGATTGAACCTCAAGGGAGGTCAGTGCAATTTACCCATATATTTTTATATCTATATCATCATCATCCTTGCCTTTGTCCCATATGTATGAGGTCGGCCACATGAATTCTTTTTTCCATTCTATTCTATTATAAAACATGTCTTTTACAATATTTAATTTTTTTAAATAATTTTTAATTACTTCATCTCATGTAAGTTTTGGTCCGCCTCTTTGTCGCTTACCTTCTATACAAACTTTTTCTCTTCTAATCAGTGCATCTTTGGTTCTACGATGTATATGCTCATACTACCTAAGCTCACTTTCTTTAATTTTATCACTAATAGAAGCTACCATAACCTACCCCTAACTAGTCATTACAAATCCTATCTTTTCTACTTACTCATATCATCCATTGTAGCATTCTCATTTCCGCTACATGAATGCGTTTTTGTTGTTTCTTTTTCAAGGTCCGACACTCTGCTCCATACAACATAGCTGACCTAATAACCGTTCTATAGAATTTTTCTTTTAATTTATTTGAGATTCGTTTGTCACATAAGATATAACTAGTTTGTCTCCATTTTGTCCATCCTTCGCAAATCCTATTAACTATATCACTGTCCATCTTTCCGTCTTTTTGTAATATTGTACCTAAATAGCAAAAGTAATCACTTTGAGTAACTAGTTAGTCTTGAATTTTAATATTTATATCTATATCTATTCTACTATTAAAAGACTTTCCAATTAATTTTTTACTTTTTATAATATATTTTTAATTTGTTATAATATTATTTATTCAATAAAAAATATAGAAACATAACCTTTTTGTAACTCCTAAACAAAAAGTATTCTTTACACTTCTATCGGTGGTAACTATTTGGATTTAACTTCAACTTAACTTTACACCTCCAAAACATAAATGATAAGTTAGGTGGTTATAAAAACTTACTTTCCCACAAACATTTCCTTCTTAATATCCAAACTATTGATGTTCAAAATATTTATATTTGTTTTTCATTTATGCTATTTTCATCTAACCAAACGGTGCCTAAATGTAACAATCCTAGAATTATTTATACATACAAAAAATAAATATATAAAAAAACTACTCTTTTTTAAACCATCTTTGAAATTAGTACCAGATTAAAAGACAAACTCTTCTTTTTATTAAACAAAATTTTTTCTATTTTATTTATCTATACTACCATTAAGTAGGGTTTCTATACATATTTTTATTTCTTATGATATTATTTAATTAAAAAAAATGTATAAGAGACAAAATGAAATTGTGTATCCCACCTCTCTCTCCAATGATTTTTTAGGCGGACAAGACAAAATGAAATTGTAATGAATGCAAACTCTACCTCTATATTTCTATTCAAAGTATAAAGAGTTTCCAATCATTTTTTATAGAGCAATGATATAGATGTTGAATTGAATTTTTGTGAGTAGGGGACGTGATAATAATGTCATACCCACCCACATAAACTCATTTGGAAACAATCGAATTCGGAAGAAATATTATTATTTTTTTTATAATATATTTTTATTTTTTTATAATATTATTTATTCAAATAAATATATAGAAACCTAACCTCTCTTTTAAGTATTCTTTTCATTTCTATCAGTTAATGTTACAAACTATTTGGATTTAACTCCAACTTAACTTTACACTTTCAAAACATAAATTGTAAGTTAGGTGGTTATGAAAAAAAGCGATGATAAAGAAGTCGAATTAGGCAATTTCCGAATTGACAAATGTGAGAGGAGTGATGATGTCATCATCACCCCTCTCACATGCGCCCATTCGAAAACTATCGAAAGTCGGAGGATTTATCATTTTTTCCCAATTTTTTTTTTCCTTTTCTTGATATCCAAACTCTTATGCTATGTTTGATACATCGGAATGGAATGCCCATTTCAACCATTTATTTATTTGGTATGAATTTTAAGGTGAGAATGGTCATTCCCTTGGAATGAAAATCCATTCCATAGTTAAACCTATGGAATGGACATTCTATTTCCAGTAAGATTAAAAATAAAAATTCATATTACAAAAAAAAACTCTTCACCTCCACCACTTTCACCATAACATCGGCCCAATCACTGCCGCCACCACTACCATCGGCTCTACCACCACAGCCATCGCCGCCTCCACCATCACCACCCCCAGCACCTTCCTACTCCATCACCTTTATATCGCAACTTTCCTCAACCACCGTCGCCGCCACATCACATCGCCACCACCTCCACCTCCACCACAACACTACCACCACCACCGCCACCTTCCTCCACCACCATAACACCACCCCCACCAGGCCACCACACCACTCCACCACCTCCACATTGCCACCTTCCTCCACCACCACACCACCACTGCTATATCGCCACCTTCCTCCACCACCACTGCCGGTGCCACATTGCATCGCCACTACCTCCACCTCCAACCCCACCACACCACTGCCACCACTTTCCTCCACCACCATACCATCACCTCCACATCACCACCTTCCTCCACCACCACACCACCACCTCTATATCACCACCTTCCTCCACCACCGCCGCAACCACATTGCATCACCACCACCTCCACCTCCAACCCCACCACACCACTGCCACCACCACCGCCGCCACATTACATCGCCACCACCTCCACCTCCAACCCCACCACACCACTACCACCTTCCTCCACCACCATACCAGCACCTCCATCTTCCTCCACCACCACACCACCACCTCTATATCGCCACCTTCCTCCACCACTGTCGCTGCCACATTGCATCGCCACCACCTCCACTTCCTCCTCCAACCCCACCACACCACTGCCACCACCACCGTCATCTTCCTCCACCACCCCCACCACACCACTCCACCACCTCCATATCGCCACCTTCCTCCACGACCACCTCTATATCGCCACCTTCCTCCACTACCATTGCCGCCACATCGCATCACCACCACCTTCCTCCACCATACCACCACCCCCACCACACCACTCCACCACCTCCACATCACCAACTTCCTCCACCGCCACCTCCACCACCACATCGTCGCCACCACCTCCACCGCCACCTTCCTCCCCCACACATTTGTTGGTTTAATTTATTTGTCACTAGGAGAGGTATTTCAGAGAATTTGATTAAAAATTTATTTCATTATTACTTTATTTCATATTTACAACCAAATAATATAATGAGAATGACTATTCCATTTCATTCCCATACTCATTCCATTCCATTCCCGCGTACCAAAAGCAGCATTAATGTTCAAAAAATTTATGGTTCTTTTTCTTTTTCTTTTGCAATTTTCATCTAACCAAACGATAAAAGATAACAACCCTAGAATTATTTATATATACAAAAATAAATATATACAAAAACTTCTTTTTTTTAAACCATCTTAATTTGAAATTAATACTAGATTGAAACACAAACTTTTCTTTTTATTAAACACAAACTTTCTATTTTATTTATCTATACTATTATTGTTTTTTCCTAGTTATCTATACTCCTATTAAGTAGTAGGGGTGCACAAAAATCTAGACTGAACTGGACAGTTCGGTTTTACTTTTTACAGTTCGGTTCGATCACGGTTTTAAAACCTTCAAAGTGTAAATTTTCGGTTATGATTTCATGCCTATCTGAACCGGTCTGAACTGAACTAAACCGTTTAATATATATATATATATATATATATATAAAATAAATTATATAATATAATAAGATTATATAATTTTTTTTGTTAGTTGGTACATACACACCCACCCCCAAAGAATTGTTTGCATCCAAGAGGACTCAATTTGATTCGGTTCCATAATTAAAATCTTTCAGTTTGGTTTCATGGTTTAGTAAAACCAATCCGTGCATTTCAAAGTATTTTGGAACCAAACCTTGTGCACTCCAATCGAGTAGGGTTTCTATACATTTATTTTTTAGGATATTATTTAATTAAAAAAAATGTATAAGAGACAAAAATGAAATTGTATATCACTCCTCTCTCTCTAACAGTTTTTTGGGTGGACAAGACAAAATCATATACTATATTATATTATACTCTCCAATTCTCTTATTGGAATATATTGTTTGGTTGATCTCATCATCAATTTTAGATATAGTTACATCACACAAGTGAATCAAAAACTGGGTCTACCTCTAATACCAACTGAAACAGGTCGGAAGCTTACTAATGACCCAAAAATCTAAGCTATTGGATAGTGTTACCTACTCGTCCACTTATACCCATTCTCTTTTTCATTCGGATCCGATGTGGGACAAAAAAGACCTTCTAACACTTAGCCACTAGCTACCATATCTACATGCCTTAGATTGCTATTGAAATTTAAAAAACTTCGTCAGTAGCAACGCAGAGTAACTCAGCTGCTATAGTAACTCTTTATCTTAGAATCATCTGAATGAGATCAGCTACCTCATTGGTAATACTATCTTGGCACTACAATCAACAAAATCACATCAGCTATGGGTCATCTCTACATAATTCGATTATGAGGATAACACGATCAAAGGTAGCTTGAATGAGAAGTAAATAGAGCTGTCTAGTTGCTAAAAAGATGACCAACTGGCATAACGTCCACCTACGTTCTTTTGCGGACTAAATATTAGGATGAGAAGTAGAAGAAACCAAACAAGAGAACTTTTTTTTTTTAACCGCACGCACACTCACTATTGCTCAACTGGCATCAACAGATCAAATCAGCTTGTTCATGACAGTGACCTTAAAAGAGAAGTTTAATTTCTCTTTCCCCTGAAAAGTTTCTAAATCCTTCTCTACTTTAGTGTTTAATCTCTTGTCAATCCAGTCTCAAGGTGGTAACAGAGTTCCACAAATTAAACCAGAATCATCTCAGAAGTTCCCAAAGATGGGAAATTTGTAGGAAAGGAAATGGAAAAAGAAGCCACATCAGATACGATGGAGGAGGACAATTAAGAAGTACTCATCTGTGAATCAAAGTCAAAATTCACTATTGCAAGAAACACCTGCAGAGTGCAGACAACATCATTCGGGATACTGCCAGCATTGGAAGAAGTACATTGGTTCCCCAAATCATGGTTATATTGGTAGATCAGTACTGACATGCACGAAAACTGTAAGTACAGAGTACCAATATACATGATAAACAAAACCTATAATAGCATACAATCATGCACAAATTTGAAAATTAAAAGCGAAGAATAAGATCATGGCTATACATGCTGTGTGCAAATACTTAATAATCACTGCCTGCACAAAATGAGAAAGCTTGAGCAAAATATAATAATTTTTGGGGTTATTCAACATGATGCCTCAATTGAAAATTTGAAACAAAAAGAAATGTTAAATTATGATAATATATTTCAACTCATTTAAAATGAGACGGTTATCTGGAAAATCAATCCATGTTTTTCAGAGTAGTACACTATATGGATACAAGAAAAAATGTGAATATCAGGTGCAAAAGAGTACCTACTTACCTGCCATGCTATGCAGCCAAGTCATTTTCTTTTTCAAAAAAAAGATTCAGTCTCATCCTGCCTCTAGGTATTAAATCATGACATGACACAGGAGGTCATGATCTTAGGCACATATTTCTGCTGTCAGCGAGCCCTTGTTAACCATGAATAATTCACCAACTTCATTCAAATAAGGGAGTACATATTTCTCATTGAACTTCTTATCAGTGATTTTGCATACGGTCGTCAAACTAGGCTTTACTAGAAGCAAATTCCTCCTTTCCAAAGCCTCCAGAACTCTTAGCCGTGGTTTAAGCCTATTTTCAACACTGAGAACAAGCGTGGGTGATTAACAACAAATGAGATATCAACTTTGCCCATGCTAAGGAAAAGCTGTGTTATCTCCTTAATTTTCCTCTCTGACACAGCAAACACATTAGGCGCCCTCCTAAAAACTGACAAAATGTCATCTTCTGAAAACCCCAAACTCTTAAAAAGCTCCAACTTCAACTCCCAATTCTCTATAGTCATTGAACTAATAGTCCGAATGGCATGAAGAAACATCATAGACTTCCTGTCAAAGCCCATCTCATCAACCCTCTTGACAAATTCTTTAATACTCGTCGGTTTATGCAAGAAAAGTCTAGGGAAATTATAGACAAATCGGGTTATTTGCGACGAACTAATACCACAGCTCTTCATAAATTCTATATTGGGTATCATAGTTTTCTCCAAATCACGCTTCAAAAACCACCCAGATATCTTTAAGACCCTAGACACATCCATATTCGAACCCAGAACACTTTTCAATGCTAAAATAGACGGGCCAAGCCGATTATCAACACTACGAGTTAGAATCCATGGGTCAAACGAAACAATTTCCACAACGTCGCTGGAAGAAAATCCCAAGTTTTGAAAAATCTTGATTTTGGGTTTGATGGTGCGCTCAAGATTTGCAGAGAGAACTCCAGGCAGCTGTTTGATGATTCGCTCAAGCTGGGTTTTCGAAAAACCACATTCCTCGAGAAATGAAAGGGTTGAATCGGACTTTTCAGGGTTTTTCAGATACGTTACGACGGAAGAGACTTTCGAAGCAGTTTCAGGAGAAAATTTGTGTCTATCAAGCAAGTAATCGGCCACTGCAACGGGGCTTTTTGGTTGCTTTTGTGGAGAGGAAGAGAAGAAGAGGAAGGAGAGAAGTGAGATTCGAGTTTTGTTGAGATTTGAAGAGTTCTTGAGAGAGAGTGAGATGAGACTTCTGCAGATATATATTGTCATATCTTGAAGGATGTCCAGTGATGTATTATATATATATACACACACACATAATATGCTATCAAAAACAGTAAAGAATGTAGAGATGACTACTTGCCTTCAAACTGGGGAGCTTCATAGATTTGCAGTCATTCGACTCTCTCTCTCTCTCTCTCTGGTTCTCTCGAAAGTGTTTGAATGATGAACAGTGTTTCCTTAAACCTGGTCCGAGCTCTCTGTCTGTTCTTCAGCTTTACAAACAACTAGAGGCTTACAGCCTTAAACCAAAATGGACACTGGAATGAAAATGCCTGATGGAGTGAGAGTCTTAGCCCAAGCATGAGGTGGGCTAGTCCCAAGTCCCAGGTCTTTTTCATAATTGGCTCATAATTTTACAAGGTTTGGTTCACAGAAGCCCCACAACATGTTTTATTTATTTATTTATCACACATTTAGGTGAGACTAGTTTCCTTTCACTTTGAAAGAAAAAATACTAATGTACAAGTGGGTTTCTATTTCAGTTTTATCTTTGTTTTTATTCCATGTTAACATTTTTCACTGTGTTATAATTTTTGAAGTTGAGGAAGATGATATTTTATTTACTCACATGAACCCAAAGATTTAACCAACTAAACAAGATAAAGGAAAAATAAGGACAAGATGTCATTAAGTGAATCTCACCTGGATGTATTATATGTTATTACTCTAAATTCAAAGGTTTTGGAATTTTTTTGTTTTTTGTTTGTCCCAGTTAGGGAGTGTTAATTTGATCCATGAATCCGATCCTATTCAATTCGATTCGTTCTATTCGGATTAATATTTTAGTCCATTGATTTGGTTGTGGTTTCATATCGAATCGAATCGCAAATTTGTATCTCAAAAAACCAATCTGATACTTATTTATAGGGGTGGCCACGAATCGGATCGGATCGGATTTTGCATAATCCTAATCCGATCCGCGGATTACGGATTAGAGAAAATCCAATCCGATCCGTAGCAATCCACCAATCCGATCCGATCCGTGATTAAACGGATCGGATTGAATCGGATTGACGGATTGGCCTAGTACTCCTATTTGAATTTTTTTTTTGTACTTCAAAATTTTCAAAAAAAAAATTGATCAAACACTTTTTAAATGAACACAATTGTTAAATAAACAAATATAATATATATTGAGTTTTTAGGTTTACCCATGTAAGTAGGTAGCATATAATATTATTATACATATAATTACTAATTATATATATAAATATATTGCCACGGATCGGATCGAATTTCTGACCCTCCAATCCGCAATCCGATTCGTAGCTAACGGATTTTAATTTTTTAATCCGCCACTAATCCATTAGCTAACGGACCGGATTCGCGGATTTTTTGGTGTAAGGACTCTTTTGTAATTTGATTTTAAACGAAAAAGATGGTGAAGCGTCTTAGTATATTTGTGGAGCGCCAATATTAGCTCCCAAATATTATAGATATATAATACTCTCTCGTACCTTATTAATTGTCGGCCTTTCTATTTTTTGTTGTCCTAAAATATTTGTCCCAACTCAAAAGTTAATGTACTATATTTTGTAACATTACCAATTTAACCTTCTTGCATTGAAGTTATAAAAACAATTAAGACATCACTATGGATAAATTTGGTAATTTATTCACTATCCATACAATAAAAAAAATACTAAAACCCACCATCTTAAAAAATACTAAGACATCACTATGGATGGAGTACTCTTTTTTGTTTGTGCTTTAAGAGCATCTCCAATTGATGCTTCAAATTTCATACCTCAAAAAAAATTGAATAATGATGTGGCAAATTGGCATATGGTATTTTGGCATACTCCACCTGATGTGTCAAATTAATTAATTTATTAATATTTTGTAATTTAATTAAACAACAATAATACGTTATAAAATATTTTGCAACGACTTGTTTTATTCAACGGTGGTAAACGGCTAGTGTTATTCAATAGCTATAAAATGACTAATTTATTATAATTATAAAATGCTAGTACAATAGATATTTAAACAAACAACATTACATTAATTGAAACTAAAATACATTTTCAAAAAAGTAAAATACAATTCAATTACCATCATCCAATCCTTCTCTCAAAATTTCCCATCTTTTTTTAGAATAATATAGCTTTTGATCTTCAGACATATGGGACGTATCCATATTCATAATTTTCATCTCCATCTGCATTTTCTTCAACTGCACTTTCTTTTTGTCTTGCTCAATCTTCTACTTAAGAAGCTCCATTTTTACTTCATCTCTTTTCTTTTTCTCTTCCATCATTTTTTGGATGAGATCTGCAATAGTGTGGGTTTGTTTAAAGCCTTTCTGTCTGGTGGTCTAGTTGTGTGATCATAGCCAGTATTGTTGATACCTTCGTCCGACTCAATATTTATATGAGTGCTTGGATTAGAAGACGATGAGTTGGTGGAAGAGAAAAAATTGTATCTTTTTGCGATTGTCTTCTTTGTTGTTGGTTCTTACATTTGCATCCACTTTGGTTGGTACCTCAACTTGGGTAGCATGCTCTAAGGTGAATCATGATTTGTAAAGATTTTCTTACAATTTATTTGATTCTATAATATGAAAAATATATGTAAAAATTTTTTAAAAAATCATATAAATTTAACATTAATACAAAATTTTTTACCTTGACTTGATCATTAGTGCCACTTTAATTTCTGGCATTTATGGTGGAAAAACATTCACAAAATTTGTTCACCTTCGAACTAATCTTTTGTAGGGGTGCACAAAGAACCGTCGGAACCAGAACCGAGGGGAACCATACCGGAACTGTGACTACGGTTCCGGTTCCTAAAATTAGGAACCGTTACCAACGGTTCCGGTTCCAGACCAGTAGAACCGTATCGGAACCGGAACCGGAACCGTTGGGGGTAACGGTTCCTTGGAACCGGAACCGGAACCGGAACTGTTTTATATTAAATATGTGTATATATATATAATATAATAACTATATATATTATATATATATACATTACATATAATAATTATATATAATGTATATATATTATATATAATAATTATATTATCATACATTATAAATATATAATGTTATCGTACAATTATTATATATAATACAATTATTATATTTATAATACATTATAAATATATAATGTATGATAATATAATTATTATATATAATATATATACATTATATATAATTATTGTATGTAATGTATATATATATAATATAATATAATAATTATATGTATATAGGGTGCCATTTTTAGATTGTAGGTCTCACATTTATTTAATGAATATATATATATTTTGTATTTTCAAGCTTCATTAAAAAAAAAAAAAAAAATCTTAAGGAACCGCGGTTCGGAACCGGAACCGAACCGAGAACCGCGGTTCGGTTCTTCACGGTTCCAACCTTTAACGGTTTCGGTTCCTATTCCGAAAATCAGGAACCGTTGGTAACGGTTCCGGTTTCGGTTCCACCAAGAACCGTGGGGAACCATACCGTGTGCACCCCTAATCTTTTGCCATCATTGTGAAACTCCTTATTTTGGTGATAGAATTCTCCAATTCATTACCAAAAAGTTGCATTGTTTTGCTTGTTTTCATGCACTACATCAAGACTGGTATTGAGCCACACGCTCATGAGAAGACGGTCTTCTTCCATAGTGAAGCTGACACCTCGAACAGTAGTCTTTTCCTTTGTGGCTTCATCAGTATGGGTTTCAGATACTTCACCAGGAAATTAAGATTGTTGGGTGGAAAAATATGAAAATTTTGGGTATGGTTGAATGAGAGAAAAAGAATACCCAAATCCAAATTTATAGACAATGTTACCGTTCGTGTAGATCTGCTAAGTTTTATTTCATGCAATTGTTTGTGAGACCCATAGATTAAAATAACTAAAAATATTCATTTGGTGTACACTTTTTTATATGCCAAATTGGACATATTCTATCGAATTACAAATGTCAAGTAAGCATTTGAGGAATTAGTTGGAGCTATTTTTGATGCCCAAAGTAGCCATTGCATGTGCCACATAGGATCTGAAGCATCGGTTGGAGATCCTCTAAGCTTATTAGATGATTTTGGTTTTTAGTAATGGGATATTAATATTTATTTTATTGATTAGATTTGTCTCCTTTACCCCAACTGTTCTTTCTTTAATGTTCTATAACTCAATCATTTTTTATTTGTTTTACAAGTATGAGATGTTAATATATTATCATTACAATAGTCTTACCATATTTCAGATTTCAATTAATCTTTAGAGGCAGACTATCAAACTAAAGGATGGACAATGATAAAAACTGTCATATAGTTATAATGAATTATTTCATCTACTAAATGTCACATTAGGCTAGAAAAATGTAAAAACTATTGGGTTGTTTATAAAAGCCTAATCCATAAAACCAATTCAATCCAATTCGATATTTAACGAATTGGATCAGATCGATTTAAAGCTCTCATCGGATTGCATTGGTTTCAAATTTTATGAATCCGTTAGGACTCTTTACCACTATCATGTTCCATTCTATATTTTTATCTATGCCTTCAAACACCCTCTTCCTTGGTTTCACAAATTTTCCAAGTCTCTTACCCCCTCTACATGGTAAATCCCAACCGCATATGCTCGCATTTTTGTTAAACCATTTTGTTGTTTCCAGTGAATATGTTCACCTATTGTCCTCATAAAGACAAGGCTGGCCTTATTTTTCAGGTTTTAATGGTCTTATGGGGCTTGCATAGTTCCCTAGATTATAATTTACAAACATCAGTCCATCTTGACTCTTGAGCCTAACCCATAAAAACCTCTGAATGGACTACTAGAGATAGCCAGGCAGGCCATGAAATGAAATTATACAGGGTCTGGACTGTTATGGTTCTGTAGTATTGGACAAAGATGAAAGTAATAACGGAATTGAGCCATTTTCTCATGCTTTCCTTCCTCTCAATTTGTATTTTTGATTTTTGCTTTTTGCTTTTCTTAGGATTGTCGAGTCAATGTGGTTCTAATGATATAGTTTTTGAAAATTTTAAAGAGTCAAATGAATATTTTAATAAATCTCTCTATCTAATAGTCAATATGAAATTTTCATAATTCTTGTTAGGAGAAAGTTCTCTTGATAGTTTTATTCTTACTTATAATTACTCGTTGGCATGCCTGCGACAATAGTTCACAAAAAACAGTCCACGGTTAGATTTAGAGGGTATAAAATCAATTAGTCTTTTTTAGGATAAAATATACAAGTAACATGGAAAACACTATTTGAGTAAGAACCAATATCATGGAATTTAGCATATCGATTCAAAATCACAAGTTAACAATGTGTTATCGGATGAAATTTATCTCTTTTGTTCATTTTTTTCATCATTGCCCAAAGGCATTTTTAGTTCTGAAGGGTTGCATGGAATAAAGGTTACTACAAAAGAGAATCACTCCAGTAGAGAAAGGGTGAACCACCAAGTGATTTATAATTCAACACTATCTAATAATTTTTCGAAAGAAATAACCAACCCTTCTATCGAGGGGGTACTATAGTACCCCAATTCCTATTATCAAGGAAAATGTGGAGTTCTCATTAGCGGAGACCATACCTGAGGTATTGAATATTTTTATGTACCCTTTCTAGAGAAAAAAAATTGCTTTAATGCTCCTGCATATCATCATTAGTTCTTTCGACAAAAAAGGCATGCCATTAACAATTAATGATTTTGGCACCAAGTTGGGAGCATCTTTCATCTGAATTGATTAATTTAGGCAACTGATTTTGGCGATCCACCAATATCCTCTGACATTCCACTCATATCTATTTTTATAATAAAATTACAAAAGTGTCCCTATGATATACAATCATTGATTCTTATATTTTTAATACTCTAATTGCCCTTCTACTCAATTCCAATTCCTTTTTTATCTTTCTTAAAATTCCAATTCAATCATGTTGTCAGTATGACTCTTTCCAATTCATTTCGTACATTTTCTATAAACCAATACAAATTAAATATTAGAAACATACGATCAATTTGTAAACAAACAAAACATAAAGGAAGGAAAAAAATATATAAAGCAAAGGAAGAAAAACATCCTATCAATTTATTATTATTATTTTATTGTAATTTTGCTGCAAAGGCTCCTTAACTAAATTATGACAATTACAATTGGAAAAGGATTCAAGAGAATCACGTTTCTCTTTTCATTTCTCAATTTCTAAAAGTTTCCTTCTAAAATAAAAAAGCTTTCCTTGGTTTCTTTATAAAATTATACATCATAATTTTATTTAAGTAAAACTAAACTTTCCTTTTATTTTAAATACAATTAATTTTTTTTCCAAGATAGGTTTTATTCATTGATATACTATTTGCTTCCAACTCAAATGCTTTTTAATCTAATTATATAACTTTTATTATCCTAATCACATATATTTGATCGATGCTCCTAATCATTATAGAGTCCTAAAATTTTCTACTTCTAAAATAAACATTGATAAATTGATTCAACAAATAAAAATAATATTTTCAAAACCAATTCAAAAAATATATTCTAAAGAATAAAGTAGAACAAAAAAATTATATTACCATGGACATTAAGGTTGAGTGATTCATAGATTTTTAAAATTTCTTGTCTTAACAATATCAATAACTTCCTCTAACTTAGACATTGTATCTTTCATTTTTGGAGAGGGAGGAAATGTGAGAGAGAAGTATTTTGGTGCAAAAAAAGGAGAGAGAAGGTGAGAGAGTTGCATTGTAGTACTAAGAATCTTAACCTTATCAGATAAGGACAATTAGGGTATTAAAAATATAAGAATAAAAAATTGTATAACATAAGGATACTTTTGTAATTTTATTATAAAAAATGATGTGAGTGGAGTGCCCGGGGATATTGGTGGAGCACCAATATTAGCTACCTTAATTTATTTCAATCCTCATCTAAGGAAAAAGAAAGGAAAAACAAAAATGGGTTTTAAATGTGAACCTTAGAATGGAATAACTAATCCTTGAAGCACCAAAAGACACATGGTGTTTTCACCCGAGAAAAAAGAAAAATTATTTTAACGCTTTTGGAATATTGATGATATGATATCACTAACTGATTAAATGTTGACACATAGTGATAAAACTCACTGATATAAATGCATTTTACTTATGTGATAATATATAATTAATTGTTAACATTGATGGCATAATATCATTGTGCACTAAAGTCATAGTACGATTATTACATAGTAGTATGAGTGTAATAGTTAGCATCACATCATGTTTCTTGTTAAGGGGATTTTAGAAAGAGCACTATATGAGCCATAATCTAAACTTCTTGTGGAGGGCATGAAGTGAATTACAAGTTAAAAGTTGGTTGATAAGGAAAAAGAAGAAGAATAATGGAATGGAACAACAAAAAGAAAGGATAAGGAGGAATCTCTTAGGCACTCTTCACATCATCCGCGGCAAAAGTGCCAAAAAAAAAAAAAAACTTGAATTTTCTCAGAGTTGCAAAATAGCCTATGAACTATTTTTTTTAAGCATGTCAGTCCTTCATCTTCTAAAAGTTGACTACTTGACCCTTGACAGAACTATAATGATAATCAATGGGAGATTCCGAAAAGAGTGTGGGCAGTTTGAAAAGGGATCTTCTAAAAAAGAGGCTATTATTAGATTGTTTACATGGTCATGATATTAATCTATAGGGAAAGTTTTGAAGAAAAAAAAACCTAAACTATCACGCTTCTGCAAATAACCCCCCTTATGCATTATTTTTTTTACAAAAAACCCCCTCCAACTAGCAGAAGGGGGTTATGGAGCTGACAGACGTTTCTTGATGAGGCAAAATGACTAAAATACCCTCCTGGACTGTTTGGACATGTGTTTTACAAATTTTTTTTTAGTTTGGTCTAGGGTCAGAACGACGTCATTTTTGTGGTCTAATTATTTTAAACCATTAACCCCCTTTTGTATACGCGCTGTTACTACTTGTATCCTTTACTCTGTATACACTATATCAATTGCACACTAGACAAACCTCACACATCGCTGCATAGCCATTGCACACCAGACGAAGGTCGAAACCTCATATTTCTGGACTAGTATCGCATCGTTCAAAGTGCACTATCAGTAAAAATTAGAAGTAGTGGCTATCTTTCGAGCTTTTGAGGTGTTGTTGTTCCCTGTGGTGGTCCTTTTTTAGAAAAAAGACAAGAAAATTAAGTAGTGGAGACAAGTGTTGGCGGTTGTCCCTGTGTTGGTATGTTTTTAATTTATTACTATTTATGATTATAAAATTAGGGCTTTTAGTTTTTAATGTTAATAAGAAATTGTTAATTTTATATGATTAGAAAATTAGGGCTTTTGTAGCTTAAACCATCTGGATGCAAACACAAGTTGTTTAGTACTGTAAATTATTAAAATTGGGCACTTTTTTGCATGTGATATATATTAGGTATTCTGAAAATTAGAGCCTTTTAAAATTAGGGCTTTTTGCACTTCTATTATTACTTTTGCATATGGAATGCAACAATTTTGACGTTAAGATAGGTTTTTGTGAATTAGGGTTGTTTGCACTTTTATATTGTCAAAATATGGCCCTTTTTAACATTTTCTCATTTTTTGACATGTGCTACTATATGAAAATATTAATCCTTACTACATGTCTTATCTTGAAATGCAATACATTGTTCAAGGATTATGTTTTATTTTGACAGATCTCATGGCTAAGTTATTTACACTTGAATATTATCACGGTGGTAGGTTTGGGGCATTTATATCTAGGTTGTTGTCATGCAGTGGAGGTAGTGTAGTGTACATCTATATGAAAATATTGATCTGGACTACATCTTATTTTGAAATGCAAAACATTGCCCAAGGACTAGGTTATGGGAGGGGTTCAGTTGACTTTTATTATAAAGCACCTTTACTCAGTGGTAGTGAGTCATTGAAAAAAAATTGAACTAATGGTGATGTGATTGAGATTTTTGAATCTAATAAGAGGCTGAGGCTTACATTACTAAAAATATTTTTACTTAAACATGTTGTAGATCATGGAGTGGTTGATGTGGAAGCTGTAGTGGAGGTTCAAATGGGTGATGAGAATGTTGCAGCGGGTGGTGTTGAAGTTTCAATAAGTGATAAAGATGCAGCACTAAGTGATGTAGAATCTGCAATGGGTGATGATGATGCTTCACTGGGTGATGAAGATGCATCACCAAGTGAGGAAGAAAATGAACATTTTTATAATGTTGATTCAAAGTATGCACTCAGTGATGAATTAAGGAGTTTTTGTGGGTCATTAGATGATGAGGTTGATGGAAGATACTAAGGCCCTGTTTGGATTGGCTTTTGAAAAGCGGCTTTCGACTTTTTAAGCTCAAAAGCCGTTTTGAAGAGTGTTTGGATTGGTAAGGCGGAAGAGTTTCGGAGTCCAAAAAGAGCGTTTAAAGGAAGCTGGGGGGTACCAGCTTCCTGATTTAGCTTCTGCTTCTCTTTTTCTTCTATGTAAAAGTCGAAGCAAAAGCTCTGCCAAACAGGGCCTAAGATTTTGATTCTCAAAGAGACTTGGGTTCAGCTGAACTTGAAATAGGCTTGAAATTTGCAACACTTGATGATTTTAGAATGACTCTAAGGCATCATGCAATAACAAAAAAGTTTGACATCAAGTTCAAAAAAATTGTGTGAATTTGAACAAATGTGTTTTTGCTAGTGGTTTTTGTGTGGATGATTTTTGTAATTATTTGTGTTTTTGCTAATAGTTTTTGACATCTCAAGTTGAACAATGATGACTTATTTGTGTGTTTTTTGAATTATAAGAACTTGAAGTTTGTAAAAATTTACAAAAATTTGTGGTTTGTGTATTTAGTGGATTTGTGAATTTTAAGAACTTATCATTTAAAGAAATTTGTGTGTTCATATGGGTTTGTATGTTGTGATTTTGGGTTTTTTGTTTTGGCATTATAACTTATTTGTGCATGGTAACATGTCTGGAGAATTGTATGTTACTTATTGGCATTCCAACCACTGAAAGGTTCATTATAGTTCATATTAAAAGGTTCATTGCTTATTTAATACTGAAACGTTCAGACTAGGTTTCGTTAACTCAGGTACCGTAAGTATGCCCTTATGTGTATGTTTGCATGTACAACCTAGATTTTGTGCTAATTGTGCAAGATTGAAATATAGCTCAACCACAGCACTGGACTGAGTTCACATTGCTTATGGAGAAATAATTACAATGAAAGGTTAATTCCAACAATATCATTACACTTACAGTACTGAAAGGTTAATTACAGTTCATATTGAAAGGATCATTACAAGATTTATCTCCATAAAAAACACACCTTTTACTACCATATTTAAAGCAACAAAAGTTACACCCCCATCATCCTCACTTCATAAACATAGCTACAAGGACAACTATAAACATATAATAATAATGCTTGACAAGATCATTGTTCTTACCATTGCAAGACAAGTTGTCATCTCTTGTGGTGGGGGCAGCTGGTGCAGCTTGTGGTGTGCCAATTGAACATCAACAAAAAAATCCACAAGAATTTGTCGCACAGTTGAAATTTTCTTGGATTCTTTCAAGTCTTTGAAAGTTGCAGATAAGCTTGTCTTCCATAGTAACAATTCATGTAGGTAGAAGATGTTGATTTCATTTAACAAATTTTCCCCAAAAAATGAAAATCAATAAAAGCCAAAGAAATTAACACAGAGTAGAATTATCAAAATAATAATAATAATAATTCAAAACAATTTCCAAAAAAATAATAATAATTCAAGAAAATGTCAAATACTTTGAGAATTGAGAATTGAGAGAACCAAATTAATGGATGAAGCAAAAGAAAGATAGAAGAAATTAATGTCGATTGATGGATAGCGTAGAGAGTCGTGCGTGTAAATGTTGAACAATGGTTTCTTTTTCAAACTAGGGTCTTTTGTAGTCATAGATGCAGTGCATTGGGTCTTATAGTCTATTAGGTCAAGGGTTGAGCTTTCAAATGAAGTTATTTCAAAGATAACTTTATATTAAATACTAGTACTCACCCAAGACTAGCCTACCTAAGTCTTTTGATCTTCAATTCTTTAAGCTCTTAGGTTCCATCATCACATGGCTTGGATCTACTTCAACTTTTCCATTGATCTTGATTATTGATCTTTGAGTTCCATGATCACATGACTTCATATATCTTCTTGTATATTCCTTTGAAGTCCAAAACCTTTAAGATACTTGAGATAATTTGATACTTTATAAAATACACACTCAAATAAATTTATTATATCTACACTATAATAAATTGTTATCATTAAAATCATCAAATAACCTTGGGTTAAAATCTTGAGATTAATAACCCCATTTCCTTCACTCTTAACTGGGTATTGAAAATTGGAGCGTGACATCATGTTTATTGGTGGCTAAAAAAAATAATGAGCTTTTAATGACAAATCACCAGTCCCGTCAAACCGAATCAACACTATTTCATAAAGCAAATGCATCTTCCTTTGAAGGTCGTGGATGTGGTCGTGGGTACAATCGTGGCAAAAGTAACTGCTATAATCGTGGTGGTCATAATTTCTCAATTTTTCACGGAAGGAACTCCACACCATCCCATCTGAAGTAAAATCCAAATGAGTTCAAACAAGCAAAAATGAAAGGTTTGCCAAATAAACCTTCTAAGAAATATGAAAAGAAACTTTACTATAGATACGGTATGAAAAGACATTAGTTACGTATCTGTTGTACGGCTAGACATTTACATGATTTTTACCAAGCCTCGATAAATGAAAAGGAAAAGGAAAAAGAAATTGAGATGAATTTTATAGATGACAATGACCCAGTAGACATTAATCATCTTGATGTTCTGATTTCTTTGAAAACCTTACTGGCAAAATTGACCATCTAATCGGTGATAAAAATGTTTGCACTGATTAATGTGTTTTCTTTTATTTTTAGTATGTTAGTTTCAGTGTGCTTTTATTTTCAGTGTACTTTTCTTCTATTTGTTTCAATATACTTTTATTTTGTCTATTTTTTATGTTCATTTTAAAGTAATCAAATATAAGTTTTGTATATGTGAAAAGACACGGATCTGACTAATTCATTGATTGTGCCTAAAATAAATTATGAAAATATATATCTAGTAGATAATGAAACAACAAACACTATCTTTTGAGGTAAAGGTTATTTTTCTCGTATAGCATTAGTTGAAGCTAGTGTTAATACAATATCAAGTCCTACAAGCCTGATTGAAGGTTCTAAAAAACACAATATTTTGTTACCATGTGAAACAAAGTTATACATTAATGATGCTTTGTAATCTATCAGATCAAGAAAAAATTTGTTGAGTTTTAAAGATATCCATCGTAACGAATATCATATTGAGACTATAAATGAAGGTAGTGCAGAGTATCTCTACATCACTTCTATTGTTTTATACCAGAAAACATATATTAGAAAAATCCATTGCTTTCTCTTTGGATTATATTATAGGACTATAAGAACAATTGAATCACATGTAGTGATGAACTAAAGTGTTCTAACCCAAAGATTTTTATATTTTCACACGATCTCCTTGGTCATCTAAAGTCAACAATGATGTGCCGAATTATTGAGAATTCACATGGGTATCCATTAAAGAACCTGAATATTCTTTTGACAAGAGATTATTCATGTACCACTTGCTCATAAGGCAAATTAATTGTCAGGTAGTCTCCTTCAAAGGTCATTATTGAATCTCCAGCATTTTTACAACAAATTCAAAGGGATATATGTGGACCAATTAATCTACCATGTGGACCATTTATTTATTTTATGGTTGTAATAGATATTTTATCACGATGGTCACATGTTAATTTACTATCTACCCAAAATGTTACATTTGCTAGACTTCTCGCTCAAATCATTCGATTACGAGCACAATTCTTGAATTATCCAATCAAAACAATCCATCTTGATAATGTTGAAGAAGTTACATCCCAAGCATTTAATCATTCTTGCATATCAATTAGCATTGATGTATATTAAATATTTTCAACTAATTGCTAGACCATTACTTATGAAAACAAAGCTACTTTTATCTCCTTGGAGAGATACCATATTACATACGACATCCTTAGTTCGCATAAGACTAACTGCTTATTATAGTTTTTTACCATTACAACTTGTACTTGGTCAATAACCAAATATTTCTCAGTTACGAGTATTTGGTTGTGCCGTACATATTCCGATTGCATCACCACAGCGAACTGAGATGGCCCCTAGTGTAAACTTGAAATTTATGTAGTTTCTATTCTTCATCTATTATTAGATATTTTGAACCTATAATAGGGGGGAGGGAGATAGGGGGGGAGAGAGAAGAAACAACACAATGAATGACATGATATCACTTAAAATGCCTTGGAATTATCTTATTTCAATCCTCGCACAAATCAATATGAACTAGAAGTTCAGAGGATTATTCATTTGTAGAGCATTGCAAATAAATTGTTAGATGCATTTACTAACGCAAAGAAAGTAATAAAATCACATAAACCAGCTGCAAATATTCTAGCAAGAATTAATGTTTCTATAGGATAATCTGTTAGTATTTCAACAAATGCATCTAAGACACACCTAAAGCGTGGTAGACCATTCGGTGCAAAAGATTCTATTCCCTAATAGAAAAAAACACAAGAGAAAATGTATAAATAAGATAACGCTCCTGAAGAGGCCACACCTACAAAAGGAGTAACCGAAATAATTAACCAATTTAACCAAATAACCCCTAAAAAGGCACAGGCCCTTGAAGTGGCACAAACTCCAAAGGAAACACTAGTACTTGAAAATAATGAGAGCTCAATAAATTATAAAAAATATGGGATAAAAATAAAGTTATTATCGACAATATATTTTCTTTTGCAGTTTCTCTTGATATTACAAAAGATAATGAGGATCTGGATCCTCAAAACATCGAAGAATGTTGACATAGAAATGATTGGCCAAAATTGAGAGAAACAATATAAGCCGAGTTATATTCATTGACAAAGCGTGCAATGTTTGGACCTGTAGTCCAGACACCTAAAGATGTCAAGCCTGTAGGATTCAAATGAATATTTGTATAAAAATGTAATGAAAAAAATTGAGATTGTGAGATACAAAACCCGACTTGTAACATAAAGTTTCTTACAGAGACCTGGTATTAACTATGATGAGACATACTCTCCAGTAATAGATGCAATCACGTTTCATTTCTTGATTAGTTTGATAATTTCAGAAGGATTGAATAAGCGTTTAATAGACGTAGGTACAACATATTTATATATATATATATATATATATATATATATATATATATATATATATATGAAGATCACTGAAGGATTTAAAATACCTGAAGCAAATAACTCAAAACCATATACCATGTATTTGATCAAGTTATAACAATCCTTGTATGGATTACAGTAATCTGGACGCATGTGGTATAATCACCTTAGTAAGTATTTATTAGAAGAAAGTTATGTGAATAATCCAATTTGTCTATGTAATTTTATTAAGAAATCAGAATCTGGATTTGTTATTATATCAGTATATGTTAACGATTTGAGTTTTGCAGGAGCTCTTGAAGAGATCACCATTATCGCTAATTATTTAAAGAAAGAATTTGAGATAAAAATATCTCAAAAAAAATTTGTCTTGGCCTACAGATTAAACATTTACGAAGCAGAATTCTTTACCATCAGTCAACATATATGGAAAAAGTCTTGAAGCGCCTTTATATGGATAAAGCTCATCCATTGAGTTCTCCAATAATTGTTCAATCACTTGATGTTAAGAAAGATCATTTTTGCCCTAAAAACGATGATGAAGAACTTTTTGATCCTGAAGTACCATATCTTAGTGAACTCAGTGCTCTTATGTACCTTGACCTAACATAGCATTTTCGGTCAACTTATTAACATGGTATAGTTCTGCACCAACTTGGAGACATTGGAATGTGGTCAAACACGTTCTGCATTACTTTCATGGAACAACTGATATGAGATTATTATATTCAATAGAATCAAACCACAGTTCATTGGATATGCAAATGTATGTTATCTTTTTGACTCACATAAAACCCGATCACAAATCGAATATGTGTTCATTTGTGGCAACACTACTATATCATGGTGATTTATGAAACAGACAATAACTACAACTTATTCAAATGACTCTAATATATTGACAATTCATGAAACAAGCCAAAAATACATTTAGTTGAGATCTGTGGTACAACATATTCGAGAAACATGAAAACTTTCTTCAATAAATGTTATCCCAATAATATAATATGAAAATTATGTTACGTGTATTACACAAATAAGAGGAGGCCACATCAAAGGTGATAGAGCCAAGCATAACCAATTTTTTTGTACACACACGAGCTCTAAAAGAGCCGTGACATTGATGTTCAATAGATACGCTTAAGTGATAATTTAGCAGACTTATTCACTAAAACACACCGATTAAAATATTAAAGAAGCTGGTGCATAATATTAGAATGTGTCAACTTAAAGGTCTTCATACTAAATTAATGAGGTAGAGCAATTGATTGAAAATGTATTAGTATACTGAACCTTTTTTCCTTCACCTAGGTTTTGTCCCACTGTGTTTTTCTGGCAATGTTCTAATGAGACAGTTTTGATCCATGCAATACCATTTTCAGATACACAATAATATTGTACATTTTTTTCTTTATTAAGTTTTTATCTAACAGGGTTTTTCTTTACAAGGTTTTAATGAGACATATTCTTAATGTAGTGCATCCCAAGGGGAGAGTGTTGTAGATGTGGGATCCACTCATTTAATACCATTCATGTATTACAATGTGAATGCAATTGTATTTACATTAGGGTTTGTAGGCACCGAATTATGGAATGGCATTGAGGCAAGACGGTAGATATTAAAAACTTGTCATTGGTTCATGTAATGGTATGATCGATCGTATATAAATAGGAGATGATATGTTATATCCTGGGTACTTTTCCAGAAACATAATATAAGAGTTACTTTGGGTCTGCTTGGTTCAATTTTTTGAGAAGAATTTTCTGTTTTATGAGAATTGAAAGTCAAAATTTTGTACAAATACATGCTTGGTTTACAGTTTCTAGGAAATGTTTTCTAAAAACTCAATTAAAAAAAAAATTGTTTTCAAAAAACTGTCTTTTATAAAGATAATTTCTTTTAGAATAGTTTTTTGTTTTCTGCGTTCTTGGGAATTATTTTTTGAGCAACAAATTAGGCGCTTTTACTCTCATTTGTTCTCTATTTACTTCCCTCTCATATATCTATTCTATACTACTATTGTTAAAAGTACAAAAGATTTTTTTTAGTTTCAGTATACTATTTTTTTATTTTTAAATTAAAAAAAATAGAATGATAACCTAAACAAAACCCTTTTTTAGTTTCACTACATTATTTATTTATTTTTAAATAAAAAAATAGATTTATAACCTAAACAAAACTTTAAAACTCCTACAATCACAAACACCAATGCAAACACGGCTCTCGTCAACAGGTCATCTCAGTTTTCATCAACGGTCATTTCAATTCGATTTCCTCTTGGCTCACATCAACTCTCATGTGAGTTTCTTTTCTTTTTTTATTATTTGTTTTCTTTAATTTTTTCTCCAAATTTTTGTCTTTTCTTGCTATTTAATTATTTCAAGTCCCTGCATTTTGTTCAATCTTCTTGATGGCTATTTGATGACTATAAGTTGTTTCTATTTTGTTTGCTTTTAGTTTGGGATTAATTTGTGGTTATTGAGGTTTTTTTTAAGATTTGCAACTTATTTATTATAAGAAGTTCAATTGAGTGAACGGGCATATTTATACAATATTTTCAATTTTCATGCATGTAATCTAAGGGTCTTTAAGGTTTCAAAATTGAAATTAGGATTTTCAATTAAAGTTTTCTTGTTATATATAACTAATAAAATATGTATTAAAAGTCTTTTTGAATTAAACAATTATTGGTTTCAATTAAGACTAGAGGTTCACATTTCAATTAGGTTTTTTTTTTTTTTTTAATTAAACAACTGTAGATAGATGGATATATTGGCTCGAATGATTATTTGATGCATCAAACCATAGACTAGTTAAAAAAAGGCACCTATATATAAACTAATGAAACAATAATCTTGTATACCGTACATGTTATGATTTGTTGCTCACCAGCTTCTTTGCAATAATTATTTTATGAATTGAATGAAGTTGGGATTTAGGAGGCCTTTTCCTACTTTTTAAGTTTTTAGTTTCAATACTTCATCAAGTGACCATTCATCTTATCTAAAAATAAATATATTTATTCTTTCAATGTCATAAATGATAATATTGAAGTATGCACAAATGCATTAATTCTTATCCGTATCACTGTGCGATTAATCATAATATATTGCATATTTAAAATCTTATTGTTAAATAATCTAATGTCTTCACACTAGATTTATACTTAGTTTCAAAGAATAATAATTTTTTTATATTTTAGAACATAAACAATAGGAAAAATAATTTATTACAAAACGGTAGAAATCGGTAATTCATAAAGGATAAATTGTTAAAAAAATTAAAAGCAACAAGTAATTTTAAATTTGTTTAAACAATATTATTTTTGTTACAATAGTAATTTTATTTTATTATCATTGAATATTTTTTTCAATCGTTCTTCATTTTTAGTTTAACACAAACGCTATTTAACACATACAAATAATATCAATAGTCCTAAAATCATATGTTATAATAAAGTAATAAGTTGCAAAGAATATATATATATATATTAGAGGTTCTCATGTGCATCGCAAAAATTAAAATGATTATTTACCTTGACGTAATTACCGAATAAGAATGAAAAATTTGTTAAAACAATCATTATTAATCATTATACCTTTTGGTTCTTCTTTTTATTATTGTGAAAGTCTAAAACTTTTTATTATTTTTTGTTTTTACAGTTTCTTTAGCGGTTTCTTCTATTCGATTTAATTGACGTGATCTCTTTGTTTCTCTCTCACTGGTAAATGCTCTATTCAAATTAATATATATATATATTGTTTTATCGTTGTCGTTTTTGTTTCTATGATTGTACAAAAGAGTTTTATTATCATTAATCTCTCATTTTCAAAATTTTTTCAATGCAACTTTATCTTAAAGTTTGTTACGAAATTCCCTAATTCCTTTTATTCATCATTAATCTCTCCTTTCCAATTTTTTTGTGATGTTCCTTTATGTTATTGTTATGCTTATAGTTATTTTTCATTATTGTTATGATTATGACTGAAATGCTAAAATAGTACATGTTATAGGAATTAGGGTTTTCAAATCAGAGTTTTCAAATTGGAATTAAGGTTTCAACTAAAGTTGATTATGGTCAAACCCAAAGAAAGAATTTAAGACTAGCTCGGAGCATAAAATATAATAACATGTTTAATGTAATTATATTAAAATGTTAGGTCCCACCTCTTGATATGTACAAAAAGTATAAAATAAGGTTTAAACAAATTGTTAACTAAACTTAAAAGGTATATTCTTAATTCTAAATAAAACTGTTTGCTTGTATTATTTAATGGTCTCAAGTATATATTATCTATGTAAGACGAACTTTAAAACTATTAATAATTTAATATAATAAATATTTTAATATGTAGGATTTTACTCATCTTTATTGTTTTTGCGTACAATTTTATTTTTTGAAAAAATAAAAAATTGTGTCGAAGGATTATTTTCATATGAATTTTATCTTAGATAATAATTCTATAAGTTTTAGTTACTTGTGATTGACATATAGCTTTAATTTTATATTAGTATATTATTTCACCATCAAAATAATAAAAGGTCAAAGATATATACACACACACACACACTATTACTAAAAGTACAAAGAGGTTCAAAAGTTTCAGTACATTTTTTATTTTTATAATGTATTCTTATTTTTTATTATAATATATTTATTCTAATATATACATAGAAACATAATCTTTCCATAAACCTTAAACACCAAGTATTCTTTTCTAATTCTATTTATTATTTGCCTCACACATTATCCCTAACAAAAACTCTTCCTATTTCAAAAAAAATAAAAATAATATTATAATTCTTACTTTTATAAATTTTCTAATTCTATTTATTTTTTCTCTTACAGGTCATTCCAAACACAATATCTTTCTATTATTAAAATTCAAATAATTTGATTAGAAAAAATAATTTACAGAGTTTCAAATCATTTAATTTAATTAGAACTCTTTTTCGCCTTAAATGTCTAAAGAGTTTCAAATCCATTCAGAGTGGCTTAATTAGGTTAGAGTTCCAATTTAGTTTCACTCAATTTAGAGTTTCAAATCAGTTTATTTAGTATAATTAGAATTCTTTCTCTCTTTTTTTTCCTTTCTATTAGTCAAACATTTCAATTTTTTTTTCATTTTCCTTCTATTAATTGTTAGAATTCCAATTTAGTTCACACTTCATCCTTAACACAAATTCTTCCTATTTCATAAAAAATAAAAATAAAATTATAATTCTTATTTTTATAACTTTTCTAATTCTATTTATACTTTCTCTCACACTTCATCCCTAACACACCATCTTTCTATTTTTAAAATGCAAAAACATAAAAAATATATATTATAATTCTTATATAAAGATATTTTTTCTAATTCTATTTATTCTCTCACTAACTTCATTCCTAACATATACTCCTAAAATATAATATTATTTAAATAAGTATTTTTTTCTAATTCTATTTCTTCAATCTCTAACTCCATCCCTAACACAAACCCCTCAAATATAATATTATTTATTTCAATAAATATATAGAAACACAATCTTTCTAAAGTACTAATGAAAAAACACCATTTTTTATTTTTTATAATGCATGTTTAAATTTTTATAATATTATTTATTCTAATAAGTAAATAGAAACATAACATTTCCTTGACCCTTAAATAAATATTCTTTTCTAATTCTACTTCTTCTCTCTCTAACTTCATTCCTAACACAAACTCCAAAACTATAATATTATTTAAATAAGTATTTTTTTTCTAATTTTATTTCTTCTTTCTCTAGCTACATTCCTAAGACAAACTCCAAAACTGTAAAATTATTTATTTAAGTATTCTTTTTCTAATTTTATTTCTTATCTCTCTAACTTCATTCCGAACATAAACTCTTAAAGTATAATATTAATTTATAAAAAATACTACTAATAGAGAAACGTTTAGGGAAGAGAATTGAAAAAACTGAACTAAATAATATTTAATGTACTCACTAATTTTATAATTTAGCTATTATTTATGTACTAAATTAAAATAGAGAAAACTACACTTAAATAAAGTTAGGAGACTTAAATTACAAAGTGGTCTATTTTAAAAGTTTATTTTTCATTTTGGTTGAATTAAGCAAACATTACATATGCATTGAAAATTATTATTCAAGCCCAAAATGCCCTTCAATTTCTAATTCCAAAATATCAAATTATCATTCTTGTATCAAATAATTCCTTCATTGAAGAACTTAAGAAAAATTGTAAGAATATAAAAATAATCCGGTAAAAGTGAACAAACCCATAAAATAAGGCAAAATATACGTAATTCTAGCACTTGTGAGCATATATGCTCTTATGTCGTAAAGTAGTCAAAATTAGACCACCTATATGGCCCTGAATGCTAGCCAACTAATTTTTCATCTTAGATTAATGCAAGTGGATGAACTCGTGGTATCAAACCACATTAATTATATCTGAATGAGAATGAAGTAGATTTTTCAGATGTACTTGGATAACTTTTCGATTTGATATGCCTAAAAAAATATGAGTATAAGGAAGAGATATTACATCAAAACATTGGGCACAAAGATAAGAAAAATTCAAATTTTATAAGTACACTCCTATAAATTTCAAGTATGCCTGAAAATGCAAACAAAATTTGACCTTTATCAACAAATGAGTTATGAGTCATTCTACATAGAATATGTCTGTTCACTACATCAAAATAAGAACATATTTAAATAAGCAAATATGAATTAGATAATTAATAATGACAGGTTAAAAAAGTGACTAGTAAAACCGTTCATTACATTTATAAAACCTCAAAATTAAGAACCATTGGCACATGAATTTGCCATACAATTCAAAATTTTTTTTTTTTTTGAAAAGTAAAGAAAGTAATTCACTAAAACAAAATAAGAGACCATATTTTTGTGATGAGAGATGATCAACGATCAATAATTTATTCAGGCAGTGGTGTTTTGCAATAAATTCGATTTTCTTCCGGTGAGACGAAAAAAATAATTTGTTAAATTTTCTTTAGTCATGCACAACGCTCCTTTAGCTACAGAAGAGCTGAACGGAGTTTAGTGTGAGTTGGAATAAGAGATTAAATGACATTTTAGATTTGAATAATAATTTTCAATGCATATGTGATTATTTTGTTTAATTCAATCAAAATGAAAAATTAACTTTTAAAATAGATCACTTTGTAATTTAGGCCTTCTCACTTTATTTAAGTGTAATTTTTTTATTAAAATATATATTTAAGTAAATTATTTTTATTAAAAAATTAAACTTTGAGATTCAAATGGTAATTTATATATATCTTTTTGAAATTAAATTTTACCCACATCATTCAAACACTTCCAGAGAACCAGGGAGAGAATGGTAGAGAGAGAAAATCGAATAACTGCAAATCTATGAAGCTCCCCACTTTACAGGCAAGTAGTTATTTCTACGTTCTTTGCTGTGATTTATAGCATATTATATGTTTATATATATAATACATGAGTAACATAAACATCACTGGACATCCTTCAAGATATGACAATATATATCTGCAAAAGTCTCACCTTACTCCCTCTCAAGAACTCTTCATATCTCAACAAAACTCGAATCTCACCTCTCCCTTTCCTCTTCTTCTCTTCCTCTCCACAAAAGCAACCAAAAAGCCCCGTTGCAGTGGTCGATTACTTGCTTGATAGACACGGCTTCGAAAGTCTCTTCCGTCGTAGCGTATCTGAAAAACCCCGAAATGTCCGATTCAATCCTTTCATTTCTCGAGGAAAGTGGTTTTTCGAAGACCCATCTTGACCAAGTCATCAAACGCATGCCTCAACTTCTCTCTGCAAATCTTGAGCGCTCCATCAAACCCAAAATCAAGATTTTTCAAGACTTGGGATTTTCTTCTAGCGACGTTGTGGAAATTGTTACGTCTGACCCATGGATTCTAGCTCGTAGCGTTGATAATCGGCTTGTCCTATCAATTTTAGCATTGAAGAGTGTTTTGGGTTCGAATATGGATCTGTCTAGGGTCTTAAAGAGATCTGGGTGGTTTTTTAATTATGATTTGGAGAAAACTATGATACCCAATATAGAATTTATGAAGAGGTGTGGTATTAGTTCGTCGCAAATAATCGGAATGGTCTATATTTTTCCTAGACTTTTCTTGCATAAACCGACGAGTATTAAAGAATTTGTGAAGAGGGTTGATGAGATGGGGTTTGACAGGAAGTCTAAGATGTTTCTTCATGCCATTCGGGCTATTAGTTCGATGACTATAGAGAATTGGGAGTTGAAATTGGAGCTTTTTAAGAGTTTGGGGTTTTCAGAAGATGACATTTTGTCAGTTTTTAGGAGGGCGTCTCAGGTGTTTTCTGTGTCAGAGAGGAAAATTAAGGAGATAACACAGGTTTTCCTTAGCATGGGCAAAGTTGATATCTCATTTGTTGTTAATCACCCACACTTGCTTGTTCACAGTGTTGAAAATAGGCTTAAACCACGGTTAAGAGTTCTGGAGGCTTTGGAAAGGAGTAATTTGCTTCTAATAAAGCCTAGTTTGACGACTGTATGCAAGATCACTGATTAGAAGTTCAATGAGAAATATGTACTCCCTTATTTGAATGAAGTTGGCGAATTATTCAAGGTTAACAAGGCAGAAATATGTGCTTAAGATCATGACATCCTGTGTAACAAGGCAGACTGAGACTGAATCTTTTTTTGAAAAAGAAAATGACTTGGCTGCGTAGCATGGCTTGTAAGTTGGTACTCTTTTGCACCAGATATTCACATTTTTTCTTGTATCCATGTAGTGTACTACTCTTAAAAACATGGATTGATTTTAAATGAGTTGAAATATATTATCTTAATTTAACATTTCTTTTTGTTTCAAATTTTCAATTGAGGCATCATGTTGAATAACCCCGATAGGTATTTTATTTTGCTTTCTCATTTTTGTGCGTCAGTCAGTGATTGTATGCTATTGTAAGTTTTGTTTATCATTTTCATGCATGTCAGTACGGATATACTAATATAGCCATGATTTGGGGGAAGAAAGGTGCTTCTTCCAATGCTAGCAGTATCCCGAATGACGTTGTCTGCAAAACATGGATTGATTTTCCAGATAAGTGTCTCATTTTATTTGGTTTCTTCTACTTCTCATCCCAATATTTAGTCAGCAGAAGAGTGTAGGTTGATTCATTCCAGGGCATTTGTAGTTTGTGGGGGCGTCTATGATTCTGCATTATGACGCCTTTTTAGCAACCAGACAGCTCTATTTACTTTCATTCAAGCCACCTTTGATCGTGTTATACTCAGAAATCGAATTATGTAGAGATAGTATTACCAATGAGGTAGCTGATCTCATTTAGATGATTCTAAAGATAAGAGTTACTATAGCAGCTGAGTTAGTCTGTATTGCTACTGACGAAGTTTTATAAATTTCAATAGCAATTAAAGGCATGTAGATATGGTAGCTAGTGGCAAGGCCATCTTGTGAAAATTTGATCAATGGAGTTCAGCAGTAGGCTAAATCCAACAAAAGGGACTCTAGAGAACCCCTTCACACAACAAATGTGACGGAATTTGATGTGAGAAATTGGTTGAAATTGAATTTGAAGTTTTTTTCTTTTCATTATTATTATTACTGTTGTGGTGGTGGTGGTGGTGGTAATGAAAACAAGAAAATTGAATTGCAAGTTGAACAGGCCTAATTTCACAAACAAACATGTGCAAAATTTTAGTTATTCTATTCATTCTCAATCCAATACATCATAGCATAGCAAATATAATTTTAAGAAATGAAGCCATATGTGATGATACAATCAAGCATTAACTTGCCAATATTATAAACAGTGTGGTGGCTCATGACTTTGCTGGTCCGTTTCATAGATTCTATTTCTGTTTCCTTTTCCTTTCCTTGCATTGTTGATTGTTCTGTTATCGCAATTATGTTAATGAAATCATTTTACTCTACCGAAAGAACAAAATTCATGTCTTATTGCAACCTCAAGTCAGTCCATGGAGCTAATAAACTTATTAGTTCTTAAACTAAAAGAATTTTAAAGGTTAAACTGGTACATCTTACTCTCTCTAAATGAAATTACAAAATTTAGAGTAGAGATGTGGACATTATAAAAGCTTTATTTATTTACGTAGAGTTACTTCTGTATTGGGTTAAAATTTGAGAAATTTTTATAAATTTGTACCTGCCCTGAACCCCTGATCTTTAAGATATTATAATGTCCTAAAATTTGAGGCATTCCAGAAGGCTCTGTTGTTGTTGAAGTGCAAATGACTGGTAGGTTGCAGCTTTGGCAGTGAAGGCTTTAGCAAGGAAGAAAAATCATCATTTAAGCTTGTCCGATAAGTTGTTGTAGATGGATTGCTCATCAAGGGCTTCTCAAATATAGATGCTTGTGGTTGAGGATGATCAGTACTATCGAATAGAGTATGCAGTGTGAGATATAAATTTGTAATTGGCATATTTCAGTAATCAAAACCTGATTGATCGAGATGTAATTTTCGGATTATTCTTTGTATTGATCATCGACAACTTCGAGCTGACATTCAAGTGCATGAAAGTAGATAAATCAGTAAGAACACCATATAGTACAGGTAAGTATGGTGAGGATACTCTGCACTTTTTATTTTCGAGACTATTTTAAAAAACTAGGGTTTAAATGCAAAAATTAGGGTTTTTCAAAATAGGACCGGTCCCCAATATTTAGGACCGGTTCAACTTGTCTCGGTAATTTAGTTTCTGCAGGTTTTTACAAAGTCCCACCGGTCCTATTCTTTTGACACTGGTCCCACTTAGCCTGTTCCAAATAGGAAACAACTTTTGACGGAAATTCTATTCCTATTGGGTTTGAAACTTCTAGGAGAGTTCTATTTTGGTATTTAACTTCTTTTCCAAGTAGAATTAGAACTCCTTTGCTTATATATTTGTTTTCATATTTTCTCTACAAAATAAGGCTGTACTATTATTATTTTTAGAGAGAGAAAGTATATACAATATAATTAGAGCTATCTATTTTTAAGAACACACATTCACACTTCACAAGTGATATTTAAGATGGTGTTTTACTTCTGATTAGTTGTTCAGAGACTACATCAAATCTATTTGCTGATCAGAACATTAGATTGATGGTTCTTTACTTGCTGAGGAAGAAAGGTGACCAGATCGCATTACGAAGGGAACGAAATACTTGCTGAGTATTGTTGTTCTTCCAGCAACCTTTCTGTAAGGATCGTGACGTTAGCCGAAAGTCTGCAGCAGTTGGACGTGTTGTCGCAATCATAAGCCTGAGGTGTTCCGCATCAGATTCTTGACAGAGTGAAGAGGGGTGTGAGTCTGATACAGAGTTTGTTATACTTTGCTTCATTATAGTGGATTGGTTTCCTGAGGCGTTCTACTTCCCTCCGTAGTTTTTTTCGCCTTGGGTTTCCACGTATATCCGGTGCATTCTTTTCTTTACTTGCACTTTATTTATTTGCTTGCTTTAATTGTTTGGTTAATTGCACTTAAAATTGAATTAATTAAAAATTAAGCAAACGAACAAGTGATTCTATTCACCTTCTCTAGGTTCTAAAATACTTTTTGCAACCGCTTCCGCACCACGCAACTCACATGCAGCAATGTTGAATGGTAACCATATAGAGAATTGGGAGTTGAAGTTGGAGCTTTTTAAAAGTTTGGGTGTTTACAAAAGATGACATTTTGTTACTTTTTAGGAGGGTGCTGATGTGTGTTATCTTATGGTTAGGTTTTTATCAATTATAATTTCACACCCGTAATAGCATGGATTCCCATAGAATAGGGCTATTGGGATGGGATATCGATCCACAAAGACTTGTAATTATGTACAATCAAGTGCGTGCTAATTCCAAAATTATTCTGTAGTTGATTCAAATAGGTTGAGTATTGTTGTTGATAACTTAAATTGAACAAGCTAACTAGAATTGAACTAAAAGAGAGAGAAATTGATTAATAAAATTATTTAGGGAAATTACTTCACCACTAACCCTCATTTTTGGATATTTGCTTTCAAATTGTAGAGCTACACAAGTATACAAAAATTGTATGGCTACAAGCTCACAACAACTTCAAGGATATAATTCAATCACAATTGGACAAGTATAACTCATCTTAGGTTGGTATGAAGTGCCTATCTAACTAATTCTAAGCTAATTTATACTAATTGCAGCACAATCAATATTTCCTTAGCATGAATCATCAAGGCCCAAATTGAGATTGCCAAATTAACCCCTAATTGCATGAATTCCCCCCTTAAACTACAAGAACAAGGAGAGAATTGAAATCAAACACATAATACATTCATCTAAAACAAGAACAACATAAATTGCAATTGAATTTCGTCAAATTAAATCATAATTCATAGAACATCCATGAATTTGAGCCCTACTCACGCAATATATGTATACAGATGTCAAATCACTAATTTCAATACAAATTATCCAAAAATATAGAGAAAAAGTTACATAATTCTCCTAGATTGGGGATTTAGCTCCTCATGGTTGATGTAGACTCTATCTTCAAGGTGGAATTCTCCATCTCCATGGCTATCCAAATTCGTGCAACCTTTCTCTCCGAGAAGACCAACTAGTGATTATGAGAAAATGTAACTTCAAATTCAGTTTAATCAGTTGAGAGAGAGCAGTCCCGGTTGGAAGGGTGATCGGTCGCCCTTTTGAGGGCGACCGATTGCCCTCAGCATCCACTGGGCCCTAATTTGGGTCACTTGTGTTGGCCCAATGCTCGTGTCCTCAATGGACACTCTTTTTGGACTTGTCTTTTTAGCCCAATCAGCATTGGATCTTTCATATATCAAATCCAATAGCTCTATGCTTCAATTCTCTTCCATGAAATCCAAGTCTAATTACCTTCATTTAGGGAAAATGACCATTAAATCCCTAAAAGTAATATATATATATATATATAAAAGAAGCATTACTAAGGAATTAAAATACACAATTACACAGACTTGATTGTTCGAACATTCGGCGCTCATCAGGCGCGTATGGTGTTTGCTGTGCCAGATATGAAAATTAAGGAGAGAGCACATCTTTTCCTTAGCATGGGCAAATTTGATATCTCATTTGTTGTTAATCACCCAGGCTTGTTTACAGTGTTGAAAATAGGCTTAAGCCATGGCCAAGAGTTCTGGAGGTCTTGGAAAGGAGGAATTTGTTTCCAAAAAAGCCTCGATAAGAACTTCTTTGAGAAATATGTACTCCCTTGTTCGAATGAAGTTGGCGATTAACAAGAGCTCATGATAGCAGAAATACGTGTACTCTCGTGTGTTCTCTGTTTACTTCCCTCTCATATACATATATACATCTCTCCAATATAATAGTTCTTAAATTTATAACAGCAACAAAATTCAAGCCTATATATTTTACAAACTTCGGACCAGCCCATATAATGCTTGGGCTAGGAGCCTAGGGCTTTCACTCCATCAGACATTTTCATACCATTGTCCATTTGGGTTCAAGGCTTTAGTCCTCTAGTTGTTTAAAGCTGAAGAACCTACAGGGCTCGTTTAGGGCAACACTTCCAGAGAAGCAGAGATAGAATGATAGAGAGAGGAAATCGAATAACTGCAAATCTATGAAGCTTCCCGCTTTACAGGCAAGTAGTCATTTCTAGGTTTTTTGCTGTGATTTATAGCATATTATATGTGTATATATATAATATATCAGTAACATCACTGGAGATTCTTCGAGAAATGACAATATATATCTGCAAAAGTCTCATTTCACTCTCTCTCAAGAACTCTTCATATCTCAACAAAACTCGAATCTCACTTCTCCCTTTCCTCTTCTTCTCTTCCTCACCACAAAAGCAGCCAAAAAGCCCCGATGCGGTGGCCGATTACTTGCTTGATAGACACAAATTTTCTCCTGAAACTGCTTCGGAAGTCTCTTCCGTCGTAGCGCGTCTGAAAAAGCCTGAAAATTTCGATTCAATTCTTTCATTTCTCGAGGAAAGTGGTTTTTCAAAGACCCATCTTGAGCAAGTCATCAAACGCATGCCTCAAGTACTCTCTGCAAATCTTGAGCGCTCCATCAAACCCAAAATCAAAATTTTTCTAGACTTGGGATTTTCTTCTAGCGAAGTTGTGGAAATTGTTTCGTCTGACCCTTGGATTCTAACTTCTAGCGCTAATAGGCTTGGCCCGGCAATTTTAGCATTGAAGAGTGTTCTGGGTTCGAATATGGAGGTTTCTAGGGTCTTAAAGATATCTGGGTGGTTTTTGAAATGTGATTTGGAGAAAACTATGATACCCAATATAGAATTTATGAAGAGCTGTGGTATTAGTTCGTCGCAAATAACCCGATCTGTCTATAATTCCCCTAGACTTTTCTTGCATAAACCGACGAGTATTAAAGAATTTGTCAAGAGGGTTGATGAGATGGGCTTTGACAGGAAGTCTATGATGTTTCTTCATGCCATTCGGACTATTAGTTCAATGACTATAGAGAATTGGGAGTTGAAGTTGGAGCTTTTTAAGAGTTTGGGGTTTTCAGAAGATGACATTTTGTCAGTTTTTAGGAGGGCGCCTCATGTGTTTGCTGTGTCAGAGAGGAAAATTAAGGAGCTAACACAGCTTTTCCTTAGCATGGGCAAAGTTGATATCTCATATGTTGTTAATCACCCAGAGTTACTTGTTCTCAGTGTTGAAAATAGGGTTAAACCACGGCTAAGAATTCTGGAGGTTTTGGAAAGGAGGAATTTGCTTCTAAAAAAGACTAGTTTGGCAACTATATGCAAGATCACTGATAAGAAGTTCTCTGAGAAATATGTACTCCCTTATTCAAACGAAGTTGGCGAATTATTCATGGCTAACAAGGGCTCATTGACAGCAGAAATATGTGCTTAAGATCATGACCTCCTGTGTCACGTCATGATTTAATACCTAGAGGCAGGATGAGACTGAATCTTTTTTTGAAAAAGAAAATGACTTGGCTGCATAGCATGGCAGGTAAGTAGGTACTCTTTTGCACCAGATATTCACCTTTTTTCTTGTATCCATATAGTGTACTAGTCTGAAAAACATGGATTGATTTTCCAGATAACTGTCTCATTTTAAATGAGTTGAAATATATTATCATAATTTAACATTTCTTTTTGTTTCAAATTTTCAATTGAGGCATCATGTTCAATAACCCCGATAAGTATTATATTTTGCTCAAGCTTTCTCATTTTGTGCAGGCAGTGATTATTAAGTATCTGCACACAGCATGTATAGCCATGATCTTATTCTTCGCTTTTAATTTTCAAATTTGTGCATGATTGTATGCTATTATAGGTTTTGTTTATCATGTATATTGGTACTTAGTACTTACATTTTTCGTGCATGTCAGTACAGATATACCAATATAACCATGATTTGGGAAAGCAAGGTACTTCTTCCAATGCTAGCAGTATCCGGAATGATGTCTGCACTCTGCAGGTGTTTCTTGCAATAGTGAATTTTGACTTCGATTCACTGATGAGTACTTCTTAATTGTCCTCCTGCATCGTATCTGATGTGGCTTCTTTTTTCATTTCCTTTCCTACAAATTTCCCATCTTTGGGAACTTCTGAGATGATTCTGGTTTAATTTGTGGAACTCTGTTACCACCTTGAGACTGGATTGACAAGAGATTAAACACTAGAGTAGAGAAGGATTTAGAAACTTTTCAGGGGAAAGAGAAATTAAACTTCTCTTTTAAGGTCACTCTCATGAACAATCTGAGTTGATCTGTTGATGCCAGTTGAGCAATAGTGAGTGTGTGTGTATTTTACCTACCAGAAAGAAGAGTTGATGCTGGTGAGGTTTTGAATATCAAATCTAATTGCTGTTCTGGTTTTTATTTCATTTGATATTTCTTAACCTGGTTAAAAAAAAAGTTCTCTTGTTTGGTTTCTTCTACTTCTCATCCTATATTTAGTCCGCAGAAGAACGTAGGTGGACGTTATGCCAGTTGGTCATCTTTTAGCAGCTAAACAGCTCTATTTACTTCTCATTCAAGCTACCTTTGATCGTGTTATCCTCATAATCGAATTATGTAGAGATGACCCATAGCTGATGTGATTTTGTTGATTGTAGTGCCAAGATAGTATTACCAATGAGGTAGCTGATCTCATTTAGATGATTCTAAGATAAAGAGTTACTATAGCAGCTGAGTTACTCTGCGTTGCTACTGACGAAGTTTTTTAAATTTCAATAGCAATCAGAGGCATGTAGATATGGTAGCTAGTGGCTAAGTGTTAGAAGGTCTTTTTTGTCCGACATCGGATCCGAATGAAAAAGAGAATGTGTATAAATGGATGGGTAGGTAACACTATCCAATAGCTTAGATTTTTGGGTCATTAGTAAGCATCCGACCTGTTACAGTTGGTATTAGAGGTAGACCTAGTTCTTGATTCACTTGTGTGATGTAACTATATCTAAAATTGATGATGAGATCAACCAAACAATATATTCCAATAAGAGAATTGGAGAGTATAATATAATATAGGGAATTGGGAGTTGAAGTTGGAGCTTTTTAAGAGTTTGGGGTTTTCAGAAGATGACATTTTGTCAGTTTTTAGGAGGGCGCCTCATGTGTTTGCTGTGTCAGAGAGGAAAATTAAGGAGATAACACAGCTTCTCCTTAGCATGGGCAAAATTGATATCTCATTTGTTGTTAATCACCCAGAGTTACTTGTTTACAGTGTTGAAAAGAGGCTTAAACCACGGTTAAGAGTTCTGGAGGTTTTGGAAAGGAGGAATTTGCTTCTAAAAAAGCCTAGTTTGACGACTGTATGCAAGATGACTGATAAGAAGTTTTTTGAGAATTATGTACTCCCTTGTTCGAATGAAGTCGGCGAATTATTCAAGGTTAACAAGGGCTCGTTGACAGCAGAAATATGTGCTTAAGATCATGACCTCCTGTGTCACTTCATGATTTAATACCTAGAGGCTGAATCTCTTTTCGAAAAGGCAAATGACTTGGCTGCATAGCATGGCAGGTAAGCAGATACTCTTTTGCACATTTTTTCTTTTATCCATATAGTTTACTACTCTGAAAAACATGGATTGAGTTTCTAGATAACTGTCTCATTTTAAATTGAAATAGATTATCTTAATTTAACATTTCTTTTTGTTTCAAATTTTCAATTGAGGCATCATGTTGAATAACCCCGATAGGTATTATATTTTGCTCAAGCTTTCTCATTTTGTGCGTCAGGCAGTGATTATTAAGTATCTGCATGTATAGCCACGATCTTATTCTTGGCTTTTAATTTTGTCATTGTGCATGATTGTATGCTATTATAAGTTTTGTTTATCATGTATATTGGTACTTAGTACTTACAGTTTTCATGCATGTCAGCATAGATATACCAATATAACCATGATTTGGGGAAGTAAGGTGCTTCTTCCAATGCTATCAGTATTCCGAATGATGATGTCTGCACTCTGCAGGCGTTTCTTGCAATGGTGAATTTTGACTTCGATTCACTGATGAGTACTTAATTGTCTGTCCTTCAAATTTCCCATTGAAGGAACATCTGAGATGATTCTGGTTTAGTTTGTGAAGGATTCTGATTCTTGTTTAGTTTGACATGAGATTAAGCACTAAATTAGAGAAGGTTTTCAAAGTGTTCTCTTGTTTGGTTTCTTCTACTTCTCATCCCAGTATTTAGTCAGCAGAAGTGTAGGTGGATTTATAGCTTGTGGGGCGTCTGTGATTCTTCATTATTTTTTCTTATTTGATTATCACAGAAATTAGTAAAGAGAAGTTACCAGGGAAAGTAATGGAAAATCTTTTGTCATTTTATATGTCATTTTCTTTTTTGTTTTCCTTATTCCAAGCTATTTATGATAAAACTATTTCCAAATCTCATTCGAGCAAGAGGAATATGTGGAAAATTATTTTATATTTTCTTTCATTCACTATAAGGGGTCTTGAATGTTGTTGTATCGGAGTTGTAGAAGGGTATTAAGTGACAATTATGCTAAACATTGAGGGTACATTAGTCTTTTTCCTTTTACCATATGAAAAGAAAAGAGAACTCCTAGTTACTTGCGCAAGGTTATCCTTTTCGGCCAAATAATTTCGGCCTATGTATCATAAGGTGGGGTTTTTTTTTTTTTTTGAACTCGCACAAAAGAGTCTAAAATATACTCATACGTATTCTTTTACAATAAATTTGATAAAAATAAATTTTTAATGAATATTTGAAGAATTACGTGAATTATAAACCGCATTGATTATTAAAAATGTTCGAGTTTTTATACACACACGTCATTTTTGTTAAGGTCTCTAAAAAATGAGTGTGGTGAATCTTAACCATGACTGTACCAGTAAAGTTTTTTTTTTTAAATCCAAAGCAAAACTCTTGTTAGTCTTTGGCAGTAGAAAATATATTGGCAGTGATGAGTTCAGTCAACAGCACAACCAAGCAACCAAACACTAACCCTCGTGGCAAACCCCCAATCCCTCTCTCTCTCTCTCTCTATTCCATCCTCAATCTGTTATCCTCTGCCTTCCTTTTCTGTCTGCCCACCTGAAACAAATAGAATATATATATATGATACATATATAATACTCTATACAATAAAAATTTCAGTTGTAGGATTTTCTGGAGGACAAGCTGCTAAGATGAGAAGGTACATAATAACTGTCTCTCTCCTCATCTTCTTGGCAATCCTCCAGTTGGTGTTCTCTGAACTGCCTCCAAATCAGACAACCGCCATGGTCAAACTCTCTGAGCAACATCACTCCACATCAAAACTCTCTTTGAGGCGTAACGGCCCGTTTCGAAATGTAACCAATTTATCACATCAAATATTCCACTAAAAAGGGGTTTGTAGCTCTCTCTACTGCAAATCGAACAGTAAATTTTCATCCAATTTGCACAAGATGGCCTTGCCCGTAGCTACCATATCTCATTGGTAATACCATCTTGGCACTAGAATCAACCAAATCTCTACATAATTCGATTATGAGGATAACACAATCAAAGGTGGCTTGAATGAGATGTAAAAGGACGCAGTAATGTAGAATACAATGGTTATTCTCATCATGAGACCCCACATGTATACCACACACACCTGTTATTATCATTTGCATCATCTAACATTCTACCATACTCAATACCATGCTTATAATATATGAAATCATAAGACATAAACAACACATGCTTAAAACCGTATTTAAACGTATACAACCATAAAGCATAAACAATACATGTTCTCAAAATATAAGTGGTCTTTACGTGTTCATGATCTGGATATGCATTCAAATAAATCGTTTTAAGTCTTTAAATAAACCGATATCGCTTCACGTCAACTTTATTGATAAGTGTTCAGTGCTGCACATTTAACCCTTCTTAATTGCATATGTTGATTCCATGTTTACTTAGATATTTTTATGCTATTTTTGTGTTTTTGTTGAATTTTAGGTTTTGTCCCAAAAAAGTCGATGTTTCCGATCAAAAGATGTGGAAGTGAAGGAATCAAGAAATTCATGAAGGCATTTCGCACAATCGAAATGCTGATTTCGCACAATCGAAATCTCGATTGTGCGAAACAGACATTTCGCATGATCGAAATCTCGATTGTGTGAAACTTCAATTTCCCACAGTCGAGATTCTGCGGACTGCAAGTTGGCCACTTGTCCACTTGTCTTGCCACTTTCATTCATGAATGACCTTTGCACGTCCTTTTGGAGGATTTTCTGACTTCAAAGAGACATATGAAGGGAGCATATATATATTAGGTGGATTATATAGATATATAGGCATGGTGGGACCCAAGAACACTTGTGGATGGAGATATATGCATGTTTTGAACAAAAAGAGATATATCATCTTGGAGGGGGAGGAGAAGAGCAAAACCAGACCCTTTGGAGCTTCATATCTCTGTGCATGGAGGATTGCAAGTCTCCCATGTTCAACTAACTTTTCATCTAGGGTGTGGGTGAAACCCCTAGCCATGTAACTTGTTCATTTTGTAACAACTTTGGGATTTATATTTATATGTTGATTACTTAGCCTAGTGTTTTGTATAATATTTGTGAACCTCTTCAATATATTTATTTGATATCATTTCTTCATCTTGTCTTAGAGTAGAAATATTTCATTTTGAAGCTCAACATTTACAACTTTCACAAAAAAATGTAAATGATGGTTTTGTAATGATTTTTAATGGAATGTGATGTTTCTTGCTTATATAGCCCATGCCAAAATAGGGTAGTTCGGATGCACTTAGGTACATTTAGAAGGTAGGATAAGTAGATATGTTAAAGGACTATGCTTGTTAAAGATGTGTTATGTTTAGTTAGAAATCATGTTTATCTTTTAATATGTCATTGTAGGCCACAAGCCTAATGACATTGTGTTGCATATAATTATATAAAGTCCCATTTGCTACATATTTGGACACGTTAAATGGCTAAAGGTGAAAACCACCCCTAGCTCTCTCTCTCAACTTTACAAACTCTTTATTTTTAATGTTTTTACATTTTACGAAATAATTCCAAATTCAAACCAAAAATTATGTTTTTAGGATTAAATTGAAAGTTCTCTCTCAATAGTGCAATTCACCTACGTAGTCCTCGTGAAATTGATACCCTCTATATAGAACCGTATCTACAAAAATTCGTTCTCTTGCGAGTGGTTTAAATTATATTTTGATAGACAATAGTAAGCTACAAAAGAAAAATAATTTTGGTCACATCATTTACTATTGGAGAGACTCCATCACTTCTTTCTCATTCCTTGAAAAAAGTTAATACTCGTGGGATGAACAACCACACGCTCAGTAAAAATGTCTAAAACACAATTTCACAAGTTTCGTAAATACCACATAAGTATACATTTGCATCTAATCATGTTAGGCAAGTATTCGAATATCACAACCACATCATAAGCAACATATAATGCAACATAGTATGGGGTATGTTCACTAACGAAAAACGTTTTTTACTTTTTGTTGTCAATCCTCAAAAAGTAGAAACAAAAACAAAAACTATGTTTAGTAATATGTTTTTGTTTTTCAATGGTAGAAAACGTTTTTCATTTTTGTGAAGAAAAGAGAAAATATAAAAAAGGTGTTTCTTCTGTTTTTAGCACTGTAGTTCAAAAACGTTTTTGGTATTGTTACTACATGGTCACTGTTCATTCCTACATGAAATATTATATTCTAATTTTAAATGTAATTGTAATTAATTTAATTTAATTATATTATATTATAATTATAATTGTAAATATTATATTATAATTAATTTATAATATTACTACATATGAGATATTATTTAATATTTATTATTTATTATTATATACTATATGTTAAATATATTATCCATCACATACTAAAGTTAAATTAGATGTTGTATTTTATTAAGATAATGATTTGTAGAGTGAGAATGTATCACTGAATGTGTAGTGAAGAGGGTGTTCATCCATTGAATTGTGAAAGTGTAGGTCTCACTTGTACGATGAGAGCGATTCACTTTAAGATTTGATGAATTAAAAATAAAATAAAAAATTAATATTGTAAAAAAGAAAAATAATATATTACTAAACACTCTTATTTGTTTTCTGTTTTCAAAATTGTGACAATAATAAGTATTAATAAACGTTATTTCTATTTTATATTTTCATTCGGAAAAGCAAAATTAAGTTTTTTCTTTTTTGAGACTGCAAAAACAAAAAAACAAGAACATTACTAAACGCACCCATGCATAACTCTCTTATACTCTTCACACAATTATTGGGTTTCGATTTTATGGACCGCCCAATCCCACCTAACCGAGGCTCATTGACCTGATCACCTCATCATATGACTCCATTTTAGGGGGTATTATCTTCCATTATATTGGAGCTCCTTTACTGGATCACTCCCACGAGGTTCTCTTGATCGAATTACATCGTCAGTTGTCAAGAGGACTATACTGCCTAATGTAGCTCACGACCCTCACCATATGCTTCCCAATGAATGAAGATAGATTCAAATGCTCATGTCAAACGTGTACATATAATTCAAGCTAATGTAGCATTTAATTATCATGCTTACACAATCTCCAAATAGGTATCACATGCATTCATATTAAACATGTTTTACATATTCCACATTTCATATCACTTATATTGACAATAAATCATGCTTTACACATTGCACATTTCATATCATTTATATTGGTATTTAAACATGCTTTCACATTCAATCATGCTTTCAAAACAAATTATCAAACACATAACTACATCCATTAAAATAGAGAATTTACTAAATGACATAATTTAGCATGCTTTAATATTGAAAAATATCTAATTATACTCACATAATCAATTGGTTGCCTTAACAACCAATATACTCACAAAAACTCTCGATTCTATGGGTTAGACATCCCTACCTTAATTTGGACGAACTTCCAAATGATTTCTCCAATTCTTACAAAAAAAAAATCAACTTTCTCCGAATTCGATTCCAGGCGAATCAAACTCGGGACCTCAATATGTAGACCATTTTTCTCTTCTTCAACGTCTTCTAATTCTCACCCCAAGTCCCTTTAATTTAATGGAGAATGGAAGAAGATGTAGAGATATATGTATATATATCTATATTACTCCTCACGGCTGATGAGATTGGGAGAATGTAAATTATGCATTCTACTCTTTCTATTTATAGACCTACTTTATAAAAATGTCACTAACTTTTCACTAAACTTTTTTGGACTCGATTTTTAATTTTGGTGACTCCGATTGATTCGAAATCGACTCTGTAACGCATTAAATATTTTATTTAAGTTACTTTTCAAATTTGGTGTCATTTCGACACTTTTGAATTTTTCGGGCCCACAGGATCCACACCTTGCCCACCGAATATTAAAAAGTTAACTTTTGCTAAACGTTTCGAAAATTTATCTGGACCTTATATAAGTCCCCAAAACATGTATTTTACATTTAAAACACACATATAATCATTTAAAGCATTAATATGACAATAAATAAAAATAAATAGAAAATCAGCCAAAAAAGGTCAAGGTTCTATCTCCTTTCTAAGTAATAGTGGTAAATAAATTGAAAACCACCGTAGAGCAAATAAAAAATACATTTTAAAATTTGCAATGGGAGCAAAAAAAAAATTTGAAAATCAAATACCACAATAAACACACAGATGACAAAAGATTTCACTATGCAAAAAAAAAAAAAAAAAAAAGACATAAGAACCCTAACCCCCAATATATGATTATTATTTCTCTCTGTTTCGGAATTTTCACTGTTCGAACTAATAATCGGATCAAAATCTGTTCAAGACAAAACGAGTCAAAAAAAAGAATTAACTTTTAAGAGAGTAACATTGATCTTGTCTCTTGTACTTCAATTTAAGGTCAGTTCTCATAAAAAAAAAATAGCAAATGTTGTACGCTAGACAACAATACTAGATTGGGAATAGACGAGTACAGAAAAAATAGTAAATGAATGATTAGCACATGCATGTGTACATGTAAAGTAATCAATTAGTGCAAATATATATATATATATATATATATATATATATATATAGACTTCATGTTTTCCCTCTTTTCTTCTTTTATATTCACAACTAAATTGGGTGTAAAGGAACTGAAAAATAAAGATGAAGCCTATTTTGAATCCTAACCATTTAAACAAACATCACAACGTTTAGTCACGACAAGCCAATGGTCTATTGGTTCATAAAAAAAATCCACAACCACAGATTCACCAAAACAACATGCCTGAAACCCCTTCACCTATAACCAGACACCTAAAATTGTAGGAGTTGGAAAATATATAGTGAACAGGTCAACAAGATGACTGCCATCATCTCATCTTTATTCTCAGCATGCATGACTACAGGAAGTCTATAGGACTTTTCATTCACATCATTTCTGACTTCCTTTAGATATATTTGGAGCTAGAATAGGAATTAAACAATTTCAAATTACACTCAGAGAGAAGTTTCAGTGATAGAAGTTCCAAGAGGCAATGGATAAAGTCATTTACATATATAAACATACTTTTTCAAAAGAAAAAAAAAACATATTTTTCATATAGGGATTTTACATAACAGATTTTCAATATTCTAGATGTTGCTACACATTTTTCAACGGAAGATTTTAGTGATTGCAAGACGCTCAAAACAGTACCAAATGATCATCTTCATTTCCATTTGATGAAGCAAACTAGTATACAAGTTAAAACCATGCTTTTCCAATTGGAAACATAATCCCTATGATCCAAAACCAAGAATTCACAATCCCTATGACCCAAGAAAGCAGATTTATGCTTGAACTTATTAAATCAAGTTAGGGCTTACCTCAAGAAATCCAACTTTTGCTTTGAAATCGAATGAGGGCGCAGATCTATGGTTCAAAACAAGCTCTCCAAACCTAGTAATGCTAGATGAGAGAAAAAAAGGCAGACGAAGGTCAAGGGTTTTGAACTACGATTCAAGGAGTGAAGATTTACTCCAACAGGCTACGAATTGTGGTGATATTCGCAAAAATGACCACATGACGATGGATCTCCTTGAATCGCCAAAGAGCATGGATCGTCGATGAGAAAAAAATGGCCAGGGTTTTTGCATTTTCCTTTTATACTTCGAACGTTGTGTTTTAAGTGTGTTTTGGATTGTGGTAGCACTACAGTGGTCGTTGATGTGCTACAATAACTGAAACACCCAAAAACACCGAATTGGTGTTTCAATTATGAGCCTCAAAATTGCAAACGTTTCAACACTGTTGAAACAAAACGGGCATCCACAAAACACGTTTTGTGCCCCTTTTTTGCTAGGGTAGCTGATCAAAAACAAAAACACAAAAACGAAACAGATACCAAATAGACCCAAAGCCTTCAATTGTTACCACCTTGCTTCATCGCCATTCCATAATTCGACGCCTACAAACCATCATGTAAATACAATTGCATTCACACTCCAATACATGAATGGTATTAATGAGTGGAGGCCACCTATGCAACACTCTCCCTTGGAATCCATTACACTAAAAATATGTCTTATTGGGATCAACTATACTAAGAATATGTCTCATTAAAATCTTGTAAAGAAAACCCATTGAGATAAAAACTTAACGAAGACAAAAGAGTACAATATTCTTGTGTATCTGAAAATGGTATTGCATGGATCAAAACTGTTTCATTAAAGCCTTGCCAGGAAAATCCAATGGGACAAAAGCTGAATGAATGGAAAAAGAGTTAATGTGTTAATACCTTTTCAAACAATTGTTTTCCCTCATTAATTCAATATGAAAGACCTTTGAGTTGACTTATTCTAATATTGTACACCAACTTCTTGAATATTGTAGTCATTAATTCAATATAAAAGACCTTTGAGTTGACTTATTCTAATATTGTACACCAACTTCTTGAATATTGTAGTCAGAAGTGTTTTAGTGAATGAATCTGCTAAATTATCACTTGCGTATATCTGTTGAACATCAATGACACGGCTCTTCTGGAGCTCGTGTGTGTAAAAGAAGTTTGATAAAATGATAAACAAAACTTATAATAGTACATAATCATGCACAATGAGAAAATTAAAATGAGAAAGCTTGAGCAAAATATAATACCTATCGGGATTATTCAACATGATGCCTCAATTGAAAATTTGAAACAAAAAGAAATGTTAAATTAAGATAATATATTGAGAAAATAACACTTCATCGGTAGCAACTACCTCATCCAATATAATAACGACGCAGACTAATCAGCTGCTAGCTTAGATTCATCTGAATGAGATCAGCTACTTCATTGGTAATACAATCTTAATACTAGTAGAATCAACCAAAATCTCATCAGCTAGCTGTGTGCATCTCTACAGAGTTCGATTCTGAGGAAAACAAGATCAAATGTGGCTTGAATGAGGAGAATCATAGACGCCCCACAAGCTACAAATATGCCCTCGGATAAATCCACCTACACCAGAATCATCTCGGAAGTTCCTAAAAGATAGATAGGAAATTAAAAAAGATTAGAGATGCTGAAGGAGGACAATTAAGAAGTACTCGATGAATTGTGTGTGATCATATGTTATTAGTAGATCCGTACTGACATGCATGAGCACTGTAAGTAGGAATATAAATGATAAACAAAACTTGTAATAACATATGATCACACACAATGAGAAAATTAAAAGTGAAGAATAAGATCCACGGCTGAACATACAGAAACTTAGTAATCATTGCATGACGCACAAAATGAGAAAGCTTGAGAAATTTTTGATACCTATAATTCAACATGATGCCTCAATTGAAAATTTGAAACAAAAAGAAACGTTAAATTAATGATATATTTCAACTCATTTGAAATGGGACAGCCACCTGGAATATTAATCCATGCTTTTCACAGTAGTCCACGGTTTGGATACAAGAAAAAATGTGAATCTCCAGTGCAAAAGAGTACCTACTTACCTGCCATGTTAAGCAGCCAAGTCATATGGTTTTTCGAAAAAAGATTCAGTCTCAGCCTGCCTCTATGTATTAAATCATGAAGTGACACAGGATGTCATGATCTTAAGCTGTCAATGAGCCCTTGTTAACCATGAACAATTTGCCAACTTCATTCGAATAAGGGAGTACATATTTCTCAAAGAATTTCTTATCAGTGATCCTGCATACAGTTGTCAGAGGAGGCTTTTTTGGAAGCAAATTCCTCCTTTCCAAAGCCTCCAGAACTCTTAGCCGTGGCTTAAGCCTATTTTCAACACTGTAAACAAGTAACTCTGGGTGATTAACAACAAATGAGATTTCAACTTTGCCCATGCTAAGGAAAAGCTGTGTCATCTCCTTAATTTTCCTCTCTGAGACAGCAAACGCCTGAGGCGCCCTCCTAAAAGCTGACAAAATGTCATCTTCTGAAAACCCCAAACTCCTAAAAAGCTCCAATTTCAACTCCCAATTCTCTATAGTCATCGAACTAATAGTCCGAATGGCATGAAGAAACATCATAGACTTCCTGTCAAAGCCCATCTCATCAACCCTCTTGACAAATTCTTTAATACTCGTCGGTTTATGCAAGAAAAGTCTAGGGTAAATATAAACAGATCGGGTTATTTGCGACGGACTAATACCACAGCTCTTCAAAAATTCTATATTGGGTATCATAGTTTTCTCCAAATCAAGATTCAGAAACCACCCAGATATCTTTAAGAGCCTACACACATCCAAATTCGAACCCAGAGCACTCTTCAATGCTAAAATTGACGGGCCAAGCCGATTATCAACGCTACGAATTAGAATCGATGGGCCACACGAAACAATTTCCACAACGTCGCTAGAAGAAAATCCCAAGTCTAGAAGAACCTTGATTTTGGGTTTGATGGAGCGCTCAAGATTTGCAGAGAGAACTTGAGGCAGTTGTTTGATGATTCGCTCAAGATGGGTCTTCGAAAAACCACATTCCTCGAGAAATGAAAGAATTGAATCGGACTTTTGAGGGTTTTTCAGATACGTTACGACGGAAGAGACTTTCGAAGCAGTTTCAGGAGAGAAGTTGTGTCTATCAAGCAAGTAATCGGCCACTGCAATGGGCCTTTTTGGTTGCTTTTGTGGAGAGGAAGAGAAGAAGAGGAAAGAGAAAAGAGAGATTCAAGTTTTGTTGAGATATGAATTGTTCTTGAGAGAGAGTGAAATGAGACTTTTGCAGATATATATTGTCATTTCTTGAAGGATATGTCCAGTGATATATTATATTATATACACATAATATGCTATTAATCACAGCAGAGAGTGTAGAGATGACTACTTGCCTGTAAAGTGGAGAGCTTCATATTTCTGGTTCTCTGAAAGTGTTTGGATGATGGTTGTTCCAGCTCTGTAGGGGTTCTTCAGCTTTACAACAGCTAGAGTTTAAAGCCTTAAGCCCAAATAGAAACTGGTATGAAAATGTCTGATGGAGTGAAAGTCACAGCCCAAACATTAGATGGGCTGGTCCAAAGTCCAAAGTTCCTAAAATGTGTGTATGCTTGAATTTTGTTGCCTATCAAGTCTTTTTCATAATTCGGCCATAATTTTATAAGATTTTATGCCCACTCCACCATGTATGATTTTCTTTTCGGCTTTTATTTCAAAAGAACTCATTACATTTAAAGACGGAATCCACAATGTGGGATTGTGAAGCCTTTAGTGCACCTACATGCTCGCAATTAAAGTTTTCACAATCAATTCCTCTTGGAGGTCCAACATCCTCGTTAGTCTTAATGCAGTAGCTTGACAGTGATTCTTGCACTCGTCCACCTATGTGTCCGCAACTAAAGTCTCCACAATTCACCCCCTTGAACGCCCAACATCTTCATTGGCACACATCCGGTTGGGTCCAGCTCTGATATCATCTGTAATCCCTCACTCTATTTGGTACAATATTATCGGCTCACTTGAATCAGAGACTTTTTAGAGGATCACTTATTCTGGTACTACTCTCGCATAAGCATGCTTAATTGCAGAATTCTGATGAATTCATAACCATCACAGTTTTAAAATGCGTTGTTTTATTATTTTCATTGACTATTAATTATGGATGATGTTATAATTGTTATTGCCAAGTTATTTAATTGCTTGCATGGAGGACCTAATGTTATATTCCTGAGCATACCAATTGTTTTTGAATAATTATTTTCAAATCGAAGTTTGAGAGCGGAAACCTTGCCGAAATGAGTTTGCATTTTTTAGAATTCGAGTAAATATTAGATGATCCGAACATATCATATCATTATTATACCCACCTAATTAAAAAACATCATTCAATGAAATTAATTCCACTTCCATAATATTTCCATTCATCTAATGCATCCAAGAAATGCAATCTTATTTTTTTAAATGTTTTGTTTCCTATTTGGTTTTAATATCATTGCTATTTATTATTTGAGTAGTGATACGTAATCCGAATTTCGAAAGAGGCTTATGTGAGGGTCCATCACCTCATCGACATAAAAATTACCAAGACCAGTTCTAATGGAACTATAAATCATTATCCTTGTTTGTTTATTCCTTGTCTACATTTTTTACTATGTTAAACCAGTTTTTATCTTTAACCCAAAATAATAATAATAATAATAACTTTGAAAGTCAAGGAAGATTTGTATGCTTTATGGAACCAAAAATTTTAAGTAAAGAACTAAATAAGATAAGAAAAAAAGAAAGAAAAAAGATGTCATTAAGTTAGTCCAACGTGATTGTATTATATTGTTACTCTAAAGTTAAATTGTGTTATTTTTGTTTGAACTTTAATTTTTACTCCTTGTAGAGCATTGATTCGTCGTGGCCTTTCAATAGTCAATCTTGTGCAAACTCAATAAAAGAAAGATATTTTACAAATTTTTATTTAAAACAGGAAATTGTTCGATGCTATATGAAAAAATTGCTAATATGTTATATATATAATATATGTATATATATAGATAGTCCCGACTAATAACATGTTCACATAATTTGTCCTTCCGAGAATTGAAACCCTTCTATTTTATAAGATCGAAATGGTGAGGCATACAAATTTCCTGCTATGCCTCATCTTGATCCGTGTCTCATTCTTGCTTTATCTCCTCCTCCACATTAATCTTATTAAACAACCTTCTCTTTAATACTAATTACAACCTACAACCCATCGAAGAATATACCCATATCTAATATCAGACTAAGACATTTCTTATAGTTATATAATAGGGTCAAGAACCAAAGCTATAGAATCCATTATATTGCATATGCCCCAGTCGGATTCGCATTCCAACAAACAAATTGCACACAAATATAAACTTATAATTTAAACCAGAATCGAAGACGGAATTATTTCGACAATTTTCGGGTTCAAGTCTGAATGAACTCCAACGGCTTTCTCTGCAATACATAATACACAAATCAACAGTCATGTCTTTCGAGATAAAAAAATATTGAAATACGTTGTGTTTATCATTTTCCTAACAATATATATTTAATGCACAGTCTTTTAAAAAGAGAGACATGATATGGGTATTATGTAGTAGTATGAGGGTAAGAGTTAGCATCTCATCATGTTTCTTGAAAAGGGAATTTTAGAAAGAGCACTATATAAGCCCTAATCTAAACTTCTTGTTGAGGGATGAAGTCAATTACAAGTTAAAAGTGGGACTACAAGAAAGACAAGAGGATCAGGAATCTCTTGGGGGTCTTCACTCTTCACATCATCCACTCAACTTTCACAAGTAAAAAACTTGCTTTAAAACTCAACTTCTCCACTTCCAAGCATCTTCTCCCCACCCTACAAGTCTCAACGACAATAATTTTAGAAACAGGACACCCACATGTTTTAAATATGTGAAAAAATTACAGCACTATTATAGCAGACAATGTTACAGCAGAGCTCATATGCTTAATCCTTCATATGGGGGCCACTGACTCATGATCTTAGCTGCCACTGTGAACTGCTTGAATCAACAGAACAAATAAATTTGAAAAGCAGTTTAATATTAGAGCAAAGCTCATATGCTTAATCCTTCATATAGGGGCACTGACTCATGATCTTAGGTGCCACCTACAAAGCACGGATACTTTAAATATAGTGCCGTGGCTGTATCGGACACGTATCCGATACGGATACGGCCGGATACATGTCCGATACGGCTAAGGAGTATCCCATTTTTTTATTTTTTATTTTAATATCGGATACGGTTAGGATACGCGGGGATACAGCTAAGATACGCGAGAGATACGGCCAGAATACGTCTGGGATACGTTTAGGATACGTCTGGGATACGGCTGGGATACTTTTTAAGACAAATTTGTAATTTTTTGCTCTATAAAATGGGGTTAAAATTGTAATATTAAAAACTTTATAGATAAGAAAATAAGGCTCATTTAATAATAAAATAAAAATATTTTTAAAACCCTCAAGTAAGTGAGTCATTGTAAAAAATATTAAAAAAGATAGTGAATGTCTAGATTTTAACTTCTTATATTTTGTATAATTACTTTAACTATATTTATTGTATGGTTGAAGAATAAAAATTAATATTTTATGTATAATATTATATTTTTATTTATTTATTTATTTAACGTATCTTTGTCGTGTCCGTATCCTATTTTTTTGAGATTTGTCGTATCGCCGTATCCGTATCGTGTTGTGTCCGTATTCCGTGTCCGTGCTTCCTAGGGTGCCACTATGAACTGCTTGAATCAACATTGTTTGACTCCAATTTTCTTATTGTGTCAGTGCCCTGGTGAGTGTGAGTGTTTCCCTTAAAGCATGCAAGACTGATTTTTAGTATTTGGAACTGCATTTGACATATAGCTTGGTGGGCAGACATGTACATACAACAATATGAATGTAAGATATTATAATGTCCATATCATATCTCAAATGATTTTTCTCCTACTGTGCAAAAATTCTCTTCCTTACTAAACCCTTCACTGTCAGTCATTTTCACTTCAACGACAACACACCCTTCTGGAATGCCTCAAATTTTAGGACATTACAATATCTTAAAGTCTGGTTCAGGGCAGGTACAAATTTATAAGATTTTCTCAAATTTTAACCCAAATATACGAGTAATTCTACATAAATAAATAAAGCTTTTATAATGTCCACATCTCTACTCTAAATTTTGTAATTTCATTTAGAGAGAGTAAGATTTACCAGTTTAACCTTTTGATTAACAAGTTTGTTAGCTTCATGGACTGACTTGAGGTTGCAATAAGACATGAATTTTGTTCTTTGGGTAGAGTAAAATGATTTCATTAACATAATTGCGATTGTACACACAAATTTCGTGTCCGAAAATATAGGAACGAAAATTAGTGACAAATAATCGATTTTATTAATTTAAGAAAAGATGGATACAATTTTCTGTAAATCTTTACAAAAGAAATATGAAGATAAAGTCATCTGATTCGATCTCCTTTGTAATCCGGCTTCAAGGGCTGCTAGAGCTTGATCTTGAATTGGATTGAAACTTTGGTGAAGAACGGCACGTGGATGATGTGCTTTTTGTTCTTTTCCTTCGATGCTTTGGAGCTTTGAACTTTGAGTGAAAACTTCTGCTGAATTTCAACTTTTTCTGAAAATCTTCTGGTCCTCCTTCTCCCACCTTTGGACCTTTATTTATAGGCTCACCGGAAGGGTAAATTTGTAACTTTCTTTTCTTTTGATAATTGTTCTATAATTATCTTTTATGATAATTTTGATAATTATCCAATATATATATATATATATATATATATATATATATATATATATATTATCCATTAGATCCATTTTCAAGTGTGCTTTGACTTCTCAGACAATTTAGACCAGCCCATAACTCATTTATTTGTGATGGGTCTGGGCTTCAAATTATCTGACTCATTGAGCCACATATCAAAGTGGGCTAAACTGAAGATAAATCCAAATTGTATTTTGGGTCCATTATGTAATTTTTTAATGTCTACAGAGATAATATAGATATAATGAGAAACAAAACAATCAACAATGCAAGGAAAGGAATAGGAAACAAAAATAGAATCTATGAAACGGACCAGCAAAGTCATGAGCCACCACACTGTTTATAATATTGGCAGTTAATGCTTGGTTGTATTTAGCCTACTGCTGAACTCAATTGATCCAATTTTCACAAGATGGCCTTGCCACTAGCTACCATATCTACATGCCTTTAATTGCTATTGAAATTTAAAAAACTTGGTCAGTTGCAACGCAGACTAACTCAGCTGCTATAGTAACTCTTATCTTAGAATCATCTGAATGAGATCAGCTACATCATTGGTAATACTATCTCTACATAATTCGATTTCTGAGCATAACACGATCAAAGGTGGCTTGAATGAAAAATAAATAGAGCTTTCTAGTGGCTAAAAAGGCGTCATAATGCAGAATCATAGACGCCCCACAAACTACAAATGCCCTGGGATGAATCAACTTACACTCTTCTGCGACTAAATATTGGGATGTGAAGTAGAAGAAACCAAATAAAATGAGACACTTATCTGGAAAATCAATCCATGTTTTTCAGAGTAGTAGTACACTATATGGATACAAGAAAAAATGTGAATATCTTGTGCAAAAGAGTACCTACTTACATGCCATGCTATGCAGCCAAGTCATTATCTTTTTCGAAAAAAGATTCAGTCTCAACCTGCCTTGTTACACAGGATGTCATGATCTTAAGCACAAATTTCTGCTGTTAACCTTGAATAATTCGCCAACTTCATTCGAATAAGGGAGTACATATTTCTCATTGAACTTCTTATCAGTGATCTTGCATACAGTCGTCAAACTAGGCTTTTTTAGAAGCAAATTCCTCCTTTCCAAAACCTCCAGAACTCTTAACCGTGGTTTAAGCCTCTTTTCAACACTGTGAGCAAGTAAGTCTGCGTGTTTAACAACAAATGAGATATCAACTTTGTCCATGCTAAGGAAAAGCTGTGTTATCGCCTTAATTTTCCTCTCTGACACAGCAAACACCTGAGGCGCCCTCCTAAAAACTAACAAAATGTCATCTTCTGAAAACCCCAAACTCCTAAAAAGCTCCAACTTCAACTCCCAATTCTCTATAGTCATCGAACTAATAGCCCCAATGGCATGAAGAAACATCTTAGACTTCCTGTCAAAGCCCATCTCATCGACCCTCTTCACAAATTCTTTAATACTCGTCGGTTTATGCAATAAAAATCTAGGGAAATTATAGACATATCGGGTTATTTGCGACGAACTAATACCACAGCTCTTCAAAAATTCTATATTGGGTATCATAGTTTTCTCCAAATCATAATTCAGAAACCAAGCAGACATCTTTAAGAGCCTACACAAATTCAAATTCGAATCCAAAACACTCTTCAATGCTAAAATTGACGGCCCAAGCCGATTATCAACGCTACGGGTTAGAATCCATGGATCAGACGAAACAATTTCCACAACGTCGCTAGTATAAAATCCTAAGTCTTGAAAAATATTGATTTTGGGTTTGATGGTGTGCTCAAGATTTGCAGAGAGAACTTGAGGCATGCGTTTGATGACTTGCTCAAGATGGGTCTTCGAAAAACCACTTTCCTGGAGAAATGAGAGGATTGAATCGGAATTTTCAGGGTTTTTCAGATACGTTACGACGGAAGAGATTTTCGAAGCAGTTTCAGGAGAAAAGTTGTGTCTATCAAGCAAGTAATCGGCCACTGCAATGGGTATTTTTGGTTGCTCTTGTGGAGAGGAAGAGAAGAAGAGGAAAGAGAAAAGGGAGATTCGAGTTTTGTTGAGATATGAATTGTTCTTGAGAGAGAGTGAAATGAGACTTTTGCAGATATATATTGTCATTTCTTGAAGGATGTATTATATTATATACACATATAATATGCTATCAATCACAGCAGAGAGCGTAGAGCTGACTACTTGCCTGTAAAGTGGGGAGCTTCATATCTCTGGTTCTCTGAAAGTGTTTGAATGATGAACAGAGTTGCCCTGAACCTTAGTTCGAGCTCTCTGTAGGGGGTTGTTCAGCTTTACAACAGCGGGAGGTTTAAAGCCTTAGACCCAAATAGACACTTGTATGAAAATGTCTGATGGAGTTAAAGTCCCAGCCCAACCTTTAGATGGGCTGGTCCAAAGTCCTAAGTTCCTAAAATGTGCGTATGCTTGAATTTTGTTGCCTATTTAAGTCTTTTTCATAATTCGCCCATAATTTTATAACGTTTGGTTCACAAGAGTATCACAACATTTTATTTTACATAAATTAGCAATTTTGATTATTTTCATTGACTATTGATTATGGATGATGTTATACTTGGTATTGCCAAGTTATTCAATTGCTTTTAAAACGAACCTAATGTTATATTGCTAAGCATAAATAAAGATACTACATTTAACATACCCAATTGTTTCTGAATAATTATTTTCAAACGATGTTTGAGAGGGAACCTTAGCTGAATGATTTTGCATTCTTGGAATTTTTGTAAATATTAGTGACTTGACCATATCACATCATTGATTCCACTTACATATAGAAATTGCTCTCAATTTCATTGAGTGGTGCATTTTCATTGAGTTTACCAATGATGTGATATGTCTAGCTGGATATCTCATTCATTCAATACATTCAAGAATTGCAAACTTATTTCATTAAATATTACCATTTCTACTACTTTGGTTTTAATATCATTGCTCTTTGTTTTTTAAGTAATGATAGCTAGTCTCACGTAAGACTAGTTTGAAAGGGGCTTATGTGAGTAGCTCAGTCACATAAAAATTACTCAGATTCGACTGAATCAGATTATAAATCATTATTCTTATTTTTTTATTCCATGTCAACATTTTTTTACTATGTTATACTAGTTTATTATTATTATTAGCTCATTTGAGTACTCTTGAAACTTTTCCTTGTGTTATTTTTGTTTCAACTTCTATTTCTACTCGTTGTTAAGCATTGATTCGTCATGACGTTTCAATAGTCAAGCTTGTGCAGACTCAATAAAAGGAAGAGATTTACGAATTTTTATTTAAAACAGGGAATTGTTCAATGCTATACTGAAAAAATTAATAGGCCAAAGTGCAATAAACCCCTTAGGTTTCAAAATAGTGCACAATACCCCTCTCCTTTTTTTGGGTGCAACAAATACCCTCCAACTTACAAATTGGTGCAATTTGCTCCTATTTGGATTAAAATTTGATATAAAATGACAAAAATACCCTCACAAATAAAAAATAAAAATTGATTAATTTACTGAAAAATACCAAAAAAAATAACTTTAATTGTCAAAAAAATTTAACCAAAAAAAAGAACTTTAATTCACCAATTTTTTTTCGATAAGTTTATTTTGGTATTTTTTGTAATTGTTTTGGTATTTTTCGACAAATTAAAGTTCTTTTTTTTGTTATTTCTTGAAAAGAACTTTTTTGTAATATTTTCGGTATTTTAATTTGTCAAAAAATACCCAAAAAAATTTGGTTAATTAAAGTTCTTTTTTTTGGGTAAATTTTTTGACAAATTAAAATTTTTTTTTGTAATTTTCAGTAAATTAATTTGTTATTTATTTTTATTTTTTATTTGTGAGAGTATTTTTGTTATTTTAAGTCAATTTTTATTCCAAATAGTGCCAAATAGGAGCAAATTGCACAAATTTGTTGGAGGGCGTTTGTTACACCCAAAAAAAGAAGAGGGGGTATTGTGCACTAGTTTGAAACCAGAGAGGGGGGGGTTTATTACATTTTGGCCAAATTAATAATATGTTATTTATTGTAAAGGTAGAGGTTCAAATTATAGAGAGGGAATGACTAACATCAATCTGGATGATAAAGAAGAAGTTAGAACATATGAATTTGTGTGAAGAAGGCACCATAATAGAGGAGAGAAAAAGTATGTATAACTAGGTTTAAAATGTATGAAAAAGAAAGAGCTGAAGATGAGATGGGAGAGAGAGAAAGCAAATATGACTAGGAGAGGGAAGGGGGTCAGAATTGACTAACTGTCTTCACACCATGGGATATTTATAGGCCTTAGGTATGAGCCTTTGATAGCTATCATCCTACGCGGCACAAGTTCATCATGCCATGTGTCCCTTCTTTTGTTATACTTGGTTGAAGCCAGGGGCATCTCTTCCATGATCACAGGTAAGTATTATGCACTATTCTATTTATAGCAGAATACATAATACCCCTCACGAGTCATACAATTATGCTTTAGACCTCAACGAGCCTTTCTCTCAATCCTCTATTCCACACTCAACCTATCTTCCCTGATGGGCTTATGACGTCATATGCTCTAATATGACACCCGGGTCATATCACAGTGCACTTATGTGCCAGAAATGACCTGAGAACCACTATGACTTCATACAAGCTCCAACCCTTCAAGGCTAGAAGTAACATTGCGATTAGTTATTTTCTATCTTGCAGAGAAGAGCTTGTAATCCTTCATACGGTCCCTACTATGAGAGTTATCAATCGGGGTCATGAGCTTGGAGCCACATGATCGCCCATTCTTCCATGATTTCTCACAACCTTGGGATGTGCCAAGGCATTAACCAAAACATACCCATGAGGGGAGGTTGCCCCCACTCATTCCCTATCATTCGCGAGTTAAAGTCACTCTCGACCGCTTTCAACACCTTCGCAAGTTAAAGTCACTCGTGCCCGCTTTTAATGCTTTTGCGGATTAAAGTTACCTACAACTACTATATGATCCTCATAACCAATTCACTTGCCATCTCAACCAGTCCACTCATAGTTGGCCAGGGTGCTCAAAAGATCCTCTTGCGACCCATCGGGTAGCAAGAAGGGTCCACCTGCATAGGGTGGGTCGCGGTAAGGTTCTACCCGCATAGGGAAAAACCCAACTTTGGCTTTCTTTAAGTTTCGAAATTAAATCCACTCCTCGTTTTTATACTTTTGACATACACTTATATATATATATATATATATATATATATATATATATATATATATATATATATATATATTGTCACAACAAATAACACACTCACATAATTTGTCCTTACAAGCATTGAAACCCTTCTATTTTGTAAGGTTGAAAAGATATCACGAGCTAGGTTAAGTACCATCTTAGCATTCGTTTGGTTAGATGAAAATCAATAGTGAAAAGTGAAACTGAAAGAAAGAAAAATAAAATTTCTAGGATTCATTTGGTTAGCATGAATTTTTTTCAAGTTGTGAAAAAGTACCATTTCATGGTTGATAGTAGAAAATGACCAGAAAATATTATGATTTACTTAAACTGTCCTTATATTCATTAAATAAGACAATATATCAGAATACATTTATATTGAATAAATATTTTAGGTCTTTTTCAAAAAATAAAAGTAATATAAGAATCTAAATAAAAAAATTATAGGACAGTCAGAGAGAGAGATAAACTATAATACTATTTTTCTAAAAAATTATGCATAAAGACATTTTATTTTCGAGAGTAAATCGGAAGTGTAATTGTAATTTCATATAACTTCCTCAAGAAAACAAAATTTTCTTGTGTTTTTCGTAGGAAAAGTTTAGGGGAAAGTTAGGTCATTATGGAAAATTAATTTTCTACAAAAAATTTCTTTTCTTGCTAACCAAACTCTTAAAATGTTCAAAAAATCTCTATTTATTTTTCTTTCTTGCTATTTCTATCTAACCAAACAAAGCCTTAGTGATAATTACCACTATCATGTTTTATTCAAACATTTTATCCGTGCCTTCCAAAATCCTCTTCACTGCTTTCACAAAATTTCCAAGATCTCTTTCCCTCTGCCACTGATTTCCTCTGTACATGCATATGCTCTCATTTTTTGTTAAACTACTTTATTTCACTTGGTGATATGAATCATATGATTCTTTTGAACACTTTAAATTCTTTGAATTTAGCAATCTTAACTGGGCCACATAGTATATAACATATAATCATCAGCAATGCAATCATCACTAGCAATAATTGTGATAAAATCAATAGTTCATAAACAATTTTGAATCAATCTAAAGTTAGAGAAACTTGAAGAATATATAAGAATTAATAAATTAAACGCGGAATGTTCTAAATAGAAATTTGACAAGAATTTTATATATTATATATTCTAGTACCTAATGATGCCAATTCCTTTTAATTTTTTGTTAAATTAATCTAATAGACTGTTGGTGATCATCATCTTGAATTGATTGTGTTAGTTTTAATATCATAACTAATTTCTTTCACAAATTTTTTATTAACCATTTTATTGAGATAGTTTTTAAAAAATTTTAAAAATCAATTAAATATTTTAATAAATCTCTCAATCTAATGATCAGTATGAAAAATTTATAATTCTGGTCATGAGAAAAGAAAGCTCTTGATAGTCTTACTCTTACTATAATTACTTGTTTGGCATGTCTGCCACAATAGTTCACAAAAAACAGTCCACAGTTAAATTTAGAGTGTATACAATCAATTAATCTTTTTTAGGCTAAAATATGTAGCTAGCTAACATGGAAAACACTATTAGAGAAAGAACCAATATCATAGGATTTAGCATATCGATTCAAAATCATGAGTTAACAATGGGTTATATGATGAAAGTTACCCTTTTGTCCATTTTTTCATCATTGCCCAAAGACATTTTTAGTTTGGAAAGAGTGCGTTGAATAAAGGTTGGTACGATAGAGAAAGGGTTTCACTCCAATAGAGAAATGGTGAACCATCCAGTGACTTATGGTCCAAGAGTATCTGATAATTTCTTGAGAGGAAGAACCAATCCTTCTAGAGGAAAAATATTTTAATGCTCCTGCATATCATCATCATCATTAATTATTTCGACAAAAAGGGATCTTCATTAACAATTAATGATTTTGGCACAAGTTGGGAGCATCTTTCATATGAATTAATTAATTTTTTTTTCATCTTCATGTAAGGAAAAAAATTGGGGTTTAAATGTGAACATTAGAATGAAATGATTGATCCTTAAAGCACCAAAAGACATGTTATTTTCATCAAAAAAAATTAAGAAAATTATTTTAATATATGCTTTTGGAATATTGAAGATATGGTATCACCAATTGATTAAATGTTAACACGTAGTGATAAGACTCACTTATATAAATGCATTTGTACTTATACAACAATATATAATTAATTGATAATATATAGTAACATGGTATCTTCAATGCACTAAAGTCTTTTTTTTTATATATATAGATATATATATAAAATAAAAAAAAAAGACAAATGATATGAGTATTATATGAGTGCAAGAGTTAGCATCACATCATGTGTCTTGTTAAAGGGGATTTTAGAAAGAGCACTATATGAGCCCTAGTCTAAACTTTCATGTTGAGGGCATGAAGTCAATTACAAGTTAAAAGTTGGTTGATAGGGAAAAAAAGAAAAGAAAAGAATAATGGAATGGGACTACAAGAAAGACAGGATAAGGAGGAATCTCTTGGAGGTCTTCACTTTCACATCATCCACTCACCTTTCACAAGTGAAAAACTTGCTTTAAAACTCAACTTCTCCACTTCCAAACATCTTCTCCCCACCCTACATGTCTCTATGACAATAATTTTAGAAACAGGACACCCACATATGAAGATACCTTTATGTTTTACAGTATTGTATCCACCTAACTTTAGGCCTTTCCTTGCTTGGGTCACATGCTTTTAAAGCATTTTTCATAAAGCTTAACATCCCCCAAAAAAAGAAAAGAGGGACAAAAAATAAAAAATAATAAAAAAAGAAGGAAGAAAAGACAAGCAAGCTTTATAAATTTCTGTCATTCCCTGAGAAGGCTGGATTAATATTTGTACCTTGGCTATTGTTAGCAAAACCAAAAATCTACCTTCTATGTCATTTGACTAGAAATGCTTAGCCCTTCATATGGGGGCTACTGAACCATGATTTTTGGTGCCACTATGAACTGCTTAAATCAACATTGTTTGACTCCAATTTTCCTCTTGTGTCAGTGCTTTGGTGAGTGTGTGTGTCTCTGTGAGTGTTTCTCTTAAAGCATACAAGTCTGATTTTTGGTATTTGGAATTGCATTTGACATATGGTTTGGGAGGGTTGACACATACATCAATTAGTAGCTTTTGAACTGGTTAGCTTGAATTCTGGCATGGCCAGTTGAACACAAGGACAAATTAAACTGGTTAGCTTGAATTCTGGTAGACACAAGTTTCAAGGACAAATTAAATGAAAATGCATGTTTCTTTGTTGGATAGTAATATTTTATTATACATTTGACATATTGATATACTGTAGTTTTTTTTTTGCCCAGACAAAAATCTCCTACAAACTTCTTAAAGTCTCTTGAACATCAGAAGATACCATTTCTACTTACTCAATTTTTATAATTGATTAATTACTTACAACAATTAACAATTATACATCCAAACTAATTACAAAATAAATAAAGTAAAAAAAAATTAGAGATAACACCAAAAATTTTAAGTAAAAACCTAAAAGAGAGAATCCACGGGACGAAATCAAAATCTCATATAGAAAAGATCTATTATCTCGAAACAAAGTACAATAGACTCTATTCAGAAGAAAAAAAAAAGTATAACATATTCTGTTCCAACCTCACACCCACTCCACTCTACTAAAAGAGAGAATCCATGGGACGAGATCAAAATCTCATAGAGAAAAGATTTACTATCTCGAAACAAAGTACAATAGACTCTATTTAGAAGGGAAAAAAAAAGTATAACAGGTTTTGTTCCAGCCTCAGACCCACTCTACTCTGCAAAGAATTATGTTATAAGATTTAAACAAGATGAGGGATATCATTAGATCACAAGTTTGGTGGATAATAAATTTTCTTTAAGTTGTTATAGGAGTATATTATCCACTTCACCTGTGTATATAACTTCATTGTCAGTGTAATCTACTATAATGAATTTTGATGATTCGAAGCATATAATAGGTATCTTTTAGGAAATGGCTCAAGATCTGCCAAACTATACTTCACAATTTAATTCTTTTAATGCTAATAATAATAATACGTGATTTTTTTATAAGTATAATAATAAGGGAAAAATGGTCTTTAAACAATGTCAAACAAGTAAAGAAGCATCTGGAAAAAAAATAATTAAGATCCTCCCTCTCTCTCTCTCTCTCTCTCTCACACACACACTATATATATATATATATATATATAATTCAATATTAAAGTATACAAGGCCCTCTCTTCATGAAAGGTACCTAACAAAAGCAAAGTCTAGTTCTAACGCAAGGTGTAGTGGTTTGGGGGCCATCGCCCAAGCTCTCAATTGCATTACTCCTTTCATTATGACACCCTCACTTTGTTTGCTCTAGAATATTACTAATAATGTTCTTCCCCTTGCAAAATTACTGAAACATCCCTTTTTTTTAAGTCATGTCTTTAACTAAGCTAACCACATCTCCCCACCCTCTTTCACAGTCTTGTGTGATCAAAATGAGTGGTTTAATTAGTAGTTGTGTATAATATATATGTGTGTGTGTGTGTGGCCTATATCACTAGAGCATGACTAACTGGCATGGTCTGGGGCTCACAACTCACAAGTTGAGTTGAGGGTATGATTGGATCATGAAACAAGCCTCATGGTCATCATCTTTTTCTTTTCTTCCTATTTCTTTATCTAGTTTGCTATGAAAGCACTAGGGGGGGGGGGGGGGGGGGGGGGGGGGGGGGGGGGAAATTAAAGAAAAAGAAAAAGAAAAAAAAGAAAGAAGCAAAGGTGAAGAAAGAAGGTCGCTTGTGACCCCACTCCAAAGAGAGCAAAAAGGGGTGTCAGAAAAATGAACAAAGAGATGGTAAAGTGGACAAACAGAAAAAGTAACAAAGACAAGCTGTAAATTCATCTTCTTCTTTTAAAACCCACCTAAAGACAACTGAAAACCCAAAGATATACTATCATTCATAGAGTTTCAAGAGATACAAGATCTGAAGCAAAGAAATCAGCAAAACAGAAAAGAAGAAGAAGAATAGAGAGAAATTAAACACTATGAGAGGAAGAGAAGCCAAAGGAGCACCTTCAACAGATCTATTAGTATGTTTTCCTACTAGAGCCCATTTAACCTTAATGCCAAAGCCCATCTGCAGCCCATCAAGGCCTTCAGAACCCAACAAGCGCCACCACTCCCACCACCACCACCACCGCCATAAGAAAGCTGCAGGCAACAGAGGTGGTGGCGGCCAAGCCAGCCCACTCTTATGGGCAAAATCCAAAGCAATGGGCTCAGAGATCTCCGAACCCACATCCCCAAAAGTCACATGCGCCGGACAGATCAAGGTCAGGCCCAAGCCCAGTAGTTCATGCAAGAATTGGCAATCAGTCATGGAAGAGATTGAAAGGCTTCACAGCAACAGAAAACACAAGAAGAAACCTAACTGGATTGAAGCCTTGGGGATCAAGAAAGATGTCATGCAGTTCTTAACATGCTTACGAAGCATTCGATTCGATTTTCGATGTTTTGGCTCTTTCCCTACATCTGAGATCACTTCAGATGATGATGAGGAAGAGGAGGTTCAAGAGTATCAAAACCAAGTGGATCATGAGGGAACTGATGGTGATAAAAGTAGTCCAAGAACTGTCTTCTCCAAATGGTTCATGGTTCTACAAGACAACCAAAACAATGGAAATGCTAAAAAAGAAGAGAGTACTAAAGCAAGAGATAGGTCTTATATTGGTGAAGAGAGTGTTAGTAGTAATGCAGTACCATGTGCACCACCATCAAATGCACTTTTGCTCATGCGTTGTCGGTCTGCTCCAGCGAAAAGCTGGTTAGAAGAGAGAGAAGAAGAAGAAGATGATGATGAATGTGAAGAAAGAGAAGAGGAAGAAGAAGAAGAAGAAGAAGAAGAAGAAAAGAAAGAAAAGTTTGCAGCAGTAGAAGAAGGGAAGGGAAAAAAGAAAGAGAACTTGGTGGTGATGAGATATGAGACTGACTTGTATAAATTCTCCTCTGAGATTGCAAAAGAGACTTGGGTTGTTGGTGGTATGAGAGATCCATTATCAAGGAGTCGAAGTTGGAAGAGATGATTATAAAATTGATGACAAAGGTGACTTGTTCATTTAATTTGCCTTTTTTTTTCTTCCCTATAGTATGATCTTTTGTTTATTTTTATAATGTTATATATATGGGTGGTGTGAGAAATCCATATCAAGCTATCTTTTGTTCTAGCTTACATTTGTTACCTCAATTGTGATTGATTTCAAAGTGTATAATGTGTACAGCTTTTTTTAATTATCTATCAGTTTATTGAAAAAGATTTTTGCAGCTGCCATCTCTTTTTTGTGATGTATTTTTACCATGTTTCTTAATTCAAGAAATGAAATGGTTACATTTTGGTGTGTATTAATATACCTTCTTTTTTTTTTCTCAATTAAGAAATTTATTTATTTTTAAACTGGTAATCACATGATGCTAGCTAGTGATTCTTGAATTGTCACAGAATGAATCATTAATTAATGAGCTAGCCCTTCTTGGGGATCATGTATAAAATTTCATTTAGGGTCTCTAATTGGTAGCATTGGAAGAAATTTATGATATTACAAATTCTGAGTGCCTAGATCATAGAATTTCATTTGATGTAAATATTCCAAGTTTGTGAAATCCTAAATCTTTGTTAAGGTTGTGGAGCCTGAATCACAAGTTTGAGTTATGTTGCCACTTCGCCAATTCCGGAGGGGGGTCGAGTTTTTTCTGAAGATGATTGTAGCCCAAATGTTGTTGTAGCCAAAATATTGTTGTGTGGGTTTTTAGGTCAAATTCAAGAATTTTAGTACCCTATATACATAGACATCTAGGGTTTTAAATGAGTTATAAAGAGTCAGCCGTTTCTTGTGAAGTTTCAGAGATGCCTCTATTGTAAACTCTTATCATTATTGATAGTGAAATTTTCGATGTGCACCATGAATATAGGCAAAGTTTTTTGCTGAACTATGTAAATTTGTGTATCTTTATGTGATTGTTTCTCTCCTGTGTTTTCAATTTATGATTTATTACTAATAATCTTGCCATTCTTGTGGAATTGTTTTGTGTTTTTTGAATTTACAAAGTTAAATTCAATTGCATTCGATAGGTATACGAAACAACTCATTAGAAAAACTTGAATCCGATTAGGGTTTTAAAATTCCAACTCCAAATCACTTTGTATTTTTTGAATTTACAAAAGTTAAATTCAATTGCATTCGATAGGTATACGAAGCAACTCAATAGAAAAACTTGAATCTAATTAGGAATTTTAAATTCCAACTCCAAATCGATCACCAATTCCATGCCACCAAATACGCCCTGTTGGTAAAATATATAAAAGAGAAAAAGAAAAACATATTTTTGTGTTGTGTTAGATGTATTCATGAAGGAGGTGTGGAGTGGCATGGAAGTAAAGTGAGAGTTGCTAGACATCATCAAATTTGAGCCCATTTCATATTTTTCATGAGCTGTTGAGTCAGAATTATTCTAGTCACTTTATTTTATTTATATAATTTATATTAAACACCACTGGCTCATCGTCATAATCAACATGGTGATGCAGTGTAGAAATCAGCGATGAAAAGCAGTGCACAGAGGCATTCCTTTACTTTAATTATGTAGTTATTATAGCATTGGCGGTACAACACATGAAGTATCAAATTCAAAATTTCAGAATCTCTCTCTCTCTCTCTCATGGTAAGAAAAGAATGTTCAGTGCCCATAATTATAGTTGATAATTGTGTCTGTTTCTCTGTCTTTCCAATTAACTATATGACTAAGTCCTGTGAATTTGGCTTAATCATTCTTCCATTTTCTTTTCCTTTTTAAATTTTTTTTTTAAAAATTATATATTAGTGACCAAATTTAGATAAAATTAAATTAGTTGAGAATAACCGTTAGAAAATTAGTTTTTTTTTTATTTAGGACCACCTTATCCTTTGGGTTGGGCTTCTTTTTCATTTTTTTGCCTTTGGGCTTGAGGCCAATTTTTGTAGGCCCATGCTCTTTTGTACAGTTTTTTTTTCCCTCTTTTAGGAACTCCGATCCATGTTTTCATAAATGAAATGACAACTCTACCCACTAATAATTCCAAATCCAAACCTCATCTATTTTCTTCTTCAACCTCATCTCATCTATTTTCTTCTTTTGACCATGTGAGTTCTGAAATCTGAAATCTCTTTTTAAATTTATTTTTTTATCTTGCATTTAAGAAAACCAATCAGAAGATCACTAATGCATACTTGGACACGTGGAACAGTGTGGCAAAGAAGTACGGACACGGACACAGGATACAGGTACGACACAATACGGATATGATGATATAAGAAATCTCAAAAAAATAAGATACGAACACAACAATTATACGTCAAATAAATAAATAAAAATATAATAGTATACATAAAATATTAAGTTTTATTCTTCAACCATACAATAAATATACTAAAAGCAATTATACAAAATATAAGAAGTTAAAATCTAGAAATTCCTTATCTTTTCTAATATTCTTTACAACAACTCACTTACTTGAGAGTTTTAAAAATATTTTTGTTTTATTATAAAATGACCCTTATTTTCTAACCTATAAATTTTTTAATATTACAATCTCAACTCCATTTTATAGAACAAAAAATTACAAGTTTGCTCCCAAAAGTATCCTAAACGTATTCTGACGTATCCCAGCCGTATCTCCCATGTATCCTAGCCGTATCCTCTGCGTATCCCAACTATATTCGATATTTAAAAAATAAGATACTTTTTCAAAGTATCGAACATGTATCTGGCCGTATCTTAGCAATATTCGTATCGGATACGTGTCCAATACGACCATGGGAGATTTTTAGGAGTATTTGTGCTTCCTAGTTTATTGGTTATGTAATTATAAAAGATAACATTCTTTCATAATCTTCTTAAAATATCAAAACCCAAACCCCTTGTTAGTGAAAAAAATTTCAAAATTTTCTTTCATTGTGTTAGAAATAAAGAAATATTGTATATTTTCTACAATATATATATATATAAGGCGGAAGCTATTTTGACTATTGCCCGTAGGGGATGAAGCCGATGGTGCCATCCCCGGTGGTGACACAACGGAATGTGAAGACTACCAGAGATTGGTAGGCTCTAATACCATGTTAGAAATAAAGAAAGAATTGTATTGAAATAATTAATCTTTTATGAACAATACATAAATGCCTATTTATAGACACAATCTTGGAGGCTAAGTAAACTTATGAAATAATAAATCGTACTTCTAGATAGTTTAGGAGAAGGTGTAAGAACCTATATGGTTTAGGAAAAGATATATAATCTACCAGTAGATATAGCCTCAAAGCTTTGTTCTGCTATGGACGTGAAGCGTTATTTAGTTTTTTTTCTCAATAAAATCTATTTTTTCATTGCTTAATTGTTGTAAATTTTTGGGAACAAAAGTTGAGTATACAATATTTAGTTGTTTCAAACATTTGATTCCAAATTTTATTATTGTTTCATTAATTTAGAAGTTCATTTCACCAAGTGCTTTCAACCTTCTTTTTGAATAGTGTCTCTTTGATAGGAAATGTGTAGCCTAATTATACTATACTCCTTAGCCCAACTTTGCGAATCCAACTTACAGCGCCCCCTTGCCCAAAGGTGGGGGTTCGGGAGCTTGATCTCGATCCAAATTTTTTAGACGAGTATTTTAATATTTTCACACTTGTTATATAGAAATAAAAGGATAAAATCATAGATCTTGCATAGGAAGCAAGAGACGTACATGGAATGTTTTTTTTTTTTTTTTCTTTCTAAAAGTGACTTACATGCATGAACTACGCATTTCCTTCCATAAATAGTTTAAAGGAGTCAATTTTCTTTTAACGGAACAAGATTTAGAGCCCTAGGGTAATATTTTGGAGCCCAAAAAAAAATATTATTTAGACATATTTCCTAAACCAAGGAGTGTAGGGAAAAGGTTTCTATGATTAAGTGGACGAGGCTCAATGTTAATCTCATTTACTTCATCAAATAAATAAAAATTTCTTACTGCACACTTCAGTTTAAGAAATAGATCAAGATAACATTAATTTAACTGTTAAATCATGAAAAGATAGTTTCTTTTATTTCCGGTCATGAAAACATAACTCTTATTTATTTCAAAACTATTTATAAACTCAAAGAAATTAAATATAACGAATGTTTCAAGTTATCAAATAAAAAACAACAATTATCAAACTTTAAGTTCCAAGTTGGTGATTAGATTCATGATAATGCGGATAAAATGGGGAAAAAAATTGCATATACAACAATATGTTATTATTTTCTTCTCCTCTTTCTGTTTAGGGCAAAGTGCACTTACACCCCCTGAGGTTTGCCTCAAACATACTCATGTACAAAGTTAAGTTAAATCTACACTCACACCCTTGAACAAAATTGCATCAGTAATTTGCATGGGAAATTACAATTTTACCCATCAATATAATAACTATATTATATTTAAAAAATCTATTAAAATAAAATGACTAAATTAACCCTTCAACTAATATATTACTATATTAGTGTCTTCTGAATTAAGTGAAGGGGCAACAAAATTCTTTGAATTCTTTTGTTTTATTTTTTAGTTATAAAAAAGAATTGTGAAATAAAGAAAGGAGTCTAATGTGTTTTGGTGATTCAATTTAGCAAATAATTTATATTATTTCTCTATTATGTGTATGACCCAATATTAGTTGTCACTGAAAAATAAAATTCAATCAGAAGAAATTCAAACTTTGATGCTAAAATTTACTTTATTATTAATCTTGGATGATTTTTTTTTCTTTTTTCCAGTACTTACTTTTCAATTTTATCAGTGCCATCACTATTTTTTTTTTCTTTTCGAAATAAATGTATGCATACTTTGTAATAAAAGGTAAAATGCAAAATATCCTCTTTTAATTTTCTCATATTTGCAAATAAACTCCTGTACTCTTGTAACACTCTTCATATAGGTCTCCTTTGTTGTCATCTCTCTTCTATTGCCGAGACACCACTACCACCACCAAAGTCATGTTATCATTGTCAATTTTCATGTGCATTGCCATAACAAACGGTGAAAGAGAAAAAAAATAAAAGAGAAAAGGGTGAAGAATTAAGAGAGAAGTAGATAAAATAAAATAAAAATAGAGAGGGCTAGATGTAGAGAGACAGATTCGGGAAAGAGAGAGAGACGGAGGAAGAGAGAGAAAAAGAGACAGAGTGAGGAGAGAGAAAAAAAAAGGAGAGAGAGGAAGAGTTAGAAAAAGTGAGCTTTGAGGGTGAGAGAGGAGGGAGAAAAGCAATAAGGTAATAAGGGTAGTTTTGTCAAGTGAAAAAGAAAAGTTGGGAGTAATATGGTATTTTAACGTAAAAAGTAAGGTTAAAAATGTCTTTTTAGTTAGTGAAAGGTAAAACAGACATTTCAAATAATTTTTTGACCGATGGATTTCAATTGGGGGTTGTGTGCGGTCAAACTCTAAACCTTAGGGGTGTGAGTGTAAGTTTAAACAAACTTTGTATATGAGTGTGTTTAGAGCAAACTTCAGAGAGTGTGAATGCATTTTGCCCTTCTTTTTATTATTTCTTCGATTTAAATGTGTGAAGAAGGATCTGTGCTACCAATGGTAGTCAGGACCACAAGAAGAATATATATATATATATATATATATAATACCACATTACATAAATGACTTGGCTCACATAAAAATTTCAAGGAAGTCTGGAAATGCTATGGTTTTTTAATTAATTAGAAACTCATTCATTTTGGTACATTGGGTCTCAAACAGCCATTTTGCAGAACTGACAAGTCTGATCCCATCACAGGCCCACACCAAAATGAGATGACCTAGCTATGTGGGTTGAATTTTTAAGGGGGGGGGGGGGGGGGGGGGCGGGGGGGACACCACCAGATAGTCGCATTTATGAGGACGATACATTCAACATCTATATACACGCATATATAATTACCTGGATAGCCAAATAGCCCATCACTGGTCCACCAAAATTTGCTTTAAATGCACACAGAGCAATGGCAAAACTAGGGTACAAGACTTTCAGTTTGCAGAATTTCAGGGTCAAATGTACGCCAGTAAATCATAATACCCACACATGCATAGAGGCATTCAATTATATGGATCGGATGCTACAGACTTATAGTTGATTTGATATCTAAAATTACTTTTGAATTCCACAATGAGAATGTTGAATCACAGGTAATTATATTAAACCCCTTTCCAAAGAAACGTAACAAACAAGACTCATCAACTGTTATGTTGCTTGTCATGCACTATAAAATAGAGTTGAATACAAATAATATTATCAATCCCAAGAGAATTCTTGATTCTGGATTTACACCAATCAGAAGATGACAGTATATAACCAATAATTGAGCATAAACTCGTGTGTGTATGTGTGTGTATACATATATATATATATATAACAAGAACAATTAGTGTGGGCTCTATCTGACCAACCCACTAAGCAACCTGTTATATAAATAAGCAATCCACTACAACTTTTCATTTGTTTGTCAAAAACAGTAAGAAAGAACAAAGCAACTATCCAGATATTCATAATCAATACAAAAGAAATTCCCCTCTTTTATTTTTGTTTTGTTCAGTTAGTCCATCACTTAGAGTCTTTCTTTACTCCTTCTGTATTGAGAAATATGCTGCCAATCTGTTTTATGTTTTTCTTCATGTTGCTCTCTCTTTCTTGGTAATAAATAATATATATATATATATATATATATTTTCATTGTAAGCACAAGTTCTCATCTTTGGTTTTGCAAGTTTTTTTTTTCTCCTCTTTAGCTGCTATACGATTTCACCAACCGTTCTAACAATTCAGGGTTGGAATTGCCAGGAATTTCTTTGATTTTCGATCCGTTCTTGTAAATCTGGAAGGCTGGAATAGTTCTTAAACCCTCTGATTTTGCTAGGTAAGGGTGGTCTTCGATCTCCACCTGAATTTACAGATGAACATTCACAAAATATAACTACAAAATGTTCAAAAATCATTTTGAAACAATTTTAAAATAGTTTCATCATCCATTGACACAACTATACAATCAATGTGGTGGAGTTTTCTCTCTAGTAATGTTCACTTTGTTGAGCTTAACAACCTAAATATATTAATATATATGTAATACTTTGAGAACCCCTGCAGCATTGCTTATTATACATGCAATTATTGCTAGACTCATTTACAAACTTTAGAGCACACCTATTCCTATTTCAATCTGACTCAAAATTACTGAATTTGGCATCTCCATTTTATATTTTATGCTTTTAAATCTAAGACTATGTTTCGTTGCATGGAATTGGTGGAATTGTAAAAAAAATTATTCATAAATCAAGAACAAAATTTAATTCCAAGACTCCAATTCCATGCAGTCAACATAGTCTAAATGTTTATTCTGAGCTTTCATACTCAGAAATGAAACGAATACTGTTTATGGGCAAACAAACCTTGAGGAAGCTGACAGATGGGAATCTCTTGCAGACTTGCTCCATGAGCTGCAACACTTGCTTGTGACACATTTTGTTGCAGAAGAGCACAACAGACATGCCTGTCATTAAGAAGGATGATTTTATTCAATCACTCACATTCATATCTAAACAAAAGAACTAATGAAAAGACTTCTATATGATTGATACTGATGATTTATACAGTCAAAATTTAAATATAAAAAAAGCATAATTTATAATATAGTTATAGTCATGTTATTTTGAAATTAATAGTAATTACCAGGTCTAGTTATGAAGTGTTTGAAATGTTCACTGCTAGATATGAGCACCAGGTTAGAACCCAATTTCAGTTCCTTAATGTCTTCACCATTCTGCTTCTTGAGATTGACCTGTGCCTCAAACAATGCCCTGCCAACCTCCTCATCTCCCGGAGTTTCTCGTATCAACATCTCATAGTCTTGAATTGCAGCCTCCCATCTTTCCAACTAATCACACAAAACGCGATCAACAGAAAAAAAAAATTAGTACTGAATTCCCAATGAAAAGTAAATGTCATGGCATGCTCTAGTTTATTGTTGTTCCAAACCAAAGATCAACTATATGCATTCCAATTTCAAAAGTGGCACTGAAATTGATGTCACTTGTGGTGTGTTACCTTGGCATTGCAATAAGCTCTACGAAGTCTGGCCTTGTTGTAAGAGGGCTGAACATTGAGTGCTGCAGTGCAATCTTCTATAGCTTTCTCAAACTGGCCTAACTTAGATCGACAAGCTGCTCGATTGCATAGCAGAATTGAGTTGTATGGATCATGCTCTAATCCTTCACTATACGCAACAGAGGCCTCGGTGAATTTTGATGCCTTGAAGAGATGGTTTCCATTTGACCGCGCTGATGCCATAGCTCTTAACCTCCTCACTGCAGCATTGACCCCATTGCTTGAATCTAGCCGAGCTGCACGCTGACCAGCAGCCACAGCATCCTCAAACCTATTAACCCATGATACTTTTTATCAAGATGTTGACATTCATTCTAATCCAAATGCTCAAAATTTAAAATTTTGGAATTCACAGGTAAGTTACATGTTTCTCAATATTTCAGTGTTGGTATTATAATTGTTCTATGGACTAAATCACCCTGTTTCTCCAACAATGAACTTAGGCCAGTTTAAAGAGTTCTAAATCAACAGAGGTTGCACGGTAAGAATGTAGAGACTTAGGCTATGTTGGAATGCATGAAATTGGAATTGGAGCAATCATGAACAAAATTTTCTCCAATTTCACAAATGTCAATTCCAATTCCAAGGGTCCAATTCCATGCAGCCGATCACAGCCTTAGTGTTGTTGATAACAAAAATTGATTTTCTTTTTCTTTTTACTAACCTGCCATCAACCATGTAAATCTGCGCTCGAATTATTAGCAGATAAGCACTAGTAGCTGAGCCTAACAACTGAGATAGAGACTCAATCTCGAAATTCGGCTCCTTCCTAATGGTGTCACAGGCCTCTTGGTGTCTATGGAGCTTCAATAAGGCCTCTGCTTGCATTGCATAGATCTATATATAAAAAAAATAAAAATTAATCAGTGTTATTAATATCAAAGAATAAACTTTGGTTGCATAAAAACAAGAAGGTGTTGTACCAAAGTAGTTAACCTGTGAAGCTGAATCGGCGCCAGAGTTTATTGCACACTGGCTTTCCTTTAGCAATGTGTTCCAGTCTCTTAGATCCCGAGCTTCGTTGCACCTACTGAGGTGTTTTCTAAGAGATTGAGCTTGGGCAACGTCGTTAGAATCAGCCTTGGGGCCTGATTGTTTGTAGTGATCCAATGCTTTCTCTGCTTCTCCCAGTCTGTGATATACAAAACATCATTCATTACATATATAAACATATATATAAGCTGCTTCTCTGCAAACTAACAGAACATTAATTACACTACCTGAGATATAGCCTTGCCAAACGATGATGAGCTCTTTGATAACAAGGCTCAATCCGAATAGCCTCTTTGCACGCGACAACTGCCTCTACAAGATGGCCTAAACAAATCAAAGCAGCACTCTTGTTGCTATAACACGACGCCTTGTTTGAATCAAGAGAAATTGCCTGATTGTAAAGAGCCAAAGCCTCCTCGAATCTGCCCTTCTTGTATTCCTCATTTCCTATCAACTTCAACACCTCAGGATCCAATTTATTCATCAAACCACTAGGCCTCCTCACAATGTTGCCCATAGTACCACCAAGTTTACCATTTCCTGTCATTTGCATACTCCTATGACGGTAATCAATAGCCTTAGTCGTCGTGTTGGGACAATTGTTTGCCAAAGAACTTTTAGTCCCTAGCTGCTTCAAGTTACCCAAGTGGCCTAAAAGCATTACATTACTTGAAGAAGCTGGATAGGAAGCAGAGGTTGCATTGGACCGGGGATTAAAAACCGTCATACTCAGCTCGCTTGAGGTGAAAGTTGGCTCTCTTCTTAGCTTTCTGCTGTCTGGGACTTGTGACATTTTTGCAAGGCCTGAACTGTATGGGGATGACTTTGAGCTTCTTGTAGCATTTGAAGGCCTCGGATTGTTAACCAAAGGCGGCGTTGTAATTGGTATTTCATCTAGCCTTGGCAGAGGTTTTGCTGATTTAGAGGGATTTTGAATGCTTGGTTTCTTGACTGTATTGTTGTCACGGTTTGTTGGAAGCGGTCTCACCAATGCTTTGCTTGGCTGAGAGCTTCGCCGCTGGAAAATTGCTCCTACTAAACCACAACCAAAATCATTCTCCACCATATACTTGGCTGTTTCAGCCATAATTGTCTCTCTCTTTCTCTGTGTATGTGCAGTGTCAAATGTCTCTTAGATTGGGTAATTATAAAAGAGGAGACTGATAAACTATATCTAAATTCACAAAAATGGAGAACTTTGAGAGGAATTGAAAACTCTCTGGAGAAGAAATTTGAATTAGAAATCAAAATTTGAATACCCTTTTAAGAATAAAAGAATAGAAAAGGGAAAAGGAATGAAGAGATGGCTTGAATGGGAAGGATTTAATATAACAGACCTACTTCATGGAAGGTATGTGCTGTGTACTACTTATACATCTAAGGTCTCCCTCCCTGGAGTGATAGCAAAGAAACCAACTTTATTTCTTTTGCGTATTGAGAGGAGAGAGTCCAACCAAAGAATAAAACAAATAGAAAAGAGAGGGAAAAAGAAGTTCTCAATAAATATTTTTTATGTCTCCAAAAGAAATTTTATTTTATGTACTAGATAAGCTAAACGATGACTAATTTATCCTAAATGAAAACCCTACTTACTTCCATTTGAACTTTAGAACTTTAGGGCAAAAGTACTCTGCTAACTAAAGTTAAACTTGGCACATTATGAGAGAGTAGAGACAGAAGATATATATATATAATATGATCCATGTATTGTCATTATTTTGATGATTTTTTAGTATAATGAGATGAAAAAATTGACTACAATCAACAAACTTACATTAGTCAGGACACGGGGCACGAGACTCCCGTTATCATGGGATATGAGAAAAGTCAGGTATAAGCAGTCTTATCTTCTTGCATGAAAGGACTAGAAGGACTGTTTCAGTGTTTCAAACTCATGACTTTCGGATCACAATGAAACAACCTTACCGTTGCGCCAAGGCTTATTAGACCTTTATTTGATACAGTGGTGAAATTTCAATTCGGGTACAAGAGTACTCACTTGAAATATACCGCCAAAGTAGAGTCAATTCCAAATCTTCCACTCCCAGCGATGGTCCATTTCAGATTGAACATAGTATTTAATTGGCTTTATTAGAATATCAACAATGCAGTCTGATTCTAGTAAAAAATGACCAAGAAATCTGAGAATTGACTGAGATATGTGTTGTCATATTTGAAAGAAAACTATGGTTACTATTGTAGTCTTGTTGACTTGGTCTGCGTTATGGTGTTTTCATTTGGACCACTCATGTAAAGGGATCGGACAAATTCTGTGTCCATGACTCGGCCAACATATTTTCCAAACTTGCAACTAGTCGGTGGCCGGCTTGCAAGCCCTCACAAAGCTCACAATTTTAAAGCAAAGCCAGCTCTGGACGGCACGGCACACTTACCTGCCTATCTATTTCCCACATTTTGTGTGTATACAACTATATATATATATATATATCAAGTATAACTGTCTACCATAGTTGATCAGGTCAGATGGATAGTTAGGAAATGCTATGAAGGGACATTATGAAATAAAATTTTGATCATCTAATGATGAGCATATAAGACACTAACATCATGTGTTTCTCATTGTTGTTCAAGTGGGTTTGATTGATATGGTCATATTCTTTATCTGCCGACAGAAGTGAAAAAATTGTAGTTATTCTCTTTATGAAGTGGCATTAAAAAACTGGCTGATAAACAACTACATATGTCCAGAGAATCAAGTTTTATGATCAATCTTGATAAAAGCTTGTATTTTATATATATATATATATATATATATATATACAAGTTTAGGCAACAGGGGACCCAAAGTGCCATACAAAGTAAATTAATGTCTAAAACCACTTTAGGCCGCTCTTAGCCGAATTAGATTCTATCTGATATTGATGACAAGAAAATCTGCATCATTAGTTGCTTGCTAATCCACAATTATGCCTTTTTTATGGATGTGAGTATGTGATATACGTAATTCTGACGTGTGTGTATATATATATATATATATATATATATATATATAATATGCTTGTAGAATCTAAATTTGATTCAAAAATTGCTCTGCTCTCATAAAAACCATGTGAGTAAGACATACCAATGCCTTGAATTTATGGTGCGATGCCATGAGAGTGAATTTCTTAGTAGATGTGAGTGACACATACCTCTGTATTTGAATTTTAGACTACTCATGGATGCCTTCAACATTACGCCATTTTTGAATAAAAGCACATGGTGAATAGACGCCATTAAGCAAGGTTCATGCATAACATGCTTATTCTAAAGCACAATTTAATATTTTATACTAATGAATATCTTCAAACATTTCATAAAAAATATGCATTGCTATATGAAACCAGACAAGTCATTACTGTTTTTGATAGGAAGTGTGAAGCCGAATAATCACTATACTTTGGTCCAACTTTGTGAATGTAACTTTGGAAGGTATTGTTGGATTGTTGCTCATATTTCAGTAAAAAAGTTACAATAGACTCTGGGTTAATGCCCCCTAAACTCTAGTACATAGAAAAATCTTCAATATGTACATATCATACTGCAAGGGGCTACGCGCCCAACACCCCCACCATATTAGTTGCCTGTGTGTGATCAACAAGTATTTTGATATTTTTGCACTTGTTATGTAATCCTAGGAGATGTCTATATATTCAATCTCAACTCTCTGTAATTGTATGTCGTTTTTTTTATCATTATAAAAACATTGCAACGCTAAGGACATAGTCCAAATTTTGAGTACACTTTGCAAATCTGTCTTTACTTGTGTGTTTGATTTCTTTTCTTTTAATTTTCACAACAATTTTGACTACAATCAAGTCATGGATATATAGACATTGGTTGTTAATATGAAGTTGTGGCCTGAATTTTTTTTAAATCAGATTTTTTTGACCCATTTTTTCTTGTTGGTTGTAGAGTCAAGTTGTAAACTTTCTTGAACCCAATATATAAGGGCGTTTAGGTTTGTGGTGTGAGATGAGAGAGCACTAAAAGTCGTTTTACAGAGAAACATAGGAGTAGGGACTGAAATTTGTAAACTCTTATTTTTTTGCATAATGAAATCTTCATCCTGTAAGTAAATTTTATGCCTAACCACGTAAATATTTGTATTCTATGTTTGGTACATCTTTATAATTCTGTTGATTTTTTTTTATTATATTTTTAATTCACAAAATTTTTGAATAAAATTATTTGAATAGGGCTGTTGATGTTCCGATAACACCATCCTCTACTGACATCATTTCATTCGAAAACATCAAGAAAATATCATTTTCGATTCTATGAAACTTACATGAATAATGGCTTTTGCTCATTAAAAAAGGTCATGCTGTGAATTGCCAAAAATTAAACCACACTTTTTCATATTAAATGAGACTAACATGAATAATGGGTTTTGATGATTAAACAATTGAAGTAGTGGGTAAAGGTAGGGAAGGTAGGCCGCAATGCTGGAATATAAGATTGGGCATCCAATCATAATGGCAGCCAAGTGAACCATGTGGGTAAGTACTTAACACTATTGCCCAATCACTCTGAGAACGAATGTCACCAGTACAATATAAAAGTAGACCAGTGGGTTGGTAATTGGTAGGACCCAAACTTTGTTGGGTGCATTCAAGCTTTTTACAATATATTGCATTTGCCCCCATTGGTTCATATATATGGTCCCATTTAAGTCGGCAATACTAACCAAAATGCAAGATCAGATAAGCCATTAAAGGAGGGTTCAATTTCTTGATTTTCAAGCTCCACAGATTCTTCTCCAACCACCTTCTTCTTTACGTTGGATTTCATAAAAGGAATATATATATATATATATATATAGAGAGAGAGAGAGAGAGAGAGAATTTGGTACTATGGGAATTGGGAAGTCTTGGGATGAAAGGCTTAGAGGGGAGAGTGATACGTATAGGGTGCGGAAAGTGTTGCACGTGCATTAGACGTAAAGTCATAAAGGAGAACAGGTGGTCACGTGATCCAAAGCGATCCATATCTTTGAAGTTTTAAAGCTACTTCAAGCTTTAATGGTAAGCATAGATAGCGGGTCTCTCTGGTTTTGCTTCACATTGGGACATACTACCAGAAAACATTCTCAGTCTGCATAGGACTTCCATACATATATGCACTTCCTTTCATATACCTAGTAAATTGGATAATGTCATTTCAATTTTCAACTAAATAAATCTATCTTAAAAAGTCCTAAAGGGAAATTCCCAATAATACCTTAGTAAATAAGGTGTATATAATTGCTTACTCATGTTTAGTGGGTTTCGTCGAGTTTGGCTGTCACTTTCCATTTGCAAGACTTCACTGTAACGTGACTAGGGGTGCACAACGAATAATAGGACCAAATCGAACCGTTACACAACAGTTGTTTAGAACAGTAATCGAAACCGTCAAAATATATATATATATATATATATATATAGGTTCTATCTAAGTTCTACGGTTGTAACTCTAAAAAGTTTTTCATTCCCTCACGCAGCATCGCAGACGATCCTCAATTAAATTTCTACTTTTAGATCTAATTTGTAATTATTTTGTCTTGTCTAACCTGCAATTGGTGTTAACCTGAAGCTGTGTTGGTTACTTTGGTGTTTGGTGTTGGCATTGTTTTGATTTTTGAATTTTTTGCTCGTGAGTGCCTTGTGTTGGTTTGGTTGTGTGCTTCCTTAAGCTGTGTTTTCTTTCCGGATGATGCCTTAGTTGTAGCATTTAGTTATATAACATGCATTTTCTTGGGTTGTCTCATAAGCTATATTGTAATGGTTCAGTTGAATTCTTTTCATAAATAAAAAAATAAAAAAAAAACTCTTTCATTCAGAAGAACCATGTTTCGGAATCGAATCGAATCAGTCTTAATTTTACAATTTGATTCGGTTCGATTTCATGACTCAATAGTTTCGGCTTCAATTTTAAAATTAAAAAATCGTTAAAATTCACTCAAAACCAAATAATATGCACTCTTAAATGTGACTCTAACAGAGAAACCTAACCGAGGATTTTCTATATATGAAATGAAATGAATAAGATGTATATACTATGTTTGTAAATGAATATAAAAAATGCTATTTAGAACAAAAATTCTAAACGAGAAGCCTAACTAGCCAGCAAAGCCATGGTAGGGTATTCAAACCTTTCAGCAGACGTGACCTTAGTATAAAATATATACCGCGATGAATGGACTAATCATAACTAGGCACAAATAGCCAGGATTGCTTTTATTTTGTAGGACTACTTTAGGGATTTCTAAACGTTCTCTTGTGCTTCTATGGGATCTTCTAATATGTATAGTGTTGGCCAGCCAGCGAATCAATTGAATGGACCACATTTACATGTTCTGTGACATCTTCTTGAATAAAATTTTACCAGTAGCAAAATGATCCAGCAATCTATTTGTAAGTTTTCTCTCTCTTCACTATTTTAGTAGATTAATTACTTTTTTTTTTTTATTATTACAGTGATGTAATGTCCACTAAAAGGCCTAATTATGTTTATGGTTAGAACCTAAAGCAGAATATTAATATGAAAATTTTCCACCAAAAACAAGCTAACCTACCCTCAACTGACCTAAAAATTTTACGACCGTTAAGAGCTTCTCGATTAGAGTTTTCGGCTTGAGAATTATTATTCAATGAATATATACAACTAAGTCCAACGGATTATTTCAAGTGAACAAAGAACTTGATTCTCGTGCCTAGCAAACATTAAGTGTAAATCAAGTCATCTTGGGTGAAAACATTTATTTGCGGGTTATGTATATACCAACTAGAAAATATATATATATACACACACACAACTGGCTGCTACAGAGTTCCAAGAGCTTATTATCTTGGGTTTTTATTATATTAGCAGTTATTTAGTTCTAAACATCCAATTTGAAGAAAACTAGAAGGCTAATTTTGTGGAATCACAACCAGCTGGGATGGAAGTTTTGTAAATCCTAAGAATTCACTTTCAATTGGGTTGGGCTATTGATATTTAAACCAAAACCAAAATAATCACTTGCATTAGTCTCATAAGTTGCCAAATTGGCCCAACTAAAGCAAAGTATTTTTCATAGGTGGGTTGGGTTGGAGCAGTCAATGTATATATTCCCAAATGGGCCAAATTCTAATCTGTCAATTATTTTTCAAAAGGTTGTGATATATATATATATATATATATATATATAATCTAGATGAATTGTCCAATTGGCTTAAACCATTGTGTACTCAATATACCTTATTGGGTAAAAAAAATTAAAAGAAAAATAGAAAAAATTACGCTGACCTCTCCTGTAAATAGGCGAAATAACAAATACTCCCCTGTTGTTTCAAAAATAACACTGACCTCCATATACTTTTATTATGAAATAATTGAAAAAATTCTATTATATAAAAAGACATAACTGCCCAAGACCAACATTCAATTTTCATCAAAGCCACCAATATATACAAACGTGTGTGTGTGTGTATATATATATATATATATATAACTTAATCTCTCTTTGGCAGCCTATAATTATCTCTAAAGTAATGACTCCAAAGCTATACAAATCGTTCTGTAGTCTGTGTTCTTCTATGGCTTTGTGTGTGATATATATATATATATATATATATATATATATATATATATATATATATATATATATATGTGTGTGTGTGTGTGTGTGGAATTGAGATTTGTATATGCATGTGTGTGTGTATATATGGAATTGAGTATAAAACAGAGATTATAATATATGGAATGTCTAACTACGCTCTCTTTCAGTGATCCGTCTGAGTCGGAACAATCTATACACCACAGATATAGAATTCCTTACAAATTTCATGAATTTGACAGTGTTGCATCTCAGCTCTTGTAATTTGCAAGGAATATTTCCAGACAAGATCTTCCAGCAGGTATCAACTCTATCAAACAATGGATTTTTGCAGGGTTCTTTGCCAGAATTTCACCATTACAGTTTGCTTGAGAACTTGGTTCTTAGCGATACAAAGTTTTCAGGGATATTGCCAAACTCAATTGATAACCTTGCGATGTTGTCCAGGATAGAGTTTTTCAATTGCAACTTCAGTGGACCTATTCCAAATTCAATGGCAAACCTCACTCAACTTGTTTATTTGGATTTGTCTTCCAATAATTTTACTGGTCCAATCCCATCATTTCACAAGTCAAAAAATCTCACCCACATAAACTTATCTCGCAATAAATTGATAGGTCAGATTCAGTTTGATGGCCTTCCGAATCTTGTATATATCGATTTGCGTTACAACTCATTCATTGGGAGTATTCCTTCATCTATGTTGGTGCTCCCATCTTTGCAGAAACTTCAGCTTTCATTCAACCGATTTGGTGGTCAAGTTGATGGATTTCCAAATGCTTCATCCTCTTTATTGGATACACTCGATTTGAGTAGTAACAATTTGGAAGGACCCATTCCCATGTCTTTCTTTGAGTTCAGAAGGTTTCACATCTTCTTACTTTCTTCTAACAACTTCAGTGGCCCTATAAAACTGGAAATCTTTACTAGGCTCCCAAACTGTGTGTGTGTGTGTATATATCTATATATATATAGTGCTGTATTTTGTTGGTATATATATATATATATATATGTATATACAGTGATGTATTTTATTGGGGAAGAAAATGATGAATAGTGATGTATTTTATTGGGGAAGAAGATGATGAATAATGGGGTAAAATTGTCCACAAATAATATGTTAAATGAAGGTATTTCAGTCATTTCATACATTTTAGGGGCATTTTGGGGTTTTTAGTTCAAATATACAATGACATCATCAATTTTCGTACCTGCACCACTGACAGGGGAGGTCAGTGTTATAATTTTTTGAAAGTCAATATTATTTTTGAAATTACAAAAAATATATTTGTTATTTCGTCAATTTACAAGAGACGTGAATATAATTTTTCCAAAAAAATATTATACTCAAATGTCTCTCATATAATGGCATGATATATAATAATCTTAATTATAGGTGCTCGGAAAATGATTGACAGGTGGAAAAGACTATACGAATGGAGAGCTGAAGTGCACCCATCCACGCAATTGTTGGTGTGGGACCCATGTTTGGGCAGCAACCAGTACAATGGAGGAAGCAGTTGAAAGTTCACACTCATTTTATTGCCAACTTTCTTGTTGAAAGCTGATCACCGGCTTGTTTCTTTCAACTGATAATCAATATGTCAGTATTCAATATTCGTCTAGGGAAGCCACTTCCCTATTCCATCAAATTATACAACTGTATTCTTCTTGGATTATTTTATAATTGTTTTACCTGTATTTTTATGAAAATAATGATAAAAAAAGGCATTAATTACCAGACATGATCTTGAATTTCGTTAGTTAGTGTAACGGCTAACGGATCGTTCACTTTGACATATGATGTGGGAAAAAAATTTTAATGGCTAGAGAATCCAGCAACAACCAACACTCATATACCTCCGAGTAGAGGTGGCGTTGCATTGGATAAAAGATTATATCAACTTTGATATCACTTGTAACTGGTCAAGTGTTTTTCATCTGATCCAAAAACTTATAACCAGTAATCCAAAAAGTCATTCTTATAAACATGACTATTTGTATCCGTATAAAAAAGTAAAAAATAAATAAAATCTAAGACAATAAGCCTAATTATTTGAGTAGGTTTAAGTTTAATAGTCATGATCCAAGTTAAATGGAGCTGTGTGAACCAGTAGCCTAAATATTGTTGATTTGGTATATGGGAAAAAAAAAATTATAACCAGTAGCCGGAATCAATTGTCTTATTTACTAAACATTATGAGGTTACAAAGAGATTGGGCCGGGGCCTTTCCGGGTTTCTAGATTTGGAAAGTTGGTTGAACTTTGGTATTTAGTTAGAATACTGTCTAGATTAGTCGATAGATTGAATTTTGATCTGGATTCGATCTAATAATTTAGGTATAAATTGAAAATTTAATCTGATAATTTATTAACTAAACAAATCGAATAGGACAATACTTACTTACTCACCGGTGTATAGGTGAGCCCTCCTGACCGCTGATGTGTCCCAATAAAAAATCAACACATCAATTTTAATTACAAAATTAAATTTAAAATGCAATAAATAAATATAATAAATGAAGTTTAAAATGTAATAAATAAGTATAATAAATGAGGTCAAGTATAATAAATGAGATTGACCTCATTTATTATACTTATTTATTACACTTTAAAACTGACATGTTCAATTTTTATTGGGACACATCAGTGGTCAGGAGGGCTCACCTACACACTGGTGAGTAGGTAAGTATTATCCAATCGCATATGGACAAGGCCGGCTTTAGGCCTAGGCACTAGGGTCCCCAATTTTGAAGGGCCCCAGTTTTAACCAAATTCAATAGTACTACTGGCCTATTTTTTTTTTTTGGTTAACTATGGTCATTTTACCAAACACAATACTACTGAGCCTTATTTAAAATTTTTTTTAATTAATTACGGTTCATTTAACCAAATTCAATACTATTGGCCCTCATTTTTAAAAAAAAATTATTAATTATAGTCCATTTAAGCAAAGTCATTACTACTGGGTCTCATTTTAAAAAAAAAAAAAATTACCTAATTAAAGGTCCAACTTGTCTCTTTCCTCGTTTAGGTTTTGCCAAATTGTTATTTGCATTTTTACTTTTTTTTCTTCTTTTTTCAAGTCCAAATGGCAAGAAGCAACGATTATGATATTTATTGAAAAAGATATATTAGAGAAACTTGATTAGAACACTTTAATTGATAATTTTGTAACTCAAAATTCAAGACTATCACATTTACTTTGATATGAAGTTGAATTTTGATTTTGTGATTAAAGTGTATTGAATATTTCTTTTTAATCTTTTGATATGAATTGAATCGTGCCATTTATAAAGCACCAAGACCGATTTTTGTTTTTGTTTTCAACATAAATATATTTTATGTGTTTATCGTCTCATTTTAATAAAAATTTTGTATTATTATAAAATTTATGCACATGTGAAACCTTTTTTATAATGGGTTTAACTTCTGAAAGTTCGCCTAGGACTCTTCAAAATTTTGTGAATCTTAAGACCAGTCTAGATATGGATCATGAATATAAATATATATAATATAGTTTAAACATAAGTTATCTAATGCTATGATGTATAATATTTACTTATTTTTCTTTTCTCGACTATAGAGTTCTCTATCCTACAAGGACACGCACCAGTTTTGTCCCAGTTTAGGTGGACATTAAAGATGGCCATCTTGCTTGTGCACAGAAGAAACCTATTTTTGCGAGATGGGCTGGGCTGGGCTTGGCTTGGCTAAATAGGGATTCAAAGTTTATGGATTATGGGCCTAGTATACAAGTTTGAGCCTATAAATTCAAAAAATGATTATGTGGTCAAAAATTGACTCACCAAACAAGACATGAAATCTGTGGCACCGTTGTGCCCACTCAGACTTTGTGTTTCGTTTTATAGTTCGTAGTGGCTACTCAGACTTTGATTCTTGTTTTATAGTTCGGTTTTCGCTTTCTCTATCAATAAAGTAATAATCTAGTAAAACCCTTAAAGAAAAAATAAAATAAAATAAAATCAATGAATTCACCAAAAAAATATCATTACAATAATTTTCGTATTATTTTGAGGCATATAATTACTCAATCCATGAAACTAAAATTTAGTAAATTAAAAGTAAAAAGTATATGGAAGAAGGAAATGCAGTCCTTGTAATGAGACGAGATTGGATATGATTCTAATATTTGAACTAACTATGAGAGAAACAGTCAAAGAGGATATGAGTTCCTCCACCATCATGCTGATCTTGTCACATGTGGGCCCCTATGCAAGGAAGACTCACTTTCTTGGGCCACCAGTTGTGGAGCCCACTTTCTCATGGCCCACAAACTTACCTTGCTTATTTCAACTTAGAATGCTCTACACTAATACCACTTAGCCACACTAATTGCCGTACATTTATTAAATAAAATTGATTATACGAAAGAGGGTTTGTATTGTAGTGCACTATTGCCTCCAATGCCATTACACTATAATTTAAATTTTAAATCAAACGTCAAACACACACTATCACGCATAACACACTATATTGCATATGTAATACTCGTACAAAATAATTTAATACTCATGCAACACATTTACATCAATATACATCATTCATCTAATATATTAAATCAAGTTTCAATGCTGCAATAATATTAACTCAAGAAGTATAACACAAATATATATATATATCAATATATATATATATATATATATATATATATATATATATACACACTAACGTATTGAATCAGAGTAGATCGGATTACAAGTTTTGGAATGAATTCAATTTTCACCAAACCGTATGGATTGAATTAATTTAAGTTTGATGTCTAAATCGAATCGATCCGACCTAATCTGTGGTCATCCCTATGGGCCACGATTGTTATTCGAATTTTATGATAACTTTTTTTCTCTTTTCTCTTGTATAGAATTCTTGAGACATAAGCACTTGCAAAAATATCATTTTTTTATTACTGTATTAAAAGGATGAAGCAACATTTGTTGACCGCAATTTACTTTTATTTTATTTTTCTAAAAATATTCCGTGCAGAGGAGAAAGACGTGAAACAATTCGTATCTTTAGGGTTCGGGATTTGGTCTGCAGGGTTGGCCAATAAGCATAAAGAAGGGAATATAATATTACAATGAAAAAGACGCAGTATATACTCCAAAAAAGAAATTGATAATATATATATATATATATATATATATATATATATATATAGATATATATGTTGACACAAGTTATCTGCATGCAAGTTTTATTTGAAAAATAGGAATCTCTTATCTAAAAAACTTAATTAAAAAAATATATACATATTTATTTATTTTTGTAATATCTGATGGTTGGAACGAACTAGAATATGGTTGAACTAATCTATCAATCTAACAAGTTTCTCTCCTAAGTTTTTGTTTCAAAAATATATATTAAGCATCCATTTTAAAAAAAGTTAGAAAGATATATATCAAAGATCATGTGAGGTTGTGGGTTAATATTCAAAAATAATATAGAAAGAAGTGTTTTTTTTTTCTTTTTTTGTCCTTATAAATGCATATTTTTCATGCTATGTAAGAATAATAAATAAGATACAAAATAAAAAATAGTAAAATTTATATAAATTGATTTGAAACTCTCTTACATTATTTATCTCTCTATAATTTTCTTTTTTATTTATTTAGCTGGAGAAGTATTTCACATTTTATGTCACCTTTCTAAAAAGTTATAATATGATTTTCACCAGAATTTGGCATAACAAATTTTGATTGAGAGTTTTCTTTATTTATATGTTGATTGAGTTGTTGATGTATTGATATATGATTTAGTTGTAATATATTGAGATTCAGATAACAAACCTATATATATATATATTGAAAGAAGAAGAAGAAGATACCAACCTTGTCTTCCCTACACCAAACCCATGAAAACTGGACACAAGTGGTAGTTTCTAAGCAATCAATAAAAATGGTATTAATTATTTATCCTTTTATATATATTAATGATGTACATGCAAATATATAAACAACAAAATAAATAAATAAAAAATAAAAACTGATGGTGACATGACCGCGGAACACCGTACATGGTGGCGGACGGTGGCAGCTATATATGGTGGCGGTGTTGAATGGCTGATGGTGGTTTTGTCTTGTAATTTCTCTTTCACAGCCACCTAATTAAAGCCAAACTAGTTGCCTACTCACCTTACACTTTGTTCTTTTTGCCTTTTTCACCCTTTATTTTTTTCTTAATCTTTCATTTATTTTTGAACTTTCTTATATCATTTTCTCGCGTTCACATTCAATCTCATACCCTTTCTCTCTCCTCTATATATATATATATATATATATATATATATATATATATATATATTTGAGTTTGACCCGTCGCCACCTACCGGGCAGCTCCTTCCCTTCTCCAATGGCGACCCCACCACCCTTAGAGGGGAAAAGTATGCTCAAAAACAGCCTCTCCTTAAGAGATGAAAAAAAAATAAAAAAGAAAAGCTTAAATATATAGCTTTTCCTTTCCTCTCATTTCTCTCTTTTCCTTCTCCTCAACCCTTTCTCAGATCATCGTACAAGAGAGACTGGGGAGAAGAACCCCAAAAACCTTCCATAACTCTTCACTCTTTATATAGTTATATATATATATACACATACAGAAACCTTTTCTACAAGAGAGAGAGAAAGACAAGGAAGAGACTCATCAGTCCATTGTAGATCAGAGCAAGCTGTAAACAGATATGGGTACTTTCTATTCATATATATATATATAATCTCATAATTTTGCTGTTTTTCAGATTCTCTTTTTGTTCTTCAATTCTCTAGCAAACTATGGATTCTAATAACAGTGGAAGTATGCAATCTTCAAGTGGTGGTGATGAAGAGTATGATTCGAGAACCGAATCGATCTCGCCTTTCATGATGAACCCATCAGCCCACTATGATCCAATCTCAAACCCACCACCATCTCTAAATCCTCACCACCAAAGCCAAAGCCACCCATCTACTTTTATGTTTGATCCTTCATCACACAATCTTGGTGGTGACTTTTCACAATCAAATCCAAACCCAAATGCCAATACTCAATACAACAATCTCAATTCAGTTTGGTCCAGAGGATTACTATCATCAGATCCCAATCACACCCACATGGGAATCCTAACTGGCTTATCATCATCATCAACCCAATCCCTCTTAGACCCCAATCAGGGCCCATTTCCAAGCTCATCGTCTCTGTCACGGCCGGTGGTCGACCACCACGGTGGTGGTGGAAGAGCTACACCACCACAGTACTCTGATCAACAACCCCACATGGTGAAAAACTCCAAGAAGCGCACCAGAGCTTCAAGAAGGGCACCCACCACTGTCCTCACCACAGACACGTCGAATTTCCGGCAAATGGTGCAGGAGTTCACCGGCTTCCCGGCGCCTCCCTTCTCCGCGGCCTCACCGTATTCTCGCCGGTTTGACCTGTTTGCCACTGGCTCAGCCATGAGGTCTGGTCAACTAGAGTCACTTGGATCACTTTACCCTTTAAGGCCTTCGGTCCAAAAGGCTCAATCATCACTACCATTTGTTTCATCATCTTCTTCAGCTCAATCATTGTTGAACCCTAATATAAATATTGATGCAATAGCTCCTACAAGCAGTACTATTATTGCTGCACCAAATACTACTAACATTAATACTGTGACCACCAATACTTTCACTTCAGGTAACTACCAACAACCACCATCTGATCACCTAGGTCTTGATCTTCCCAATCAGCAACAAAACATGCTAAACATGCAAAACCAAATGCTCACTTTCCAGTCTCTCCTGAGATCTCCTCTTCCTCCTCCAAGTCTAAGGTACCCGCCGTCAGCCGCCGCCGACGCCGCGGTTTTCGGCTCCACCTCTCAAAGAAGTCCAAACATCTCTTCTCTTGATGAATTGGGTACGACCCATCAACATGGAAATGCAAACCTTGGTGGGTTTCCAAGTACTCATGGGAGTTCTGAGGCCGCCGCCGCGGCGAGTACTGATCAGAATGATCTTACCAGATGGAGAGATGGATCATCAGCAACGACATCATCAAACGATAGGGTTCAAGAAAATTTGGGGTCTTTTGATTGATATAAATGGAGGTAAACTACTCATGACAAGCATGCATGTACATGTCTTGATTGCTCACTCTGAAGAAGTGAAGGTACGGTGCATATTTTGAATCTGTCCTTCAGATTAGTGCTTCTGCATCAATAAGCAGTGATTGGTGTATAGAAATCATAATGAGGAAATTATAGAAAATGTAGAGGAATATATTTAAGGCAGTTATGATGATGGTGCATGATAATTAGGGTGGTGATGATTGATGATGAGCTTGTCTTCTTGATTAATTGATTAACCTGAATCATCGCTTTTTTTTGGGGGGTAAGATTCGGATCAAATGTATTCCTATATATATATTACATGTAAATACTGCAATTTTTTTTTTCTTTTTAACAGTTTTGATATATATATATATATATATATATATATATATATATAATGTTCACAGAATTTTGGTTTTCCTCTAGCTTTTTGTCTTTTTCAAGTGTTGATGGCATTATAAAATTTCTGAAATTTCATCACTTAAAATTCTCTTGCTGTACCTTATCTAGGGGAAAAAAAGATAAACAGGTCGGTTATGTGATGATGTGTGATCATGATTCATAGACATGGTGGTCATGTATTGTTTGGATGTTATGCCATTAACAAAAGTTTTGTCTCCTAGGACAGAATCACATTGCTACAGGCTGGTTCAGGGGGGGGCCATGAGTCACGGTACTGCAGCAAAGTTTTATCAGTTTATATAATTACTTGACTAGTATTGAGGTATGTTAATTAGCTTTGCATTCTACATAATTCACCTTGTTAATAGCTAGCTAGGTGTGTGTGTGTGTGTGTATATATATATATATATATATATATATATATATATATATATATATATAAAGAATCAAGCATAAATCATCTTTATTTTTGGTCAAAACCCTCCAATTTCTCAATTGTTTTCATGTTTCTTATGATATAGAAAGATGCCTCATTGTCTATTTGCTAATTTGATGCATTCCCCAATATATATTTTTGTGAGGCATTGGAAGGAAGAGAGTGGAGACTGGAAGTCTGGAACTCATCACCTCTAGCTAGTTCTCTGGACAAAATGTTTACCATCAGTAACGGAGCCAGAGACGTTATGTGAGGGGTCGTTTGTGAGAGCATAGTTATATATTTGAGTATTTTAAAATTTTAAATGGGGCATTTGCATAATTTTATAAAATTATTAATATAAAATACAAATAAAAAAAATATTCAATGGAGGCCTCCTCCACTCGACCCTTCATACGCTCCGTGCCTCCCTATCATAGAGTTCGTAGTCTTGAACCCTCACCTCCCGTTTGAGAGAATAGAAGTTAGACCATTCTATTTCAGGTTCATCAATCGTTAATTTTTTTTTATTTTAAGCTTTTCTTGTTTTTTATACTTTATTATCATAAATAACACAACTCTATTCAAATAAATATTATTGATCAATGGATCCATTTATGATAAACCAGGACTTATTGATATGATGAAGTTGTCAAGGCACATGCCATTAATCCTATTATTAATACACCCTTGTATTGAAAAGGATATTGTACCTCAGAATTAATCTATCCCACCCAGATTTTTGTGATCTCGTTATGACTTCAAGAGTGCTTAATTAGCTAACATTAACACACTTCAAAAGAGGTAATTTTAAATCTGTACCCTTTATGTTTGATATTAATGGGCAAAGTAAGGTAATGAGCTATTGTCAACCCAAAAGTCAATTGACCTTTAATTCTGTAAATTAATGGATTGGTACTTGATAGTCATGTCTTATATATAGTGATATATATAGTTCATCTTTCAAGGATGATTACTGGACCACCTTGTTACTTTTCTTTTCTGTATTTTTCATTTAAACTTATATATATATATATATATATATATATATATATATATATATATTAGTGTATGCCTATATCTACGGCACTATCATGCACTTGCAACTGTAATCGTTAGATAGAGGGATTTTAAATCGTAAGTAGCAAAAGACATTTTGGACTACATGATTGATTTTTTAATCACTTGTAACTGTTAGATTGAACTTTCTATTCTTATTATACCAAGCTTCTATATTATATAGACTAGTGTATGCCAGTATTTACGGCACTATTATGCACTCGTAATTATAATTATTAAATAAAATAATTTTAAGCCGTAAATAATAAATGACATTTTGTACCGCATAATAAAATTTTAAACTATTTTTATCAAACTTATATACATGCTTGAGGTAAAAGACTGATACTATTAAACTTGTACTCTGAAGTCTATACATGTGCCGACCACCATTGAATGTTATGTTTCAATCATTTTGGTGTCTGCCAGGAATGATTAACCATCAGATGTTGAGAAGTTTTTACCACAGGTAGAGTATAAGTATAATTATCAGATTTCTCAAAGTTCATAATGATTATAAACATTTATTTTATGATTTTCAAAATAAGTTAGGCATGGTTCAGTCTTTTTGAGAATAATTTTCTATATTTAGAGATCTGAAAAGTAAAAAAATTGTACAAAAATATGTTTGTTTCACAATTTTTGAAGACTGTATTTGAAAATAATTTTTGTCTTGTGAGCTTTTGATAATTATTTTTAGAAAACTAAACTAAACCGGCCTTTAAAATCTGAAACCAAATTTATGTTACGAGTTACTCTTCAAAAATTGTTTGGTTGCAGTTTTTTGAAAATTACTTTCTAAAAATTCACTTTAAAAATATCTATTTTTCCGAAATAATTTTGTGTTCTCTAAATTATTGATAACTATTTAAAAAAAAAAAAACCAAACTATTTTCCAAAATGGTAGATTTTGAAAATGGTAGATTTTGGCATTCAATGACTTGTCTGTGACTATAACCCTTAAAGTCTTGATGTGATTGTGTAAAAGTCGATTCAGTCCTGTGCAATGGTGAATATAGTCGAGACATCCAATTAGGAGGAGGGTGAAGTTGGAATTTTTAGGTTTCACAGACAATCCGAAAGGTTAGCTCCATGAACGTAGTCATACACTATATGAATGTAGTTTTCGAAGATGGAAGCACTGTGAAGCTTGATCAAGCTGCTATGGTGGTTCCGTGAATCACGCATCAATACTCAGAGGAGGAAATTTTAAAAATTTAGTTTAAATTGAGTCAAAGTAACGTTACATCAATCGATTAACCTACTGGTAACGTAACATTATCGTAAATAATAGAATTCAGCGTAACAAATATGAAAAAGGTTTGCAATACACACATGGAGAAAAAAATTAACAAACCATGTACTAGCAAAACACAAAAATAAAATAAAAATCCAAATACTGACATATATACACACACAAGGTTTTGATATTGTTCACATGACGTATTAGAAACTAGTGGATATAAATTGAGTTTTGATAATGTTCACACACACACACACACACACACACACACACACACACACACATATATATATATATATATATAAAATTTTGAGGGGGCAAGGCCACCTTGGTTCCGTCATTGGTCCACCCCTGCATACAAATACCAAGGACTAAGTCTGATATTGAGAAACAAAAGATGATCCACGAGGGCACTTTTATTTTATTTAGTACTTCTGCTTTTATCATTAGTCAAAAAGATTAGTTCCTGATTCCATTTTACATTTTTAAGCAATGTATGTACTCCTTTTTCAAGCTTTATTCGTATTTACAACTCCCTTCTCTTTTAAACCCCAAAAGTAGTCCTACATTGACTTGTGAGGTTGATCTACAGTAGATTAACTAAAATTAAATATCATCCAGTAGAGCCACGTCTGAGTTCGAGACAATCATTTCTACCTATGAAAAAAGAAATTCATATTTATAAATTATTAGATGGTCATCAGTCAATCACATTTGCCTCCATCTGATTAATCGTTACCATTTAATAATTTATTGTATCATTGGACAGTTATTAGAAATGCACACGGTATAATTCTTTACAATTTTTGGTTGAATCGAAACCGGAACTGTTGAGTTTGATTCGATTTCGATTCTCCAACGGTTCTTTGTCAAATTTTTTTGTTTTAAAAAAAAACATTGACAAAATACACACTCATATTTGTGCATTCCTAGTTATAACAATATATTATAAGCTATTAGTATATATTTATATATCTTATATTATATAAATATATAGAACATTAGAACCTAGAAGCTATATGTATTTATATATATATTATATATTTATACTTTATATATAAATAGAATACTAGAATTTAGAAAGTATTAGTATTTATTTATATTTTATACTTTATATTTATTTGGAACATTATAACTTAAAAGTTATTATTATTCATTTATATATTATATATATATTTTTAACGGTTCTGAAACCGGAACCGTAGTAAACGGTTCAGTTCAATTCATCTACAATTTTGGTTTCGGTCCCGATTTCACCGTCTCTTTGTACACTCCGAACAATGACTTATGCGACTTTTTGTTTCGATTTGGGATTTGGCTAACGCGGCACACCAATCGTTTCCATATTTATAAAAATCCTAAACACACTCCAATGTGAAAATCAGAGGACAAAAAAAAAAACAAATAAAGAAACATATTTTGTATAAAAATGAGAGTGCATAACACTGAATCACTAATAAAAATATAGAGGAAAGAAGGGTAAAAAAATAAATAAAAGGCATGGGAGATGATTAATCATAGGATTTTTGGGTGAATTGAGGACCTATTTAGGAGGATTGAGTGACAAGTGACACATTCTTTTGGAATAATGGTGGTCCCTTGCCAGATAATAAGCTAGTTTTTAGCAATGATGTTTGTTTCTCTCTATCCATCCATATCTCTCTCTCTCACAAACAAACACACAAGAGCCACCCTCGTCAATCATTCTCTCCATGAACCTAAAGCGCTTAATGTACCAAATGCCAATGGGACAAAATAAAACACTGTATACATAGTAAATTAGGCCAATAACTTAAATAACAATTTTTTACTCCCAGAGAGGGAGAGATTCGAGTTCCGAGGTGGGTAAAGTTTGAATCCTTTGTAGTGCGTGTGCACACATGTAATAAGAAATTCATTTACGAGTTTGAATTCTTTATAATGCGTGTCCTTCACGAGCCTGAATTTTTTGCAATACAGCACGCACATGTGCTTTATTGAAAAAGACGGTTAGAATCACTCACACGTGTCATGCCACCCATGCAAGTAATCTAGATCGTTCGAGAATTACAGCATATGTGATGTAACAACAGAGAATTCAAAAAAGATTCGAACACTGCATACATATGAAACGACACAAGTATTGTCATTTATTAACCTTTGTGAAATAATTATTTTGATGTAATTTATATTCCAAGCTCTTGTGTTGTTACTTGTTAATTTCCATTCCACTGACTAACAATTGATTAATTAATTGCACACTTAATTTCGTTGTGTTTAAAATAATGGAAGTTGCTATACGTAAGCGATGATGAAAGTAAACTACAAGCTGACGCAAGTGAGTCTTTGAAGACTCGAACCAAAGAACTCGTGCCTAGACTTGCCACTACATGTGGTGCGCAATGTTAGACCGTTGGTTTCTAATTCTTTGAAGAAAGTCGCAATCTTTGACAAATCTTCATTAACTAACATGAACTTGTGACTTCACAGTTGGCAACGCATGAGGTGAATAGCGTTTTTGGACTAGCAACATAGGCCAAGACCTAATCAATTAGGTTGAACTACTTTAGAAAGGGTTGAACTATGATTAGTGTAATCCTCCGCTTTTTTATATTTTTTTCTCGCACTTATTATTGTCTCAGAGTGAATGACGAAAATCAGTCGTTAGATAAGATGAGTTTCACAAAAAGACGATTTGCATAATTCCACCGTTAAGTCAATCGTTAGACAAAAATGAGTTTCACAAAAGGACGCTTCGCATAATCCTACCGTTGAGTCAGTCGTTGGATAAGATGAGTTTCACAAAAGAACGATTCGCATAATCCCACCGTTGAGTCACAATGACATCAATCGTAATTCTGTTTAATTTTTCCCTCTCATATTTTCAAAAATTATTAAAAATATGTTATGACATCAGTCTTGATTTTGCTTAGCATTTTTCTTATATGATATCTAATTTTTATTCGCATTTTGTCATTTTGGACAAACTAAAATATTGTTTAGTTTGTCATTTAAAAAATAGTTTTAAATTGTACAAAAACTCTACTTGATTTTGTTTTTTGAAAACTAGTTATAAAAAAGTCTATTTTCAGAAAACTATAAAATATAGTATAAAATATAGTTTTTCGAAAACAATTTTTCTGTTTTATGTGTTTTCTGAGTTTCTGAAAATTATTTTTATAAAACTAAACCAAACAGACCTTTAACATGTTTATTAAAAAAAAATCAACTCAGTGTGACTTATTTCTTTAGCCATCCAATAAATATAGTTATTTGAAAATTATTTTTCTGTTTTTTGAAGACTGTTTTCAGAAAACTGAACCAAACAGACTTTAAGTAGTTTATTTTAAATAAATAAATAAAAATTCAACCAATTGTGACTTATTTCTTTAGCCATCCAATTCCAAGATCAAAGAATACATATAAAAGAAAAAGTAGGCATGGGAAAAAAATGCTTATGAAAAAGGGTAAACTTAATGTATGTTTAAATATAAGCCCAAATGGATCCATTCTTTCTAACACTTTTAATTAATGGAAATCACCACATTTGGGGATAAAAGATGGTCCATTTATAAAAAAGGTGGCTTAATATATAATCCCTCAAAACCTCTCAGTTAGGTCCCTATCCTAAAAGATTAGCTAGCCCACAATAGCAAAGTCAATTCTTTGAATGAACAAATGAACAAATACATGTAAGAAGAAAACATAGTCCCGATATATATATATTATATATATATATATAGACTCCGTTCATAGGCCCTAGCAGAGTTGAATTATTCAACCTTCTAGTTGGCCTTGGATACCATTACCTTCAAATTCACCCATAAACATAAGCATTGATTGGAGCATGGTTCATTAGTTAGGGTACATGATGGTACATGTACGGCACACCAAAATTAGATATGTATTTGACCATGAGGGTGTATTCATATTATAATAAATGCCATAAAACAAAGAATGGGGCCATTGACTTTTTTAAATGGTTTGATTGGTTTTATACATGTAAGAAGGTTGGCATTATCCATTTACTTCTAGGCTTTTAGTTGCCTTCAAGTTTGATGGGGAGTCTTCTTTCTAGCCATACAACTTCAGCTAAAAATATTCTATTCTAATTGCATAATTTGGATTTGGAATTTCGATTGTAGAATTTGAATATGAACAGATCAATTTTTTTTATTCTTTTTTTTTTATTTCTCATGACAATGTCTGCATTTTTTTTTTCTTATTATAACCAATGCTTCGTGAAATCATACTTATATATAATATACATAAGATTAACGTGACTCTTGTGCCACTAGAAAGTTCTTTGTATGGAAATATGAAATTTGTCTTGAAGTTGAAATTTTAAAAGAAATTTAAATACGACATAAAAAGATTGTTTTGATGTGTCATTGGACATATGACGAATTTTAGAGACTATTCAAATTAAAATGTACATCAAATTATGTTCAGTCGCATGAAATACACGTCTTACTGAAATTGAAAAATATATAACTTGAATATGATATATGTAAGTGCCCAATTAAGAGAGAATCGAAATACTACCTCATCTAGAACCATCACCACAGAAATGGACTTATAAATGTATTACTGCATATGCAAAAATAAATTTTCATGTACTGTTTGAAAAACGAGAATTTAAGTAACATAAAGTTTTAGAACATAATTTGTAGTCCAGAATAATTTAACTAAATTTGTAGAATAGAAATTAAAGATAAATATGTAAAGTTAAATTAAAGTTTAAAATCACATTCAACTAAGGCTACGTTTGGTACCCAGGAATGGAATGGAATGGAATGAAATGAAATGCGAGTGGGAATGGGATGATAATTGGAATGGATTGGTCATTCACATTCTACTGTTTGATTACAAATATAAAATGACGTAGGAATGAAATGATCATTACCATTTTAGTGTTTGGTTGGACCAATTTAAAACCTAGAATGGAATGAATTTCAAATTCAATTATCGACAATACTCCTCTCAGTGATAAATAATTTAAACTAACAAAATAATATTCTTCTATATTTTTTTAAAAAAGAAACGGCGGTGGTGGTGAAAGGTGGCAATGGTGGTGGTGGTGGACGGCAATGGAAGGCAACTACAGTGGTGGTGGTGGACGGCGATGGCAGTGATGAAAAACTGCAGTGGTGTAGGTGGTGGTGTTAGTGGAAGGCAGCAGTGGTGATGGAAATGGTGGAAGGAGGTCGTGGTGGAATGCGATAGTGGTGTAGATGATGGTGGTGGAAGGTAGTGGCGGTCGTGGTGGAAGGTGGTAGTGGTGTAGGTGGTGGTGGTGGCAGTGGTAGAAGGCGGCAACAGTGGTGGTTGTTTTTGAATTTAAAACGCTAGGTTATTTTTTGGAATATAATTTTTTGTTTTTTGTTTTTTAATTTTATTTGGGAATGAAATGACCATTTCATAAGTTAAGAGGTGGAATGAATTTTCGTTAGAGGAATGACCTGGAATGGTCTTTCCCATTTTTATTTGGATAATGCTACTTAGACAGAATTGTTAGGCAGAAATTTTTATATCCATTAGATGCATGTGGTAGGCCCCACCACATACACTCACTACATGCATCCAATGGATATAAAAGTTTTTGTCTAACCATTATATCTAACAATTCTATTTAAATATTATTTTCCTTTTAATTTTTATACCGAACAAAAGAATGGTTGAAAAGGACATATCATTCCATTGCATTCTTCCGAGCCAAAAGAAGCCGATGAATATGGTGACTCATATTAAAGATTTAGACCATTGTTTATTGAATTTAAATCTTAACTAATAATTATTTCATATTATCAAACGTACTAAATAAAGCTGAGAAATAAAAAAAATTTACACAGGTTGGTCCAACACAGCATGCATTGTATTTTCATTTCTAACCCAACCAATGCGAACTTTTTTCCAGTTCACAAGTTCTTTTAGTTGAGACTATAGTCTTTGATTGAGTAGAATAAAATTCATGTAACGAATTCCAAAGTGATTGGGAAAAAAAATTGATTATTGTTGTAAGGTCTTGTAGTTGCCCTGTATTGCAATTCTATGTAAACCAATTGTAAAGGTTTTATCAAAACTTAGTTTTAAATAATTAATGAATAAATTACAATGTAGTCTCCCTTTTTAGTAATGAGATTGGATTGATTTAAAAGCTTAAAAGAATTATCACAATATCATAAATAAAATAAGAGGCTTGTCACTCATTGTTGTGGAGCACAATTAATTATTGAGAAAATGTTTCTACTAAGTCAAATTGCCATTTAACATGCCATCTCTCTCTCCTTAACACAAACATGAAAAGAATAAAAAGAAGAAAAATAAATAAATAAATAATTGTTATGTTATCTTTTGCCTCCTTAGCGGCTCTTCTATGATTTTCATGAACCCCACATGTTCCCCACTACTTTCCCATTTTATCAATTATATATGTATAGGATAAATGTGTTATTAGAAGAGTTTTTTTCTTCTTTTTTTCATTTTTTATCTGATGAATTGAGAAAGAGGAAGTTTATCACGATGGTGTCATGATATCATTATGAGTTAGTGCACTCTTGATCCAATCAATGAACACACTCACATAATAAATGTTTAAATTCTGTTAGATTAAATTTGTAAATTCAATAAAACAAGACTTATTAGTTATTATTATTATTATGAGATCAAGATATAGTTAAAAAGATTTTTTTCCCCCTAAAAGCTCAAGTAAACGTGCATACTCATAATAAGAAAATCAATCTATATTATTGAAATATTCAATTACCTCTTATGGACCAAAATAGTGGAAACAAACGAATTTATAGCTTGTGTTACGAGTTGTTTCTGTGGCAACTTGATCCTCGTCAATAGAGCGGCTACTTGAGTCCTCTATGTGTATTCCATAATCCAAGTCTTATTGATTGATGGCTACCAAAGAGAGAGATCAAGATAGACAGCGAACTCAGAGAAATAACGGAAGGAAGAATACCAGAAGAAAAAAAACTCAGAAAGAATTCTATTTCTCAATCATTGTATTTTTTTCTCTTGTTGTTTCCTTTTATAGAGATTATGCATCGCATAACCCGAGATACGCTCCATAAAAGAGTCTATAGTTGAACCACTAAATGGGAGATAACGTGTTATCCTCATCCATTTAACTAATATCTCCCACTCAACCACATAGGCGAGTTCGAAATTCTCCATATCTCTCATCTTTTATCTCATCTCTACATACAGGAAATGGATCGTGTGACCAGACGAGAAAGACCACGGTAAGAGTACTATATTAAGCTACCATCAGACAAACATAGTACATCACTACGAACTAGTAATCTTATCTATGCCCAAGACTATTTTGTTACACCTGATTCAGCATCTGTTATCCCATTTGAGACTCATTCTCAACGCGATGCTTGAATCCTATAATCTGTATTGTATTCAAGACTATGTCTGAAAATAAATTCTAACATAGTGGCCCGGGCTATGAGGCGCAACACAACAGTGTATTATAAAATTATCTTCCCTAGCTACTTATTTTAATCTAATTGGACCTAACCGCTTCCCTAGATATGCCCCGTCGGACCGCATAATTCATAGTCTTTTATACTAAAGTAGTGACATTAAATCTTTTCTTCATAACATAGTCCTAGGTCATAAGGGTATAAGTGGAACCAAAACTATATGATTCTAAGATCTCACACCATGAACAAACATAGATATTTTCAGTTACTCTCTTTTAGTGGTCGTTTAAATAACACATACAGTATGTTACGTATGCTACGACGAGAATCCCACTCAATTGGGCATGTCATACTCAAAGAACGTCATACGAATTTTAGTCTAGTCGCTATCTCAGCACCTGACCCAATCACTCCAACACAATCACTCTTTTTTAGCGTCTGTTTGAAGGTTTGCAATCGAATAAATGTCAGGCTAATGAAATGTGTGGTATAATTCATGTTTAGTTATCACAAGAACCTCATCTTGACTATGTCAAGGCAATACATATAAAAATTCTCCCACTCAAAGAATTGTGTCTCATCTTGCTCGCTATATAAGCGCCAAGACGATTGCTTATGTGAGAGAGTCAATCCATGCCTGATGACATTTTAAGAAATGTATACAATCATCTCAATATAAACATAAAATCATATATTTATAACAATGAATATGTCCAGTACATCAAATCCTAAATAAACCCAAACTTCTAACATGGAATGTAAAAACATCTCTTGGTATAGGTTTAGTCAATGGGTCAGCCACCATACTAGTCGTGGATATATGTTTTAGGACCACCTCTCCTTGCACAATCATATCTCGAATGTAGTGATAATGAATATCTATGTGTTTAGTCTTCCCATGATACTTGTGAGCAAGTCCAAGATTACTCTGGAACCTACTGACCAATCAGACTGCGAAGCAAATGTCTGGTCGAGTACACAACATAGTGTACATCAAACTACCAATTGCACTTGCATAAGGAGTTTTAGATATCTGTTTCTTTTCTTCATCTGTCTTAGGGCATTGACCAAAATGTAAATTGCATCTTTTTTCTATAGAAGTATCAATGGGCTTGGAGTAATGCATCTAGAATCGTTCAAGGACTTTCTTTATATAAGTCTCTTGAGACAAACAAATAAGTATCTTTGAGCGATCTCGCACAATCTTCACCCCTAAAATAGTACTACCTAAGCCCATGTCCTTCATCTCAAAAGTAGAAGACAATCACTCTTGAGTGGCGACAATCTTCTTTATATTGTTCCCAACAAGCAAGATGTCATCAACATACAATGTTAGGATAAGAATACTTTTCTCGGATCATTTTATATACACATAGTGGTCCTCCTCTATCATCTCAAAATGATGAGACAAATGGTTATTTGAAACCTTTTGTGCCAATGTCTAGATGATTACTTGAGACCGTAAATAGAACGTTTGAGACGGCAAATTTTGCGCTTTTATCCTTTGACTACAAAATTCTCTAGTTGAGTCATATAGATCTCTTCGTCTAGTTCTCTATTGAGAAATGCAGTCTTAACATCTATCTGAAAAAGTTCTAAATCCATATGTGCGACAATTCTTAGGATAAGGCGAATAAAAGCAAATCTCACCACTGGAGAGAATATCTCTTCATGTTTTATACCCTTCATTTGGGTATAACCTTTCGTCACAAGACGCACTTTATATTTATCAATCAATCCATCCACTTTGCGCTTTACCTTTAAAACACATTTGATTCCAATGATGCTGCACCCATTTGGAAGATCAACTAACTCCCAAACATGATTCTTATACATTGAACTCATCTCATACTCCATAGCAATCATCCATTTTTTATAAGTCGATGAAGAGAGGACTTCATGAAAATAAGCAGGCTCATCTGTATCCAACAGAGTACATAAAAATATGTCCCCCTAAATCGCAAAACAACGACGAGGAATTACTCCACGTTCACTCCTATGAATTTGAGTCTCCAGCGAGTCTAATTATAGAGTCCCACTAGATTCCGAGCAATTGTCCTCTTTGATGACAATTTCTACTATTATCCTCTTTAGCAATTTCAGAATAAAAAATTAATCCCCACCCTCGCTAAAAGAAAAAAGTTATCTTTCAAATTCACCATCTCGTAGAGTTCAAGATTCATTTTAACATCACCAATGCTCGAGAAATCATCCTCAATAAAAGTGACATATCGCGACTCAACTGTAGTCATTCCTTTGTTAGGTTGTTCACCGTACATCACATAGCCTTTTGAGTATTCAGCATATCGAATGAAAATATTCTTATTAGCTCTTGAGCCCATCTTTCCATACTTTTGAGAAATGTTGTGAACAAAACCTGTTGACCCCCATGGACGTAAATGTCTCCATTCCTGACTTCGGCCATACCAAAGCTCATAAGGGGTCTGAAGAACTGACTTGGAAGTGGGGGTGGCAATTTTATCCGCCCTGACGGGTTTTCGCCCCACCCTAATAGAGGAGATTTGGTATGACCCTAATAGGAGTAGGGGCGGGTATAGGTTTTAAAAAAAAAAAATTGACTCAAGTTCGAGGCGGGTATGGGTATATAGTCATGCCCGACGAGTACCCGCCCCGCCCCGATTAGCAACCCCTCTAACATGATATATATAAAAATATAGTTGTTGCTAAAAAGTATTGTACCTACTCCAATTTTTTTGGATGTAGAAGCTCCAACCATAATGCCAACATGTTATTTATGTTAATATTAGACCAATAACTATATTTACTTAATTTATTTTGGAAAGCTAATCACTACAAAATAACTAGTATAAGCTTTTTTTTAAAATAATACTTTTGTGTTAATATTTATTAATTTATTTTCAAATGTATAAAATATAATGCTTAATATTGTATATTTGTTTTAGAATGTTAAAAATATGTAAACATATATGGGTAGAGTTCTTCTACCATATTTTCACACTATTTGTTTTGACATGTATTATTTTTTTTTGTTAATTTTATGTTCTAATATGTTATTTATAGTATAAATGTTCATTTATTTCATTATTAAATTTATTAATATTCATTGATTTAGTAAAAAAATAATTATTAATTTTTTAAATAAAGACATGGACTTGCAATTTATAAATGAATCATTACTTATGTCAAATGGTCTTCAAGAAATCAATAAAATTCACTAAAATACATATCACTTTCGGTGCCACTTTTAATCATCTGATACATATTATCTCTATTGTATATCACATATATGTACAAATGAGTTCGGTCACCCAACAATAATAAAAGTTTTTGCACCTAACACATCCACTTACTATACATATATCTTACAATATAACATATGATACATCTAATGTCTTATTAGGGTTAAGCACCATGTTCACACCATATATATGCATATATATACATTTCCTGCACCTCATTTCTAATGTCCACTCTCTGTTTCCTTTCATTCCTAATTTTTTTTATCAACTTTTAGCCTTATTTGAATCATAACAATTTATATTCACATTTTTTAGCCTCATTTTTTCTCACTTTCCATACTTTTAAAGTATTTTCCACACATTTACAGTACTTTTCCACACACTTAAAGTACTTTTCCACACACCTAAAACAAATACTTTTTTATGTTTTTTCTTTACAATTTTTTTATGAACTCTTACGCTTATTTGAATGATGTTTTTGCACAAAAAATTCATAAAAATTTATATTCACATTTTTAGTCTCATTTTTTCTCACTTTCCACTCATTTAAAGTACTTTTCCACTCACTTAAAACAAATACTTTTTTATGTTTTTTTTTTTCAACTTTTTTAGCAACTCTTAGCCTTAATTGAAGAATCTATTAGCACAAAAAAATCATAAAAAATCATATTCACATTTTTATGCTCATTTTTTCTCACTTTCCACACTTTTAAAGTACTATCCATACATTTAAAATACTTTTCCACACATTTGAAGTACATTTTCACACACCTAAAACAAATAATTTTTTTATGTTTTTCTTTCCAATTTTTTTAGGAACTTTTAGGCATATTTGAAGGATGTTTTTCCACAAAAAAATTATAAAAATTTATATTCACATTTTGTAGTCTCATTTTTTCTCACTTTACACTCATTTAATGTACTTTTCCACTCACTTAAAACAAATACTTTTTTATGTTTTTTTTTCCTAATTTTTTTAGAAACTTCTAGCCTTATTTGAAAGATTTATTTTCACAAAATAATCATAAAAATTTATATTCACATTTCTAGGCTCATTTTTTCTAACTTTCAACGCATTTAAAGTATTTTTCACACATTTAAAATACTTTTCCACACACCTAAAACAAATATTCTTTTATGTTTTATATTTTCAATATTTTTAGTAACTCTTAGGGATATTTGAAGGATGTTTTTGCACAAAAAAATTATAAAAAAAAATTTCACATTTTTTACTCTCATTTTTTCTCACTTTCCACTCATTTAAAGTACTTTTCCACACACTTAAAACAAATACTTTTTTATGTTTTTTCTTACTAATATTTAGCAACTTTTAGCCTTATTTGAAGGATTTATTTGAACAAAAAAATCATAAAAATTTATATTTAAATTTCTTCGGCTCATTTTTTCTCACTTTCCACACTTTTAAAATATTTTCCACACATTTAAACTACTTTACCACACACCTAAAACAAATACTTTTTTATGTTTTTTATTTCCAATTTTTTTAGGAACTCTTAGGCATATTTGAAGAATGTTTTTTCAAAAATAAATCATAAAAATTTATATTCACATTTTTTAGTCTAATTTTTTCTCACTTTCCACTCATTTAAAGTACTGTTCAACTCACTTAAAACAAATACTTTCTTTTTGTTTTTATTTTTCCAGTTTTTTTAGCAACTCTTAGCCTTATTTGAAGGATGTATTTGCACAAAAAATCATAAAAATTTATATTCATATTTTTTATTATCATTTTTTCTCACTTTCCGCACATTTAAAATACTTTTTCACACACTTAAAACAAATATTATTTTATGTTTTTTCTTTCCAAATTTTTTACCAAATCTTAGCGTTATTTGAAGGATGTATTTGCACAAAATAATCATAAAAATTTATATTCACATGTTTTAGGCTCATTTTTTCTCACTTTCCACACTTTTAAACTACTTTCCACACATTTAAAGTACTTTTCCACACACCTAAAACAAATATTTTTTTATATGTTTTTGCTTTCAAATTTTCTTAGAAACTCTTTGGCATATATGAAGGTTGTTTTTTCAAATAAGAAATCCTAAAAATTTCTATTCACATTTTTTAATCTCATTTTTTTTCACTTTCCACACTTTTAAAATACTTTCCACACACTTAAAATAAATAGTTTTTTTTTATTTCCAATTTTTTTAGGAACTCTTAGGCATATTTGAAGGATGTTTTTGCACAAAAAAATCATAAAAATATTTATTCACATTTTTTAGGCTCTTTTCCTCACTTTCACACTTTTAAAGTACTTTTTTCCACATTTAAAGTACTTTTCCACACACCTAAAATAAATACTTTTTTATATTTTTTATTTCTAATTGTTTTAGTAACTCTTAGGCGTATTTGAAGGATGTTTTTTCACAAAAAAATCATAAAAAAAAATTTCACATTTTTTAGTCTCATTTTTTCTCACTTTTCACCCATTTAAAGTACTTTTCCACACACTCATTTTTTATGTTTTTTATTTCCTATTTTTTTAGCAAATTTTAGCCTTATTTGAAGAATTTATTTGCATAAAAAAATCATAAATATTTATATTCACATATTTTAGGCTCATTTTTTGTCACTTTCCACACTTTTATAGTACTTTCCATACATTTAAAATATGTTTTCACACATTTAATGTACTTTTTCACACACCTAAAGCAAATACTTTTTTATGTTTTTTCTTTCCAATTTTTTTAGGAACTCTTAGGCATATTTGAAGGATGTTTTTGCACATAAAAATAATAAAAATTTATATTCTCATTTTGTAGTCTCATTTTTTCACATTTTCACTTATTTAAAGTACTTTTTCAGTCACTTAAAACAAATACTTTTTTTATTTTTTTTCTTTCCTAATTTTTTAGCAACTTTTAGCCTTATTTGAAGGATGTATTTGCACCAAAAAATCATAAAAATTTATATTCACATCTTCTAGGGCTCATTTTTTCTCACTATCCACACATTTAAAGTATTTTTCACACATTTAAAGTACTTATTCACACATTTAAAATACTTTTCCACACACCTTAAACAAATACTTTTATGTTTTATATTTCTAATATTTGTAGGAACTCTTAGGCATATTTGAAGGAAGTTTTTGCACAAAAAAATCATAAAACAATTTTTTGACATTTTTTAGTCTCATTTTTTCTCACTTTCTACTCATTTTAAGTATTTTGCTCACACTTAAAACAAATAATTTTTTATATATTTTTTTCATAATTTTTTAGCAACTTTTAGCCTCATTTGAAAGATGATTTTGCATAAAAAATCACAAAAATTTATATTCAAATTTTTTAGGCTCACTTTCCACACTTTTAAAGTACTTTTCACACAATTAAAGTATTTTTCCACACACCTAAAACAAATACTTTTTTATGTTTTTTCTTTCCAATATTTTTAGGAACTTTTAGGCATATTTGAAGGATGTTTTTGCACAAAAAAATCATACAAATTTATATTCACATTTTTTAGGCTCATTTTTTCTCACTTTCCACACATTTAAAGTACTTTTCCACACACCTAAAACAAATACTTTTTTATGTTTTTTATTTCTTTTTTTTAGCAAATTTTAGCCTTATTTGACGGATTTATTTGCATAAAAAAATTCATAAATATTTATATTCACATATTTTAGGCTCATTTTTTTGTCACTTTCCATACTTTTAAAGTATTTTTCATACATTTAAAATACTTTTTCACACATTTAAAGTATTTTTTCACACACCTAAAACAAATACTTTTTTATGTTTTTCTTTCCCATTTTTTTAGGAACTTTGAAGCATATTTCAAGGATGTTTTTGCACTAAAAGTCATAAAAATTTATATTCACATTTTTTAGTCTCATTTTTTTCTCACTTTTCACTCATTTAAAGTACTTTTCCACTCACTTAAAACAAATACTTTTTTATGTGTTTCCTTTCTTAATTTTTTAGTAACTTTTAGCCTTATTTTAAGGATGTATTTGCACAAAAAAATCATAAAAATTTATATTCACGTTTTCTAGGCTCATTTTTTCTCACTTTCCACACTTTTAAAGTACTTTCCACACATTTAAAATACTTTTGCACACATTTAAAATACTCTTCCACACAACTAAACCAAATACTTTTTTGAGTTTTATATTTCCAATTTTTTAAAGAATTCTTAGGCATATTTGAAGGATGTTTTAGCACACAAAAATAAAATAAAAAAAAATCACATTTTTAGTCTCATTTTTTCTCACTTTCCACTCATTTAAAGTACTTTTACACACACTTAAAAAAATACTTTTTTTAGTTTTTTCTTTCATAATGTTTTAGCAACTTTTAGCCTTATTTGAAAGATGTATTTGCACAAAAACTTTATAATAATCTATATTCACATTTTTTAGGCTCATTTCTTCTCACTTTCCACACATATAAAGTATTTTTTCACACACCTAAAACAAATACTTTCTTATGTTTTTTCTTTCCAATTTTTTTTAGGAACTTTTAGGCATATTTGATGGATGTTTTTGTAAAAAAAAATCATAAAAAATTTTATTCACATTTTTTAGGCTCATTTTTTCTCACTTTCCACACATTTAAAGTACTTTTCTACACATTTAAAATATTTTTTCACACACCTTAAACAAATACTTTTTATGTTTTTTATTTACAATTTTTTAGGAACTCTTAGGCATATTTGAATGATTTTTTTTGCACAAAAAAATCATAAAAAATTATATTCACATTGTTTAGACTCATTTTTTTCTCACTTTTCACACTTTTAAAATACTTTTTCATACATTTAAAGTACTTTTTCACACACTTAAAACAATATTTTTTAGAGGACTTGTTGACATAGACAACTAAAAGTGGAATTCACTTGCAAATGAAGAGGATTTTCCAAAATATACAAAAAAAACACCCTCCACTTTTGAAGAGGAATTCCTTCATGTCCGTTAATGTCATCTACCCGAGGTTCAGATCGAAGGGCTACATTTTTAAAATATATATATATATATAAACAAAATAAATGAAAGGAAGCATTATCTGTCAAAAAAACATATGCTTACCCAACCACCCATATTATTGGCTGCATCTCTTTCATCATCATGATTGGTTGAATTATTCACCTGACAACAAATGACAACTGCTGTCAATACCTTATTATGCTGCAAAGTTTACTCAAATGGTATTGTGAGTAGTTTTATGTGTTGAGCAAGTTTCAAATACTATTTTAATCTCATTCTAGTTACCAATTTTTCAAAAATAAGGCTACTTTCATTTTTGACTACCCATAACAGGTTTGCTGTAGTATACTCCATAAATTGGTGCTAATAAGGTTCTAAGGATGCTGTCATGAACTTAAACAAGTAGTTTGAGGTCATAAATCGGTGCTGATAAGGTTCTAAGGCTGCTATCATGAACTTAAACAAGTAGTCTGAGCTCCAATACGAAGTAAGTTTAGTTTATTAAAGTTGACATTGAAATAATTCACCCCTCCCCTTTTGGTTCATCACCGAACAATGTAAAAGTAAATAAAATTGGCACCAACCTGACTCAAAATTGTATTTGGACAATAAGATACTTGTGAGCCAAGTGTGTTCATTTGTGTGATGGTTTGTGAAAACTCATGCGTCATTGCTTTTGCATTTCTTGGCGGTGGACTAGGTTGTTAGAACATCCATGCGTACTTGCGAATTTCAGCACCCTAAAAAAAATTGAATTTGGGGATTAGTTGGTATATTAAAATAATTTGAAGTATTATAAAATTATAAAATGTCACTCACATTAATTTTCACGAAAGATTCAACAGGTTGTTTTGAACACTTATTTTGCTTCTGTATAGCTTGCTCACGTTTTGATTTGAATCTTTTTTTTTTTTTTTGCCCTTCTGATGTGTCCCTTTTTTTAAGACCCCTAACAGTAATGTCATGACCACTTTGTTGGCAAGTAACGTGAATTTGAAGACCATGGCCAACTTTGCATGACTCAGAAGCATCATGCGCCAAACATTTTTGCCTTCTACCATCTTCTATAAGGTTAAGCAATTGTTTCCCATGTATGATGGATAAATTGTAATCATCTTCGCTCTTTGATGCCACCGAACTAATGCGAGTAAATAGACGACACATGTTTCTAAACCGATGGCTTTGTTGCAAATTAGGATCCGCTTGTACTTCATGGCGAATGCAATCCAACACTACCCCATCTCTCACCTATTGGGTCCAACATTTTACTATGTATTCCTCTGGTAATTTAGTTTTGTGCAATATTTCTTTGATGACCTTTATCATGTGCAAACACGAACGCCTTCCATTGAGAACTTCCCACAGTTACATGTTACGTAGTCATCTGCTCTCCTCCACCTTACACGCCGTTCTGGACTATATCCATCAAGTGCAACAAGTTTGTATATAAATTTTTCATCCTCAAGATCTGGTTCTCTGAAATAATAATTAACCGTCTATGCAAATTCTTGTTCAACCAACTTAAAAATAAGTATTGTGTATATCTCACCAGTATGGTCTAGCATATTATTTGGATATGTAATTTTTGGCAATTTATGAGCCAAATTGTACTCCACGTGAAATTCTTTGAACCTTTTCTCACTGACCAACCTATCAAAGTGTTTGAAAATTCAGGAATAGAATGGTCTGATTTCAAGAAGCCTTTCAAGCAAACATTCAGGCTTTCACTGAGTTGTGTGCTGCGCATACCAGCTGTCCAAGAGTCTTCTACATATGTCTTTGCCCATTTCGTCCTTAAATTATACAAATTCGATAACCATTTGCTACCATTCATATCATACTTAGTTAACACAGAATTCCAACTTGATATGAAATCACCTTCATCCTCATGGTGCTTCATAAAGTTGGATAAGATGTATGTAATACTCACCTAGATGTTTCTCAGCGTTTTGCATTATATGCCATGTATAGAGATTGTGGTGTGTCCCAGGCATCACCAATGCTAATGTTTTTGCTATAGCCGCATCTTGGTTGGTTATAATTGTCCTCAGATCTTTATGAGACATTGCAAGCAAAAATGTCTCAAACAACTAAATAAACGAGTCCGTCGTCTCATCAAACATCAAACCAGCTCCAAATATAACTGATTACTTGTGATGATTAAGACCAACAAAAGTGGCCAAAGGCCAATTAGCATTGCTGACCTTATATATGGTATCGAAGATACAACATCTCCAAAATACCTGTAGTCAATAATCATACGTGCATCTGCCCAAAATATATTGGTTATCGTCTCCTCATTGTCTAACTGAACTACATGAAAGAAGGAAGGATTGTCCAATAACTAGGATTAGAAATACTCAAATATGTATCCGCCTCTCCAAATTCCAACTGTTATTGTTTCTTGGTTCTCAAATAATTTTTTTGGTCTACTTTTGTAAACCCAATTGCTTCTCTTGGCCCAACTTGTCTTCCCATTAGTTCGTATAAGGAACCAACGAATAATCCAAAATCATCGACTATGTTGAGGTCAATTGTCTGAGCTAGAGAGACGTTTCATTATGAATGAATAAAGTGAGTGCAATCTTTTTTAATTAATTCATGATTGTGTTCTTCTTTAAATATGTCTATGAAAAATATTCCTTCTGATCTTTCAAACTTTATGTGCATTCGGGCATGACATTCGGTCCTCGTTTTTGCTCTAACTTCTTTTGTAAGAAGGTCCCTTTTGTCTTTTTCTCTATAATCCTCCTTACTACATACAAATTGCGCCGAAGTAATTTCCCCATTTTGATTGCTTCTATTGGCATAATCCTTTCTTATGCCAAATCCAACTTCACGTCTATATGCAATATAAAAGTTGTATGCTTTTTGGACGGACTCAAACACCATTCCATTAATCAGTTTAAGCTGTGATATACCAGAAGGACTATGCAAAGCCGGACTTTCCATTCAAATAAACTACCTATAATAAAATAATAAAGTGTATTAGAGAGTCTGTTAAAAATTCATCTAAAATGTTCATTCCAACACATTTATTTCAAAAACCTTAGATTTAATGAGTTGGAGTTTATTTTATTTTATAGATTCAATATTCATAATATTATTCACATACAAACTTAAATCGCATAATGAACAATATTATTCGTAATATAACAAAAAAAAAAAATCAAACCTAGAAATAATTTCAAACCTAGACAACACAATACAAGGAAAGGGAAGAGAGAGATTGAATTACAGGAAATGAATCAAAGAAGCAAAGGATCACACCAATGTTTGCTATAAGAATTGCCTACCAACTCATAAAGCCTACACAAGTCTAGTTATAAAGGTTAAATATTAAGAACCCACAACAGTTCTTCCTCATGAAAGAGCGACTCCGTTGTAGAGAGAAAAAACAAGAGCTCGCGGCCTACAAGGCTGATCCGAGGCAATCTCAGTACGTGCAAGATTTCTCTGAAGAACAACAAGCTCAAAACAGAGATCACTGGTTAAATAATAGGCTCATGAGTAGGAGGAGGGATTCTCTTCTTGACATCATCTTTGGAGGATAAGTAGTAGCAGCAAGATCCTCTAAATGGGTATCTCAAGATGGAAAACCATTGAGAGAGTAGATGAAGTGGGACAGAGATGGTGATCACGAAGGTGGTGGTTTTTGGCGGGAGAGCAATCTAATAATCAAATACATTTTATTGTCATTTTATTTAAATAAAAATCAAATTTATATATACACATTTATTAATGCAATATTTATTCTTTGATAACTTTTATGTCTTCCTCCTAACATAAAAAATCGAAAGTGAGAAAAAATGAAATTAAAAAATGTGAATATAAATTTTTATAATTTTTTTGAAAAAATTATTCTTTCAAATAAGGCTAAGATTTGCTAAACAAAATGGAAAGAAAAAACATAAAAAAAGTATTTGTTTTAAGTGTGTGAAAAACTACTTTAAATGAGTGGAAAGAAAGAAAAAATGAGATTAAAAAATGTGAATATAAATTTTTATAATTTTTTCATGCAAAAATATCCTTTATATATGACTAAGAGTTCCATAGAAAAATTGGAAAGAAAAAACATAAAAAATTATTTGTTTTAAGTGTGTGAAAAAGTAATTTAAATGTGTGTAAAGTATTTTAAAAGTGTGGAAAGTGAGGAAAAATGAGACTAAAAAATGTGAATATAATTTTTTATGATTTTTTTGTGCAAATACATCCTTCAAATATGCCTAAGAGTTCCTAAAAAAATTTGAAACAAAAAACATAAAATAAAAAAAAAATTGCTTTAGGTGTGTGGAAAAGTACTTTAAGTGTGTGGAAGTACTTTAAAAGTGTGAAAAGTGAGAAAAATGAGCCTAAAAAATATGAATATAATTTTTTATGATTTTTTTGTGCAAATAGATCCTTCAAATATGCCAAAGAGTTCCTAAAACAATTGGACAAAAAAAAAAATATTTGTTTTAAGTGTGTGGAAAATACTTTAAAAGTTGGAAAGTGAAAAAAATGAAATTAAAAAATGTAAATATAAATTTTTTTGATTATTTTGTGCAAAAACATCATTCATATATGCCTAAGAGTTCCAAAAGAAATTAGAAAGAAAAAAACATAAAAAAGTCTTTGTTTTAGGTGTGTGGAAAAGTACTTTAAAAGTGTGAAAAGTCATAAAAAATGAACCTAAAAAATGTGAATATAATATTTTATGATTTTTTTTGTTCAAATACATCATTCAAATATGCCTAAGAGTTCCTAAAAAAATTGGAAAGAAAAAAAATTATTTGTTTTAAGTGTGTGGGAAGTACTTTAAAAGTGTGGAAAATGAAAAAAAAATGAGATTAAAAAATGTGAATATAAATTTTTATAATTTTTTTGTGCTAAAACATCCTTCGTATATGCCTAAGAGTTCCTAAAAAAATTGGAAAGAAAAAACATAAAAAAATATTTGTTTTAGGTGTGTGGAAAAGTACTTTAAAAGTGTGAAAAGTGAGGAAAAATGTGAATATAATTTTTTATGAGTTTTTTGTGCAAATACATCTTTCAAATAAGGCTAAGAGTTGCTAAAAAAATTGGATAAAAAACATAAAAAAGTATTTGTTTTAAGTGTGTGAAAAAGTACTTTAAATGAGTGGAAAGTGAGAAAAATGAGATTAAAAAATGTGAAGATATATTTTTATGGGCAAATACATCCTTCAAATAACGCTAAAAGTTGCTAAAAAAATTGGAAAGAAAAAACATAAAAAACCATTTGTTTTAAGTGTATGGAAAAGTATTTTAAATGAGTGGAAAGTCAAACAAAATGAGATTAAAAAATGTGAATATAAATTTTTATGATTTTTTTGTGCAAATACATTCTTCAAATAAGGCTAAGAGTTCCTAAAAAAATTGGAAAGAAAAACATAAAAAAATATTTGTTTTAAGTGTGTGGAAAGTGCTTTAAATATGTGAAAAAAGTACTTTAAATGAGACTAAAACACGTGAATATAAATTTTTATGATTATCTTGTGCAAAAACATTCTTCAAATATGCCTAAGAGTTCCTAAAAAATTAAAAATAAAAAATAAAAAAATATTTGTTTTAGGTGTGTGGAAAACACTTTAAATATGTGGAAAATTACTTTAAATTTTAACTATGTGAAAAGTACTTTAAAGTGTGGAAAGTTTGAAAAAATGAGCCTAAAAAATATGAATGAAAATTTTTATGAATTTTTTGTGCAAATACATCCTTCAAATAAGGCTAAGAGTTGCTACAAAAATTGGAAAGAAAAAACATAAAAAAGTATTTGTTTAAAGTGTGTGGAAAAGTACTATTAATGAGTGGAAAATGAAAAAACAATGAGAATAAAAAAAGTGAATATAATTTTTTATGATTTTTTTGTGAAAACACATACTTCAATATGCCTAGGAGTTCCTAAAAAAATTGAAAAGAAAAAACATAAAAAATTATTTGTGTTAAGTGTGTGGAAAAGGTATTTAAGTGTGTGAAAATTACTTTAAATGTGTAAAAACTACTTTAAAAGTGAGAAAAAATGAGCCTAAAAAATGTGAATATAAATTTTTAATATTTTTTTGTGCAAATACATGATTCAAATAAGGCTAAGAGTTACTAAAAAATTTGAAAAGAAAAACATAAAAAAGTATTTGTGTTAAGTGTATGGAAAAGTACTTTAAACGAGTGAAAAGTGAGAAAAAATGAGACTAAAAAATGTGAATATAAATTTTTATGATTTTTTTGTGCAAAAACATCCTTCAAATATGCCTAAGAGTTCTTAAAAAAATTGGAAAGAAAAAACACAAAAAAATATTTGTTTTAAGTGTGTGGAAAGTACTTTAAATGTGTGGAGAAGTATTTTAAATGTGTGAAAAGACTTTAAAAGTGTGAAAAGTGATAAAAAAAATGAGCCTAAAAAATGTGAATATAACAGTTTGTGATATTTTTGTTCTAATACATCCTTCAAATAAGGCTACGAGTTACTAAAAACATTGGAAATAAAAAACTTAAAAAAGTATTTGTTTTAAGTGTGTGGAAAAGTACTTTAAATGAGTGGAAAATGAGAAAAAATGAGACTAAAAAATGTGAATATAAATTTTTATGATTTTTTTGTGCAAATAAATCTTTCAAATAAGGCTAAGAGTATCTAGAAAAATTGGAGGGAAAAAACATAAAAAATATTTATTTTAAGTATGTGGAAAAGTAGTTTAAATGAGTAGAAAGTGAGAAAAAATGAGAATAACAAAATGTGAATATAAATTTTTATGATTTTTTTGTGCAAATAAATCTTTCAAATAACGCTAAGAGTATCTAGAAAAATTGGAGGGAAAAACATAAAAAATATTTATTTTAAGTATGTGGAAAAGTAGTTTAAATGAGTGGAAAGTGAGAAAAAATGAGAATAACAAAATGTGAATATTAATTTTTATGATTTTTTGTGCAAAAAAATCCTTCAAATATGCCTAAGAGTTCATAAAAAAAATTCGAAAGAAAAAACATAAAAAGGAATTTGTTTTAGGTGTGTGGAAAAGAACTTTAAATGTGTGGAAAATACTTTAAATGTGTTGAAAGTGAGAAAAAATGAGCCTAAAAAATGTAAATATAATTTTTTATGATTTTTTTGTAATCCTTCAAATATGTCTAAGAGTTCCTAAAAAAATTGAAAAAAAAAGTATTTGTTTTAAGTGTGTGGAAGTATTTTTAAAGTGTGAAAAAGGAAAAAAAATGAGATTAAAAAATGTGAATATAAATTTCAATGATTTTTTTTTTTGCAAATACATCCTTCAAATAAGGCTAAGAGTTCCTAAAAAATTGAAACGAAAAAACATAAAAAAGAATTTGGTTTAAGTGTGTGAAAAAATATTTAAATGTGTGAAAAGTAAATGTGTGGAAAGTGAGAAAAAATGAGACTAAAAAATATAAATATAATTTTTTATAATTTTTCTATTCAAATACATCTTTCAAATAAGGCTAAGAGTTCCTAAAAAAATTGGAAAGAGAAAAAAAAGTATTTGTTTTAATAGTGTGGAAAGTATTTTAAATGTGTAGAAAAGTACTTTAAATGAGACTAAAAAATGTGAATATAAATTTTTATGATTTTTTTGTGCAAAAACAACCTTCAAATATGCCTAAGAGCTCTTAAAAATTTTGGAAAGAATAAACACAAAAAAATATTTGTTTTAAGTGTGTGGAAAAGTACTTTAAATGTGCGAAAATTACTTTAAAAGTGTGGAAAGTGAGAAAAAAATGAGGCTAAAAAATGTGAATATAACAATTTATGATTTTTTTGTTCTAATACATCCTTCAAATAAGGCCAAGAGTTACTAAAAACATTGGAAATAAAAAAACATAAAAAGTATTTGTTTTAAGTGTGTGCAAAAGTACTTTAAATGAGTGGAAAGTGAGAAAAAATAAGATTAAAAAATGTTAATATAAATTTTTTGTGCAAATATATCCTTCAAATAAGGCTAAGAGTATCTAGAAAAATTCGAAAGAAAAAACATAAAAAAATATTTGTTTTAAGTGTGTGGAAAAGTAGTTTAAATGAGTGGAAAGTGAGAAAAAATGAAAATAAAAAATGTGAATATTAATTTTTATTATTTCTTCTGCAAAAACATCCTTCAAATATGCCTAAGAGTTCCTAAAAAAGTTCAAAATAAAAATCATAAAAATGAATTTGTTTTAGGCGTATGGAAAAGAACTTTAAATGTGTGGAAAATACTTTAAATGTGTTGAAAGTGAGAAAAGATGAGCCTAAAAAATGTGAATATGATTTTTTTGTGCAAATACATCCTTCAAATATGCCTAAGAGTTTCTAAAAAAATTATTTATTTTAAGCGTGTGGAAAGTACTTTAAAAGTGTGGAAAACGAAAAAAAAATATGAGATTAAAAAATGTGAATATAAATTTTTATGATTTTTTTGTGCAAATACATCTTTCACATAAGGCTAAGAGTTTCTAAAAAACTTGAAAATAAAAAACATCAAAAAGAATTTGTTTTAAGTGTGTGAAAAAGTATTTAAATGTGTGGAAAGTACTTTACATGTGTGGAAAGTGAGAAAAAATGAGACTAAAAGATATGAATATAATTTTTTATGATTTTTCTGTGCAAATATATCTTTCAAATAAGGCTAAGAGTTTCTAAAAAATTGGAAAGAAAAAACAAAAAAATAGTATTATTTTTAATAGTGTGGAAAGTACTTTAAATGTGTAGAAAAGTACTTTAAATGAGACTAAAAAATGTGAATATAAATTTTAATGTTTTTTTTTTCCAAAACATCCCTCAAATATGCCTAAGAGTTCCTAAAAAAAATTGGAATGAAAAAACATAAAAAAAAAAACATTTGTTTTAGGTGTGGAAAAGTACTTTAAATGTGTGGAAAGTGAGAAAAATTGAGCCTAAAAAATGTGAATATAAATTTTTATGATTTTTTTGTGTAAATAAATCCTTCAAATCAGGCTAAAAGTTGCTAAAAAATTAGGAAGGAAAAAACAAAAAAAAAAAGTATTTGTTTTAAATGTGTAGAAAAGTACTTTAAATGAGTGAAAAGTGAGAAAAAATGAGACTAAAAACAAAAACATCCTTCAAATATGCCTAAGACTTTCTAAAAAAATTGGAAAGAAAAAACATAAAAAAGTATTTGTTTTAGGTGTGTGGAAAAGTGCTTCAAACGTGTGGAATGTGAGGAAAAATGAGGTTAAAAAATGTGAATATAAATTTTTATGATTTTTTGTGTGCAAATAAATCCTTAAATGGGGCTAAAAGTTGCTAAAAAATTAGGAAATAAAAAGCATAAAAAAATATTTGTTTTAAGTGTGTGGAAAAGTAGTTTAAATGAGTGCAAGGTGAAAAACAATGAGATTAAAAAATGTGAATATAAATTTTTATGGTTTTTTTTTTTTGTGAAAATACATCGTTTTGTTTTAAGTGTGTGCAAAAGTACTTTAAATGTGTGAAAAATTACATTAAAAGTGTGGAAAGTGATAAAAAAATGTGAATATAAATTTTTATAATATTTTTGTGCAAATACATCCTTTAAATACGGCTAAGAGTTGTTAAAAAAATTGGAAAGAAAATACATAAAAAAGTATTTGTTTTAAGTGTGTGGAAAAGTACTTTAAATGAGTGGAATGTGAGAAAAAATGTGAATATATATTTTTATGTTTTTTTTGTGCAAATACATCTTTCCTTTCAATTAAGGCTCAGAGTTCCTAGAAAAATTGGAAAGAAAAAACATAAAAAATTATTTGTTTTAAGTGTGTGAAAAAGTAATTTAAATGTGTGTAAAGTATTTTAAAAGTGTGGAAAGTGAGGAAAAATGAGACTAAAAAATGTGAATATAATTTTTTATGATTTTTTTGTGCAACTACATCTTTCAAATAACGGTAAAAGTTTATAAAAAATTGGATAGAAAAAAAATAAAAAAGGTATTTGTTTTAAATGTGTGGAAAAGTACTTTAAATGAGTGCAAAGTGAGAAAAAATGAGATTAAAAAATGTGAATATATATTTTTATGATTTTTTTGGGCAAATACGTCATTCAAATAAGGCTAAAAGTTGCAAAAAAAATAAAACTATTTGTTTTAAGTGTGTGGAAAACTACTTTAAATGAGTGGAAAGTGAAAAAATGAGATTAAAAATTGTGAAAAAATTTTATGATTTTTTTGTGCAAATACACCCTTCAAATCAAGATAAGAGTTCCTAAAAAAATTGAAAAAAAAAAAATTATTTGTTTTAAGTGGTTGGAAAAGTACTTTAAATGTGTGTAAAATTACTTCAAATGTGTGTAAAATACTTTAAAAGTGTGAAAGTGAGAAAAATTGAGAATAAAAAAAGTTAATTTAAATTTTTATAATTTTTTTGTTAAAATATATCCTTCAAATAAGGCTATGAGTTGCTAAAACAATTGGATAGAAAAAATATAAAAAAGTATTTGTTTTATGTGTGTGAAAAAGTTCTTTAAATGAGTGGAAAGTGAAAAAAAATGTGATTAAAAATTGTGAATATTAATTTTTTTTGATTTTTTGTGCAAATACATCCTTCAAATAAGGGTAAGAGTTACTAAAAAAATTGGAAAGAAAAAACATAATAAAGTATTTGTTTTAATTGTGTGGAAAGTACTTTAAATAAGTAGAAAAGTACTTTAAATGAGACTAAAAATTTGAATATAAATTTTTATGATTTTTTTGTACAAAAACATCCTTCAAATATGCATAAGAGTTCTTTAAAAAGTTGGAAAGAAAAAACATAAAAAAATATTTGTTTTAGGAGTGTGGAAAAGTACTTTAAATGTGTGGAAAGTGAGAAAAAATAAGCCTAAAAAATGTGAATATAAATTTTTATGATTTTTTTGTGCAAATAAATGCTTCAAATAAGGCTAAATGTTTCTAAAAAATCAGGAGAGAGAAAACATAAAAAAGTATTTGTTTTAAGTGTGTGGAAAAGTACTTTAAATGAGTGAAAAGTGAAAAAAAAATGAGACTAAAAATTGTGAATATAATTTTTTATGAATTTTTTTTGTGAAAATACATCCTTAAAATAAGGCTAAGAGTTCCTAAAAAAATTAGAAAAAAAAACATAAAAAAATATTTATTTTAAGTGTGTGGAAAAATACTTTAAATGCATATAAATTACTTTAAAAGTGTGAAAAGTGTGAAAAAATGAGTCTAAAAAATGTGAATTTAAATTTTTATGATTTTTTTTGTAAAAATACATCCTTCAAATGTGGCTAAGAGTTGCTAAAAAAATTGGAAAGAAAATACATAAAAAAGTATTTGTTTTAAGTGTGTGGAAAACTATTTTAAATGAGTGGAAAGTGAGAAAAAAATATGATTAAAAAATGTGAATATATATTTTTATGATTTTTTTGTGCAAATACATCCTTCAAATAAGGATAAGATTTCTAAAAAAATTAGGACAAAACAAAAATAAAAAATAATTTTTTAAGTGTGTGGAAAAGTACTTTAAATGGGTTAAAAAGTACTTTAAATGAGTGAAAAAGTGAAAAAAAAATGAGATTACAAAATGTGAATATAATTTTTTATGAATTATTTTTGTGAAAATACATCCTTCAAATATGGCTAAGAGTTCCTAAAAAAATTGGAAATAAAAAACAAAAAAAATATATTTATTTTAAGCGTGTGGAAAAGAACTTTAAATGCATATAAATTACTTTAAAAGTGTGAAAAAATGAGACTAAAAAATGTGAATTTAAATTTTTATGTCTTTTTTGTGAAAATACATCCTTCAAATATGGCTAAGAGTTGCTAAAAAATTGGAAAGAAAATACATAAAAAAGTATTTGTTTTAAGTGTGTGGAAAACTACTTTAAATGAGTGAAAAGTGAGAAAAAATAAGATTAAAATGTGAATATATATTTTTATGATTTTTTTTGTATCCTTCAAATAAGGATAAGATTTCTAAAAAAATTGGACCAAACAAAAATAAAAAAGGTATTTGTTTTAAATGTGTGGAAAAGTACTTTAAATGAGTGAAAAGTGAAAAAAAATGAGATTAAAAAATGTGAATATAATGTTTTATGACTTTTTTTTTTGTGAAAATACCGCCTTCAAATAAGGCTAAGAGTTCCTAAAATAATTAGAAAGAAAAAAAATAAAAAAAAATTATTTTAAGTGTGTGGAAAAGTACTTTAAATGCATATAATTTGCTTTAAAAGTGTAAAAAGTGTGAAAAAATGAGACTAAAAAATGTGAATTTAAATTGTTATGATTTTTTTGTGAAAATACATCCTTCAAATATGGCTAAGAGTTGCTAAAAAAATTAGAAAGAAAATACATAAAAAGTATTTGTTTTAAGTGTGTGGGAAAATATTTTAAATGAGTGAAAAGTGAGAAAAAAAATATGACTAAAAAATGTTAATATATATTTTTAATGTTTTTTTGTGCAAGTACTTTAAATGTGTGGAAAGTAAGGAAAAATGAGACTAAAAAATGTGAATATAAATTTTTATGATTTTTTTTTTTGTGTAAATACATCCTTCAAATATGGCTAAGAGTTTCTAAAAAAAATGGATAGAAAAAACATAAAAAGGGTATTTGTTTTAAGTGTGTGGAAAAGTACTTTAAATGAATGGAAAGTCAGAAAAAATGAGATTAAAAAATGTGAATATATATTTTTGTGATTTTTTTGGGAAATACATCATTTAAATAAGGTTAAAAGTTGCTAAAAAAATTGAAAAGAAAAAACATAAAAAATTATTTGTTTTAAGTGTGTGGAAAAGTATTTTAAATAAGTGGAAAGTGAAAAAAAATAAGATTAAAAAATGTGAATATAAATTTTTATGATTTTTTTGTGCAAATACATCCTTAAAATAAGGCTAAGAGTTCCTAAAAATTTTGAAAATAAAAAACATAAAAAAGTTTTTGTTTTATGTGTGTGAAAAAGTACTTTAAATGTGTGGAAAAGTACTTCAAATTTGTGTAAAGTACTTTAAAAATGTGAAAATTGAGAAAAAAATGAGACTAAAAATGTGAATATAAATTTTTATGAATTTTTTTGTGAAAATACATCCTTAAAATAAGGCTAAGAGTTGCTACAAAAATTGGGAGGAAAAAACATAAAAAAGTATTTGTTTTAAGTGTGTGAAAAAGTACTTTAAATGAGTGGAAAGTGAAAAAAAAATGAGATTAAAAAATGTGAATATAAATTTTTATGATTTTTTGGGCAAATACATCCTCCAAATAAGTCTAAGAGTTACTAAAAAAATTGGAAAGAAAAAGAATAAAAAAGTATTTGTTTTAATTGTGTGGAAATTATTTTAATTGTGTGGAAAAGTACTTTAAATGAGACTAAAAAATTTGAATATAAATTTTTTTGATTTATTTGTGCAAAAAAACACTTCAATTATGCCTAAGTGTTTCTAAAAAAATTGGAAAAAAAATATAAAAAATATTTGTTTTAAGTGTGTGAAAGTCCTTTAAATGTGTGGAAAGTGAATAAAAATGAGACAAAAAAATGTGATTATATATTTTTATTATTATTTTGTACAAAAACATAATTCAAATATGGCTAAAATTCCTAAAAAAATTGGAAATAAAAAACATAGAAAATGATTAGTTTTGAGTGTGTGGAAAATAATCGTAAACTTGTAGAAATTGACTTTTTTTATGGACATTCGTGCTATAGTGTGAAAGTCAAATCAATTTGAGATTAATATGATTACACAAATAAATCATAGCAGTTGATGTTCACATTTTTAACTCTAACTTACACACATTTAAAAGTACACTTCTATATATTTTGCAATTTTTTTCACACACCTGCAATAGTTTTCACTCACAAAAAATAAATAATTTTTTATGTTTTTGCTTTCCCTTTTTTTAGAAACATTTAAGCACAATTTTTTTCTAAACATTTTAAAAAAATATTAAAGTGTATATGTTTTAAGTGTGTGAAGAAACATTTTAACTTTAAAGTTGTGAAGAATTACTTTTAGTGTGTGGACATGAATTGAAAAAATTATAACTTTTTTGTCTTAAGTTAAAACATAGCCTAAGTTATACTCAAATTGAAGCTCTCGGAATATTTTATTTAACAAAATTAGTTTTATCAAAAAATATTATTTGTAGTAAAAGTTATGGACTTTTAAGTGAAAAGAAAAAAAAGTGTAAAGTATATATATATATAGGGTTAAGTGCATTAAACCCCATGAACTATCACTAGATTGCAAGAAACTCCCTTGAACTACAAATTGATCCCTTGAACTGTAAGAAACATACACTTAAGGACAAACCTATGAAGCACGGATACTTCCCCGGAGGCGCCGTGGCCGTATCGGATACGTATTCGATACGGATACGGCCAGGATACGGCCGGACACGTATCGGATACTCCCGGGAAGTATCCATTTTTTTTTAAATAATTTTTTTTTTTTTCGGATACGGCACGGATACGGCAGGATACGGCCAGGATACTTCTCGGATACGTTTGATTTTTTTTTTTTTTTTTGTTAATTTTTTTTTAAAGATGGTAGTCATATTGTAATATTAAAATTTAAAAAGCTTAGTTAAAATGTGGGGTTTAATTTGTAATAAATCAAAAGATCTTTAATGTTGAAAAAAAAAGATCATTTAAGTTAAAACTTAAAACTTAATTTGTGTTCTATTAATTTTTTTGTATAATATATAAAATATTTATATATATATATATTTGCCGTATCCCGCCGTACCCGTATCCTATTTTTTTGAGATTTGCCGTATCGCCGTATCCGTATCGTGTCGTATCCGTATCCCGTATCCGTATCAGTGCTTCATAGGGACAAACCCTCAATTAGCATTTAACAAAAAAGCCAAATTACTTTTTTGTCCTTAGTTAAAATGTATGCTTGTTGGTAAAGTAAACTAAGGTTCTATTAACACTTTCGATTCTTGATTTTAGTTTTCATTTTTATTTTTTGAAAGTCACAGTAGAAATTGTGTTTGGTAACGCATTTTTCATTTCTAAAAAAATGAAAGTGATGTCGAAATTTTGGCAATCCTTAAACATAATTTAAAAACTTCATAACAAAGATTTCAGTTTCAGATTTCATTTTTTAGTTCAAGTTTTTATTTCTGATTTTTTTATAAAATACAATAAATAATTTTTTTTCTTGCTCAAACATATAATATAATATAATACAATAAATTAAAATTTTATAAAAAAATAGAAAATACAATAAATAAAAGAGTGGTTACTCAAAAAATATAAATATAACAAAATAAAATACAATAAATAAAAAATATAAACAAAATAAAATAAATACAAAATTATTAGAGAATAAGAAAAAAATATTTTATAAAATACAAAAAATAATATATATATATATAAATATAAAGATATATATATATAATAATAATAATAAAAAATATATATAAAGATATATATAAGAAGAAAATACAATAAAATAAGAGTTATATATATAATATAAAAATATAATGTAATAAATACAAAATTATAAATCAATAAGAATAGAAAAACTTTTACAAAATACAATAATATATATATATATGTATATATATATATAAATATAATATATATGTAAAGAGATATATAAGAAGAAAATACAATAAAATAAGATATGTTAGTTATGTTAATTGTAAAGGCTGATATATAAGGTGTATTTATATATATAATGGGTCTAACAGTTATAAGGGTATTTTTGACATTCTAAATTTAGGATAGGTCAAGTGTGTCCACTACAGTTAAATTTTGGACAGATTTGGGATTTATTACAGAGAGAAAAGTTAGTTCAGGGAGTTAAATGTTTAATTGATAGTTTATGAGTTTTTTTTAGAGAAAAGATAGTTCAAGAAAATTTAATGTACTTAAGCCATATATATATATATATATATATATATATAGATGGTACGAATATAATAAGATAACATATGCATATATTGCTATATTAAAATATTGAAAAGGTACGTAACAGAAAGAAAACGGAGCAGAGAAAGGTCAAAAAAGGAACTTAGCAACTTAGTACGCCAAACGATGTCGTTTTTCTCTATTGAACAGGTACACACCGTTACAGCAGAGGATCCAGTCCCTATAGAACCTTATGGTAGGATGATGTTGTTAACCGGAATTTATATATGTATATATATATATATATATATATATATATATGTCCATCCATGAGTGTGAGTGATTTTCTTTGTTGGGGGGAAGTTAGCATCTCTCTGTCATCAATGAATATGGGGAAGACTGACTACGCTCCACCACCTAAAGACCTCATGATGTAGGTAAGAGGGCGGTGCTCAAAACCGTACGAACCAGATGTTCCCACCGTCACAAATCCCACCATAGATATTACGATTCTGACGTCTTCCTTGTCCTTGTCACCAAAGATGCTCTTTGTCTAGACGTTCCCATTGTAACCGGACTAAACCCGACCCGCTTCTGTCATCGTCAATTTCCTTATCTTTTAATCCACAATACAATTCTTTTATATATATATATATATATATACACACACACTAGTGTATAGTGGTGGATGCTGTATTATTATGTATACACAATCGTTAAATAAAGTAATTTTAAATTGTAGATAAAAGAAATATATTCTGAACTATAAAATTAATTTTTTAATTACTTTTGACTTTTAAGTTGAATTTTTTGTTTTTATTATACCAAACTTTTATATTATATAAATATTAAAAATATACGGAATATATATTTAGATATCACATTTTTGTTACAGATTGATTGATGTGACAATCATTTGACTCTTAAACGAGAAAACAAAAATTTTTTATTAGATACTATTTATTGGGCGACTCCACAAGCATTACTCAAATATATCTTCTAGATCGGTATGAGAGACACCATCATACTCATTTTGAAGGATTGCCCAACTTTGTCCTTCCAAGCCATGCTTTTGTCACCAGACATGCGTCATTCTAATGGTGTTAGACATCGGCCCCCTCCTTGGTCTAAACACATTGTTAGTACAGCTGAGGATTTCAACACCTTGGATATTTCGTTGTTTAGAAGGTATATATATGCCCCTCTCTCTCTCCCCGTGATGATTAATAAAATAATCTTCTATTTTTGCTGAGTGAAGAATTTCTCTCTCTATATATATATATATATATATTTATTTCTTAATTGTTGATAGAAGTGACCATTCATGTTTCCATGTCTATTCTTGTCATTTCATGACATAGGTATTGTGTTATACAAATTGACCAAATTAACATGAGCACAACATAATTATAAATGGATCAAATCTAATACGAACATAACACATTTAATTAAATAAATTTAATCAAGTTATAAATAAATTGATAGGTTAAACATGAACCTATCATTTAATCCAAATACGGTTAAGTCAAACCTAACCATATCGTGTCAAATATTGTCACATCTAGTGGGTGGGGTGGGGAAAGAAAGTCTTGAGCCAAAATCAAGGAACTGATTGGACCTTTAATCTGAAAGACCTAACCGAAAGCTGGCATGGATGGATGGTTGAGTGGGCTTGGGCCTGCTATAAAACCCACGCCCTAGTTAACATATTAATTTATTTTTTAAATAGGTGGGCCTGGTCAAGTGTACTCCATTTTATGCTTGTGTCATTGTAAATCCTTATTGGTCCAAGCCCAAGTTTACTGTTAGCGCTTCTGTATTCAAAATTGTAATGCAAGGGACTAAGGCCAGTATTTGAAATGGTAAGCTAGGATTGGGCCGGACTAGGCGACTTTAATTTGTTCCAATTGTACATTTCAAATGGGCTTTATATTAAATCGAGTCTCTCTTTTACATGACTAAAAAGATCCTATTTGATTGATGATACTGTAAAAATTATAAGAGGTGAATCAATTAAGCATTTGACATTGTTTGTTACGACGTAAAATATTTTTGAAAATTTCTAATGTTTGGTGGCATTAACCAAACTAATTATTCAATATTTTACGGGTTGGTTGCATCAACCCAAATATTTTGGTGTGAAAATACTTTATGGATATAGCATTTTTTTCTTTTAAAATATGCAATCAAACACCAAAAATTTTTGAAAATATTTTTTAAAAAATGTATTAAGACAAAACAAATGGAGCCTGAAATTAAAATAATTCTTTATATACACATATACAACAACAACAACAACTAAGCCTTTTCCCAATTACTTGGGGTCGGCTATATGAATCCAATGTTTCCATTCCGCTCTATTTAAGGTCATCTCCTCAGTTAATCCACATGCTATCATATCTTTCTTTACTACCTCTACCCATGTTAGCTTTGGTCTTCCTTTTCCCCTAGCATTGTCCTTAATTTGGACTATGTCACTTTTCCTGACCGGTGCAATTAAAGGTTTTCTTTACATATGTCCAAACCATCTTAACCGATTTTTTCTCACTTTATCTCCAATTGGTGTTACACCAACCATCTCCCGAATATGTTCATTTCTAATTCTATCCTTTCTAGTTTTTTGGCACATCCATCTCAACATTCGCATTTCTACGACACTCACTTTATGCAAATGTTGTTGCCTAGTTGCCCAACATTTGGTACCATAAAGTATGACTGATCTAATAGTTGTTCAATAAAACTCCTATTTCAATCGTAAGGGGATACGCTTATCACACGATATACTAGATGCACCCCTCCATTTAACCCATCCTGTCTTGATTTTATGATTAACGTCATCTCTAATTTCTCTCTCATTTTGAATAATTGAGCCTAAATAGCGAAAATGTTCACTTTTTTGTACCTCTTGATTCTCAATCATCACTACATCCTTATTTGTCCTTCTAGAATTACTAAAGTTACACTCCATGTATTCAGTTTTATTTCAACTTATCTTAAACTCTTTTAGTTCTAAAGCTTCTCTCCAAACCTCCTATTTGGCATTAACTCCTTCTTTAATCTCATCAACTAAAATAATATTATCGGCAAACAACATATACCACATAATATCATCTGGGATGTGTCTTGTCAGCTCATCCATTACTAAAGCAAAGAGGTCTGGACTTAATGCTGATCCTTGGTGTAAGCTTACAGTGATTGAGAATTCGCTTGTTTTCCCTACATGCGTTTTCACTATAGTTACACACGTACCCATCATACATGCCCTTAATTGTGTCGATGTATACATTTGTGACTTATTTCTTTTCTAAAACTCTCTATATTAGGTCTCTAGGTACCCGATCATAGGCTTTCTCCAAATCAATAAAAATAATATGAAGATCTTTCTTCTTTTCTCTATATATTTCCATTAGTCTCCTCAACAAGTGAATAGCCTCCGTCGTTGACCTACCCGGCATGAATCCAAATTGATTCTCCGACACTTCCGTCTCTCGTCTTAGGCGTTGTTCAATCACTCTCTTCGACAGTCTCATAGTGTGACTCATTAATTTAATACCACGATAATTATTACAACTTTGTACGTTCCCTTTATTTTTATATATAAATACAAGAAAACTTTGGCGCCACTCATTTGGCATCCTCTTAGTTGTTATAATTTTATTAAACAATTTTGTTAACCAAGACAAACCAACTTCTCCTAGACACTTTCATACCTCGATAACAATGCCATCGGGTCCTAAAGCTCTCCTCGATTTCATCTTCCTTAAAGCATTCCTAACCTCCCATTCCTTGATCATACGAAAAAATATAATATCTCTAACATTTTCCTCCATGCCTAAACTTCTTATATGGTTTTCATTTAGCAATTTCTCAAAATAGTTTTTCCATCTTTTTTTAATTTCATCGTCCTTTACTAAAACCTGTGAATCTTCACTCTTAATACATCTAATATGGCTAAAATATCTAGTTTTCCTCTCCCTTAGCTTAGCAAGTTTATATATATTCTTCTCTCCATCTGTTGTACCTAGTTTAGAATAGAAATCGTTATATGCTCTATGTTTCGCATCACTTACAACTTTCTTAACTTCTTTATTTGCTTTTTTATATTTGTTAAAGATTTTACTATTATTAGTTTTTTTGCCAAATTTTATAGCATTCTCGTTTTGTTTTTACAATTTTTTGAACCTCGTCATTTCACCACCAAGTTTCTTTAAATGACAGTCTCGTTCCTTTTGATTCTCCTAGAATTTCTTTTGCCACTCTTTTTATATATGTACTCATCTTATTCCACATTAAGTTTGTTTCATCTTCTACATTCCACAATATTTCTTTTAACATATTATTTTTAAACAAATTTATTTTCTCCTCTCTTAAATTCCACCACCTAGTATTTGGGTTTATGCTTTTTTTTTTCCTTTTTGGTTGCCCTTTTATACATAAATATAGGACAAGAAGCCTATGTTGTGAGGTTACACTCTCTCCGGGAATAACTTTACAATCTTTGCTTAGAGTAATTGAACGAGTAAAAATTTTTTTTAAAAAAATGAGGCCCAGTACTCTTTATCAGCAATAATTAGTAAAAATCTTTTTTTAAAAAAATGAGGCCCAGTAGTATTTCTCTTAAAAGGGGTCCATTAGTATTTCTTTTAAAAGAGGCCCAGTAATATTTTTTTTTTAAAATAAGGCCTAGTAGTATAGATTGGGTAAAAATTAGAGGCCCTCCAAATTTGGGGGCCCTAGGTGACCGACTGGGCCGCCTAGGCCTAGGGCCGGCCCTGAATTTAGGTCAAATATGAATTCATAGTATTGGCAATAAGTATTTGTACAAATATGTATATTTTTTTAAATCTCCATGTCTGTGTTGTTTCAATATTTTTCATGGTAATTTTTTTATCAATTTTTGTGAAAAAAAAAATGATATCTGTCCACTATATTCTTTATACGGAGTATTTATTTTGGGATTGAGACATATCTTTTATTTTTTATCAAAATTTTATTCCTTGTTTTAGGATTAAAAAAATTAGTGATGGTGTTTCTTAAAAAATTAGTAAGCTTTAAAAAAAAAAAAATAGTCATTAAAGCTACTACTGCAAAGAGATGTAAATTGGTGAGAGAAGATTGAGCATCTATGATGATAGATGAGACAGAGGAAAAGAAATCTTTGAAGGATATCACCATTGGAGCTTCTGTGATGATATATGTCTGTGAGAAGAAAATTTAAATGATGCCCACAGTTCTCATAAATCTCGAAATGGATTATTGGGATTTTATTTGATTTTTGTTAACTTATAATAACCAAGTAATAAAGAGATTTCAGAATTTTTTTTATGTTTGTTCACACAAATGAACAAGCCAGCAAGAGAGAAGTTTCAATAAGCATCCTTATTTCGAACAGGGAACAAGTTCTCTCTCTCTCATGGCAGCCATCAGAAGAAAACCCAAAAATTTATTCTGTGTCTTCATGTAGCTTCAAAGATTTTGCATATATATATATATATACACACACATATGTAATATTAAAAGGACAATACTTAGGTCCAACCCTTTGCGAATCAAGTTGATTTTTCTAAGTAATGTGGCTCAATAAAAGTGTGACACGTGTTCCAAATTTATAAAAATATTAAAAGAGGTTAAAAATGAAAAAAATCTTTTTTTTTAACAGGTTAACCCATAACCTGAACCAGAATCTCTTTTACATACAACAATCTCTCTCATTTATATTTCTCTCTCTTACTCTTTCTCATTGCAGCATCTCTCTCTCTCTCGTTTTGATCCAAATTGTATTTCTCTCGCATCCTTTTCTCTCCCTTTCATCATTAATATACATATACCCATATGTATTTTTTGTAACAATATTGTATATATATTTCAGTAACAATCAATATAGATACACACGATATATATATCTATGGTATTTCTGTAACGATTAATATATATATATATATATATATATATATATATATATATATATATGTATGTATATAGATTGAAAAGAGACCAGAATGTTACATATAAATAAAAATGTTAATAGATTGAAAATAGATTAAAAAGAGACCAGCATGTTACAAATATATAAAAATGTTAATAGATTGAAAAGAGACCAGGATGTTACATATATATATATATATATATATATATATGATGGTTTGTTTTAAATTTGATTAGATCTATGCCATTTTTGGATATGAAAATTTAGGTTTTGTTGTATCAAATTTGTGGGAAGTTTAACAATGGTGAATGTTAAGATGTATTGATTGGAGACTCGGAATTCAACATTGTCATTCGGTTCAACCCGTAAAAAATGAATAATACTCATTTTTTATTTTTTTTCTTTTAGACATGTGTCACACTTTTATTGGGCCACATCACTCAGGAGTATATATATTTCAGTAACAATCAATATATATATGCATGATATATATATCTATGGTATTTCTGTAACGATTAATATATATATATATATATGTAACATCTTGGTTTCTTTTCAATCTATTCACCTTTATATATATAAATAAATGTATATGATGGCTTGTTTTAAATCCAATTAGATCTATGCCATTTTCGGATATGAAAATTTGAGTTTTATTGTATCAAATTTGTGAAAGTTTAACAATGGTGAATGTTAAGATGCATTGATTGGAGACTCGAAGTCCAACATTGTCATTCGGTTTAACCCGTAAAAAATGGGTAATACTCATTTTTTATTTTTTTTCTTTTAGACTGTCACACTTTTATTGGGTCACATCACTCAAGAGAACCAACTTGGTTCGCATAAGGTTAGACCCAAGTATTGTCTATATTAAAATATCAAACCATGTTAACTGGAGTTGAAAAAAAAAATAGAAAGTCAACATTTTAAGTTATTTAACCAAAACAACGTTCCTACCGGGTACAACATGGGTAGGCCACGTACCCTACCAACAGTTGATTTCGACTCGGTCAATACGGACACTTCATTAAGAGTGTCATATCCGTATTGAACACTCAAACACTCTCCAGACATGTGTTGGGAATATTTTTCTTTTCAGAACACTTCTTGGACACTTCTCATACACTTTTTGGACACTCTTTGAATATATGTCAAATAATTCGTAGTAACGATATATATTCAAATATTTTGAATAAAAATTATATGCTACTAAGTTATGATTAAAAATATAAGTTAAATATATGTTGAAGACTAAATAAGTCTAGTTATTTAATTTATTTTAATCTATTTATCTATTTTTATTTAAAGATATATTTGGTTATTAATTGTTTGAAGATGAATTACAGTATTTTTGTAATGTCTTACTTTTTTATTAAATAATTAATATATGTTAATATATTATAGTATTACTTTGTAGGCGTATTATCGCTCTGTGTCTTATTTTTTTAAAAAAATTCTGTATTGGTGTGGTGTTATACTTGCGTTCCATGTTTTGATTGTTACCGACAATTTATTTTCCATTTGTGGGATCCAGACATGGTATCCCACGTGTCACACACACAGCATATCCAATTTTGATTCTCGACTCCAATCAGCACTTTCTCTGACCTCCCAAATCACCACTGTCAGATAACGAGAAAACACAAGCCCCAGTTTGTTTGGTGAGCAAGAAAGGAGAGAAAATGAAACCAGAGACGGTGACCCTAATACTGGTGAACCTGGCGGGGATCATGGAAAGGGCAGACGAGTCACTGTTACCGGGCGTGTACAAGGAGGTTGGTGCTGCACTCCACGCCGACCCAACTCGGCTGGGCTCACTCACCCTGTTCCGGTCGATTGTGCAGTCGTCGTGCTATCCTCTCGCCGCTTACCTCGCCGTCAGTCACAACCGGACCCATGTCATCGCCTACGGAGCCTTCCTCTGGGCCGCCGCCACTTTCCTCGTCGCCTTCTCCTCCACCTTCTTCCAGGTTCAACCCTATTTCTCATTTTACTTTTAACATACTTAATTGAATTGTTTGAGACTCGTGTATGCCAGTTTCAATAATTGTTCAATCGATATAATTGATACTAATATATATATGTGTGTGCGTGCTGTTTATGAATTTTGGGTGGTTTTGGATTGAATTGCAAAAAAATCTAGCCAACCTAAGCACAACAACAAAAAGGATTAAGATTTTAAAATAATTATTTGTTATATAAGTGTTGTAAGACTTGTTAGGTTCAATCTTTACGAGATTGTTGGAAAAAAACACCTTTCCTAATCATTGTTAGTTAAACAACTGGAGCTACTCTTTCTCTCTCATTGTATGCCATACTAGTTTTAGGTCCATCTTACCTGTCTGGGAAGCGAGATGGAAGACAATGTGGAGAAAAGTTGGGGAGGTGACCTAAACATACATAAATATCAACTTTCAAGTTAAGGAATTTTGTCAAAATGTTTCACAACTCTAGACATTGTTTTTTCTAAGGCTCATTGTGTTTTGATGGAAATTGTGAAAAATATTTTTGCTGCGGAGAGACGATTTCTTAGTGGAAGCTAATTAGAAACTTAAAAGATTGTCATTAACCATAAATAAGCGTGGATTTCCCAAGAAATTTTTTCCTCGAATTGTTTCATATGGAAACTGACAGCCTAATGGGAGAACTGTTCCTTCTTTTTTTTAAGTCTATGTGAAGGACATCATGTTTTCCTGAAAATGAAGTAGTGAATGCCTTCTAGTTCGGTTATTCAACTGGTAATGGAACAAATTGCAAGCAAACAAGCATAAGTTAAAGAGCGATGAAAACCTGCTGAAATGGATCTGTGAAACAAGCTTAATTAGGGAAGACAAATCAAACTTGTAGTGTCTGTCGGCTTGTCCTACTGAGTTAGGGGCTAAGAGAGCTCCAACTGTACCTATGCTTGAGAATGGGAGGTGGGAATACCTCAAATCAATGGGCATAAGGTGCGTTTGTTTAGTATTTTGCAACCATGGTTATCTATTAAGTTATTAGAATTTGTTTGTGTTCACTAGTGAAGATACATTACTGTGAGACGAATTTTAAATCTAGGACAATAAAAAAAAATTGTTTAACAGATGAAACTGTGTGCTTATGAGTCATGATGTATTTGGACTACTGGCATCATCATGAAAGCAAGACATCAAGTAGTATTGAAAATTTATAATTCTACGATGATCTCACACTTCTGCATATGCTAGTAAACACAAATAGACTCCTAAGTAAGTTAGACTTATTTGATATGTCCTATGCAATGCAATAGAATGATTTCATTTTCTTGCGTATCTAAATGCTTGTATCAAAATGAACCAGAAGAAATTAACCATGCACGAAACGAGCTCGGGATTCACTGTTCCAAATAGTTATTGAGCTCTAGGTAAAGGAACTTAGAACTTGCTGTGACCAAGATTTTACATAATGGTAATGGCTGCTGTAATGTTTTTTTTTGTGGCACAACAGGTGGGTTGAAATGAAGGTTACGTAATGGTAACGGTCACCAAAGTCATAAGCTTTTTCAACCTTGCTCAAATCTCACTAAAATGTATCAGTATGCATGTTTTGATCCCCTAAATCCATAAATTTAGGTTTTTAATGAATCTTAATGTTTTTTTTTATCTGAATTTTAAAGATGATTTAATATGATTAACAGTGTGTAAACTGAATTTTTATTTGTTGGTATTAAGAGCTTACTAATTTTACCTTTCACTAATTTTATGACCACAAAATCACTTAAAAAATAAAATACATAAAAGTTATTAGATAAAGCATAAAAAAGCATTGCGCTCAATGGCATAAACATTCGAGTCTCAACGTCACATACTTATAAAAGACATATCATATTGGAAAGAACTTATCCCTTGAAGAAAATTCAAAAATAACCGTTAAAGTTTGATCAAAAAATAAAAAAACAAGACCCACAAAAAATCTCAGTAGATCTAATGTCAAACAATAACTTTATTGTTAGAACTTAGAAGCAATCTAAATCAAGTGAAAAAGTGAGAAATTATTTTTAAGAAATAAAAAATTTACAGACCAAATGAACTTTGAGCTTAGATATTATATTTTAGAACTCTGATTGACTATATCTAGTTTCAGGAGTGGAAGAAATGGAAAAGAAAGAAAATTTTGGGTTTATGTCACTGTCAGAACTGACCGCTGCTATGACTTTATAGGAGCCGTGAAACAAAACAGCTGTTATTAACGGGAATGTTACCCATCCAATGGCTATCACAAGATTCACAACAGCTGTTATTCAAAACAATGGCTGTGATTACAATTTTCCAATTTTCAAACCCAAAAGTGAAAAAGAAAGGAAAAACACGTTGCCACCCAAATTATACATTTGAAGTCTTGAGCAGTGGGAAAATATTAATTGTCCTTGGGACTACTAAGCTGTCATGTTCGCCCTTAAGTTGTTCAATTTTGTTGATCAGGTGGCAATATCAAGAGCCTTGAATGGAATTGGCCTTGCCATTGTTGCACCTGCAATTCAGTCCCTTGTAGCTGACTCAACTGATGACCACCACCGTGGCATGGCTTTTGGATGGCTCCAACTCACCAGCAACCTCGGATCTATTATTGGCGGACTCTTTTCTTTATTGATAGCTCCAACCACTTTTATTGGCATTCCTGGTTGGAGAATTTCCTTTCATCTTGTTGGAATAATCAGCGTCATAGTTGGTATTTTAGTTCGGCTCTTTGCCAATGATCCACACTTTCCAGATGGTGGAACTGAAGCTTGCAACCAAGTCCCAAGTAAATCCTTCTGGTCAAAAGTGAAAAACCTGGTTCAGGAAGCCAAATCAGTTATTAAGATTTCATCCTTTCAGATTATCGTGGCACAAGGTGTCACTGGCTCATTCCCCTGGTCAGCTTTGTCATTTGCACCCATGTGGTTAGAGCTTACTGGCTTCTCTCATGAGCAAACCGCATTTCTCATAGCCATGTTTGTGATTGCTGGCTCACTTGGGGGACTTTTTGGGGGTAGGATGGGGGATATTCTGTCGAAGCGGCTTCCAAATTCTGGCAGGATAATGCTATCACAGATAAGCTCAGCATCAGCTATTCCTCTTGCAGCAATACTTCTGCTGGTTCTACCTAATGATCCATCTACATCAGTCATGCATGGCTTAGTCTTGTTCGTTACAGGGTTTTGCATATCTTGGAATGCTCCAGCTACAAACAAGTAAAGACCTCAACCCATCTTTTACCTGTTCCTGTCCTCTGCTTAATCATGTTTATGAGATCATAATTATAAATCAAAGTATTGTTGCTCATGTACACTTATTTTGGTTGGGGGGGTGGGAAGAGGTCATGCACTAGTTCATCATGTTCAATGGAATTTCATAGAACCAAAATGAGAAAATAAAACAGAAAATGGTGTGATTTAATAGGATACTAAAGTAACCCTATTGGTATATAGAGTGAAATAATAATAATTATTTGGAAAACAGAATAATCAATCGAGTATTTTGATAATGGTGTAGACAGTCCAATTTTTGCAGAGATTGTGCCTGAGAAATCCCGAACAAGTGTCTATGCTCTGGATCGATCGTTTGAGTCCACATTATCATCATTTGCTCCCCCGGTAGTTGGTATACTGGCTCAGCATGTTTTTGGTTATAAACCAGTTCCTGAAGGATCCGAAGATATTTCAACGGACAGAGGCAATGCTGCTTCATTGGCCAAAGCACTCTACGTGGCAATAGGAATTCCGATGGCACTCTGTTGCATATTCTACTCCTTCCTCTATTTCACCTACCCAAGAGACAGGGAGCGGGCTAGAATGGAGGTTTTAATAGAATCAGAGATACAATTGATAGAGTCAGGTGATTTGCCTGCAAGAGGACAATATTCCCAAGTTCATATTTCTGATGCAGAAGAGCTATATGTTGACGACAGAAGCATCGTTGAATTGGATTATGAGGGAGAGGATGATCTTGGTTTTGATGACGGTGATGAGAATGCTTTTCTTTACCGCCAGTTGACTTTCTCCAATTTGGGTGAATTGTAATGCCGGGTAGAAGCTCGCTTTATCTCTTCAAGGCTGCCTTCAAGAAGAGCTGCTTGAATAGGAAATCTTTGACGTCGTTGTTTGATACAAATCATACAGGAAAATTCATTTTTTTACAATAGAGTAAAATTTGGTCCAAGAGAACCAAATTATTTGAAGATGTACATGAACCACATTTCCATCCTTAACTTGCCCAGGCACAGGAAAGAAATGTAATCTACAAGATTGAAGGGGCACTGGATTAATAATGAGCAACTTTTGGTTATTCATTACCAATCTTTTTGTGGTTAAATGTCATATGTCCCTCCCTCTCTTTTTCTGCACGGCGGCAAGTGTGTCTAAATTTTGAATTTCTATCCATTGACCGTCACAGATTTGGGGGTTGAGACAAATTTATGGTGTTCATAAGCCAAAAAATTACTTTGAGAATGAGAACCTCCATAATGCATGGAAAGAAGAAGTGAGCAAAAAAAATGCAAATCTGGTACTTTGGAGGATGTTTTGGTTTCTGATATTGGTGCCAATGATGACTCGTGTGTACCCAGATGAGGTGAGGTATACAGGTATATTTAATTAATCCTTGTCAGCCATGTCAACTGATGAATGATTAATAGGTTCAAAACACAGAAACAGTCTCTTGCACGGGGGGTTTGCCCTTTTTTGCAAGTTGAAGTGCTCTAGCGTGTCTTCTCTCAATCCTTCACTTGATCCCTCCTGGGAATAACAGTAATGAAATCGGTTTTTTTTTTTTGTAAAAAGGGTTTCGTGGCATGATGAAGAATAGTTTTGTTTGCAAGCTGGTTTCAATGAAGGGCCTTCATTTGCAATGTTTCCCTGTTTTGGGCAATCTTGAGGCTCTCTGTTTTCTGGGTTTTGTATTGTGTTGTCTCTATTGTTTCATCATATATGCTCTCTCTTTTCTGAATCCTGTACTGTATATTGACTCTTTGAATGCAGTGAACTCCTTTCCATTCTGTTTCCTATTCTTCAAAAGAACTTTGAGCTGACCTGATAGTAACATAACACTAATGGATGCAATAAAAAATTTCGATTAGGGATATTATTCTGGGCATGGATTGGGCTGTTATGATAGAAGTTAGAACCCTTGGGCCTTGGGCTTCTTTTAGATCTCTAAACAATGTAGATTTTTTATTTTATTTTATTTATTTAGACCTATTTCTCTAACCGGAGTGAAAAGATCAACATTAAACCCTATCCACTCTATCAAATAGGTAAAAAACTTTGACCTACATTTCTCGGTTTAGAAAATAAGTTTAAATAACATTTTTGTTTCTCGAAAAAGTTGATATACTTTTTGAATGGCGAACAAGAGATAGGGTCTGCGGAGTCCACCTCTGTGCATTGGAATTGTACTCTCCTATGTCATCATTAGTTGATAAAGCAAATTTATGATCAATGTATTAAAAAAAATCTAATCACATTAAATCCTTAGAAGAGTTCCTTTATGGTCTTTGTAAAGAAAGCCACATCATTACTGTCACAGTTAAGAAAATTCAAAGTTGGTTAAGAGGGCATAGTCTTCAAGAGACTACATCTTATATAATCATTTAGTTAAGTGAAGGAAGACAATATAGATTAATATTAGTGAAAAAGATAGTACTTTATGTTAGGATTAACAGCAACATCAATATTAGTTAAATGAAGACAATGTAGATAAATTCTTAAACCTATAAACACCATATTAGATTTAATTTACAGTGGCAAATGAGATATATATATGTCATTATAACCCGCACGTTGTGTTGGGTCCATTCTTTCAGTGTCCATTTCACCTGTTGCCACTTTTTTGCTCCTGCATCATTAGTAATCATGACACACAAGCAATGCATGTATGCCTTTGTGGGTCAGATTGACCCGACCCATTGCTTTTCAGCTGGAACAGTATTTTTAAAGTAAGCTGAAGTACATGGCACTCCAACCTTCCTGGCAATAGGCAAAAAAGAAAGAAGATGAAAATGAATTTTTTTTCTAGTAAATGAAAAACTGTGTGAGCTCCCCTTGTGAAAAATGATAGAAGTTTCGATCGATTGTTGCTCCGGCTGATGTGTCATATATTGAGAGAAATCAATCACATTCAAGTACAGTAACTCGTTAACACTTCTCTGAAGAGAAAATTATAAGAACAGAAAGAGAGAAAATTTATCTTATTTATTACTGATAATAAGTCTTTCTTGAACACTATCAATTAGAGTCGCAGAAAAATAGATCAGGCATAACATTACTCTCTCTCTATTTATGATTAAATTGAGAGAATTATTAAAAAATTGATTTGACTTATACCCATCTCAAAAACTGTGTATCATATAAGTATTAATCTACAGAAAATTAGTGACATGAAGATTTAGTTAATGCTCCGTGACATTTCTATGAGTTTTATTATAAAGATGGAAATGGTAGATTGAATGAAAACTCCAAATTAAACTGTTTGATCAAGTAGCACAACAAATTTCTCTACTAACTTTCAAGACTACTCAAATTGATTAGCATATTAATTTGGTCTAACTCATGGTGTCCAACAAAGACATGTCATATTTGGTATTTGGAAGGATATTTAGGTAATTTAAACAAATGAAAATTTGAAAATTCGGTTCTCCGTAAAAGGAGCAAGGGGCAACTGAGAACATTATCATGTCTAACGGATAACTTTATCGTTACGTTGGGTACCGTATAAACCACGAAATAACAATCTTTGTACATTCCCAATGACTCATATGCCCTTTCAACTACATACTTTGTATTAATTATGAATTTTATTCTACAATAAAGAAACTTGGTTTAGGATAGGGATAGTTTTGGTAAAGCATGGTCTTAGGGGCAGTTTGGTCAATAAAAAAATAACGGTGGCTGGTGGAGCCTCTCTGTCACCGACATGTGGCGGTCCAATCGGTGCACATGCTTCCCAACCAAACAAGACCCTATCGGAGGAGACTAATCAAAATTCGAATTTGAAGTTTCACTTTTTTAAAACACAAGCAGAGTACACAGCACAAGTAGTCTTAGCTCTCTCTCTCTCTCTCTCTCAACAAGCAAAGAAAGAGAAAATTAGAACCAGAAAACCGGTATATATATATATATATCTATCTTAGAGAGAGAACCGAAGATAACGTGGTCATTTCGGAGACGGATCTTTGTTGCGTGAAGAGAGAGAGAGACACACGCAGGCACTATACACAGTGTTTTAGAGAGGGAGAGTGTTTGTGTGCTAGCAGAGGTGAATTCTGTGGAGTCCCTGTTTTCTGATTCGAGCAATTTCAAGCAATGGAGAGAAGCACTCCGGTGAGGAAGCCTCACACGTCAACCGCAGATCTGCTCACCTGGCCGGAAAATCTCCCCGCCGATTCGCTGGCGACCGCCTCTGCTACTTCTGGTGCTCGCTCTGCTGCTCGTTCGCACCAGGTCAGTTCATTTCCTTCTTATAAAAATGAATGATCTCTCCCTCGATAAATTTGAAGTCTTTGGAGTTGATCAATTTTGATTTGGGGTTAATGTCAGCCGTCGGATGGGATCAGTAAGGTGGTGTTTGGAGGCCAGGTTACAGATGAAGAAGTGGAGAGTCTGTTGAATAGGTGAGAGATCTGGTATCATAAGTGATTTTCTTCATCTTTTTGAGCTTAATTTTTATTTATTTATTTTAATTTAGGGGAGGCAATAAACGTCCTCATATGTGGACAGGGTAGAGAAATTTGTTTGTTTCTATAATTATTAATTTCGCTCTTTATATTTTATCTGCATTGTTCACGTTTTCACATTTTTCTGATGCTTTTTATCTCGTTCGTATCCCAATTTTTTTTTTCTTTTCAATTTTCTATTTTTTCTATGTTTCCTGTTCAATAGTTTTCAAAATGTTATTTTGTTAAGTGATTTGTTATTGAATAAATTGATCTTCTCGTTTGCTGAATGAAGTTCTTTCGGTCAAGTTCAGTTGAAATGCACTTCTTGTTAGTTTGGGTGTTCAGATCTCATGTTTGTCGGGTGGATAACTTGGCTATGAACTCTATTTGCGAGAATTAGTGTAATTCTATCAAAAAAAATTTGCTTATTGGTATTATGTGAAAGTTCATACTTTTCATGTTCTTGTATTTCTTATAGTTGCCATTGTATCTGACCTAAGAAGAAAGATATTGTTAATTTCGAATGATAGATTTAAATCAGTTTTGGGACAAACAAATTGTAAAAGGCATCAGCATCTACAAATTAGGTTGGGATTTCAAACATAGTGAGCTGATTGAAACCGTAAGAGCTTATAACCATTGGCATATTTGAAAAAAAAAAGGGGTGTTAATAAGTGAGGTTAGGGCATGATATATAATAAAGAAAGTCTCTCTCCTTCAAGTTCCATGTATTTGCCTAAATTTGAAGAGTACAAGTTCTACTAAAGAGTTTTCGATTCTATATCAAGTTTACAAACAGAGCATTATTCACTTTAAAGTACTTGTTGCTGACCTTGCATTTACACTTTTACGGAGATTTGGTATTCCAACGGCTTTAGAGGTGTATGCAATCAATGCTTTCAAACTGTATGATTCTGCTTTTTTTGTGCCAGTTTCCTTCATTGAAATGCAACGAATGTTTGTAGTGGAGTGGGTGTGAGCATTATTCACCTCTCTTTTTTAGTGTTTTTCAATACTACTTTGCCAGTACTTGCAAACAAGATGTCAAAGCAATTTGTTCACCCACTTCTAAACTATGATTTACCACAATTCTACCTCTAGTAATCATTTGATCATATAGAATCTTCCTGATATTGATATAATGGATCACTGAGTTCTTTTTTCCTTTTTCTTTTTTAATTTTATTTCCTCATTAATTTGGGTTGTTAAAGCTGTTTTCGTTGCAATGTTCCAGGAAACCTTGTTCAGGATATAAATTAAAGGAGATGACTGGTAGCGGTATTTTTGCAGCCAATGGAGAAAATGGTACAGAATCTGAGAGTGCTAACGCTACCCCAAATAACAAAACCGGAATACGTATGTACCAGGTATATTTCGGATCATTATTAGTTCAAAATTTATTATCAGCCTATGGATCTCTATAGTCCACAGTGATGTCAGTCAGGTACAAAGAATACATAATACCTCGTGAAAAACTGCTTACTTTTATTTATGGTTGGAATTGTCATCAGCAAGCGGTTGCTGGGATCAGCCACATCTCGTTTGGTGATGAAGAAACTGTTTCTCCTAAGAAGCCTACTACAATCCCTGAGGTGGCGAAACAGCGCGAACTAAGTGGGACACTAAGTGAGTCCGAGGCGAAACTGCAGAAACAGCTTTCTGATGCTAAGTGCAAGGAGCTTAGTGGGAATGACATTTTCGCTCCCCCGCCTGAAATTCAGCCCCGGCCATTGGCTGTTCGCGCATTGGCGTTGAGAGAAAGCATAAGCATTGGAGAACCTGCACCATCTAATGTAGGCACATCTATCAAAGCATCTAATGTGAGTGAATGTGTGGGTGCAGAAATGACTCATATTATGTTCTCTCTCAGCATGCACACACACGCTGCTTATTCACGTGCACATAATAGTAATTTCATAAGTTTCGATTTGGGAGAATTCAAAAGGCCTATATGCATGCCTTTGTATGATATTCATACACTGCAAAAATGCACTTGCATGAATTGTGAAAATTGATTCACCAAGATTGTTTATATAGTTATGTTTATATAAGCTTTATTAGATATATGATGAATGCTTGAGAAAAAGTTCACAAATTGGCTCCTGTTCTGCCCTTTATCTTTTATGCACCATGGAATTCTTGCTCCTATGATTTATGTCTTGACCTGTTTTGGAATTTCTTATATATTTGTAGCCTGCTGGAGGAGCTCAGAGCAATGGCATATTTGGTGAGGATCCAGTGATAAAGACAGCAAAGAAGATTCCCAACCAGAAATTTGCAGAGCTGACAGGAAATGACATTTTTAAGGGTGATGCTCCTCCTAAATCTACAGAGAAACCACTGAGTTCAGCAAAACTGCGTGAGATGAGTGGCAGTAATATCTTCGCTGATGGGAAGAAGGAATCTCGGGACTACCTAGGCGGGGTTCGCAAGCCCCCTGGTGGGGAGAGCAGCATTGCCTTAGTTTAACTTGTTAGGTCTAACTCAATTATTTTACATTATTACTTTTGTTTTTGGTTTTATCTTATTCCTGGTTGGTTATGTTCTCATATGATTTGACCTTGTGTTGTGGGTTTTGGTATTGGTTATATTTAACATGTACACCAGCAGCTGGGGACTATTGGTTAATTGGGTGGTATGTCCATAATCTTGTGTTTTTTCCCCGTCTTTGTCTTAATGAAGTGCATGGCTGTTCCTAAAAGTTTTATCTTGTGGACTATTGTCTTATGTTGTGTTCTTTATCTCAACTATGCACACCATCATACAATGTGATTCTAGAATTTTTTTTTAATTCCCAGGAAAAAAATGAGATGATGCATTCATGACCTAGTCTATTTGGGTATTATATACATTTAACATTTCTCATCATGGAACTTTTCTCCAACAATGGGATGAGACTGTGTGGAGCCTGTTATTTGAACACAACGGTTATTCTGCAAAATAAGGCATGAATCATTAATTTTGTATGTGACAACTCACTAGTTCGTTTTCTTTCCCCCTCTTGTTAGAAAGTTGAATCCTAGTATGGGGTCACATTTCACAAGTCCTTTCTCTTCTAGTCATGTCCGTGTGAGAACTATGTGATGTTTGTCCCTCCCTACACTGAGAAAACCTAGGTGGATAACAACCAATAATATACTATAGAACTGTCTAAATAAATATAGGTTTCATTCAAATAAATGAAATTTTACTTATATATATATATATATAACTGGTTGGTAATACCACGTGACAAAATATCAATGTTTCAATGCCGACATGATACACGTGCACCAATGGCACTCAGCCTACGGTGTAGGATGCAACTTTTACTTATCAGTTAAAACCATAGCTATTCTGTAACAATTATTCCTCAAGAATCTTGGATTCCCTGGCTATAGAAATGTTTAGTTCGACAATTTTAGCAGGAAATAAAAAATGATAGTTCAATTCTCTCAAACAAACACACACTTTTATTATTAGTAAATATTAGGTGGTGTATAGAGTTTTTACGAAGGCCCCATATATATGAGACCTAAAACAAAACAAAACACAATCAAAATAACAACACAGCAAACTGACAAGATGGATATTCGATATAACAGTCTCATCTCAAGTCAAGCATCCACATGTCCAATCAAGGCGAGGAGCATTTTTTCATAGTCACCGGTGGTGTCTTTCGCAATGGCACGATCCAGAGGGATGCTATTCCTTTTCTGATAGGCATCTTTTATTGTCTTCATGTCGACCTCAGCCCTTGTTGTGACAACTCTGGTAAGAGCCCCCTCATCTGTTCCACGATTGTTGATTGCCAATCGAATAACTTTCTCAAAATACTTCTCGGGGTAGGTCAAGCATTTCACTGTTGCTCTCACTAAAGCAAGGAACTCGTCCTTGGGATCAGCTTTCAAATCCTTTGAAACAAAATAACCTTGTTAATTACTCAAAACCAGATTATGATTTGCATAAACTGTGTACACATGAGATGTATCATCAATTCAATCGTATAAAATAATTCACTTTTGATTCTAAATAAACATTATTTAGGCAAATAATGTTTTATTACATCACTACTTTTTTCACTGAATTTCTTTTCAATTCAAGTTCTATCGAGGTAAACAAGTTCAAATATATTTAGAAATTTTGTAGAAGAATGTGCATGGAATTAAAAAGACATAATTTTTGAGTAATGTACGATTAGACTAAAATTGAAGAATCCAATATACTGTATTGTTTTAACCACCAAAACTTCAGTGCAATTGACCGCTACAGGAATTTGGTAGTGGTAGAAATTATTCAAGAATGCTATCAGGTTGTTGAGAACAAACAAAAATTAATTTTTATGTTCATTTTTGTATCAAATTTCATTTTCAATTAAAATTAATTCAAAAAGTGAGAAAATAATTAAATTTATGCAATGACATACCTGGTAGACAAACAGAGATGGGTTTAACAGGAGACCCACACCTCTCACTTGTTTCAGACCTAAAGACTTGAAACTGACAACTTTCATAAAGTTTGTTCTACTATAAGAAAGGAGAGCAGGAAAAAAATTCATAAGCGGTTGATGCAAATTGGTTAAGCCCACCATTTTTTTGAATTCAGGCTAGGGTTTCCCTAGATTGGAGAGTGGAGAGAGAGGAATGTCCTTGCTTAGAAAAAAATTGATATATATAAATATATAGATGAGAATGTTGGGGCCTTAAACACTGATTGAACTATCTTTGATTAATGAAAGATGCACCCCTAATAGATTCAAAAAGTTTTGTAAGTTAAAAAATTTAGTTTAAAAAAATGTGAAATTTTTTATAGTGGTTATATAATCCAAAAGTGAAAAAAGCTTTACAAAATACCTCTTTGTGACCATTTCAATTTTTTCATAAAAACAATACAATAATGTAATCAAATGGCACAAAGACAATCTTTGAAGGAGCTGTATGATATGATGCAATCAGAAATTACAAGCATTAATGCATAGGCCAAAATCACAGAGGGTATCTAGCAGAAATATCATAGCCAAATATAGTTCATATATTATTACCTTGTTTATATCATTCCCAAACTCATTTTTGTAGCGATTCAGTGTTGCATTGATCTGAGCTTTGCTCCTTGTAGCCAGAATTCTGATGAAATCATCATCACTGTAAGCCTTCTTTGAAATTTTCTCATGGAGTATCTTAGCTTCTGATGATGCAAGTCTCATGTTGACCTCATCTCCAGAATATCGATATGAGCTCACTAGAGGTAACAAAAGCTGGAAGCAACCAGAAATGAAATGAATGAATTCACGGCACCTTCTGTCACATTTGAAGGTTATACCATACTCAGAATCCTAAAATAAAATAATCCCATCCTAACAATAAGCCTAAAATACAATGATTTCAATCCTCAATGTCACAATCACCACTTTGCTTAGTTTATGGTGTTTTTCTTTGATGTAGGCTTCCACTTTTTCCCCCCAAAAGACTGACCTGGGTTATTCACAATTTAAGGGCATTTTGGTTTCTTTATTTCTGCAAGACATGGTTTCAAATGATAGATAATAGCAAAAAACAACCCATAAAGTGGATATGGTCTCTCATCAATTACTTCCACATTTATGTCTGCCTGTTTGGTGTGAGAAAAATGTTAGCTAAGTCTTAAAAGGGTAACCCAAGGCTTAGGCTAACTCAGACAATATTTCTTAAGAGATAGAGACTTCTTACCACCAAAATACATATATATGTACATAAGTATACAAATCACTGTAAGAGTACAACTGTAAGTACTGATACCAATAAACACAATTGAACTAATGTTTGTAATGAGTACCTTGCGGAAGTCTCCAGTTGTGTGATATGCAACATCCTCTTCAAGGGATTTCTTAAAAAGAGCATGATAGGCTTGCTTTGCAAAAAGTAGTTCCTGTGGAGACCTTGTACAAGCTATTTCTACAAGAACCTGATTGCTTGAAGTCCACCTCTTTGTAGCTTCATTAGCCAAAAATGCATCACGTTCAGCAGGAACATGAGACCACAGCTTTACAACCCTCTGATAAGAAGAAATGCATGAAAGAGAATTTATTATTTCTTGACAGATTGCTCTCTCCTTATTAGCCATCATAACTTATGTCATAGATTATTCATGCATTTTTTTTTTTTGGAGCAGCAGTGCAAAAACTAACCTCAAAGTCATTTGAAAGTTCTTTGTCCAGTGCTTTAAGGAGATCTTCTCCATAAGTTTCAGCATAAGCTTCCCGAATCAGTTTGCGTTGAGCAGCATTTCTGTGACCCAATATAGAAATGATCAATCCCTCATTTGTTCCCCATCCTGCAAAAGTAACAATGATAATAGCACAAAATTAATCTAATGAGGTATGAATACAATGATATTAAAAGAAACAACTGTGTCCGAGTGGAATATCAGAGCCTTAACATCATAGAAGATTATATAATCTGATTAAAATTATATTTTGCCCACAAAAACATATTATTCATTTTTCTCTCCAACATTATTCTTCATCAAAATTTACCATAGCAAGTATTATCAAAAAATTAGACACCTTTGACTACCCTTCATGATCAGTTTGAAACATAAAGGAAATTGGAAAATAATTGAAAATGAGTTTTTTTTGTTAACATGTTTTAGCATTTTTTGTTCCCACTGATCAATATTGAGGAGAAAAATCACAAGAGTTGGTAAGTGTAGATTGCCTACTATAGAAGTCACTTTTAATTACAGAAAATTCTCTTAAATTCAAACAAGTTTTCATAAAATTTTCAAAATCAACACATCTATTATTTGAAAAGATCCTTAAACAGAACCAGTACCACTTGTGATGCCTTGGCATCCATGAAGGTGCCTTTGCTTTTCAACGATCCTTACAAAATTCAATTCAAGATGTATATAAAATTATATAAACACACACAAAAGCGCATATATATGTTTAGATTACAAGAATTAACATCTTAGAAGAACAGGGAAGCAAACAGAGTAATCAACATCTAAAAATATGAAAATGATTGATTTTATCATGTTAAGATGACACAAACTAGTTCCCTAAGATCAAGAAACTATAACACACTCAATCACACAAGAAGGTCTCGACTCTCAAAGATAATATAAGTTCATCAAGTAACAAGTTTACTATTTTTAGTAAAAACACACTCGATCTCAGTAAAATATCGGTCACTCACCCAATCATTCCACCAAAAGATATATCTCTGTCATTCGTACAACATTCAGATCATAAATGAAGCAAAAATTACATGCTTCAGAACAATGATATATGCAACTTGGATCAGCAAATCATTAACTAGTATATACACATACATGTATATATATAATCAGATCCGTGAAATAAAAGAACACCGATCTGACGATCTGGTCAGTGAAATGCAACTTAGATCGATATAAGAGGCGATCATATAAAGAAAAGTTCGATAAGAAACTAATAATAATAATGATAAAGAGAGAGACCTGCAAAGGCTTTTCGAAGTTGCTCACAGTCTTCGGCTACAGAAGGAACTTGTGACGGAACAGTAAGAGTCGACATGCTCTCTGGTAGATTTATCTCTTTACACTCTGTTTGATATTTAAGTCTCAGCGAAGAGAGGAAACGAAAACGAGAATGGGAATGGGTGGAAAGCTGAAACGCGCTTGTTTTAGGCTCCGTTTGGATATACACGTGAGAAAAGAAAGGTGGATAACATTAATTATGAAATAAAAAAATAAAAAAAAAAAGAGTGGGGAGGACGGTAACATGCTCTATTTGAATAAATAGAAAAAAAAAGAAAGAAAATGATATTATTGTTGTTTACATAAAATAAGAAAGAAAGAATAATGATTAAATTACTATCATATACTTTTATATTTATAGGACATGAGTGAAATAATAAAATTTTTTTTTAATTATTGAGGGCAGTTTTAAAATTATAAAAATACTACTTAAACATTATCTTTTTCATCCTAATTTTCTTATTTTTGATCGAATAGGATATGAGGAATAAGTATGCCTTCTGATCCTTCCTTATCATTTCTTTTTTTTAAAAAAAGTCTATCAAAAACACAACATGACCGATCCTTTATTTATTTATTTATTTTATTGTCCTTCCAAATCCCTAGCTTCAAAATAGTCTTAAAAAATAAAAAGACACGGGAATATTTAATTATTAACCACTTGTCCATATATATATGATTGTATTGCTAATCCACTACATCTCGTCTTTACGCCGCGTATCTCGTGGCCGCCATGTATGGGTGGTCCAAAGGTGCTCTCCAATCTCCATACAATGGTGCATGATTAACTCTATAGATATATTCTTTCTATTATTCACCGTATCAAATTTAACATTATTTTTTTTAAATTAAATTTTTATCTAATTGCATATGAATTCTGCAGCCAAAAAGCCAAGACAAATTCATTTGCTTCATGTAAGAAAGTAGGACCCAATAAAAAATATTTTTTCTTTATTAAATTATTTTAATTTTAACTGTTCAATTGATTAGTTAATTAATATTCAATCAAATAAAATCAAGTTACCAAAACACTTTAGAATAATATAAAAATCAACATTATAATCTATCTCTCAAAGATGTTAAGTAAAATCATTAAATAATTTCATACATGTATAATGGTTATTTTTTATAAAAAAAAAAAAAATCTCTCTCTATATCCTTTTTACGTGAATTAGATTGAGACAAATTAATCTACATGATCTCTACTATAATATCATTACTTGAATGATAAAATCATTTTGGAGAAATTCAAAAGTGATAATTTGGAAATTGTCTTAAATTTGGTAACTTCATTGATTAACAATCCATAATTAGAGATAAGTAACGAAAAAGGAAAAGGAAAAAAAATAATCGATTAGTTAAACGAACTACGGTAGAAAGTGAAAGTGAAAGAAAAAAAAAATTAGTTTCTCGCTTGTATTTGGTTAGCATGAATTTTTTTTAGAAAAGTTGTAGAAAAATCTTATTTTGTTAGTTTGGATAGCTGGAAAGTGAAAAGAAAATAATTCTACTTGCCAAAATTACCCTTATGATTTTAAATACTAGAAAAATAAAAAAAAATTGTGTTTGATTAATGTTCTTGATACCCTTTTTTATATTATTTTTAAATAATTTATATTTTTTAAAAAAAGGCTTCATAATATATATATATGCGCAACAAGAAGAAGGAATTTTATTGAATTTTTTTTACCAAAATACACATTAATGCATAAATACATCTTTCTATATTGGACTTCTAATCTTGTCAAGAAACTGTTTTTTATAAACCTCTTTTGCGTAAAAAAAAATTGTTGTATTTAGCATAGGCGGGTTATCAGATAAAGAAAAATTAAATTAATAAGGGTATAATAGTAAAATAAAACATAAAACAATAACTTTTACGAGAAACTGAATTTTTTTTGTGTTTTATATGAGAAATGTTTTGGGGGAAAAAATGACGGGTACGAGAATTCTAATTTCCTAAAAAAATTCCGTTTCACGTTATCCAAACTCTTATCCGTTTCTTTTCCTTTCTTACGACTAACCAAACTCAGCTTACAGTTTTTAAAAGGCAATTGAAAATTTTCAAGAAAATAGAATTTCATAACTACTCGCTTTTCTTCAAAAAAAATTCTAGCATAAAACACGAAATTTTTTTACTTTCTTACTATTATGGCCCTCATTTCTCTTCACTCTTCACAGGTTTTATAAAGTTGTGACTTATTATAATTCTTTTTTAGTGTAACATTAAGTTATATTATATCTATACATTCGTTCCATAGACTATTAAAAGCTGTATAGCTTTCTTATTTTTTATATATTTTTTATAATTTTATTAATTAAATAATGTTTTAAAATTTTAATATAAGAAGTTGAATAATCCGAACATGTCCGCTTTTGAAATTCTCAAGAGTTACAACTTCAGAATGGAATTTTCAATTCTTTATATTTTATACCTATTAAAAAAAAGAGTTATCTTTTAAAGTTAGATGATTCTTTTCAATAATTATCTTTCTAAGCTAAATTACCATTATTAGGTATATTAGCATTGAATGATTACTATTATATTGTGACTTTTAGTTTTGAATAACATATAATCTTTTATTGGCCTTACATTAACTTTTAACTTCAAATTCTTTTTCATAATTTCTTTTATATTTATCCTTTATTAAAAATAAATATAAACAATTCGATAAAATATTTTCTCACTACTTTCTTAAAATATTTCATCCTAACCAAGTGCACCTTAAAAACTTAATTTTCTTATTTCTCACTTCGCTTTTCTCTCACTCTCACTCTCACTCTCACTCTCACTTTCACTTTCACTTTCTTCGATAGGTCTGTGCTACCGAACGCACCATTAAAAGAACACAAACTCCGTTCCCAAATTTTCTATTGCATCTTTGTGGCCAAAAAGTAGCCTGATTTGTCTCATACTCCACCTAACATTATCTCCACTCAGATTACGAGTCTATTCAATTCAATACCTCAATTAAGCCTTTGTGGGACCCATATAATTATTCAATACCTCAATTAAGACTTTGTGGGGGCACATACATAATTATCTTGAAACCCATACCGTCAAGTCCACTAGCAGGTGACAGGTGTAATTGATGATTTTCAAGAAATTCTGGTCTGAATCAAAATGCTCAAATTAGAATGTAACGTGTTTCGAACTTTGGATGCTTTTCCCACAGTAGCTAACATGCAAGTCTAGTGGTCAATTATTAGTTTCAAATTGTAATTAACATGATTTTCAAGAAGTATTAGAAAGAAAAATCACAATCAATTTTCTTTTCATCTCTTGCCTAGCCTCAGTTTATTGTTTTCTGCATTCTGTGAAACCAAACGAGCTTCTTAATAGACAAACCAAACAATGATTAAGGAGTAATAGGTCATTTAGACAAACCATTTTGAAATAAACAATTAGACTGCTGAAATAAGTTTCTTTATTTACTTTTCATTATTGTTTTTGATAGTATTCGATTTTTCCTATTAAAATTTTTCTTTCCACTATGACTTTCACCAGTTGTTCACACTTGTTACACCACAAAGGAACAAAATATGTTTCAAATGAAAATATCTAACACCAACCCTCTAAACCACACAACAGTGAGGAGGTCAATCACTTAACTCATAAGAAATCTTCGCCACATTTCAAGCCGGACATAATTCGCAAATTCTCAGGGACAACTCATCTAATTTTCTGCTTTTGAAATGACAAAAACTCATGTCATTATATGTTGCACGAGTAAGAGTAAACCATAAGAAAAGTAAAAATTAAATTATCGAATAAGACAGAACAACCTAGAACACTTAGTTAATCAATAAAGTGTCTCAATCTTTCTTCTTCTCTCACACACCACAATGGCCCCATGTGGAGTACAAACCGCTTACCTTCCCTTTCAAGAGGAGAGCAACTATTTCAACCCATCATTTACTTGTAGGCAGAAAAATGATGCATGGATATATGTTCATAAATATAGCCTTCATTGCTGACTAGGACACCTGCAACCAGCCAATTGCTTCAGCATTTGGCAAGCAGAATTTGAACATATGTTATGTAAATTCAATCAAAATCTAATTTTTTTTTTTTTTATATATATTGGGGGAGTCCATGTAACACATATATCATAATTGGAGAATCCATGTAACAAATCATAACAACGATTAACGCCCATGTTATAACATTTTTTACAATACAAATCACAAGACCGGATGTGAAAAAAATGTGAGTTAGTATTAGGTTGACATTCGATTAGCACGCTCTTTCATACCTCCATTTCGAATCAAACTTCATCACATCATCTCCATTGGTGTTCAGTTGTTCACGCATGTCATCCCACCAATCAATCATCATTATCACCCATCATCATCATTTTGCCCAATCTTAAAAATGAGCATCATTCGTCTTGTCTCAAGTGTCACACAAGGATTACAATTCTTTAAAAACCAAGACAATTTATCCTCCAATAATTACATACTAAAAATACAACTCTATATAATTCTTTAGAGACCAAGACAATTTATCCTCCAATAATTATATATTAAAAATACAATTCTATATAGAAACCTTATTATATTAGGAATACGAGTCACAATTGGTAACATGAATATCAACTGTTATAATTTAGTTGTGTGAATTGTGGAGATTATAATGTAGACCTTGGCCCAACTTTGCATATGCAATTATGGCTGAAACAGCCAAGTATATGGTGGAGAATGATTGTGGTTGTGGTTTAGTAGGAGCAATTTTCCAGCCGCGGAGCTCTCAGCCAAGCAAAGCATTGGTGAGACCGCTTCCAACAAACCGCGACAACAATACAGTCAAGAAACCAAGCATTCAAAATCCCTCTAAATCAACAAAACCTCTGCCAAGGCTAGATGAAAAACCAATTACAACGCCGCCATTGGTTAACATACCGAGGCCTTCAAATGCTACAAGAAGCTCAAAGTCATCCCCATACAGTTCAGGCCTTGCAAAAGTGTCACGAGTCCCAGACAGCAGAAAGCTAAGAAGAGAGCCAACTTTCACCTCAAGCGAGCTGAGTATGATGGTTTTTAATCCCCGGTACAATGCAACCTCTGCAGCTTCTTATCCACAGCTTCTTCAGGCAATGTAATGCTTTTAGGCCTCTTGGGTAACTTGAAGCAGCTAGGGACTAAAAGTTCTTTGGCAAACAATTGTCCCAACACGACGACTAAGGCTATTGATTACCGTCATAGTAGTATGCAAAGGACAGGAAATGGTAAACTTGGTGGTACTATGGGCAACATTGTGAGGAGGCCTGGTGGTTTGATGAATAAATTGGATGCTGAGGTCTTGAAGTTGATATGAAATGAGGAATACAAGAAGGGCAGATTCGACGAGGCTTTGGCTCTTTATAATCGAGCAATTTCTCTTGATTCAAACAAAGCGTCGTGTTATAGCAACAAGAGTGCTGCTTTGATCTGTTTAGGCCATCTTGTAGAGGCAGTTTTCGCGTGCAAAGAGGCTATTCGGATTGAGCCTTGTTATCAAAGAGCTCATCATCTTTTGGCAAGGCTATATCTCAGGTAGTGTAATTAATGTTCTGTTAGTTTGCAGAGATGCAGCTTATATATATGTTTATATATGTAATGAATGATGTTTTGTATATCACATAGACTGGGAGAAGCAGAGAAAGCATAAAGCTCAATCTCTTAGAAAACACCTCAGTAGGTGCAACGAAGCTCGGGAGCTAAGAGACTGGAACACATTGCTGAAGGAAAGCCAGTGTGCAATAAACTCTGGTGCCGATTCAGCTTCACAGGTTAACTACTTTGGTACAACCCCTTCTTGTTTTTATGCAACCAAAGTTTATTCTTTGATATTAATAACACTGATTAATTTTTAATTTTTTTATATATAGATCTATGCAATGCAAGCAGAGGCCTTATTGAAGCTCCATAGACACCAAGAGGCCTGTGACACCATTAGGAAGGAGCCGAATGTCGAGATTGAGTCTCTATCTCAGTTGTTTGGCGCAACTACTTATTTGCTAATAATTCGAGCACAGATTTACATGGTTGGCGGCAGGTTAGTAAAAAAAAAAGAAAGGAAAATCAATTTTTGTTATCAACAACACTAAGGCTATGATCGGCTGTACGGAATTGGAAAAATTTTTGTTCGTGAAACATCTCCAATCAAGAACAAAATTTTCTCTAATTCCAATCTCATGCAGTCGAACATAGCCTAAGTCTTTACATTCTTACTGGGGCAACCTTTGTTGCTTTAGAACTCTTTAAACTGGCCTCAGTTCATTGTTGGAGAAACAGGGTGATTTAGTCCATAAAATTCACCGAGGCCTCTGTTGCGTATAGTGAAGGATTAGACCATGATCCATACAGCTAAATTCTGCTATGCAATCGAGTAGCTTGTCGATCTAAGTTGGACCAATTTGAGAAAGCTATAGAAGATTGCACTGCAGCACTCAATGTTCAGCCCTCTTACACCACAGGTGACATTAATTTCAGTGGCACAATAATAAACTTGGCATTTTTCATTGGGAATTCAGTACTAAATTCCTGTTTTGATAACTATTGACCTATTACTTTTTCTGTTTATCACATTTGTGTGATTAGTTGGAAAGATGGGAGACTGCAATTCAAGAATGTGAGATGTGATACAAGAAACTCCGGTAGATGAGGAGGCTGGCAGGGCCTTGTTTGAGGCCCAGGACAATCTCAAGAAGCAACATGGTGAGGAACTGAAATTGGGTTCTAACCTAGTGCTCAATTCTAGCAGGGAACATTTCAAACACTTGGTAACTAGTCCTGGTAACTACTATTAATTTCCAAATAAGATGGCAATCACTAAATCATTAATTCTTTTGTTTAGAAAGGAATAATGGGTGACTGAATAAAAATTAGAGAAAGGAAATTGGAGAAATAATCTTTTCTGTACACAAGTTTTACTATTGTTAAAAAAAATCTACTATTTTCACTATTGTTAAAAAAAATCTACAATTTTCACTCATCTCAATCTTCCCCGCGCCTGATCAAGGCCAGGATCATTTTTTCATAGTCTCCAATGTTGTCATGATCAATGGAATGATCCAGAGGGACACTGTTCCTTCTCTGATAGGCATCTTTGATGGCCTTCATGTCGACCCCCGTCCTTGTTGTGACAACTCGGATAATACTGCTTTCATCTGTTCCACGCTTGTTGATTGCCAAGCGAAGAACCTTCTCAAAGTACTTCTCAGGGTAGGTCAAACATTTGAACATTACTCTCAGCATTGCAAGGTACTCGTTCAGATCCTTCCTTCTTGAGAAATTAAACTGGCAGCCCTGTATACACCTCTCCGGATCTGCTTTCAAATCCTGCAAACCAGAAATGTGAACAAACTGAGATGTATAATCCATACAATCTAAAATAATTCACTTTTGATTCATCTAAATGACATTATTATGACACTGTATTTTTAATGAAACCCCCCATCTCCAGAAGAAAAGCTTCAAGTGCGTTACAATTATTTTTTAATCTCTCAAACAAATCTGGAACATGTTTGGTAGCAAGACCACATGCATATAATAAAAACTAACTCAAAATATAGTTATTACCTTGTTAATAGCATTGCCAAATTGATTTTTGTATTGATTAAGTGTTGCATTGATCTGAGCTTTGCTCCTTAGAGTCAGAATACTGAGGAAATCTCCATCACTATAAGCCCTCTTTGAAATTTTCTCATGCAGTATCTTAGCTTCTGATCATGTCCACTTCCTCTCTAGAATTTCTGTTTGTGCCCACTAGAGATGATAAAAACTGGAAGCAACCAGAAATGAAATGAATGAATATATCGCAAGTGAAACCACCTTCTGTCACATTTGAATGTTATAAAATACAATCTATAGTAGATGGATAATCCCATATCCAAATAATAAGCCTAAATAAGAGATGGTAAGAATTAAATAGATGCCATGTAATCCCACCAGGCTCGTTTTCATAAATCTCTCTCTTTGAAGATTTTATAAACAAAATATCAATGATAACTACTGGTGATTTAAGCATGAAAATATCCATTGAAACACATCAACTCACATCATATATATTCGGCATCAAATTAAGCTTTCACACATTTGCTATGTATATGCAAATCCGGATGCATATATGTATATATACAGCAATAAAGGAAGGCCATTACACACACATATAATCAATCTAAGAGCCGAACATGTTAGTGCTGCATTAATATTCAAGCTCATTTAAATCTTGCATGTGCAATTAAATATTGTACTACTTCACTAAATTAAAGACATGAAAAAGAAGCAGCAAACACATCAAAACATAATGCAGAGATTGCCCTTTCGACATTTTAGAAGAAAATGTCTGTCTGACACGAACATAGCATAGAACGTACTTCAAAGTTCAATGTAACTTTTTATTTACAGTAAGAACCTATACACAACAAAATGCCCAAATCAAATCCCAATATACAAGGATGTCTATGTGTCCTTTCGGTAATAACCAACTGCTATGCAGGAACAGAGAAAGCCATTGTATAATCAATCTAAGAGCTGGATATGTCGACACAACACATTATTGCTTGTTTAAAGCTTGCATGTGCATTGTACTATTTCAACTAAAATAGAGATTGGATCATTGAAGAAGGCATCAAAACATCTTGAATTGCCCATTGTTAACTGCTCTTTTTTTTTAAAATTACTAATTCTGCTGAAAGCTTAACTTAAAATTCAAGCTCGAATATCTCTTGATTCTCCTCCTTGAATGAGCTAGGCAATTTAACATGTTCATCATCCATGCTATTATACAATTAGTTCTCAGGAATATGGTAATATTCGAGTCCATGATCTTACACTCTTATGCCGTGTAAACAACCATCTCTTCTAAACAAAATTGATCACAGGGATTGTATAACTTAAGTATTTATTTCTATAATCATTCTTCTTCTTCTTTTTTAAACCTTTCCGTATTTTATTTTTTCATATATCAAGGAAGTATAGTACTAAAAGTATAAACCTTGATCCAAAATCTGTCTAGGATGGAGAAGATATTGCAATGATCCTCAGGGCAGAAGATTTTCCATATCTACCAGAATCTATTAATTATGACCCTATTATGCTCACTATATAATCTCCGAGTGGCTTTATGTGTTATTACTGAAAGCTAGAAATTTAACCACACAAAGGTGGTGGTTCATATATCTCTAGTATTGCAGCAATGGGATATTTGTAGTGGAATAATGAGGTGAAGAGGTTCCAATTAATATATAAAAATGGCATGGTGGTTAATCAGGTAGTTATTGAAACGAGATATATATGTGAGGTTAATCTTGATAGGAATGTTACATATTTCACAGAGAAAAGGCGCCTTGGTAATTAATTAACTACTGTCAAGTCCACTAGCAGGTGACAGGTGTAATTGATGATTTTCAAGAAAATCTGGTCTGAATCAAAATGCTCAAATTAGAATGTAACGTGTTTTGAACTTTGGATGCTTTCCCCACAGTAGCTAACATGCAAGTCCAGTGGTCAATTATTAGTTTCAAATTGTAATTAACATGATTTTCAAAAAGTATTAGAAAGAAAAATCACAATCAATTTTCTTTTCATCTCTTGCCTAGCCTCAGTTTATTGTTTTCAGCATTCTGTCAAACAAAACGAGCTTAATAGACAAACCAAACAATGATTAAGGAGTAATAGGTCATTTAGACAAACCATTTTGAAATAAACAATTAGACTGCTGAAATAAGTTTCTTTATTTACTTTCTATTATTGTTTTTGATAGTATTCGATTTTTCCTATTAAAATTTTTCATTTCACTATGACTTTCACCAGTTGTTCACACTTGTTACACCACAAAGGAACGAAATATGTTTCAAATGAAAATATCTAACACCAACCCATTAAAGCACACAACAGTGAGTTCAATCACTTAACTCATAAGAAATCTTGCCACATTTCAAGCCGGACACAACAGCGAGTTCATTATATGTTGCACGAGTAAGAGTAAATCATAAAAGTAAAAATTGAATCACCAAATAAGACGGAACAGTCTAGAACTCTTAGGCCCTGTTTGGATTGGCTTTTGAAAAGCGACTTTTAATTTTTCAAGCTCAAAAGTCGTTTTGGAGAGTGTTTGGATTGGTAAGGTGGAAGAGATTCGGAGTCCAAAAAAAACGTTTAAAGGAAGCTGGTGGGTACCAGCTTTCTGATTTAACTTCTGCTTCTCTTTTTCTTTTGCGTAAAAGTCGAATCAAAAACTCTGCCAAACAGAGCCTTAGTTAACTAGTAAACTTTCTCGATCTTTCTTCTTCTCTCACACACCACAATGGCCCCCATGTGGAGTACAAACCGCTTACCTTCCCTTTCAAGAGGAGAGCAACTAATTCAACCCATCATTTACAAGTATATGGTGGAGAATGATTTTGGTTGTGGTTTAGTAGGAGCAATTTTCCAGCCGCGGAGCTCTCAGCCAAGCAAAGCATTGGTGAGACCACTTCCAACAAACCGCAACAACAATACAGTCAAGAAACCAAGCATTCAAAATCCCTCTAAATCAACAAAACCTCTGCCAAAGGCTAGATGAAAAACCAATTACAATGCCGCCTTTGGTTAACAATCCGAGGCCTTCAAATGCTACAAGAAGCTCAAAGTCATCCCCATACAGTTCAAGCCTTGCAAAAGTGTCACAAGTCCCAGACAGCAGAAAGCTAAGAAGAGAGCCAACTTTCACCTCAAGGGAGCTGAGTATGACGGTTTTTAATCCCCGGTCCAATGCAACCCCTGCTTCCTATCCAGCTTCTTCAGGCAATGTAATGCTTTTAGGCCACTTGGGTAACTTGAAGCAGCTAGGGACTAAAAGTTCTTTGGCAAACAATTGTTCCAACACGACGACTAAGGCTATTGATTACCATCATAGGACTATGCAAAGGGCAGGAAATGGTAAACTTGGTGGTACTATGGGCAACATTGTGAGGAGGCCTGGTGGTTTGATGAATAAATTGGATGCTGAGGTCTTGAAGTTGATATGAAATGAGGAATACAAGAAGGGCAGATTCGACGAGGCTTTGGCTCTTTATAATCGAGCAATTTCTCTTGATTCAAACAAAGCGTCGTGTTATAGCAACAAGAGTGCTGCTTTGATCTGTTTAGGCCATCTTGTAGAGGCAGTTTTCGCGTGCAAAGAGGCTATTCGGATTGAGCCTTGTTATCAAAGAGCTCATCATCGTTTGGCAAGGCTATATCTCAGGTAGTGTAATTAATGTTCTGTTAGTTTGCAGAGATGCAGCTTATATATATGTTTATATATGTAATGAATGATGTTTTGTATATCACATAGACTGGGAGAAGCAGAGAAAGCATTGGATCACTACAAACAATCAGGCCCCAAGGCTGATTCTAACGACATTGCCCAAAGCTCAATCTCTTAGAAAACACCTCAGTAGGTGCAACGAAGCTCGGGAGCTAAGAGACTGGAACACAGTGCTCAAGGAAAGCCAGTGTGCAATAAACTCTGGCGCCGATTCAGCTTCACAGGTTAACTACTTTGGTACAACCCCTTCTTGTTTTTATGCAACCAAAGTTTATTCTTTGATATTAATAACACTGATTAATTTTTAATTTTTTTATATATAGATCTATGCAATGCAAGCAGAGGCCTTATTGAAGCTCCATAGACACCAAGAGGCCTGTGACACCATTAGGAAGGAGCCAAATGTCGAGATTGAGTAATAATTCGAGCACAGACTTACATGGTTGATGGCAGGTTAGTAAAAAAAAAAAATCAATTTTTGTTATCAATAACACTAAGGCTATGATTGGCTGCATGGAATTGGAGAAAATTTTGTTCGTGAATCATCTCCAATCATGAAAAATTTTCTCTAATTCCAATCTCATGTAGTCGACCATAGCCTAAGTCTCTACATTCTAATCGGGGCAACCTTTGTTGCTTTAGAACTCTTTAAACTGCCCTCAGTTCATTGTTGGAGAAACAGGGTGATTTAGTCCATAGAATAGTTATAATTCCAACACAGAAATATTGAGGAACATATAACAACTACCTGTGATTTCGAAAATTTTAAATTTTGAGCATTTGGATTAGAATGAATGTCAACATCTTGATAAAAAGTATCATGGGTTAATGGGTTTGAGGATGATGTGGCTGCTGGTCAGCGTGCAGCTCAGCTAGATTCAAGCATCAGCGCGGTCAAATGGAAAACAGCTCTTCAAGGCATCAAAATTCACCGAGGCCTCCGTTGCGTATAGTGAAGGATTAGAGCATGATCCGTACAGCTCAATTCTGCTATGCAATTGAGTAGCTTGTCGATCAAAGTTGAACCAATTTGAGAAAGCTATAGAAGATTGCACTGCAGCACTCAATGTTCAGCCCTCTTACACCACAAGTGACATTAATTTCAGTGGCACAATAATAAACTAGGCATTTTTCATTGGGAATTCAGTACTAAACTCTGTTTCGATAACTATTGACCTATTACTTTTTCTGTTGATCACATTTTGTGTGATTAGTTGGAAAGATGGGAGACTGCAATTCAAGACCGTGAGATTTGAAACAAGAAACTCCGGTATTTGAGGAGGCTGGCAGGGCCTTGTTTGAGGCCCAGGTCAATCTCAAGAAGCAGCATGGTGGAGACATTAAGGAACTGAAATTGGGTTATAACCTAGTGCTCATCTCTAGCAGTGAACATTTCAAACACTTGGTAACTACTATTAATTTCAAAATAAGATGGCAATCACTATATCATAAATTATGTTTTTTGTCAAATTTGACTCTACAAATCATCAGTATCTACAAATCATCAGTATCAACCATATACAGGTCTTTTCATTAGTTCGACTGAATAAAAAATTAGACACCATTTACTAACCTTCATGCTCTGTAGTTTACTTAGAGAAAGGAAATTGGGGAAATAATCTTTTCTGTACACAAGTTTTACTATTTTCACTATTGTTAAAAAAAATACTTCGATCTCATCTCAATCTTTCCCGCGTCTGATCAAGGCCAGGATCATTTTTTCATAGTCTCCAATGTCTATTTTTTCATAGTCTCCAATGTCTCCAACGTTGTCCTGGTCAATGAATTGATCCAGAAAGACACTGTTCCACTCGAAATCCTTCTCGGGATATCAAGCATGCAACAAAAATATCGTAAAAGGTAAGTCATCTACACATAGTAAAAAAATTTTTTTATCCCAAGATGGAATCGGGGAATAGGAAATATTATATGGTAAACATCTCTCATTATTGTTTAACAAATCATAAAAACGAAATAGAAAATAGAACATTTTGGTATTCAAAGGTGACTAAATGGCTGGCACTATTTCCTTCTAATACTTTACTGATTTATCACTCAAAATCGAAATAAGAAATTTTGGTCTTCAAAGATGACTAAGAAATGAAACTTCATATAGGTGTAATTATATTTCCTAACTTCATCAAGCATATAATTCACTTTGGCCTTTCAAAATTTTATAATTTCACATTACTAACTACACATACTTGGTTAGTTCTCTTGATTTGATCTCTTCACCTTGATAAGATCTTTGAATATTTATATTTTGAGTTGGAAGCTTTTGTTCTTTTAATAAAATCTTTTGCTCAATCCATTAATTAGCACCAAAAATCACACAAATAAAATCACATAAAAAAAAGGAAAGAGAAGATCACAATGATTATAAAGAACCAAACATAAAAGTAATGTGTTATTTTATTTTAATATCTAGCACTCTAACATAATAAGTACACAACTTTGACCCAATTAGAAAATCAAACACAACCGATCAAAACATTCTAAATATAAAATCCCTAGACCAAAAAAAATTCCCTTAATAAATCAGTAAGTATAAAGCTAAATATAGTGGGCTTGGTTTATGGCCGAAACTATACTTTCACTCCTACAAGGAGATCAATAATTGTGTTTGTCCACAATGCCTCCTGCTTAGACTAGTTGCAATTTTGGTTGAATGGACACGATACAAAACAAACACATCTAATACTTGAGAAGCATTGAAAAGTTTGATTCAAAAGTTTTCAATTAATTAATGCAAACAATGTTTGGGATATTTTCAAAGACAACAAATACAATGTAGCATTCTTAATTAAAAGAACAGTCTCGAAAACATACCTATCTTTTCCGATTCCAATCGTTCCATTGAGCTTTTTCACTTCCCAAAAGTAAACCTAGAATTTGAGAAAAAAAAATAATATTTTTGAAATATGAATGGACATTAGTAGTCGAAGTATTTTTATTCATGACTTAAGCTAGCATCACAATCATAAAGATATATAAAATAGTAATAACAAGAAGAACCATACAGCTAAAGAACTTGCTCAAGATGATTTCAAATGGTACATAAAAGTGGAAAAACAAACATGTCATTATAGACCTTAAAACCCACTTAAAGAAAGAAGAATAGCATGAATAGTAGTGAAATTAACTACCTGAGGAGTGAGGCGGCATATTGATCGATGATAACCCCTTGATTGATAGTTGTTAGAGCCAAAACTTTAATCTAACCCCAAAAACAAGAAAAATGCGGCGTCAACCACTGAGGGGATAAGAGTGCAGCTGCGAATATTAGAGTTTGCAAAAAGAGATTTATACAGGCCAATATAAAAACCACATATTTATAATATAACCTTCTGCATAACAAGTGTATAAAAGTCACATATTTATATGTAAAATATTGGGCTTGGAATGATTTTTTCGGCATGGAATTTGTGGAGATGTAATATTTGGTTTTCAATAACTAACTCATAATCGACCCGTCCCGCCCCGGAACAAAGATAGAGAGAGAGAGCGAGAGAGATCAAATAGTTCTCACTGAACTCCCAGGCACGGTCAGAACACGAGAGAGATCAGAGCATTCTAGAGAAAGAGGGTGAGATAGAAAGATCAGAGAGAGGGAAAGAGAGATGGAGAGAGAAATTAGAGAGCCAGAGAGAGAGAGAGAGAACGAGAGATGGTGATGCACAGCTTTTCAAGCTCGGCTCGAAACTCGTATAGTGATGCACATATTACACACAAAATACACACATATGCACAGTAACACAGATCTAAACATACACACATTTTCCACACAAAACACACACACTTGCACGGATCTGTCTACAACTAAATATCCATCAAAAGAAATCTCATACAAAATTATAAGAAGTAGAAAAACCTGGAAAGTCACCGATCTCGCCAAAGCCACCGTTCGGATCTCGCCAAAGCTAGCACTCTGATCTCACCAAAGCCACCGTCACCATCCTTGATCCTCCCATGCAACGAGGGAAAGAGAGAGAGAGAGAGAGAGAGAGTAGATCGCCAGACGTTAATTGGGATGTAAAGAGAGGAGTGCGGCTAGGGTTTGAGTGGTTAAAGAATATATAGGCGTTGGCTTTCAGAACATGGACTTTGGTCTATTTTATTTAAAAAATGGTTAGTCATTTTATTGTTTGGGTTTGGCTGGACTAAACTTATAAGTTTAAAAGAAAATGTATGGCCTAATATTATGAAGATATTTAATATATGTGTGTGTATATATATAAATATATATATATATAATCGAGTTTATTTAATGAGCTTGTTCATGAACATATTTACAAATTAATGAGCCGAATAGAGGGTTACTAGAGATTGGTTAGTCTATTTATTAAATATATATATTTTTGTTTGAGTTCAATTCGTTTATTAAATAAACAAACACGAATCGAACCCAACTTGAACCGAGTTTGAAATACTTGTCGAAAGCTCGACTCTTTTCAGCCCTATTCTCATGGCACACACATTCGAATCTTAGCCATAAAATTGGTTCTATGTTGCCCTAATGGGCTTGTTGGGCCTAGGTTTCTTTAGGTCTGTTATGGGCTTTGCCTTGTTTTATATCTCTTTGTTTAGTTTTCCCTTGTTTTGTAACTGGCCCAGTGGCGAATACACTTATGTTCATTTTACACGCATACATATTCATTGCTTAACCTTAAAAAAAAAACTTTTTGTAAAAAGAAAAAAAAAAATATATATATATATATATATATCTATAATAGAGAATGAAAATTTGATAAAACAAAAATGACCTTTAAAACGTTTACAATAAATTGAATAGCAATAGATAAAATCACTACAATCGTGTGAACTCTTGATAAACCAATTAGACAGTTAAACAAAAATTTTAGGGTAAATATTATTGACACTTCCTAAAGTTTGATGTATTAATATACGGCTACAATTTTGTAAATTTTTGTCACAAACAACTCCTATCAGATTTTTCATTTTTTTAAATTGTGAAATATCCTGATTGACCCTGATTATTTAAAAAGATTTTAATATAAAAATACAATATAGGAAAATGACCACAATGCCCTAAATTTAATTACTATTTTATTTTATGTTAATATTATTATTTATGAAAATAAATAATTAAATATATTAGGTTATATATATTATAGTGTGTATATATAGATGAATAGAGAAAAAGAAAGAGAAATTTAATTATTTTTTATTTTATGTTAACATTATTATTTATGAAAATAATAATAATTATGTAAATAGGTTATATACATTATGGTATATTGTATATATATAGATAGATTCAGAAGGGAAAAAAAAAAAGAAATTTAATTACTTTTTTATTTTATGTTAACATTATTATTTATGAAAATACATAATTATATATATATATATATATATATATATATATTCAAAAGAGTATTTTGGTCCATTAGACAAGTTAAATGGATAAATTTAGTATTCAAATAAGTTAGGTTAGAAGTCAAATGACAACATGGTCATTTCACCGTCAAAAAGTGATATGACACGGTATATTTTTGGGAGGAGGAGTATATGCATGTGATATATGGCGCAAATCAAATGGAGTGTTAGTGACAAAAATTCACAAATTTGTAGCGCGTGTGTCAATATATCAAATCTCAGGATTACTGGTACAATTCAATTTTGTCCAAAAGAATTTGGAATCGAAATTGAACTGAAAATTAACGATTTCTTAATAATATATATATATATATATATATATATATATATGGGAGACTGAACAAGCCGTTGGGAAATGTTTGGCTTTGGAAAAGCCAAATCCATGTGGTTGGTCAGTTATCATGTTACAATATTATCATAGACAACCGAATTGAACCGGCTCTCGGTTTGATTTTAAATCTTAACTGTTTCAATCTAGTCTAGAATCGTACCAAACTGAATCATATGCACTATTGCTATTGATCTACAATATTTTGTACCATCTTTTTAAATTAAAATCTTACCCAATTTAATTTAACAAATTGCATATGAATTACATAGAAAGCAAAGTATTCCCTTGATGTAATAAAGTAGGATCCAACTACTGAGTTAAAAATTCAGTGATATAAAAATTAACTTACCAAAATTATCATTTGTTTGATAACACAAAAACATTCAATTTATTTTAAAACTAAAAACAAATAAATATGTTTGTTAACCTTAAATTATTTTTAAAAAATTCAACACAATAAACAAAAAAAAATAAAAAAAAATGTATAAACTTGTATAATAACTAAAGTTTGCAACAAAAAAAAAAATGCAATATACTTCTTATATTTTAAAAAAAAATGACATTGATTGGCATTCTATGAGAGCAACTTGACATAGGACTGCAACATGGAGTAGACGATTTCTAACCTCCTGTAATAACTCATGATATGGATACAATTGGACCACTAGTTTGAGCAAGTGATTGCATTTAAACATAAAGTGAGATTATTTTGGCTAAGATCATTGAAAACACCATTTTTACTTCTAAAAATCATTTGAAGTGTACTTATATTTTGATAGAAGTCAAGCCAACCATCTCCTAACTGCTAAATTTTTTGGATCAATTAGTTCTTAATATAGTAAACAGACACATTATTTCTATGGTAACATAAAAATCCAGGTACATTTAAAATGATGAAACTTTTATTGAATTCCAAAGACCAAATTCCATGCCCATTCAAAGTGATGAAACTTTTTGAATTCCAAGGACTGACATCTTCAAATTCAGATGACATTCAAGTAGTAGAATTTTTAACTCACTCAAGGTAGCCAACATAAATCAGTAGCTTGATTTTTGACCTAGAACATAAAAAGAAAGGGTAATATAATAGTCTAATACACATGAACATGACTCGTACGCCTATCTTCCATCCAAATGGAATAACTGCTTAAGATTCAACTAAAAGTTGAAAAGATTTGACCTAGAACAGAAATCGGTAGCAAACCCTCGTTTAAAAATGACGAAGATGAGTGAATATTGTCTGATGGTGAGAGAAAACTCATGAGCAGGTTCTTCTTGCTGGTGGAAGAGGTCATGGTGGAAGCTAAAAGAGATTGCAGTTGGTGATGGAAGTAACAAAACTAACTCCTAGATTGTACGTAACAGCAGAAACAACTATCAATTTAGTTGGAAAAGGAATAGTAAGAGGTTGCTAGGTATTTTGGTGGAGCAAAGATAAAGAGATGATAAGCTGCTTCTCTCTGGAGGAACAGCTCGTGGTGGATGATGAAGAAGTCGTTTGCTGGTGGAGGAGGTGCCTATTGATGGTGGGTATCAGGGTTTGTGGTGTCGTGCTGGGAGCCCAAAAATTCAAATCAAAACACCATACACACAAATAAACAGAGATTTACATGGTTCGGCAATTAGCTACGTCTACGGGAGGCAGTGGATTCATTATCAGAGAAAATATACAAATTACAGATACAAATTTTCTCTATCAGATCCTCACTCTCTCTGTCTCACAGATTACTGACAGTCAAACATTAGTTGCACTGAATCTACAACTGGCTGATTTGTGCACACACTGATGGTACCTACATCGCACCAGCACCAGCACCTGCTGCCACACCAATTATGCAATGAAAATGACATGAAAATGGGTGATGATAGAAACAAAGCTTGAAAGATGTCCTGCATTGTCAACAAGCAGTTTGTTTATTCTGGTGGTAGCCATTTCTTTTTTTCATAATTCATGAATTGTCACTTGCACTTAAATTCTTGTGTCAACTTTCAAGAACTATGAAATCATCTCCATTCCAACTTACTTTGTTTTCTTCTCTATTTCTCGCTTCCCAAACAACATTTAAAATCAAATTTTATTGTTTTATACATTCTTCCTATATATTGCATTAGATATTATTTTTTATGACATAAACCTTAAAAGTTGGGTTCAATTCTCTAATCAATATGATTAATGCCAATTTTCTTAGGAAATTGTTAACACTAGTTTTAATTATTTTTCTTGATTTTTTATTTGCCCTTTTACATAGACAGGAGTGATTGTAACACCCCCTTTTATCTCAAAAAGTCCATTTTTCAACTTGAAATGTCATTTCCATAGAAGCAACCATTTTTCATCTCAAAACACTCTTTTTTTAACCAAAAACGTCATTTCCATGGAAACAACCATTTTGCATCTTAAAACCTCTATTTTCACATCTTAAAACACTGTTGTCGTAAATATGGTCATTTTCATCCTCAAATCCCCATTTTCAACTCAGAATTTCGTTTTCGCAAAAATGGTCATTTTCAACTCCAAAGCACGATTTTCGTGAAAACACACTCCATTTTCATCCCAAAACTCCTTTTTTGTTTTCATTTTCAAAACCACGATTTTTCGTCAAAATCACTCCATTTTCACAAAACGAGCATTTTAAATTCTTAAAACACAATTCTTTTTTAAATCGTCCTCTTCAACATTTCACTCACCATTTTTGTTAAAATGGTCATTTTCGACTTCAAAATTAAATACTTTCACTCTCTCCATCAAAGTTCAAAACTCACTTTTGTAAAAATGATTATTTTCAACTTCAATTCTATGTCTAAAACCCACTTTCATAGAAGTGGTCATTTTTAACTTCAAAACTCACTTTTGTGAAAGTGGTCATTTTCAATCCATTTCCAAGTCCAAAACTCACTTTTGTAGAAGTGATTTTTCAATTTAAGACATACGCAACACATATGTACCTCCTTAGAGATCACTCCATCCATTTCTAGACATACCACGTCCCTAGATGTCACTCTGACCATTTTTAGACACACATAGATGTCCCTCCATACATACTTAGACATACGTATCTCCTTAGAGATCACTCCATCCATTTCTAAACACACACACGTCCTTAGATGGTATGCCTTCCATTTCTAGGCATACATATATCCCTAGATGTTACTCTGTTCATTTTTAGACACATACGTCCCTAGATTTCACTTCATCCATTTTAGTACATACGCACGTCCTTAGACGTTACTCTATCCAATTCTAGACATATACACATCCCTAGACGTTACTTTGCCCATTTTTAGATACGCACCCCATAGACGTCATGCCATCCATTTCTAGACATACAAACATCCTTAGACATTACTTCATTCATTTTTAGACACGTACGTCCCTAGACGTCACCCCGTTCATTTTAGACAAGAGATGGTCTCATGACTAGTCTTCAAATGAACTTTCAATGACCTCATCAAAGCAAGTGCATGTACCTACTACTACTGTTACTGTCAAGTCATGTTTACAGTTTTCTACAACAAAACCTGTGGAAGTCACCTAAAATAGTCACTGAAAATCCTACACATCTTGGTCCAAAATTTTGCTACTCTCCTTTTGTGCTGATGTACATGTATAATACTAGCAACGTTTGAGCGAGTATGCTAATAATATCACTCGTTGGAGTATCGTTAAATGTACTGTGGCATAGGTCGATCTCAGTACTACTGCAGCTTTTCTTTGGAATGTTGGTGTTGCCACAATTAGGGATGGCAAAACACCCCGTCCCCTTGTATCGTTTGGATTGAAAGATTTAGAAGGATAAGGAGAGAAAAGAAATGAGAAGATAGTGTGTTTTGTATTTGAGTACTTTAAATGAAAAGAAATGAAAGGATTGAGAGGGATTTGGAGAGATAGATATCACTCCTAATCCCTCATGTTGCGTTTGGTACGCGTGAATGGAATAGAATGACTATTTTTATTTTATTGTTTGGTTGCAAATATGAAATGAGATGGGAATGAAATAAATTTTAAATCAAATTCTCCAAAATACCCCTCTTAGTGACAAATAAATTAAACCAACAAATATGTAGTGGTGGAGGAAGGTGGAGATATGGAGGTGGAGGTGGTGGCGATGCAATATGGTGGCGGCGGTGGTGGTGGAGGAAGATGGCGATATGGAGGTGGTGGTGTGGGGGAGTAGGAATGTAGCGATGTGGGGGTGGCGATATGGAGGTGGTGGTGTGGGGGAGTAGGAATGTAGCGATATGGGGGTGGAGGCGGTGGTGGTAGTGGTGGTGGTGGTGGTAGAGCCGGTGTGGTGGTGGAAGTGGTAGTGGTGATGGAGGTGAAGAGTTTTTTGGTCATATATATATTTTTTGTGGTTGCGAGGCAAGGATGGGAAAGGTCACCTTACCTGGCCCCGTTTATACTAAAAAATTAGGGTAAATTACACTAACCTCCCTTGAGGTTTGACCTAATTACATCCGGTATCAAACTAATGAATTTTGTTACAATGACATCCCCTGAGGTTTGCTTTTTTATGACAAAGACCCCCTCCGTCCAAAATTTCGTTAGTTTTGTCAAAAAATTTAGTTGGAAAGACCAAAATGTCCAATAACTCGTATATATATATATATATATATATGTGTGTGTGTGTGTGTGTGTATATATGTGTATATATATATATATATATATATGCACATATATGAATTTCAGATTATAATAAGATTATACATATACATATACATATACGTAGGCTATTTCTCTCTCCTCTCTCACTCAACTTTTTCTTTTTTCTTTTTTTCTTTACCTCTTCGGCACCTCTATACATCACCACCAACCTACCACCATCACCACAACCTCACCATACCCGAAGACCCATCACCTCCCCGGCACCTCCATAGATTGTGTTATTTTTGTTCTCTCTTAGTCGATCCTTTTGTGTTATACAAATCACTATAAGTGATTTGTGTTTGATCTCTGCCACCAATAGTGGTATCAGTGCGAGGAAGAAGAGAAAATAGAGCCACCCAAGCCAACTGCCCAGAAATGAAAGTAATCAAAACAACATTTTGATCACACCAGAAGGTCCATAGGATTGAGACGAGTACAACAGTGCAACAATAGAAGTTCGAAGAGGTTTCACGCACCCTCATGCGCCGCCAGAAATTCTGTGTGTGAGATTCATGCTCCTGCACACGCCTCATTCTGACGAACCTGCACTATCCTTGTCATCTTCCGACAAATTTCCAACGAAACTGCACTTTTCTGGCAAACTTTCTAGCAAGTCAATTTTGGCCATTTTTGACCAGGTCAAATTGGTTCCTAGCTAAACGGATCATTCCAGACGCAACAGTGAAATCTATTTTTCAGAATTCAGCTACGATTTGTCAGATTTAGCATCTAAGGTGCTTGATATTATATTGGAAGCTAAGAAACATGGAGATTGAGTGGTTCACCAGAAAATATGGGGTTCCCGGTCCTCCTCTCAAACCACCACCACTAGGCACCGTTTTCCTCCCACCTTTCTCTCTCTCTCTCAAATTTCTCTGATTAGCCATCAGCACCGATCCCTCTATAGGGGCAGGAATTCTTTCACTATAATTGAGAATTGGTTGGAAAAAAAAAACAAATTAGCAGCAAAATTTGGGGGTGGTTGTCGTTCTGTGCATCTATGTACATGTATATATATGTGTGTGTGTGTGTAAATATAAGATAGAATGAAGAAAGGGAATAATAGAAAGGAGATAGGATTCTGTGTAGTCCCAACTGACCAAGAGATAGTGGCGGTAGTAGTGAGCGGTGGCAACCGTGGTGGTGGTTGTGGTTGGGGTACTTTGATTTTGATTTTTTTTATATTTAATTTTCATCATGTTGGTTAATATCAATATAATATTAAGGGTATAATAGACATTTCATCCAAAAACTAACATCTGTTAGTACATCTCTGTTACAGGGGAGGTCATTGTAACAAAATCCTTTAGTTTGAGACTGGGTGTAATTAGGTCAAACCATAGGGGAGGTCAGTGTAATTTATCCAAAAAATTATAATTTTTCCCTTCCAATATATTTTGTATTAAAATTTATTTGGTACATATTAAGCAAACCAGGTTACCCTCTCCTCATATTGTATCTCTCTTATCAATATTAAAAATAATTTTATTTGAGAACCTCTATGAATTATTCTGATGTTATAAGAACAACATTAAATTTCAAGTTTCAATTGAGAATTTGAATCATGTTCTTATCCACGTAAGAGAAGGAATTATTATTATTATGGTTGAAATTTTGTTTCATTATTAATATTTGTTAGATTCGTAATCCTCAAAAAAATACTCTTCCCTTGCCTCATTTAATAAACGGTTTTGGACATGGATAGGGGAGCTTTGCTAAATGAAAAAGAGAATGAAAGTTGGAGTTCAAGACCCAAACGCACTCGTTGCCATCCCTAGCCACAATGCAACGTAACAATTATAGGGCTATGGTAGAAGAGCTTGCCTGTGGTAAGAGTATGCAAAATAAAGCTCATAGAGAGCGTTTTGGAAAACATACTATATAAGAGTTTCTTTGTATTTTATACACAGAGTATAACCTTATAATCTTCACCATTCTCATTTTATAATTATTGTTATTGTTAAATTTAATCAACCATTATATAACTTATTTTCGAGGAAGATTTGAATTTTAGTTGGCTTTTGCAAATTAGATATATATATATATATATATATATATATATATATATATGTTGATAAAAGAGAAAGAATTTGGAATTATGATATAAATAAAAGAGAGAACCTCTGCAATATGCATAAGAGCATACCATGCCTTAGTTGAGAAAAGTTGCTTCCAACCTCTTTCTAATTACTTTTGTTCTCGATAAAAAAAATTCATGTAAAACATATTGAACTAAGATGAACATGCATGTATGATAGTTTAAGAAAATTACCTGCAGAACATTTTGAAACTTTGTGAAGATTAAACCTTCTGTCACCCGCTTTAAATTATTGAATCTCTTGTACTCCAAGTTAATTGTTTATTTATATATATAAAGGAAAGGGTTTTGCTTGAGAAATAATTTAAATAAAAAAGCAAATTTAGAAATTAGAAATAAAAAGAAATGGTTAATAAAAGAGGAAAGGGTTTTGCTTGAGAAATAATTTAAATAAAAAGGAAAGAGTTTTGCTTGGGTAATTCTATTTTTTAATTTAAAAATAAAAAAATGGTGTACTGAAACAAAAAAATCTTGAACTAAGATGAACATGCATGTATGGTAGTTTAAGAAAATTACCTGCAAAACGTTTTGAAACTTTGTGAAGAAATCACTCGCTTCAAATTATTGAATCTCTTGTACTATAATAATACACGACCAAGTTAATTTTTTATTTATATATATAAAGGAAATGGTTTTGTTTAAGAAATAATTTAAATAAAAAAGTAAAGTTAGAAATTAGAAAGAAAAAGAAACGGTTAATAAAAAAGAAAAGGGTTTTGCTTGAGAAATAATTTAAATAAAAAAGGAAAGAGTTTTGCTTAGATAATTCTATTTTTTAATTTAAAAATAACAAAATAGTGTACTGAAACTTAAAAACCATGGACTAAGATGAACATGCATGTATGGTAGTTTAAGAAAATTACCTGCAAAATATTTTGAAACTTTATGAAAATTAAACCGTCTGAAATCACTCGCTTCAAATTATTGAATGTCTTGTACTGCAATAATACATGACCAAGTTAATTATTTATTTATATATATAAAGAAAAGGGTTTTGATTGGGAAATAATTTAAATAAAAAAGGAAAGAGTTTTGCTTGGGTAATTCTATTTTTTAATTTAAAAAAAAAATAGTGTACTGAAATTAAAAAATCCTGAACTAAGATGAACATGCATGTATGGTAGTTTAAGAAAATTACCTGCAAAACGTTTTGAAACTTTGTGAAGAAATCACTCGCTTCAAATTATTGAATCTCTTGTACTGTAATAATACATGATGTAGTTAATTGTTTATTTATATATATAAAGGAAAGGGTTTTGTTTGGGAAATAATTTAAATAAAAAAGTAAATTTAGAAATTTGAAAGAAAAAGAAATGGTTAATAAAAAAGGAAAGGGTTTTGCTTGAGAAATAATTTAAATAAAAAAGGAAAGAGTTTTGCTTGGGTAATTCTATTTTTTAATTTAAAAATAAAAAAATAGTGTACTGAAACTAAAAAACCCTTCGTACTTTTAATAATAGTATAGATGTATATGTGTGCGTATATTTATATAGGGAGCCTTATCTCTTCAGATAAAGAAATTAATACAAAATTAGGAAAATGGGTTAGCTAAAGGCGATACTGATGAATTACCTCTAATAGGAAGCAAAACAAAAAGAAAGAGAAAGAGACAATAGATTGGATTTTAAGGATGAATGTGAGAGAAAGCTCTGTAAGAAATAAACCCTAGAAAGAAATTAATACAAAATTAGGAAAATGGGTTAGCTAAAGGTAATACTGATGAATTACCTCTAATAGGAAGCAATTAAAACAAAAGGAAAGAGAAAGAGCAAGTAGTAGATTGGATTTTAAGCATGAATGTGAGAGAAAGCTCTGTAAGAAATAAACCCAATTGAGTGAGATCAAATTCTATCATAAATCTGAGAGAAAACGAGAGAAAGCGTGTTTTACTTGAATGAAACAAGGGTATTGTTATAAACGATGCAAAGTACCATCATATTTTAAGTGAAATACGAGTTCTCCGTGTTTTCACTTGTGCGTGTCTGTATTCTCAAAATTGCCCAAAACAGTTTTTTATTGTTCTCTTAAAACTGTAACTATTGTAACCCAATTTTTTAAAAACTGTTTCCAAAAAATAGATCCAAGTAAAACCAAAATACAATTTTAATTTTTTGTCACTCTGAAAACAGTTTTCTGTTTTCAGAGTGACAAACCAAGAAAGGCCATATTTTTTTTTTCGAAAGTTCAAGCAAATATACACACCCACAATATTACCCCTATTAGGGTTCGAACATTCAACATTCTCCAAGAGATCGTATCATCTAGACTAATGCCTATTGGTCAAAACCATCATTGCTAGATTAATTAAAAAAAATTTAACAGCAATTGGACTCATTGCTAGTCTAATTACTATTGTTATGGACTTCATTTTTCTAGGGACACGCAAGTATATTGACGTGATTGCAAGCACACAAGAAAGAAAAAAACAAGTTCCTATCTTGATTGAATTGGAATTCAAAGATGAATTCAAGATGGCAAAAGCATGTGATGAGTACCACAGATTAATAGATCAGTTGCTGGAGATATACATCGGCAAACCTAACCATCTGAACGCCATTGTTTGCGTAGTCTGTGATGCAGCGAAGAGATCAACAACAGAGAAGAAGATTCAAACGGGTCCATGGAGAAAGAAAGGCTTCATGCAGATGAAATGGTCTGCTTCTAACAAGAGATGGTCTCATGACTAGTCTTCAAATGAACTTCCAATGACCTCATTAAGGCAAGTGCATGTACCTACTACTACTGCTACTGTCAGGTCATGCTTGCAGTTTTCTACAGCAAAACCTGTGGAAGTGACCTAAAATAGTCACGAAAAATCCTACACATCTTGGCAGGGGCGGAGCCAGGATTGCAAAGTGGGGAGGGCTAAAAGTAAGAAAAATTTAAAATAAACACAATAATTTTTATGACAAATATATGTTATAAATATTCAAAAATAAACAAAAAATTGAGAACGTTCTCATATAGATAAATCAAGTACATCATAGATAGATACAAAAACAGATATAACATTTTTCTTAAGCAAGTTATTGAAGTTGAGCCCTACGATCCTTAAGAGAGTCAAATTCATTAACTACCGAATCTATATAAATATCTTCAGCAAGTTCCCTTTCAATGTTGAGAATCATGCAATCTACAAGAAATTCATCACCCATCTTGTTGCGAAGTTCAGTTTTGATACACTTCATTATCGAAAAAGCTCGTTTTGTTATTGCCGTAGAAACAGGGATAGTCAATATGAGACGGATCAATCTATCAATTAGATAATAGGTTTCTCTCTTTTCTGTTTCAACTAACATTTTGTATAAATCAGAAATGGTGGACAGATTCTGAAAACTCGGATGATGGAGGACATCAATCTTATAATGCTGCAATTGGCTTCTCAAAGCACGCATCTCATTCTGAAAATCTTTAGGATAATATTTTTCTGCGAGGTCACAAATATCATTAACTTTAAATGATTTATAAGCATCTTTAGGATCCAAAGTTGAGCCAAGAATAAGGAGTTCCATTGTACTTTCAGAGAATCTTTGATTTAACTCCAACAACTAAAAATCTATAGTAGCATTGAACATATCAACTTGATAGTGATGTTGAAATGTGATATTATCATTTTGTTGACAAGAACGACCTGTACCCACCATATAAGAAGCACTCATATCAGGTACTACAATCTCATGATTTTTACAAAATGCTTCCAAAATTTGAAAAAAAGTATGCCACCCATTGTCTCTCAATTCTTGAAGGAGTGCTTTCGTACTTGAAACAAGGTTCATAGCATTTACAATGTCTTGAGTTTTTCGTTGCAATGCTTGACAAAGTAAATCAATAATTCCCATAATCTCACACAACAATTGCAAGATAAATAAAAATTTAAATGATAGCATTGCAAGATGAGCACCCTTTGCTTCCCCACGTATAGAATTAGTTGGTCCATTCTTTGAAAGATTTTGAAGAATTACACGAGATGGACCAAATAAGTCTATCAAACCACTAACAGAACCATAATGAGAGCTCCATTGAGTGGCACCTGCTCATTGTAAATTTTTAATTTGATTAACCCCTTTACCACTCTCAAGTTCACCAGTAGCTAACTTATTAGAAGATAAAATCACTTGAGCTGATTGTAGTTCACTATGACGCTTAGGAGAAGTAGTGACAAGATTGACAATGGAATTCAACTTTGAAAAGAACAACCATATATCTTGCACATCTTTGGATGCTGCAACTAATGCTAGTTGTAGTTGGTGGGCAAAACAATGTACATAATATGCATATGGACATTCTTTAAGAAACAATGCTTGTAATCCATTCCATGCCCAACGCATATTGCTCGCTCCATCATACCCTTGGCCTCGCATGTTATCAATTTGGAGATCATAAAGAGTAAGGACATCTGATATTTCTTTTTTTAAAGTTAAGGAAGTGGTGTCTTTAACACCTACAACTTCAAAAAAACGCTCTTTAAGCAAGTCATTCTTATCAACAAATATCAAGACAATAGCCATTTGCTCTGTATTAGACACATCTTGTGCTTCATCAACCAAAATACAAAATTTTCCATCCCCAACTTCTTCACGAATCTTACGTCTCACCCTATTGCCAAAAATGTGCAAAACTTCTTTTTGAACCATTGGTGAGATGTACTTTGCATTTTTTGGAGCATTATCTAAGACAACTTTAGCAACCTTGTCATTTAACGTTGCTGAATGTTTTATGAATTCAATAAAGTTGCCACGATTCAAAGATCCAACAGATTCATCGTGACCTCTAAATGCACATGTTTGGAATGCAAGCCACCGAACACTTTTAATTGTTGTCTTGAGGCGTAATCGATTCTTCTCCACCACATCTCTTGATTGTACATTCAACATTCTGTCGATATGTTGCAAATGATTCATTAAAGCATCTGAAGATGTTACGGTACACAAATGTGATGAATTAGGACCTCTCATATGTTGCAAAAAAGCACACCTAGCTCCATCATTAACCCTTTTTCAACTATTAAACCCTTCGATAGTAAAAGCAGAATAGGATGGTGGATTAGTTTCAAAGAGAAAGCATGGGAAACAATATGCTTTATCTTTTGTAGGAGAATACTCAACTCAAGTAAATTTTTTATACCAACTACTTAGAAATCGACGAGATTGAGTTCTATATTGGGTGGAAGGAAACATTGGGAGATTTGGTTGATAAGGTCCTCTTTTGATATAATTTCGTCGAAGCTCATCACGTTCATTAACGGGTTATTGCCATATTTGAAAACACAAGTCAGGATCTCGTATAAAAGACGAATCATCAGCCTCTGTTTGTTCAACTCTTGGAATTTTTGAAGTAGGCTGCTCTGACTGTTCATTATAAGTTGCCCCATTTTTTGATTTATCATTTTCCAATTTATAGAAGAAAAATAAAATTTTCATCTTGCAATGTAGGTGCCTCAATAGTCTGAAACAATAGAGGCCCAGAATATTGTAAATGAAATAATATTTGCAATAATAGAAATGTCCCACACAGCGAAATAAATAAATATGCCCCACACGACCAAATAAATAAATGTGCAATAACAAATAAACCCCACACGGCCAAATAAATAAATATACAATAACAAATAAGCCCCACATGGCGAAATAAATAAATATACCCCACACGGCCAAATAAATAAATGTGCAATAACAAATAAGCCCACACGGCCAAACAAATAAATAAGCAATAACAAATTTAATACATAAATACTCAATTAAAAATGAAAAATTTTTAAGACAAAATTTGAGAACTTACCTCTTTGGGTCTTTGTTTGTTCGCCGAATACAGGGGCAGCTAGGCAACTTTTTTGTATCTTTGTTTCTCTCTCTACACAAAAAAAATAGGTGCAAATAATGTGTCATTATAAAACTTTGAGGTTGATAGTTTTAAATAATACTTCTTTTTAGTTCTCTAAAAACCTTTTTTCTTCAAAGGTGGTGTATGCATCCCAAAAAATTAGGAATGAAGTTGAGTTCAGTTTAGGTACAAAGAAAATGCAGACAATTTTAGATGCATATTTTTAAAAACAATTGAATTGAGAAAATAGAAGTTGATCGGTAGAAAATTACTTAATACTGTATTATGAATGTTTTTTGCTATTTTTTTATGTACTTCATCAATTATTAATTTATATTTCATTGGACCCTTAAAGATTTCTAAAAAAAATTATTATTTTATGTATTTAGCAAGGTTATTAATTTAGTACATTGATCCGAGTTGGGATCAGAAGATTTTATTATTGGGCCTATGTTTCATGAATTGAATTGGATTGTTTTAAAACACCCATCACATCGAATTGTTGATAATTTATTAGCAATAAAGATTCATTCAACAACAAAAATGAATGCCCTTCTATTTGAAGAACATATTATCAGTTAAATTTTCAATTAACTCAAAAGATAATTAAAGCCTCACAATATATAGCAAGCTCCTCACCTGTGGCCTAATTGATAGGAAATAGACGAAACAAATATACCAATTATTTAAAAGTTTAAACGGTTAAGGAATGATCAGTCTAATAATTTATATCAAAAATTCACATTATATATGTATATAGAAATTATACACACTAAAACATATCCTGAATGTAGTTTAAGCTTTTAACATACAGTGAATGCATAATTAATATCAGATATATATCAATTTAAAAATAAAATGAGATCGAAAATCAAGATTGAGAAAATTTATATGTTTCTTGATACTAATAACTGGATCTAAATAGTAAAGAAAGTGATCCAACACTTGTTGAAAAAAGACAATACTTGACATCACTTATGTACATGATATATATATATATATATATATATGAATTTCATACCTTTTTTCTTTTTGATTTGTCACTTTGTCTTTGTCTCTTTCGCTACTTTGCCGACAGTGGAATTCTGGAAAGTGGAAACTGGTAATGGAAACTAGGGCTCTGTTATTGTTTCTCTTCCTACTAGTTAAAAAATAAAAGGGCTGGGCTGGGCTGGACTAGTGAGTTATCTTAAATACAGTAGTAGTAAAAAAAAATTAGACATGGGCTATAGCCCAGGTTAGCCCAGTTGTAGTTTCGCCAGTGCATCTTGGTCCAAAATTTTGCTACTCTCCTTTTGTGCTGATGTACATGTATAATACTAGCAATGTTCGAGCGAGTACGCTAATAATATCACTCGTTGGAGTATCGTTAAATGTACGGTGGCATAGGTCGATCCCAGTAGTACTACAGCTTCTCTTTGGGATGTTGGTGCTGCCACAGTTACGGATGGCAAAACATCCTGTCGCATTTAGGCATTGTTTAGATTGAAGGATTTGGAAGGATAAGGAGAGAAAAGAAAGGAGAGATAGTGTGTTTTGTGTTGGAGTACTTTAAATAAAAAGAAATGAGAGGATTATGTGAGATTTGGAGAGATAGTTATCACTCATAATCTCCCATGTTGCGTTTGGTACGCGTGAATAGAATGGAATGATTATTCTTATTTTATTGTTTGGTTGCAAATATGAAATAAGGTGGGAATGAAATAAATTTTAAATCAAATTCTCCAAAATACCCTCCTAGTGACAAATAAATTAAACCAACAAATATGTGGTGGTGGAGGAATGTGAAGATATGGAGGTGGAGGTGGAGGTGGTGGCGATGCGATGTGGTGGTGGAGGAAGGTGGCGATATGGAGGTGGTGTTGTGGGGAAGTAGGAAGGTGGCAATGTGGGGGTGGAAGCGGTGGTGGTGGTGGTGGTGGTAGAGTCGGTGTGGTGGTGGAAGTAGTGGTGGTGATGGAGGTGAAGGGTTTTTTGGTCATATATATATATTTTTAATCTTACTGAGAATGGATTTTCATTTATGGGAATGAATTTTTATTCTAAGGGAATGACTATTCTCACCTTAAAATTCATACCAAACAAATGACTAGTTGGAATGAGTATTTCATTCCATTCAATTTATGCGTACCAAACGTAGCATCATATCTTATCCTTCCAAAAATGAAAAAATTGGGGGAAAAAGATAGTGGGTCAAGTAGTATTTTCATAATTTCGAAACTGCTCTCAACAATTACAAAGAGAAAATTGTTATTTCACCCATGTCACATTAAATATAAAAGGGTATAATAGTAATTTGGTTGTTTTATTGCGAAGACAGACACTGGGTTGAGCTATCGCACTAACAGGGTACAGGGTGCTCAATCCCACATCGCCTGGGTGTGGAGAAGGGGATGTGCTTAAATGTAGTGTGTTATCTTCAAATGGTATGAGGCCTTTTGGGGTCAAACTCAAGAGCAAAACTGTGCGGGCTCAGGCCCAAAGCGGACAATATCATACCATGTGTTGGACCGGGGTATTACAGTACTTTTCTTTTTCCTATCTTGTCCAAACAAGAATATTATCCTTTATTTTCTTTTCTCTCATATTTATCGAAACATGAATAGAGGTTATTGTTATCCTCTCAGTATTTTTCTTTTCTCTCATAACCAAAGTTATCCTTTCTTTTCTTTTCTCTCTTGTCTATCTAAACGAAGCCTTAGGAATGAGATTAGGATTGAAAATCCTTGCGGTTGTGAGGTAGGGATAGGAAAGGTCGCCTTACCTGGCCCTGTTTATATTAAAAAATTAGGATAAATTACACTAACCTCCCTAAGGTTTGACCTAATTACACTCGGCATCAAACTAATGAATTTTGTTACAATGACCTCTCCTGAGGTTTGCTCCGTTATGACAAAGACTCCCTCCATCCAAAATTTTGTTAGTTTTGTCAAAAAAATTTAGTTGGAATGACCAAAATGTCCAATAACTTGTATATATATATATATATATATATATATATATATGAATTTCATATTATAATAAGATTATACATATAAATATACGTAGGCTATTTCTCTCTCCCTTCTCACTCAGTTTTTTTTTTTTACCTCCTCGGCACCTCCATACACAACCTCACCATACCCGAAGACCCATCACTTCCTCGGCACCTCCATAGATTGTGTTATTTTTGTTCTCTCTTAGATAATCCTTTTGTGTTATATAAATCACTATAAGTGATTTGTATTTGATCTTTGCCACCAATAGTGGTATCAGAGCAAGGAAGAAGAGAAAACAAAGCCACCCAAGCCAACTAACCAGAAACAAAAGTGATCAAAACAACATTTTGATCACACCAGAAGGTCCATAAGATCGAGATGAGTACAACAGCGCAAAAATAAAAGCCCGAAGAGGTTTCATGCACCCTCATGTGTCGCCAGAAATTATGTGCGTGAGATTCACGCTCCTGCACGAGCCTCATTCCAGCGAACCTGTACTGTCTCGGTCATCCTCTGGCTAATTTTCAGTGAAACTACACTTTTTCGGTGAACTTTCTGGCAAGTCAATTTTGGCCATTTTTGGCCAAGTCAAACTGGTTCCTAGCTAAATGGACCATTCTAGACGCAACAGTGAAATCTGTTTTTCAGAATTCAACTTCGATTTGTCAGATTTAGCATCCAAGGTGCTTGATATTATATTGAAAACTAAGAAACATGGAGATTGAGTGGTTCACCAGAAAATATGGAGTTTTCGGTCCTCCTCTCAAACCCACCACCACTAGGCACCGTTGTCCTCCCACCTCTCTCTCTCTCTCTCTCTCATTTCTCTAATTAGCCGGCAGTGCCAATCCCTCTATAGGGGCAGGAATTCTTTCATTATAATTGAGAATTGGTTGGGAAAATAATCCAAATTAGCAACAAAATTTAGGGGTGGTTGTCGTTCTGTGTGTCTATGTACATGTATATGTGTGTGTGTGTGTGTGTGTAAATATAAGATAAAATGAAGAAAGGGAATAAGAGAAAGAAGATAGGATTCTGTGTAGTCCCAACTGATCGAGAAACAGTGGCGGTAGTAGTGAGCGATGGCAGCTGTGGTGGTGGTTGTGGTTGGGGTACTTTGATTTTGAATTTTTTCATTTAATTTTCATCATGTTGGTTAATATCAATATAATATTAAGGGTATAATAAACATTTCACCCAAAAATTAACGCTTGTTAGTGCATTTCTATTATAGGAGAGGTCACTGTGTGTAATTAGGTCAAACCTCAGAGGAGGTCAGTGTAATTTACTCAAAAAATTATAATTTTGCCCTTCCAATATATTTTATATTAAAATTTATTAGCTACATATTAAGCAAACCTGGGTTACCCTAGCCTCATATTGCATCTCTCTTATCAATATTAAAAATAATTTTATTTGAGAACCTCTATGAATTATTATGTTACAAGAACAATATTAAATTTCAAGTTTCAAATTAAGAATTTGAATCATGTTCTTATCCACATAAGAGAAGGAATTATTATTATGGTTGAAAATTTGTTTCATTATTAATATTTGTTAGATTCGTAATACTGCAAAAAAATACTCTTCCCTTGCCTCATTTAATAACAATTAAAGGGCTATGGTAGAAGAGCTTGCCTGGTGGTAAGAGTATGCAAAATAAAGCTCATAGAGGGCGTTTTGGAAAACATACTATATAAGAGTTTCTTTGTATTTAATACACAGAGTATAACCTTATAATCTTCACCATTCTCATTTTATAATTATTGTTATTGTTAAATTTAATCAACCATTATATAACTTATTTTCGAGGAAGATTTGAATTTTAGTTGGCTTTTGCAAATTAGATCTATATATATATGTTGATATAAATATAGTATATATCTTGTTCAAAAATATAGAGTGAATTCTAATTACTTTTGTTCCCAACCACAAAATCAACTCTGCCCATTGTTTTGAAGCTTTCCAAGCTTCATCGACCAACAAATTTTGTGGTCATAAAAGGTTGAAAATTGATTTTATAGTACAGTTGTTAATGGTGTTGGACATACACCACAATAATATTGTTCATAGATCATATTATTTTATGGAATGGATTTCACAGACCTCATTATTTCGTGGATTGAAATTCAATTGATTGTCTTAGGCCTCTATTGCCTGGTTTTATTGTATTAGTTTTATATAAAAATATAGTATATATTTTGATGAAACACAAACCCAAAAATAAGATTCTCCCAGCAAAAGAGCAAGGAAGGCACAGATGCAAAAGAATAAGTGGGTAACCGGAAACGCATCGGTATGTATTGACTGGATACTCGTAAAAATAATTGACAAATGTAGTAAAGTACAAATAATTTGTATACTACTTAAAAAAAATTGACAAAGGTCACAGAGTACAAATAGTTTGGGTGGGTCACCTCCAAGCAACCTTTATGGGTACTATAAATCAATTAAAATCAGGCTGCAACTTAAACTAAACTGAATGGAAATATGGAATGCAATTAAAATCAAGCACTGAAATTTGGGCGACATTTGTTTGAATGATGGAGCTAACACAAAACCATAGGCCTTGGTGATGAATGCAAAACCTAACTCGTTTACTTAAAGTTTAATTGAACCTGCCTCAAATGAATCGTAGCATGTAATGATCAATTATATGAAGAATCCAGTGGATTTTAGAAGCTCACAGCATTGTTCCAAACCCATTCGCAAACTATAGTTAGAAGCTCAAAGAAAGCGTATCCATTTGAAGATACAAGGAGCCATAACAAATCACAAGAAGATTAAAGTTCCACTTCTATAACAAAACATCACCATCCGCCCACATTAATTGTTAACATTAACAAGGAATTTTGTATCCCAGAAAACCAGGCACGGGTACCAAAAAGACTTCAAAATTCTTACTTTGATAAACAAAGAACATATACTGTAGCAACTAGCAAGCTGCAACACATCCACCAAACCAAGCATTGACAGTTACATCCATGTTCTCATGTGCAGTAAGTTCCTAGACCAAAAGCAAAAGAAAACCCAAAAAGATTATAACCCACACAAAGCAAACTACTCTTCTAAATTTTCAAGCCAGATAAAACTTCACAGGCTAACTCATCTCATCTCAAGCATCCCCATGTCTAATCAAGGTCAAGAGCATTTTTTCATAGTCTCCAATGGTGTTGTTCTTGACAATGGCACGATCAAGAGGGACGTCATTCCTTTTCTGATACACATCTTTTATAGTCTTCATGTCGACCTTAGCCCTTGTTGTGACAACTCTAGTAAGAACCCCTCCATCTCTACCACCCTCCTTGTTGATTGCCAATCGAAGAACCTTCTCGAAATATTTCTCCGGGTAGGTCAAGCATTTCACTGTTGTTCTCAGCATTGCAAGGAACTCGTTCAAATCTTTTCTTTTTCGAAAATTAAATTGACAGCAATTCAGATCAGCTTTCAAATCCTGCAAACAAAAATGTACCAACAGTAAACAAATTGTGATCTGCATAAACTTAAACTGTAAACAAATTGAGATGCATCATCCATTCAATCATCTAAAATATTCACTTTTCATTCATCTAAAAATATTATTTTAAATTGGCCTACTTTTCTCTTCACAAAACTAGTGTCACGAAACCCGTATTTCCAGAAGAAAAGCTACAAGTGCGTTTGGTTATATTTTCAGTTTTATTATTATTAAAGCAACTTATAAACTAATTTATTTTAAAGTTATTTTTTAATCTCTCAAATCTTGAACATGTTTGGTAGCAATATTTGCTTCTTATTACAAAGTTAAAAAAGCAGAAATTTATATTCAGCAACCATGATTCAAGTTCCATTCACGCTTACATATATATATATATATATTTAGAAATTTTGTAAAAGAATGTGCATGCAATAAAAATAATAATTTTTTCAATACTGTACCATGAGAATAAGAAGCAATATATTGTTTTAACAACCAAAACTTCATTGCACTTGAAGTTAGCTAGTGGAATTTGGTAGGGCAGAAATTATTCAAGAATACTATCAGAATGTTGTCGAGGACAAACAAAAATTAATGTCTTGTAGAAAATATTATTTATGTTCTTCATGTTTATCGAATTTTATGATTAGAATATCATAAAAATTAGGGTAAAATGCAACAAAAAAAACCTATATTTTACCCATGTTCCCAAAAAAAAAAACCTTTTTTTGTGCAAATAACTATTTAACTATCACATTTTGTGCAAAAGGCCCCCCTCTCCATCAATGAAAAAATAAAAATTCCAAAAATATCCTTTGCCCCTAAGATTTGAGTAAAATTATATACATTTTAACACCTTTATAAATTAAAAAATAAATTACTAATATTCTCTAAACTAAATGACTGTTGACAAATAATTACATTCATATTCAAACATGTCTTCTACTTCATAATAAATTAACAATTAACATTGTACATGTTTTTTTATTTTTAAATACAAATAAATGAATCTATATTATATATATTATAATCCTAAATTGTTACATCTAATTCTCGAACTTATATATGTTTATTGCTTTATTTTCCAACAATAGCATTTTTATTCTTTCTTTTTATATACAATTTTTTGTAAAATCTTAATTTAATTATACATTAAATATATCAAAAGATTCATCAAAATCACATCTAAAATATGTTTAGTGAAGTTTAAAAAAAATTATATTTAACTCCAAAAGTTACGTTGGTGGTTCATATGTTTTTTATGGGTGCATTAAAATTCATTGTTTATAAAATTATTAGAGTAAAATGAAAAAAGAAAATTGACAATCTTCATCAATGGGTAGTTTTGTAATTTTTCATTTTTGATTGCATTTGTTGGAGATTCTATTAAGTTAAGGGGTTTTTTTGAAATTCAGGAGTTTTTTTTTGCAAAATGGGTAAAGTACAGGAGTTTTTTTTTGCATTTTACTCTAAAAATTAACTTAGAGAGTGAGAAAATAATTAAATTTGAGCCATGACTTAGACCTGGGTGAGAGACAAAGAGATGGGTGGAAGAGGAGACCCACACCCTCTCACCTGTTTTGAGACCTAAAGACTTGAAACTGACAACTTTCATAAATTTTGTCCAACTATAAGAAAGAAGAGCAGAAATTTTTTCCATGTGGTTGATGTAACTGAGAGGAGAGAGAGGGTTCTCCTGATTAGAAAATATATATATATATTATTTATATATATAGATGAGAACATTGGAGCCCTAAACACTTGTTGAACCTTCTTGAACCATCTTTGATTAATGAAAGATGCATCCCTAATAGATTCAAAAAGTTTTGTAAGTTAAATATTGAGTACCAAAAAATTTGAAATTTTTATTGTGGTTATAAAATTCAAAAGTGAAAGCTTTACCAAAAACCTCTTTTGTGACCATTTCTATTTTTTCATAATACTAAAAAAGTAAAAAAATGCAATAATGTAATTCAAACGGCAAGAAGACAATCGCAGTATGATATGTTGCAAACAGAAATTACAAGCATTAAAAAATAGGCCAACATCACAAAGGGTATCTGGCAGAAATATCTTAGTCAAATATAGTACCTTATTTATATCATTCCCAAATTCATTTTTGTATTCATTCAGTGTTGCATTGATCTGAGCTTTGCTCCTTAGAGCCAGAATTCTGATGAAACCATCATCACTGTAAGCCTTCTTTGAAATTTTCTCATGGAGTATCATAGCATCTGATTTTGCGAGAGTCATGTCCACCTCATCTCCAGAATATCTGTTTGAGCGCACTAGAGATAACAAAAGCTGGAGGAAAGCAGAAATGAAATGAATGAATACAAGGCCGGTGAAACACCTTCTGTCACATTTGAATGTTATAAAATACAGTCAAGAGTAGACAACCAAGAAACACAATGAACTAAAGTTTGTAGGCAGTACCTCGCGAAAGTTTCCAGTTGTATGAGATGCAACATCCTCTTCAAGGGATTTCTTAAAACGAACCTCATAGGCTTGCCTTGCCAAATGTAGCTCATGTGAGGACCTTGTACAAGCTATTTCTACAAGAACCCGATTGCTTGAAGGCCCCCTCTTTACAGCTTCATTAGCCAAAATTGCATCACGTTCAGCAGGATCAAGCGCCCACAGCAGTACAACCCTCTGATAATAAGAAATGCAGGAAAGAGGCTTTGTTAATTCCTCAACTGATTGCTCTCCTTATTAACACAATCAAGCAACCATTAGGCACCATAACTTATGTCATAGATTATTCATGGATTTTTTTAAAAGTAAAAGGAAGTTATAAAATACAAGACCCTATGTTATGCCTTTATGGCAAAGTTTGTGTGCAAGTCCTGATAGTGGATCAAGAAAATACTTTTTAGTGTAGCATAAAAATGTCAGAGCAGCTGTGCAAAAACCAACCTCAAAGTCACTAGAAAGTTCTTTGTCCAGTGGTTTGAGAAGATCTACTCCATAAATTTCAGCATAAATTTGCCGAATCAATTTGCGTTGAGCAGCATTTCTATTAGCCAATATAGAAATGATCAATCCCACATTTGTTCCCCATCCTGCAAAAGTATCAATGACAATAGCACAAAATCAATCTAATGAAACATGAAAGCAGCCGCAGCAGCATTTCCTTTATCCCAAATGGATGGGATCGGCCACATGAATTCTCTTTTTCCATTCTTCCTATTATACAACATGCCTTCTCTAAAATTTAAGTTTTTAAGTCATTTTTAATTACGTTATCCCACATAAGCTTTGATCGGCCTCTTTGTTGCTTACCTTCTAGGCAAACAATTCTTCCTCTTTTAATAGCTGCATCATCAAGTTGAATATGACCATACCACCCAAGTCTACTTTCCCTAATTTTATAATTTATTGGAACTATACCTAATATTCCTCTCACACACATTCATGCAGTGAAACAAGCCATCAAAGCAACAATATTAAAAGAAACAAATGTGTCGATTATGTACAATATGTGATCAAAACTATACTTGGCCCAGGCCTGCACAAACATATTAATCATTTTTCTCTCCAACAATATTCTTTATTAAAATTTACCATATCAGATATGATCACAAAATTAGAAACTTTTCCTAACCTCTGTGCTCAGTTTGGACTTAGAACAAAGAATGAATGCTTTTTGAGCACATATTATAGCATTTTCTATTCCCAACGATCAATATTGAGGCTAAAAATGAGAAGATCGGTAAGTATTGCCGAAGTCCCTTTTAATTTTAGAAAAACTCTTCAATTCATAAAAAGTTTTGACTTGACTGGATTCATAAATTTTCAAAACCAACATATTTTATTTCAACTGAATTTTAAATAGGACCACCTGTGATGCCTTAAATGGCATTCATGAATTGCCTTTGTTTTTTGAAAATCTTATAAAATTCAACATCTAAAAATAGTGAAAATTATTTGATTGTATCATTTTAAGATGACACAAACTAGTTACCAAACATCAAGAAACAAAAACGTACTCTATCGTAGTCTCGACTCTCAAAGATCATAGAAGTTCATCAACTAACAAGTTCCAGAACATTCAACCAAAAGTTCAATCGTTGTAATTCATAGAATAAATCAGATCATAAATGAAGCAAAAATATTTGTAACTTGGATCAGCATATTAAGTAGTAAATTATATCAAATTAACTACTATATGTGTGTGTATATAATGAGATCCGTAAAATAAAAGAACACCAATCTGATCGGTGAAATATAACTTCAGATTGATATAAGAGGCATAGAGAGACAAAGGTTTGATTAAAAAAAAAATACTAACAAGAAGAGAGACAGAGAGAGACCTTCAAAGGCTTTGAGTTGGGCACAGGCTTCGGCTACAGCAAAAGGAACTGTTGACGGAGATGTAACTTCAGATCCATATACAAAGGAAACTATAAAATACAAGACGCTTAGTTATTAAAAAAAAAAAATGTGAACCAATGGCATAATATCTTCCTGTGATGCCTTGTCTGTCATTCTTGAAGTGCCTTTGTTTTTCGACCATCCTTATAAAAGATTGATCGATTGTTATCATTCGAAGAATATATCAGAGCATGCAAAAATTATATATTTGAGAACAATGATATCAGTAACTTGGATCAGCAAATTAAGTAGTCAACTATATCGTATCGTATCAGCAAATGAACTACTATATACATATATGTCTGTGTGTTCCGTAAATAAAAGAACACCGATCTATCTGATGAAGTGTAGTAACTTCAGATATCGATATAAGAGACAATCATAGATACATAAAGGTTTAATAATAAAAAAAATAAGAGAGAGACCTCCAAAGGCTTTTCGGAGTTGCTCACAGTCCGGAACTAGAGACGGAAACGCAAAAGTCGACATTCTACAGTAGGTTTCTCTCACCCCTGCATGGAAGCGCAAAAGTCGGTGAATAACGAGAATAGGGATTCGACGGATCTTCTCACCCAGTAATTACTGACCGTCGTGTATATTTTACACCAAACTTCTATTTCACACTATTTTAGACGGTAATATAAAATATAAAACTTTTATTTCACATTATTTTAAAAAATAATATAAAATAAAGAGTTACTAGTAAAGCAATTTTTTCATACGCAGAGTCGCGATGGTATTCAATAATTTTTTCTTCTTAATTTGGTTACTTACTAATTTAGAAAGTACGGATACTTGAAAGGGTAATGCTACGTGGGCAGAATTCACAGGTAGAAACTTTTAGATCCATTAGATGCACGTGGTATGCTCCACCACATACACTCATCACATGCATCCAATGGATGTAAATGTTTCTGTCTACGAATTCTGCCTGAGTAACATTACCCTACTTGAAAAAAGCTTTCGTGATCGTTTTGGACACATATTTAATACAAGAATTACTGACTATCGTGTATATTTTACAAACAGTAAACCTTTATTCCACACTATTTTAGGGGATAATATAAAATAGAAAACCTTTATTCCACGTTATTTTAGAAAATAATATAAAATAGGGAGTTACTAGTAATGCAATTTTTTCATACGCGGAGTCGCAATGGTATTCAATAATTTTTTCTTCTTAATTTGGTTAGTTACTAATTTAGAAAGTACGGATACTTGAAAAAAGTTCTTGTGATCGTTGATACGTGTTCAATACTTCTAAGAATTATTCCATTTTTTAAAATTAGTTTTTGAATGTGGAATACGTAGATACGTTTTGAAACAATTTTGTAATTTTTTGTTCTATAAAATGGGGTTTAATTTGTAATATTAAAAACTTTATAGGTTAAAAATGAGGGTCAGATTGTAATAAAACAAAAATATTTTTAAAATCTCAAACAATTGTGTCATGGTAAAAAATATCAGAAACAAAAGGAGATTTCTAAATTTTAAGTTCTTATATTTTGCATAATTGCTTTATGTATATTTATTATACGATTGAAAAACAAAAGTTAATTTTTTATGTATAATATTATATATTAATTTATTATTTATTTGACGTATCGTTGCCAATGAATCAATGGAAAGCAACAAATGAATCTTTTTATACCATCGAATAAAAAACAATCTTTTGAATTAAAGAATCGAAATCACATGACCACCAATGATCTTCGATTTTGCTCTTAACATATCTAATCAATCGTCAAAAATTCTATCACAGATTCTTTTCAAAGATCTTCGATCGTGATGATATACACACACAGGATCAGATATGTGGATCGAGCTGTTGAATTTTATCGTGAGTTACGGGTACGAATTACCGAAAACAACTCAGCTGGTAGTGTTATGTGTAGAAGCGTATGTACAAACAAATTTCGAGTCTGAAAATAATTTCTAGAAATATGTGTTACAAATCTATGTAGATCTTTACAAAACAAAGACAAATTCTTCTTATTCGATCTCCTTAGTGATCCAGATTCAAGGGTTGTTAGAGCTCGATATTGATCTTGAATTAGATTGAAACTAACTTTTATGAAGAGCGGCACGTGGATGATGTGTTTATTATTTTTCTCCTTCAGGGTTTTAGATGTTTTGAAGCTTTAAATTTTGAGTGAAAAATTCTGCAGAGCTTCAGCGTTATTTGAGAGTCTTCTTCCTTCTTTTTTTCCTTTCTTCCCACCTCTGAACCTTTATTTATAGGCTCACCGGAGGGGTAGATTGGTAATTTTCTTCCCTTCTGATAATTATCCTATTAATATATATAAATATGATAATTATCTTTTGGATGATAATTATCCAATATATACATGTAATAATTATCTTTGATGATTATCCTCTGATCCATTTTCAAGCAGGTTTGGACTTCTTAGATAATTTGAATCGGCCTATAACTCATTTATTTGTGGTGGATCTAGGCTTTAAATTATGTGACTCATTGGGTTATATTTTCAAAGTGGGTTAAATTGAAGATAAACCCAAATTATATTTTGGATCTATCATGTAATTTTTTAATGTCTACAAATTACCCCCACTTCAAGTCTCATGCTAATACCGAACTCGTCGTGTATTTAAAACGAGGTTGGAAGTAATTTTTTATTTTTTTTAAATGCAGTTTCCTAATATCCAAAATTTGGACACTTTTCATGACATGAACTAGGATTGCTTCAATTTCCTTCTTTGAATGGAACTACGATTTTTTAGTTCTCCTTTTTTTGATTAAATCGGCATCTTAAAAATTCTATTCTAACTAGGATTTTTTTTTCCTTATCCAAGTAGAATTAGAGTCTTGAGAATCCTTTTATAAATATAATGCTGTTGCCTATATATATGTGACCCACGCATCAAACTTACAGCATCAATCTCTACATTCAAAAGATACACCACGTTCCTTTCCATCGACTCAAATTGATGAATAATTAAAGAAAATCCTACCTCTCGCCTTGCTTCATCTTATTCCCACATTTTAAAAGGTAAGCAAATTTGCTTCATTTTTTTTATTGTTTCTTCTCATTGCTTTGATACATTTATCATATACCTATGTAGCAAGAACTTTAACGTATGTGCCACCAAACACCCAAAGTTTTATTAACCAATTTTATACTCATCTCTTTCTCTTATATAGAAGTCCTCTAGAGTGTTTTCCAAGTAAAGGAAAATAAGAAAGTGCTAGAAGAAAATATTGCAATCCAATTTTGATCTTGAATAAGTGTGATTCACGAAATTTTTATGAAATACAAATATCTTGGGCTTCAATTTTGCTTTTCACAGATGTTGAGTTTGCTCAATTCTGATATTCAAGTTGAGATATATGGTCAAATTTTCATAATTGGTATAATCTTCGTGCATAATATTGTGACAATTTTGACATGAGATTTTTACCCTTAAATTTTAAAATTAGGACTTCTTCGTGAAATACAAATCTATTCTCCTATGCATAAACTTTCTAAAAACTCTAGGCTTACATTAATTCGATACTCGAGCTGAAAGTTATAGCCCAAATAGTAAGTTTGCACAAAAAAGTCATGGACTTTATATTTGTTAAATTTGAGCCTTTTCCACAAACATCACCATAAACTAAGATTGTATTCGTCTTCTCTGCCTTGGCCTCCACTTCTTTTCTCTTTTTTTTATTTGTTTTTTTTTATTTGTTTTCAATGATAACTTGACAGCGAGCAAACTTTCTCTTTATCTTTTTTTTTAGTAGTAACTTTGTCTTCCGTAATCACTATTAACCAATTTTATTTTTTGTTTTTGTTTTTCCAGATCAACTTCTACTTGTGGGCTCTGCTTGAGTTTTGTGTTGCCTTTGGAATAACGTACAAATCCATTAAACTCATCGAGAAATACAACCTTGCGTGAGTCACTCAACTATTTTCTTGCAAGTTTCAATTTCTTTGTCAATTCTTGTAGGTTTCCATTCCCTTTTCCAATGAGGGACAATTTTCAAAATATTTTAAATTGACCATTTGCTTTTTTAAGAATATGGAGTTCCGAACGCTATTCATTTTTTCCTTTGGGGTCACTTAGTCTGTTGGAACATTTATCGTCCATTCGGGATCACTTAGTTCTGCTGAAACACTTTATATGTCCATTCGGGGTCACTTAGTTCCTTTAGAACATTTTATCGTCCCTTCAGAGTCACTTAGTTCTGTTGAAACATTTTATTCTTCTCTTCATGGTCACTTAGTTCCGTTGAAACATTTTATTCGTCCCATTTGGACCCTTCATTCCGTTGGACCAAAATTTGTTAGTCCTTATGAGATATTGAACGAAGTTACACTCGAATAACATTATCTACACATCACAGATTTTACCGGAACAAAAACTCTTTTTTTTTCCGTTGATTTTTTCCCCTTATTTGGTTTTCTTGATATTACTTTGGGAGGGAACATCGTGCAACAAGCATACTTTGTTTAACATGGTGCAGTGAGTACCTTCAACATCTTGGCAGTGAGCCAAGTTAACATGCTACAACAAGTACCTTTGATGTGGTGTGACAAACACATTTAAAAAATTTGAGCGGCGAGCCAAGTTGACAAAGAAATAATTTTTTTTTGTTGGGTCGACTGAACTTGGAACAATCCTTCAAGATGTCTACGTACCTTAAAACAGAGATCAAGCCATTACGTAGTTCAATATATATATATTTATAAAGATAGTATATACTTATATCAAGGATTGTTTTTTTATTATTATTTTTATATATCAGTTTATACTCATGTCAAATTTTTTTTTTTTTTAGTAGACAAGGTATGATGTGGGTGGGTGAGAGATACATTAGGCGAGCTACCGCACTCGCAGGTTACAGGGTGCCCCATATCACATCGCCTGAGTGTGGAGAAGAGGATGTGCTTATATGTATTGTGTTCTTTCCAAATGGTTGCTAAGCTCTCAAAGTCATCACTCCATGCAGATGTTTTAGTCCATGTTCCTACTCATATTATGGAGCTTGCTTCCTTGCTTGAAAAAAAAAAAAAAACCCAACTTTTATCGAATGCAATGTTAGAGGATAAATAAATTTATTTTATGAAAAATTAAAAATGAACATTAACATTCAATAAATTACAAAAATATGCAACTACAAATTATAAAGATAAAGCTGAAAATTTGAGAGATTTAAAATTAACATGAAAAGAGTTATCAAAATGTATGATTGAAACTTGATAACTTGGTCATTCAAAGAAAAAACTAATATTTATTGACATGTTTTTATTGTTAAGAGATTGATCCACTTGTTTTTTTTTTTTTTTTTTTTTGCATTTTCGTCACAATTACGCCCTCTTATGAGATTTTCATACATGAGGGTTTTTTTTTTTTGGCCAATGAGAGATAATCGAGGGATCTTTTTTTACAATTTGCCCATATATAAAAGGTCAAAATGTAATGAAGTTATTAAATAAATAACTTGGTAATGAATATTTTTTAAAATTGTTAAGCATCGTCTCCACTAAAAAATAGAAAAAATAAATTAAAAAAATCACTTAACAAATCCATGAAAACTTTGTATGATGTATCTATATCTAAAATTGATGAGGACCAACGAAACAAATGTATTCCAATAAGAAAATTGGAGAGTATAATATAATATACGTACGTGCAAGTGTAGAGTTCAATTAACCATTATTCATTCATTAATATACCAGTATACCACTAATGAGGGAGGGAGCGAGAGATAAGAACATATTCTCATAATGACGAGGTGATTGAGTAAAAAGATTAGAGTTTGCATTTATTAAAATTTCATTTTGTTTTGTGCACCCAAAAAATCGTTGGAGAGAGAGGAATGACATACAATTTCATTTTGTCTCTTATATATATATATATATAATTAAATAATATCATAAAAAATATATATAACCCCTTCTTAATAGTAGTATAAATAAATAAAATAGAAAAGTTTATGTTTAATAAAAAGAAGAGTTTGTGTTTCATTCGACTACTAATTTCAAAGACGGTTTAAAAAAGATTAGTTTTTGTATATATAAATAAGTTTAGAATTATTATCTTTAGGCTCTATTTGATTAAATGAAAATAGCAGAAAAGAAAAAGAATTAAACAGAAAATTTTTGGACATCAAGAGTGTAATACCCCGCTCCAACACATGGTATGATATTGTCCGCTTTGGGCCTGAGCCCGCACGGTTTTGCTATTGAGTTTACCCCAAAAGGGCTCATACCATTTGATACCCTGTCAGTGTGGTAGCTCACCAGTGTCTGTCTTCGCACCCGCCCACTCACACCCGTCCACAAGGGTTACTACAATCCACCCCCCTACGAGGCCCGACGTCCTCGTCGGCACACTTCTTCCGGCTGGGTTCAGACTCTGATACCAACTGTAATACCCCGCTCCAACACATGGTATGATATTGTCCGTTTTGGGCCTGAGCCCGCACGGTTTTGCTATTGGGTTTACCCCAAAAGGCCTCATACCATTTGAAGAGAACATACTACATATAAGCACATCCCCTTTTCCACACCCAGGCGATGTGGGATTGAGCACCCTGTACCCTGTCAGTGTGGTAGCTCAGCCCAGTGTCTGTTTTCGCACCCGCCCACTCATACCCGTCCACAAGGATTACTACAAAGAGTTTGGATATCAAGAAAAGGAAAGTAATTTTTGATAACCACCTAACATACCATCTATTTTTGAAGGTGTAAACTTAAGTTGGAGTTAAATCCAAATAGTTAGAAAAGTGAGAGAGAAGAAATAGAATTAGAAAGAATATTTGTTTAAAGAAAGGTTATGTTTTTATATATTTATTTGAATAAATAATATTATAAAAAATTTAATATAGATATAGATATATAAATATATATTACATATTATTAAACAATTCTTTGTTTTAAATAAAAATTCATAAGATCTCTTCCTTTTATTGAGTTTGCACAAGCTTCACTGTTAGAAACATCAAAACGAATCAATGTTGCAAGAGGAGTAGAAATAGAAGTTCATGCGAAAATTACACATGAAAATTAAGGCATCGTTTGGATTGAAAGATTTGGAAAGATAAGGAGAGAAAAGAAAAGAGAGGATAATATATTTTGTGTTTGAGTACTTTAAATAAAGAGAAATGAGAGGATTGGAAGAAATTTGGAGGGATAGTTATCCCTTCTAATCTCTCATATCCTATCTTCTTAAAAATGAGAAGATTGAGAGGGAAATGATAATGGGTTAAGTAGTACTTTCATAATTCTGAAACTGCCATCAACAATTAGAAAAATAAAATTACAATTAGAAAAATAAAATTATTATTCCACTCATGTATCATTAAATATAAAAGGATATGATAGTAATTTGGTTGTTATCATTTATTTTCTTTTCTCTCCCGTATTTTATCCAACCAAGAATACTATTTTTTTTTATTATCAAAACATGAATATAAGTGATTGCTATCCTTCCCTTTCTTTTCTTTTCTCTTATAACTAATGTTATCAATTTTTTTTTTTTTTCTTTCCTTTCTATCCAAACGGAACTTAAGAGATTATGAAAAGAAAATATGGATATGCGAAAGTGAGTCAATGTATCTCCATTTAGAAGTTTTCAAAATAACTTTAAAGTAATAATACAATATATTCACGTGAGATTAAATGACATTTTTTCCTTATTTTTTACCCTTATCTTGTTTAGTTGGTTAAATATTGATTCGTAAAAGTGAATAAAATATTATTTTTCTTAAACGAAAAAATTTTCATGATTTGTGGAATGAACTAATTATTATTTTTTGGAGGTTGAGTTAAAAACCACAACAATAAAAAAAATAAATTAGGAAACAAAACATATAATGGAATGAGTTTGTTTACAAAACTTTTCTTATTTTTCTTTTCTTCTCTCTTAACAAACAAAGTAAAGTATTATTTTTTTATCTTCTCTTTCATCTAACCAAACAAAAAGAGAGAGAAGAATACAATCTCTTTTCTATGAATGTCTCATTCATCCATTCTTCTTCTCTCTTTTCTAGAAAAGATGAGAGAAGAGAAAAGAGGATGGATGAGTCATTTCTCATTTTTCACAAAATTTCATCTTTCCAAATTTGGACAAAAAACAAGAAAGAAGAAATGCAAGGCTTTTACAAATGTTTTAAATTACAAAACTTTTCTTATTTTTCTTTTCTTCTCTCATAACAAACAAAGTAAAGTATTATTTCTTTCTTTTCTCTTTCATCTAACCAAACAAAAAAAGAGAAGAATACAATTTATTCTTTATGAATGTCTCATTCATCCCTCTTTCTCTTTTCTTCCTTCCTATTAAACGGATTATTAAGAAAATAGCATTGCTTCCTAGAAGCAATTAAATAACTTTGCAACAACAATTATATTAATTGTCGATGAAAAAAAAAAGTGTTAACTTAATTTCTTCTTTTCTACCAAATGGATCATTAGGAAAATAACATTCCTTTTTAAAAGCAATTAAATAACTTCGCAACAACAATTATATTAATTATCAATGAAAATAATAAAAAAGGTGTTAATTTATGTAAAATAACGTCATGTGTAACAAACTGTATATGGGCAAATTATGAAACAGACTTGAATAGGCAACAAAATTGAAGCCCACACATATTTTAGGACTCAGGACCAGCCCACCTAATGCTTGGGTTTGAGGCTTTAAGCCTCTAGTTGTAGTAAAGCTGAAGAACTTTCAGAGAGCTCGAACAAGCTTTAGGGCAACACTGTTCATCATTCAAACACTTTCAGAGAACCAGAGATAGAAGAATGACTGCAAATCTATGAAGCTCCCCACTTTACAGGCAAGTAGTCATCTCTACATTCTTTCCTGTGATTGATAGCATATTATATGAGAAGTATATATATATATATAATACATCAGTAACATCACTGGAGATTCTTCAAGAAATGACTATATATATCTGCAAAAGTCTCATTTCACTCTCTCTCAAGAACAATTCATATCTCATCAAAACTCGAATATCCCTCTTCTCTTTCCTCTTCTTCTCTTCCTCTCCACAAGAGCAACCAAAAAGCCCCATTGCAGTGGCCGATTACTTGCTTGATAGACATAAATTTTCTCCTGAAACGGCTTCGAAAGTATCTTCTGTCGTAACGTATCTGAGAAACCCTGAAATGTCCGATTCAATTCTTTCATTGTTCGAGGAAAGTGGTTTTTCAAAGACCCATCTTGAGTGAATCATCAATTGCGTGCCTCAAGTTCTCTCTGCAAATCTTGAGCGCACCATCAAACCCAAAATCAAGGTTCTTCTAGACTTGGGATTTTCTTCTAGCGACGTTGTGGAAATTGTTTCGTCTGACCCATGGATTCTAACTTATAGCGTTGATAAGTTTGGCCTCAATTTTAGCATTGAAGAGTGTTTTGGGATCGAATATGGATGTGTCTAGGGTCTTAAAGAGATCTGGGTGGTTTTTGAATTTTGATTTGGAGAAAACTATGATGCCCAATATAGAATTTATGAAGAGCTGTGGTATTAGTTCGTCGCAAATAACCGGATTGGTCTATATTTTTCCTAGACTTTTCTTGCATAAACCGACGAGTATTAAAGAATTTGTGAAGAGGGTTGATGAGATGGGCTTTGACAGGAAGTCTAAGATGTTTCTTCATGCCATTCGGGCTATTAGTTCGATGACTATAGAGACTTGGGAGTTAAAATTGGAGCTTTTTAAGAGTTTGGGGTTTTCAGAAGATGACATTTCGTCAGCTTTTAGGAGGGCGCCTAATGTGTTTGCTGTGTCAGAGAGGAAAATTAAGGAGATAACACAGCTTTTCCTTAGCATGGGCAAAATTGATATCTCATATGTTGTTAATAACCCACAGTTACTTCATTACAGTGTTGAAAAGAGGCTTAAACCACGTCTAAGAGTTCTGGAGGTTTTGGAAAGGAGGAATTTGCTTCTAAAAAAGCCTAGTTTGGCGACTGTATGCCAGATCACTGATAAGAAGTTCTCTGAGAAATATGTACTCCCTTATTCGAATGAAGTTGGCGAATTATTCGAGGTTAACAAGGCCTCATTGACAGCAGAAATATGTGCTTAAGATCATGACATCGTGTGTCACTTCATGATTTAATACCTAGAGGCAGGCTGAGACTGAATCTATTTTTAAAAGACCAAATGGCTTGGCTGCATAGCATGGCACGTAAGTAGGTACTCTTTTGCACCAGATATTCACATTTTTCCTTGTATCAATATAGTTTACTACTCTGAAAAACATGGATTGAATTTCCAGATAACTGTCTCATTTTCAATATATTATCTTAATTTAACATTTCTTTTTGTTTCAAATTTTCTATTGAGGAATCATGTTGAATAACCTCGATAGGTATTATATTTTGCTCAAGCTTTCTCATTTTGTGCGTCAGGCAATGATTATTGAGTATCTGCACGTATAGCCGTGATCTTATTCTTTGCTTGTAATTTTCTCATTGTGCATGATCGTATGCTATTATAAGTTTTGTTTATCATGTATATTGGTAGTTGCAGTTTTCATGCATGTCAGTACCGCTCTACCAATATAACCATGATTTGGGGAAGTAAGGTGCTTCTTCCAATGCTAGCAGTATCCCGAATACAGTTGTCTGCACTCTGCAGGCGTTTCTTGCAATAGTGAATTTTGACTTCCATTCACCGACTACTTCTTAATTGTCCTTCTTCAGCGTATCTGATTTGGATTCTTTTTTCATTTCCTTTCATTCTCATCATTGGGAACATCTGAGATGATTCTGGTTTAGTTCGTGGAACTCTGTTACCACCTTGAAACTGGATTGACAAGAGATTAAGCACTAAAGTAGAGTATGTTTTAGAAACTTCTCAGGGGAAAGAGAGATTAAAATGGTCTTATGCTTCTTCTGAGATTTAACTTCTCTTTTAAGCTCATTCTCTTGAACAAGCTGAGTTGATCTGTTGATGCCAGTTGAGCAATAGTGGGTGTGTGTGTTTCTTACTTACCAAAAAGAAGAGTTGATGCTGGTGAGGTTTTCAATATCAAATCTAATTGCTGTTTTGGCTTTTATTTCGTTTGATATTTCTTGCTTGGTTAAAAAAAATACTGTCTTGTTTTGTTTCTTCTACTTCTCATCCCAATATTTAGTCAGCAGAAGAGTGTAGGTGGATTTATCCGAGGGCATTTGTAGCTTGTGGGGCGTCTATGATTCTGCATTATAGCGTCTTTTTAGCAGCTAGATAGCTCTATTTACTTCTCATTCAAGCCACCTTTGATCGTGTTATCCTCATAATCGAATTATTTAGAGAGGTGCCATAGCTGATGAGATTTGGTTGATTCTAGTGCCAAGATAGTATTACTAATGAGGTAGCTGATCCCATTCCGATCATTCTAAGATAGAGTTACTATAGCAGCTGATTTAGTCTGCGTTCCTAGTGACGAAGTTTTATAAATTTCAATACTAATTGAAGGCATGTAGATATAGAGCAATGTTTCTTTCTTAGCGAGATTGAGAGGGCTTGGGTTTGCTAGAGTTATTTTGAAGTTGTGATAGATAAGATACAGTAGCTACACTAGCCATTGGATAGAATTGAATGTTTCTCTCTTTTTTTTCATCTTCTCTCTTACTCTTTAAATTTCTTTGATTCCCTTTAAAAAAAAAAAACTTACATTCCCCTTCTTCAATCAAACCCCATTCTTCCCCCTTCAAAGTTCTCTCATTTTTCCTTTCTTTTTCTTCTTCTTTTTTTTACTTCTTAAACTTCTTCTTTCTTATTCTTTTTTTTTCTCTTCTTATTTAAATTTATTATTGTAATTTTATGAGCTCAATGTGTGTATTTTATATTTTTAAATTTTTCTTTACTGTAATTTTTTGCTAATAATGACACAATGAATTTGAATCTTGATTCATGCACAATTACTACACTTCTATTTTTTTCGGATTACTGTGTTGTTGCATTGGTCATGTTAGTTGTAAAAAAATTTACTTTATCATTATCAATATGCCTCTCCGAAATAGATCCGGACTATTGAGGTTATCATTGCTAAGTCAGCTCGCCAATGTAGCATAGGATAATGAGGCTATCATGCATCACTTTTAAATATGAAGACCCAACAGTTGTAATTATTATATTCAATGGAAAATATTACCAATCAATATTTTGGTTCTTATATTTATCAACTATTTATCTTTCTTAGACTACTACTTGATTAGAATATTATTTTACAATAAATTTTTTTTTTTCTTGATTTGAACAATCTATTTAATCCAACAGAAATGTCCAAATCTGGAGGTACATTAACTCACAGTCTCTCACCTTATACATATAATATAATGTTTGATTCTTTTTAAGGATAAATTCAATCAAAATTTAAATCAAATGAGATGTGAAAAGAAAATTCTTACTCCAAAGCTGTAAAAACATCTACATAGATATGTAGAATTGCAACAATGAAAGTCCCAACATGATGCAATTAAAATCATAAATCCAACTTATTATGTGAGTTTGGTCTAGATTCACTTGGTATATTTACCTTTTATACCAGTCGGATAGTTGTATTGGAGATTCTCCTATTTTACCAAATAACTCCATCTGCTTTCAAAAGTTGCTATTTTATCACCAAATAACTCCCTCTGTTTTCAAAAGTTGCAAAGAGTCTCTCTTTTTGTAAAAATGACATTTTATGATCATTTTACCCTTTTCTTAATTTTATCAAAATAACCCTTCACCCACCCAACCTCTTCATCCATTTAAGAATAATTGATGGGCACTTCTGTGTTTGTTTGTGTGAAGTACTAGAGGTGGTTAGTGAATTAATTGTATAAAATTTGTGAGCTGGCGATAGTATATAACAATTGGGTATTAGTATAGAATGGTGATCCTTGGATCTATCACTGAACTCATTTGCATGCTCTTGCCTTTGACTGTTGTTGATTAACAAATTTTAATTTCTCTTTTTTTGTTCCAGAATCTGGAGGTCATGTGGATGAAAGATCATTCTAGTCCAAGTAGCCACAACTGTTCATCTCGTTCTCCAGGAAGCATAAAAGTAAAAGGGTGAAGAAGTTTCCCTTTTCTCTTCTTGTAGAAAACTAGGTCCTGTTTGGAGGAACTTTCTGATTCTAAAATTCCTTCCATTTAAAAGACCTTTGAAAATGTCTTCAATAAAAGGAATTTCAAGGAAAAAAGTTGTTTGGTGGATGTATTTTTTGAAATTCCTTTCACAATTACACAATTTTAACTTGACAAATTCATCCTTAATAATTACTCCAAATAGACAAATTTTACGAAATTAAAGACGGCAAAATTGTTAATAAAATATATTACTTAAAATAATTATGGTTTCCTTTCAAAAGCAAATTTTTCTGGCTTCTTTTGAACGGACTTTTTAGGATTTTGACTTTCATTAGAAGTTCTTTTTTTTTTATTTCACCAAATACTAATATTTTTTTGGAATAACTTTTTGAGTTTGAAACCCGTTTCAATCTCCCAGGAAGTTCTCCCAAATGGCCCCTAAACCTTTTGTAATTACGGAGATGGATTCTTTTGTGTTTTTCTTCTTACAGGTATTATAATTCTTTCTGATTTGTCAACTCTTCCTAGATAGGGCTAGGTACAAAAATTCATATGCATGTATTGTCTGGAAATATTGAGACTGTATTATCTATTTATCTGTGTAATCACACTATTTGATTTTATGAAAAAAAAAATTCTAGGATGAAAATTTTGTAAGTCCATTTGGGAGGAGAAACTTCATTCATGAACAACTATGTAATGGTTGATACTGAAATGAAATCCACGTTTACTTTCATGTTGATATTCCAAATGTCAGTTTGTCACTTGAAGATAAAATTTTGTTCGATTGTAACTGATATGGCAGAAGCAATTACCGGTATTGTACAAGTTGCTTGAAATCTCTCTGTAGTCACTGCATTGGTTCATATTCATATTTTTTTATTTGTCATCCTGTGTGTGTGTTTATTAAATAATCAATTATGAGCGTGTGAATGAAGGGGGTGGTGAAAAGTTATTTTGATAAATTTAATTGGAAAGAGTAAAATGGTCATGTAAAAGTATATTTCTTTGTACAGAATTATTTTTGTCACTTTTTGAAAGTAGAGGAAGGTATAACCTCTATAAATTAGTAGCATTGGAATCACATAAATTCTATTAATTAAATGAAATATTAATTTATCGATAAATTAATAACTTATTAATTTAACAGGATATTTTATATACATTATTTATTTTCAATAGTCTTAAAGATTCAATACATTGTACTCATTTAATCAATTAAGATTTAATATATTATACTCATCTAATCAATTAATGATACAACTTTAGAGCCCATTTCATGAAGCACTCAGAGCATCAATGACGCTATATAATTTCTTGTTGCACGAGAATACAATACAATTTCAAAACTTTTGAATACGTTACGAAAAATTAGAAATAAGATTCAACTAGACTTAAATTTAAAGAAAAAATAAACAACAATGGATTTAATGTACTTTTTATCAAATTATTAATTTATATAATAAGTGAGACTTATGAAAATTTATAAGAAAATTTTGTAATGTATTATTTTATAATTTTAACGAAATTATCAATATAGTATTTTAGCCCAAGTCAAAACCGACGTAATTTATTATTTGAAATATCTGGTGGCGCTATGTATGGATGTTCCAAAGTTGCATATCCATATTCTCCATGCATGGTGCATGATTAACGCTAGATAGACTTAAAAAAAAAAAAAAAATTAAAATCTTACCAAAATTGCATATGAATTTACCGAGAGAAGTTTTTCTATCCAAAAACATTTTTATATGCACCGAATTCTTCAGCTTAAAGTCAAAACACATAAATTCGTATGAGCCACAACAGTTTCTGCAAGCTTGATCATGAACTCATATGAACCTGTTAGATTCTACCAAATTTGTGTGGGCTAGTAATGCAATGCAATATACCATGAGGTTAACCACTTAACCAATAAGAAAACTTATAGCTAGTTTTCATACCAGGGTAAGCCAGCTACTGTATTTTCCTGTTTTTGAAGTGGCAAAAATGATGTAATTATATGCTGCACCCTCCATTCATTGATTACTTTCAACAAAAACAACAATACATTTGATGAATGAGAACTAAGTCACAGATCTACAATAAACAAGCCACTCATATAACAAGGGTACATATATGCAAATGTGACAACGAGAATTCGAACAATTGCCCACAAATAATTAGGTGCAATAGCACAGCCTGAGACTCTTTGTTAATAGGTAAATTGTCTCAATCTCTCATTTTTTTCCTGGTAACCAAGCAACACACGCACACACCACAGTGTCCTATGTCGAGCTCGAACCGCTTACCTCCTCTTTCGAGAGGAGAGCAACTATTTCAACGTACAAATCAATTACTTATATGCAGAAACTTGTTCCAACAAATACTAAAGCCACCATACAGTAGAATCAAATCATAGATATAAGAAAATATAACACTCAGAGCTTCTTGGATGCAGATGTCCGCATTTCAAATTCAAAAAGTTGCCTAGAGGTAGTTGTGAAGAAAAACCTGCAAAAGCAACTTCCTTGTAATAGTTAGCTGCTGAATAAACTGGTGCACGGTTGGCCAAGATTGCGGAACGGCATTTAAGCACAGAGAAGGCAATGCTATCAGTGACTTGCTGCATGGGAGGAAACAGGCAGCTCAAGACTGATCTCAGTGACGTCATGGGCAGTTGATGAAGATCATGACAAGATTGGAGATGTATATATTGGCCTGGCTGTCAACCCATGATCACTTCTCAGCCTACCAAAGCTATAACCATCACATTTATCATTCTCCGAGATAATATAAGCAAGTTTTGAAAGACAGTTCGGATTAAAGGTTTATTAAGCACAACAGCTAAAGGGCAATCAACCAGCCAATCCAACTACCATATAAAGACAGCAACCAAAGCTTAAAAGAGTTCCTAGGCATATACCAATCTCAGTGAAGCTGAGGCAGTCAAGGCAGAGCTCAGTATTTATACATATTTTTTTAAAAGGCAAAGCTCGTATAACAGCGAGAGAGGGAGAGAGCTCACCAGATTTGTCTATCCATATGTGCCCACAAATGAAGTTCAATTAGATGAATCAGGCTTCAGAAACTTAGCCATACAAAGTCAGAGATGTAGATCTCAAATTTAGGATCCAAACGGATGTTTCTGATTGACCTGTTTGTTGGGCATACCAATGGTATTTAAAATAGGGCAGCAGCCACATCTTTAACCACATTTACCCTCTTACATTGACAAGAGAAGCGAACACTATAGACTGCTCTAAAGTTGACACCACCTTCCCTCTATTAGGACTACAAGACCAGGACTTGTATTGCAACCATAGCTTTACAAGTATGCACTGACCTTATCTTCAAACAACTAACACACAAACCTCAAACCTGCCACATGGTGCAAGAAATGCTGATACAACTTCCCCTATCAACCTTCCTCCCTTCCAACCCCAACACAACAAAAAAATCCCATACATAAGCAAAATTAACATGAGTCATCACTAGGGGTGCAACCTAGGAAGTACGGATATGACATGATACGGACACGGAAAATTTCAAAAAAATAGGACACAGATACAGCATGGAAACGTCAAAAAATAATAATAAAATATATTATTATATATATAAAAATAATAAATTTTGGTCATTTTATCCATATAATCACGAACTAATTTTAAGTTTAGAGCTAAATGTTTGTTATTTTTGTTTTCTTAAATTTTATATTATTTTTCTAATTAATCCATAATAAATTATATTGAATCCCATTCTTCTAAAAAAAATAATTACAAAACCACACCGCCTTATCCTGAAAGAGTCCAAAACATGTCATTTTTATGTCTGAGCCATGTCCCAGTCGTGTCCAACAAGAAAATAAAATTTTCAAATTTCAGGACACTTCTAGTCGTGTCCAACACGTGACTGGGCCATGTCCGAGTGTCCGATATCACCACGACACCCCTAGGTGAAGTGTCTATGCTTTCTAGGGTGCAATTCAGGCAAGTTGGGTGGGTTGAAGATTCACCCTAGCTCAACCTGCACTATAAGCCTTCTTGCAATCAAAGCTCGACCATACTTGGGTTGGTCAGGATGGTTGGGTTCACCGAGCTGGGTCTCAAATCCAATCAAATTGCAATAATTTTCACAATTTTGAGACTTGTAATCAAAGTACCCTGTGCAGTCAAACACAACCTTAGAACTTCAAATTGGTACATAGAACCAGGTTTTTGTGTGGTGACTTTTAGATTTATGTTTTAAGATATAAGGAGCCATGGAGAAGAGAAGCTTGTCTATATGTGTGTGTATATGTGGTGAGGTTGCCACAGATTGATAATACCTTTTAAACAGTGTATATGCATAGCTCAAAAATCCACAGAAACTGGTTGTTTAGAACATACAACAAGATTGGCCGATGATGAGAAGTAGTTGAGAAGACAGAAACCTTGAGCGTGAAGCTGACAACAAGTAGCTTGGCCAAGAGGATGAGTTTCTTGGCCAGCCACGAAGAGGATGATCAGCTTGGCTGGAGATGAGACAACAATAGATAGAACATGGTTATGTTCTTTCTTAGCAAGATTGAGAGGGTTAGGGTTTTCTAGAGTTTTTTGAAGTTGTGATAGATAAGGATATTATATAGTAGTTGCATTAGCCGTTGGATAGAATTGAAAGGCTAAGACTTATCACTAGTATTTTAATATAATAAAAATAATAAATATTATTATAATATAAATCAAATTCGGATTGGGTTTGGGTTACAAACCTTTCAACCCAAGCCCAACCCTAATACTCAAAAATTTAGCCCTCAAGTTGGGTCGGGTTGAGCCCGACTGACTTGCACACCTAGTTACCACCTTCCGAGTCTACAAGAAAATTTAAAGAAAAAGTCACCATAATCCAAAAGAGATCATAACTACCTGTGAGCCACAAGAACAATTCATGCCAACGCCTGCTAGTTCAAATCCAGAAAACCTAATGCATGGAATGTTAGCTACTCTCCATATTACATATATGATCATAAATATAGCTTTAATTGCTGACTAGGACACCTGAGATCAGCCACTTCCTTCAGTATTTTGCAAGAAAACCTATTTTACATGAATGAGGATATGTATATGTGCTAGACCTACAAGATTCATAAATCATAGGATAAAGAAGACTTCACGTTAAATGTGTCCAAGCCAGGTATACGTTCTACACAATTAAGTCTATGATATGTTATACATATAATTTATGTATGGTGTTATCCTTTTTTAAGGATAAATTCAATCAAAATTTAAACCCATTTCTACCATCCAATTTGAGCATTTTCTTCTTCTTTCCTCATCACATGTACTTTCCTCATCACATGTAGAGGATCAACGCATCCGATATGGATTTATGTGTCAAAAATATCCCATACCAATACCATGTTGATTAGATTTGTCTGTTATGCACATATTCCACACCCATACTCATGTCTCGCCAACACAGATACATTAAGGAGAACAGTAGAGGTCACGTAACACATTATGACAGGAGAATCCACGTAACACATTATAACAGGAGAATCCACATAACACATATCATAACAACATTCAAACATACAATTGTCATATAACAGGGACAATCCTATTTTCACAATTTTTAAGTACTTCAGACACTAACACCCATGTTATAACTTTTTTTACAATACAAATTACAAGCAGACTAAAATTCCACGTCTGTAACCAACATCTACGACCATCCGCCCACATATATTGTTGACATTAAGAAGAGAATTTTGTAGATGAGACTTCTTTGAACCCAGAAAATCAGGCATGGGTACCAAAAAGACTTCAAGATTCTCACTTTGAGACATAAAAAGGTGAACTATGATCCTGATCCTAACATCAACATATACCAGCCAGTAGCATGAATAGGGGAAATTTACTCCAAAGCTGTAAAGCTTCCACATGATCTCATAAATCATGATGAAAGTGGAATTGCAATGATGAAAGTCCCAACATGATGCAATTAAAATCATAAATCAACGTAATACAATTAAACCTCAAGAAAAAAGACAGATGGGGGGAAGGGAGCAACAACTGCAAAAAGTAGATTCCAAGGTAATGCAACTTAAGATAAAATCAAAATTATAACTCAACCTCTGAAAGATATAACTAGAAAGCCAAAAAATGAAGAAGAACATCAATTGTAGCAACTAGCTAGCTGCAACACAGCTACCAAACCAAGCATCCCTCACCAACAAAAAAACAGTACCACCAGATTTGATAGCTATCAACAAGTGCAGCAACAACCATTGACAGCTACAGCCATGATCTCATGTGCTGTAAGAGTATGCAATTAGTATCAGCTTAAAGCTATTTTCACAAGTGCATGTACTAAACTGTCTCAGCGCATGCTGCAACAAACGTTAAACAACCCAAAACCCAGTCAATAGATGAGGAGAAGTCTAACCAAAACATCAGAAAAATAAGCAGTCATGTATTTATCACCATGTCCATCCTCATGGTAACACGTCCAGCCCAGTATAGCAGGTTTCAAATTAGCCTGTTCTAACTGTACAACTGGTCCTGCAGTTAACTGCACAGCTACAGGCAAAGGCATGTGAACTTCAACCATCTTTAAGGTCATCACAGCTACTAAACTCCTTTCTGGGGCCAAAATTTATAGTCAGCAAAACATTAGGAAGGATGGTCAAGTCAAAGTCAGAATCCCAATGTGACTTCAATAATGTTAGTTTTTTTAACCCTTACCAATAATGACATCAAAGAAAATTTGTAAAGACACTGTAATTTGCAATCGGCAAGAAAATGATATCAACCAACAGCGAAGAAAAAACAGCATCAACAGCTGCTACATCATCTCGCCAGTCAGCCATACTCACTCTTCCTAGATGCGAAGGCCAGTACATGGTCCATCATAAGCAAAATAAACTCAGTAATCTTAGTTGATATTAATCGACATGCATGCGATCAGAGAACCGAGCAAATAGAACTCAAATGGAGTCTAGAAATAACATCACAAAGACTACTTGCAAACATTAGTCAGCCCAGAACCAAAGTACAGAAAACCTTCAAAACTCTCTTTAGGGATGTTACAAGTACAATGACAGAATGTTTAACCTTATAAATACGCCTGGAGCAATCAATTCTAGCATTCAATATATTGATGGAGACATGGAAGATCTGAAAATGCTCTCTTCAGAAGGTACACTGTCAAGCATGTTACATTGTTACATCAGGCCATATATCCATCACAAGAACTGGCGCTCCTTTACTCCTGTAAGACAAAAAAACTCAACACCAAATTTATCAATGAATTCTTTGGAAGATTGGATCCAATCAGTCATAAGAACAAGGTTAACGACTCATATCAGCATCAGAATTACGTGGAGATGGCCTTTGGGAATCAGCATGCCGACCACGTGGTGAAATACTTGTTGGAGTAGGGGACCGTTCTTCACGATCGCGTCCACCAGGACTTCCACCCCTAGAAGGAGGGCTCCTGCGCGGAGATGGGCTCCTCTGAGGATTGGGGCTACGCCGAGCAGGGGAGGCACTAGAACATATACCCCATAAGGCATCAAAAAATAGGTAAAAATAGCTATGTTCAATGTCAAAAAGATTTGAAGAGAGATAAAGAGAGATTAATGCCTTCCATGAGACCGACTCTGACTCCGCCTGTCATCACCGTATCTGCCTCTTCTGTGGTCTTTCTGGTAATCAGGACTTCCACTGCGGCTCCTGCTTCGATGACGATAATCTCTTTCCCTTCCCCGATACCGGTCGCGATCATATCTACCCCTACTTCTACTGCGACTTCTTCTTCTGTAATCCTTGTCCTTATATTCATCTCTATACCTAAAATTGTTTCCGAAAGAAAAGCCAATGTGCAATTAAATATATGGTAATTACATATAAGAATTACACTCCCAAATCTTTTAATAAGGAAACTGAATTATAATAAGATATTCAAGACTAAATTATAGAAGACGGGAAATTAATGTGATAGAACAGATAGTGATTTGAATTCATTGATAAATCTATAGACCATTCAATAATTTAGAATAGAACAAGAAAGAAATAATTTTAACAAAAATTTAAATTTCTATGAAAACATAGAGAATTAGATAGTTTCTACTCTGTTGACAATTTAGTAAGATGCAAGAAACGTCTGTGTAGATTCTGACCCCTTATGGTAAAACTAAAAGCAAATACATAAGCTTGCCACACATATGAACATGGCTAGCAGGGTAAAATGTTAAAGGTCTACATCTCATTAGAACATAAAACAATGTTTTAAATAAAATAATGGTATAGTTAAAAGAATGAAGTTCCAAGTTCCAACTACCGAACTGCATTTTCCAATTTTATCAAATGTTTTCAAATTCATTTCCAACCAAAATACGTACAAAAGAGGCATAGAAACTATTTTTAGAAAGGATCCTTACCTTGGCCTAGGACTGCGGCTCCTTGACCTGCCTCTTGACTTTGACACTTTCTCAACTATCCTCCCTCTATGACTGAATATCAAAACCACATAACTCAGTCAACAGCTCCTACTAAAGAAAACCACGGCTCAAACAAACCCTACCACTTTTAACCAACTAAACTATAAAAAAAAATACCTTAAACATTCACGCACAGACACACAAGAAAACAGTACTCAAAAGGGGAATGAATCAGGGACTACACCTGTCTAATAGGTATGTTAACATTAAAGCTATGTTTGGGAGTACCGAATCAGCACCTTGGAATTGGAGGAAATTTAGTCTCCAAAGGCACCAATTCCGTGGCAACATAAATGATTCTACATCAAAATGATTACAGTCACACTGTTCAACTCAATTGCAAAACAGCTCAAACCAATACTTGGAAATTAATAATCAACACAATGGCAATCAATTACACCATATGCATTAGTAAGAAAAACAAGGTTGAGAACAATGACTCACATTCGTTCAGCATTAGGTCCGTACTTTGCGAATTGCACCATTATATCTCTCCCATCGACAGTTCGCCCTGACAAAATAATACAAACACAACTCCAACTTTAACTTCTAATCACACACACACACACTATATATATATATATATATATATATATATATATATATATTGGGACATAATATTAGAAATTTAGAAGCTACCATCGAGCTTTTCCACTGCCTTCCGGGCTTCATCCGCATACTTATACCGAACAAATGCGAAGCCTCGCGATTCACCAGTTCTGAATTATATGTATGCACAGTTGCATATATATAAATATAAAAATATAAAACTCGTCAGACCATTCACATAACTCCATTAAATAAAAATATTCAATATATATGTGTGTGTGTATATATGCACAAGTATGTATGGAGATGATGGACCTTCGGTCTCTGGGGATGAAGACATCGACGACCTTCCCGTACTTATCGAAAAGGGGAAACAAATCATCCGCTGAGGTTCCTGATCAACCAAAAAAAAAAAGTAAAAGAAATAAAAATATGAAAAAAAAATTTAAATAAGTGAAAGGAAGAACGAGTTGCCCAGGAAAAAAGAAAAAGAAAAAAGGAGAACAAGTTAAAATGGAGAGGATGGAAATTTGGTGGGGAAGAAGGGGGTATTTACGGAAAGTGATGTTGAGGACGAGGAGAGAGTAGGTGTCTCTAATGTCCGGAGGACCTGATCTTCCAAAGTGCGACATCTTTCTGCGTGCGAATTATGGCCGCCTAGGGTTTGTGTGTGGGTGGGTGGACCGAATACATTTTGAGTTTACGACACTACTCCGAAGACGAATAATAGCGATGACCTTTTGACGGCTGTACCCCTGTTTCATCATTAAATTACAATACATGCCTAGGTTCCTGATTTTTCTATTTATTATTATTATTATTATTATTATTATATATATGTGTCACACATGACAGGCAATTAAAGAGAAATTGTTTGTGAAGGGTATCTAAATTTTACTACATTTGAGCAACTTTTGTATTTTTCATGGATTCCTTACAAATCAATTAGATTTGATAAATAAAATTAAAAATAATTAAGTTCAACTTCTTTTAACATTGTGTTTGGAAGTCCTAATAAATTTTTTTATTGTGTTTTTCTTATATTATTTATAATATTATAGGCACGAGTAATACACTAATATTTTTATATATTTATATAAGTGAGACACATGCACCACCACACATGACATTGCATATTTACTCATACTATAAGTGTCTTGTGTCTTAATTTGATAACACATTTTTTTAATTTGTTCCAACCTTTTTCTTTTTCATAATTTACATTTTTCTCACACAATCATAAATCTTTATTTTCTTTTAAATTCTTTTATTTTCTAAATTTCTATTTTTCACCACCACTAATTATTATATTTTTATTATATTTCACTCATCATTGCTTTATAATTAAAATTTCAAAGTACATCACAAGTTGTACAAAATCCTAAAGTCCAAATCCGCTACTTGGTTTCACTCAAATGATTCTTTTTATAATTCACAATAAAAAAATATATATTGATAAAATTTACAAAAATAACGATCTCACTAGATCTAATCCAATCTAATTTTAAGTGAACCTTAAGTCATGTTACTATCTAAATAACTTTATTAAAATTTAGAATATTACAATAAATATAGAGATGAGTTTTTGACCTCAATGTTTTTGTCAGAATTATGGCTTAATATGGAAGTGACTAAAATCTAATAGTTCGTAATTAAGAAACACGGACATAGACACGATTATAACACGGTATATAACAATATGACAAATCTCAGAAAAATAAAATGCAAAAATGGAAGGATACATCAAAAAATAATAATATATTATATTATTATATATTGGAATGAGTAAAAAATGTTATCATAGAATAAGAAAAACAAAGTAGGAAACAAAACATATAATGGAATGAGTTTGCATCCCTTTGATACAAATGGGTGAGTCAAGGAATGCAAACTCATTCGGTAAGGTTTTCGCTTTCAAACTTTGGTTTAAAATTAATTATTCAAAAACAAATGAAATTAAGGAAAATAACGTTCCTTCCTAGAAGCAATTAAATAACTTTGCAACGAACAATTATATTATTTGTCGAAGACAATAATAAAAAGTGTTAATTTATACTATAAAATAACGTCATGTGTACCAAACCTTATATGGGCAAATATGAAACAGACTTGAATAGGCAACAAAATTGAAGCCCGCACACATTTTAGGACTTAGAACCAGCCCACCTAATGCTTGGGTTCATGGCTTTAAGCCTCTAGTTGTAGTAAAGCTGAAGAACCTACTGAGAGCTCGAACAAGGTCTAGGGCAACACTGTTCATCATTCAAACACTTTCAGAGAACCATAGATAGAAGAATGACTGCAAATCTATGAAGCTCCCCACTTTACGGGCAAGTAATCATCTCTACATTCTTTACTGTGATTGATAGCATATAATATGTGTGTATATATATAGTACATCACTGGACATCCTTCAAGAAATGACAATATATATCTGCAGAAGTCTCATCTCACCCTCTCTCAAGAACAATTCATATCTCAATAAAACTCGAATATCCCTTTTCTCTTTCCTCTTCTTCTCTTCCTCTCCACCAGAGCAACCAAAAAGACCCATCTTGAGCAAGTCATCAAACGCAGTGGCCGATTACTTGCTTGATAGACACAACTTTTCTCCTGAAACTGCTTCGAAAGTCTCTTCCATCGTAACGTATCTGAAAAACCCTGAAATGTCCGATTCAGTCCTTTCATTTCTCGAGGAAAGTGGTTTTTCGAAGACCCATCTTGAGCAAGTCCTCAAACGCGTGCCTCAACTTCTCTCTGCAAATCTTGAGCGCTCCATCAAACCCAAAATCAAGATTTTTCAAGACTGGGGAGTTTCTACTACCGACGTTGTGGAAATTGTTACGTCTGACCCATGGATTCTAACTCGTAGCGTTGATAATCGGCTTGACCCTTCAATTTTAGCATTGAAGAGTGTTTTGGGTTCGAATTTGGACGTGTCTAGGGTCTTAAGGAGATCTGGGTGGTTTTTGAGTTATGATTTGGAGAAAACTATGATACCCAATATAGAATTTATGAAGAGCTGTGGTATTAGTTCGTCGCAAATAACCCGATTTGTCTATATTTTTCCTAGACTTTTCTTGTATAAACCGACGAGCATTAAAGAATTTGTCAAGAGGGTTGATGAGATGGGCTTTGACAGGAAGTCTAAGTTGTTTCTTCATGCCATTCGGGCTATTAGTTCGATGACTATAGAGAATTGGGAGTTGAAATTGGAGCTTTTTAAGAGTTTGGGGTTTTCAGAAGATGACATTTTATCAGTTTTTAGGAGGGCACCTCAAGTATTTGCTGTGTCAGAGAGGAAAATTAAGGAGATAACACAGCTTTTCCTTAGCATGGGCAAATTAGATATCTCATATGTTGTTAATTACCCACTGTTACTTACTTACAGTGTTGAAAAGAGGCTTAAACCACGGCTAAGAGTTCTGGAGGTTTTGGAAAGGAGGAATTTGCTTCTAAAAAAGCCTAGTTTGGCGACTGTATGCCAGATGACAGATAAGAAGTTCTCTGAGAAATATTTACTCCCTTATTCTAATGAAGTTGGCGAATTATTCATGGCTATTGACAGCAGAAATATGTGCCTAAGATCATGACATCCAGTGTCACTTCATGATTTAATACCTAGAGGCAGGCTGAGACTGAATCTTTTTTCGAAAGACCAAATGACTTGGCTGCATAGCGTATCAGGTAAGTAGGTACTCTTTTGCACCAGATATTCACATTTTTTCTAGTATCAATATAGTGTACTACTCTGAAAAGCATGGATTGATTTTCCAGATAACTGTCTCATTTTAAATGAGTGGAAATATATTATCTTAATTTAACATTTCTTTTTGTTTCAAATTTTCAATTGAGGAATCATGTTGAATAACCCCCGATAGGTATTATGTTTTGCTCAAGCTTTCTCATTTTGTGCGTCAACATCAGGCAATGATTATTAAGTATCTGCACGTATAGCCGTGATCTTATTCTTTGCTTGTAATTTTCTCATTGTGCATGATTGTATGCTATTATAAGTTTTGTTTATCATGTATATTGGTACTTACAGTTTTCATGCATGTCACTATGGATCTACCAATGTAACCTTGATTTGGGGAAGTAAGGTGCTTCTTCCAATGCTAGCAGTATCCCGAATGCTGTTGTCTGCACTCTGCAGGTGCTTCTTGCAATAGTGAATTTTGACTTTGATTCACTGACTACTTCTTAATTGTCCTTCTTCAGCGTATCTGATGTGGATTCTTTTTTCATTTTCTTTCATTCCCATCTTTGGGAACTTCTGAGATGATTCTACTTTAGTTTGTGGAACTCTGTTACCACCTTGAAACTGAATTGACAAGAGATTAAGCACTAAAGTAGAGTAGGTTTTAGAAACTTCTCAGGGGAAAGAGAGATTAAAATGGTATTATGCTTCTTCTGAGAATCAACTTCTCTTTTAAGGTCACTCTCTTGAACAAGCTGAGTTGATCTGTTGATGCCAGTTGAGCAATAGTGGGGGTGTGTGTATCTTACCTACCAAAAAGAAGAGTTGATGCTGGTGAGGTTTTCAATATCAAATCTAATTGCTGTTCTGGCTTTTATTTCGTTTGATATTTCTTAGCGTGGTTAAAAAAAATGTTCTCTCTTGTTTTGTTTCTTCTACTTCTCATCCCAACATTTAGTCAGCAGAAGAGTGTAGGTGGATACTTGTTTTGTTTCTTCTACTTCTCATCCCAATATTTAGTCAGCAGAAGAGTGCAGGTGGATTTATCTGAGGGCATTTGTAGCTTGTGGGGCGTCTATGATTCTGCATTATAGCGTCTTTTTAGCAACTAGATAGCTCTATTTACTTCTCATTCAAGCCACCTTTGATCATGTTATCCTCAGAATCGAATTATTTAGAGATGACCCATAGCTGATGAGATTTGGTTGATTCTAGTGCCAAGATAGTGTTACAAATGAGGTAGCTGATCCCATTCAGATTATTCTAAGATAAAGTTACTATAGCAGTTGATTTAGTCTGCGTTGCTACTGACGAAGTTTTATAAATTTCAATACTAATTGAAGGCATGTAGATATAGAGCAATGTTTCTTTCTTAGCGAGATTGAGAGGGCTTGGGTTTGCTAGAGTTATTTTTAAGTTGTGATAGATAAGATACAGTAGCTACACTAGCCATTGGATAGAATTGAATGACTAAGATTTATCACTAGCTTTTTAATACAATAAAAATAATAAATATTATTATAATATAAATTGGGTTTAGGTTTGGGTTGAGTTACAAACCTCTCAACCCAAGCCCAACCCTAACACTCAATATATATTATACATATAGTTAATGCCCCTCCTAAAATGTCTCTCTCTTTTTTTTCTTCTTCTCTCTTACTCTTCAAATTTCTTTGATTCCCTTCAAAAAAAGTTAAATTCCCCTTCTTCAATCAATCCCCATTTTTACCCCTCCAAAGTTCTCTCATTTTTCCTTTCTTTTTCTTCTTCTTTTTTTCACTTCTTAAAATTCTTCCTTCTTATTCTTTTTTTCCTCTTCTTATTTAAATTTATTATTTTAATTTTATGAACTCAATGAATGTATTTTCTATTTTTGAATTTTTCTTTACTGAAAGTTTTTGCAAATAATGACATACAAATAATTTGAATCTTGATTCATTCACAATTACTGCACTTCTATTTTTTCGGATTACTGTGCTGTTGCATTGGTCATGTTCGTTGTAAAAAAATTTACTTGATGCCTCTCCAAAATAGATTCCTGACTATTGAGGTTATCATACATTGCTAAGCCAGCTTCCTCAATGTAGCATAGATAATGAGGCTATCATGCATCGCTTTTAAATATGAAGACCCAAGAGTTGTAATTGTATATTACCAATCAATATTTTGGTTCTTATAATTGTCAACTATGTATCTTTCTTAGACTACTTCTTGATTAGCATATTATTTTAGAATGATTTTTTTTCTTTCTTGTTTGCCTTTTTTATTTGAACAATCTATGTAATCCAACAGAAATCATAACCACCACTTGTGAGTCACAAGAACATGTCATGCCAACACCTACTAGTTCAAAGCAGATTGCTAAAAATCGAAGAACATCATAAATCATAAATCCAACAACCATTGGAACTTGGAGAAATAATTAAAAATCAATCCTTTTTGTTCACAAATTCTATATATAAGTTATACTATATATATATAGTATAACTTACATAAATTAGTAGCATTGGAACCACAAATTCTATTAATTAAGCGAGATATTAATAACTTATTAATTTAACAATATATTTTATATACATTATTATTTTTTTCAAAACATTTAAAATCTCAATAGTCTTAAAAATTCAATGCATTGTATTCATTTAGTCGATTAAGATTTAATGTATTGTACTTTAATCAATTAATGATATAACTTTGGAGCCCGTTTCATGCATGGAAGCACTTAAAGCATCAATGGCTCTAAATAATTTCTTTTACTTAAAAAAATCTAACAACTTTCAACTAATTTTGTGCTAAACAAAATAGTTTGACAATTTAAATTCACAATTCTCATGTGAAGAAATATTTATGTAAATTTTTAATGATTAAAACATCAATTTTAAACTTCAGAAAGTTAAGAAACCTAGTGGTCTGCGTGGTTCAATTTTCATTGAACAATCTTCTATTTTGTTTTTGAACTTTTTCCAATTTTTCTCCCACTTTCTCATTCTATCTCTTTCTTGTTCTTTATTTGTATACACTACCCTCAAGACTTATCAAAGCATTCCTTAGAAATTTTATAACATTTATATTACATTTAAGCATTGTGTTTAAATCTCCCTCCAACAAAAAAAATCACGATCTAATCGTTAAAAGTGTTTAAAAACCAATCTTATGGTCTAAAATATCTATGTCTATCTATGATCAAATGGTTACGATTCACTCACTACATTGACACATAAATTCACATAAATATCCACTTACTCTCAAATCCCTAAACTCACATACACATCCACCTACCCTTATACCTAAAATAACATTATATTTTGAGTAATGATACATAATGAAAGTTATCATGAAATGAAATACGAATCAGTTCCTTATCTATTTGATAGCGTACGTGGGATCCAAATAATTATTTCACTCACTTTTCAATGGATAGAGATATATTAGGTTATTTATTTGATGATAATTCTCACTATCTTAATAATTCTCCTTATATTATTTTTCTTATATTTTTTATAGTGTTGTAGACATGGGCAATACAGTAGTATTTTTATATATTTATATAAGTGAGACACATGCACCACCACACATGACACTACATATTTACTTGTACTAAAAGTCTCTCGTGTCTTAATTTGATAACACATTTTTTAAAAATTTTGTTATTTATTTTGTTCCAACCTTTTTCTTTTTCATAATTTACATTTTTATCACACGATCATAAATCTTTATTTCCTTCTAAATTCTTTTATTTTCTAAATTTCTATTTTTCACCACCACTATTTTTTTTTACTATATTTCACTCACCATTTCTTTATAATTAAAATTTCAAAGTACATCACAAGTTGTACCAAACGCAGAAGTCCAAATCTGTACTTGGTTTCACTCAAATGATTCTTCTTATAATTCACAATAAAAAATAATATTGATAAAATTTGCAAAGATAACTATCTCACTAGATCTAATCCAATCTAATTTTAAGTGAACCATAACCCATGTTACTAACTATATTACTTCATTAAAATTTAGAATATTACAATAAATATAGAGATTAGTTTTTGACCAAGTCACTGGGATTAACGTCACTGTTTCCGTCAGGATTATGCCTTAATATGGAAGTGACTAAGATCTAATAGTTGCTAACTAGGAAGCACGGACATAGACACGCGTACACGGTACATATATGACAATGACAAATCTTAAAAAAATAGGATACAAACACGGAAAGATACGTCAAAAAATAATAATATATTATATTTTTATATATTAAAAAATTAATTTTTGATTTTCATAATATTATGAATGTTGATGTAATTACAAATGTGCTCATAAATAAAGAGAAATGACATGAAATAAAAAAAGAAAAACATTAATATTAGAACATAAATGACCCAAATTCTTATCGGACATCATATCTTCCTTCATCATCCTTTTCTTTTTCTCTCTATTTCTCTCACTGTCAATTTAGGATTATAAGTCCTTTTTATTTAAATTTTTTTATTTAAATAATGAACTTTTTTATTCATTATATTGTTATATGTAGATTAAACTCGTTTTTTTTTCATCGTTTAGATTTATGTTGATGTTGTAATTTCAGTCTCATTTTACTAAATGATAAATGTTCTATGCAGTACGTATTATGTTAAATGTGTTTCATATTGTGTTGCTTAGCCGTTCAATGCTCGTGTCCTAAGTCACGCAGAGCGGGAGCGTGAAAATAGAAAATTCTATGTATGAAACCATTTAAAAGAATTATGTGACTTGGCTCATGTCTTGAACTCGTGGAGATTTCAGGGCTGTCTTACATAGGGCTGTCTTACATTCAGACTCACTGCAGGGCTTCTTAATTAGATCTGGATTATCTAAAACTCGTCCTGGACTCGATGGCCTAAATCAACTTCGGCTTCAGAATTGGTTGGTTTCTTTTGGTTCCACACACACACATACATGTTCGGTTCTCATGTGAGAATTGAGAGACCAAAAACGTATCAATTCTGGTCTAATGTCAAATAGCTCAAATTTGAACCCCAATCTGCGCATAAATTGTCATGTTTGCCTATTCTACCTTACATTAGTCGGATTGCTGTTATGAGTATTTTTGTGTTAATGGAATCCCTTTGAACTCGACATATGCAGAATGGGAGCAGCATTGCACGGGCTCAAAGCTTAGCAGGACCTCGGTTCGTGTGTTACGTGGGCGGTGGGATTCACTTTATGTGTTGTGCACGCGCAGTTCAGATTTATCCGGTATATTTAGACCGAGTGTATTAGACTAGTTATGCAACCAAATAATAAAAATAAAAGAGTTTGACAAGTTTATGTGGGTGTACATCAATGTTGACCATGATGATAAAGCATTATAAGATAATACTATTTGGATATTCTAACTTCAGTCACTTCTTATGACAATCTAAAATCTTAATACTCTTTTGCTTCATATTTCCTTAATCTTAGAGGTCTATGGTTATTATTGCAGCGAAGCATTGTTTAATATGAATAAAAACTCATTTCAACAATGAAAATGCTTTACAAGCCTAACACTTGAACATTAGTGTTGGGCCGAAAGCCTCCCAATCATGGGATGCTTTCACGTGACACCGCGCATGGGCCCATATGAAGGCCACCCATAGTTGGGATTCTTTTGGTCCAACATTTTGGTTGAAGTGTTGGGCTTGTGTATCATCTCTTTCATATATATATATATATATGAGTAATGACAGAGAATCCGAATTTAACTAGAGCGGATTGAATTTATATACTTCAATCTCTATCCTCGTGAGATCTTCCTCCTTTATATTTTCACATATTCATCAACTTGAAAATTCAAATTGTTGTGCAACATTTAGTTCTTTAATCATATATTGCTACATTCAAATCATGTTATATCCAAATCGTTAACCCTCTACTTTATAAAAATAAGAAAACCCTATTTAACTCAAACAACTACTAACTAATAATAATTTCTATTAAGCCTTAGATTGAAACCAAATATTTTAATATTTAAAATACACAACAATTACACAAATGGTGCATTGTTTAAGCAAACTCACCAATCAAATTTCAAGTCAGTGCGGCATATTAAACCGAAGAAGTTCATAAAACAAACCAAAAATTCTATTTTTGATTTCTAAATTTACCCACTTCTCAATTTATAAACCACATTTACACAAATGAGTATACTATTTTGCTTTCGTTGACATTGTCAGAAGTATGTTGTTCAATGTTTCAAATCCACTGCCGGAAAACAAAGGGCTCAAGATCTTATAGTAAACTGCAATAACAAAACGATAGGAAATATATGTGTATCAATTATATGTGTTTCAACAAATTTTTACTATTTGACTTGAACCCTACACTGGCTGGACTAATGATCCAGTGATTAGGTAATATATAGTTGTTCTCGTATACTTAGATTAACCAATATGATTGTGTTTTGAAGTTCAAACTTTCAATATATATATATATATATATATAGAGAGAGAGAGAGAGAGAGAGAGAGAGAAAGAGAGAGAGAGAGAGACAAATAACACATTGGGATGGACCAATCCGAGCGCAGTCTGATTTTTTCATACGTTTTTGCAATTATTTTTACATTTAGGATTAGATTTGGGTTGAAAAATCTCAACCAAAATTTAATTAGAGTTGGGCTTGCTAGGTTGAGGCGTCAACAACACAAGTTCAATCTCAACCTAAATTTTAATTTTAATTTTTATAATTTTTAAAATTTTAAATATATATCATATATATTTCAAATTATGATCGTCCTATTCTTTTCAACTTTCTTTTGTATAAATCTTAATTTATTGTATATTAATACTTGGGAGAATTAATTTTCTAGGATTCTTTTTTGTAATTTTTATAAAAATTTAGAATTTTTTATGCTCATTGTATATTTTAAATTTATAATTTGTTACATGCATAATAATAGGTGCTCTACAAAGCACCATATCATTTCAAGACAACAACATCAATTTATATCTCTCTCCACACACACACACACACACACACACACATATATATATATATATATATATATATATTATGATCTCTCTCTCCCCCTCTCAAATGTTCATGCAGCTAACGACACTCACTATTGTAAAGACCACATAAAATTTAGATGGTTTTCAACGATTTTTTGGTTATCGTCATTAATATCCATTATGCCTCTCACTCTTATATTATAACCCGATGCTCAAATTCGATTTTTTAGTCCGATTTAAAACTCGAGTTCAAAGATTTCAGAATGGGTTAGACTCAAGTTGAAGGTTGAGTTGGGTTGAATCAGGTAATTAGGTTTGAAGATTTCCTACCTCGGGTTGAGTCGTTAAGCTTCTAATTCTTGTGAGTTGTACTCTTAAATTAACACACGCACCCACTTATTTTTATGAAGATTTAAACTCTCGACATTTTCCTTTAAAAGGTAAAGAAATACTATTAGATTAAAAAAAATATATCCTAATCTAAGTGTAAAGATAGTTAATATCATAATCATGAGAAAACGAGTATAAAAAAAATATGAGAGCTATCTTGCAACACGTGTGTCATTGATGTCTACCCCAAGACCCTTTTTAAGCTACAAATGTATGCTAACATTAATATTGCAGACTTTAGAAGACAAGGTTAGTGATTACATGACTAGGCTTAATGATGTTCCAAGAACCAGAAATGGAAAATCAAATCTTTCTAGGGGGACATGAACATTTAACAAGAATGGGAAAGCTAAAATGACTCTTAACCGAACTAATAATAGACATCACAAAGTTAGGTGGTTGGTGGCAACCAAATGAAAGTCTGCAATACCTAACTTCCATCCACCCTATGTCTAAGCTTATAGCTCAATTAACATAAATAACTAAGCACTCTTATACTATACTTTATATACATATTATATAATTTATAATATAATATATTACAGGGGAACCGCGGAACCAAACCGAAATGAACCAAAACGCTTTTTCACGGTTCAGTTCAGTTGCTTATAATGGTTCGATTCAGTTTGGTTCCAAAAAATATCAAAAATAGACCGAAGCGAACCGTGTGCACCCCTACTATCAACATAAGCAAACTGTCCAAAATTCAAATTTCTCTAACAATTCTAAAAATAAGATAGAATAAGAAATCTAATTACCAAAAACTAATGAATACAAAAATCAGAACAATTCGAATCCGTTTAGACTTCTAATGAAGTTGTTGAAATATGCAAAAAAAATCAGAAAACGTAATTTCAAGGCCCTTAATGAATGAATTTGGCTAAAAAGTTGTGTACATCACCAGCCAAGCTGCTAACTTGTGCGAGTTGGCTGTTTTCAATCGAAATGAAATCTTTTTCTCATCAAAACTGTACCCAAAAACAATGTCATCCCGCTCCTTTGACCTTTCAGGTGATCCAGATGGGTCATATAGAGTTCAACAATCAGTTCTACATCAAATGAATATATTATAAACTTACAAAACTATGTCAATCTGTCAATCAGTTCTACATCAAATGAATAAGTTATAAACTTACACTTTGACATTATTTACACAAATCGACTCTCACCTTAGCTTAAACTCATATTTATAATCTTAATGGCCTAAAATTTCATCATTGCACAAGTAATCTTGAACGCTATGACCAACATAAGTACCCCTAAACTAATTTGTGGTTCACATTTTAAATAAAGGACATTGTGGTTTTTATAATCAGATGCTGACCAGCTTCAACCTTTAATATTCTGTTACCAACCAGTTGAAATTGAATGAGAGATCTTGGTGGAATTAAAATTCGTCCTTCAATGGTGTACTTTTTGGTCGTGATATACATTGAATAAAGGAGTCAACAAAACCCTCAAATATTACTGTATACCACAGTAATAGCTGCATTTCTTGTACCATATTGAATAGTTATGGACCCAGAGTTAATGAGCAAGGCATTTTAGGTTTGTCATAACTACAGTGATCTCATTTTCATATTTACAAGTGACCCACAAATTTTTATTTTTTTATTTTATAGATTTTTTATGGATAAACATATGATATGTTTCATGTGAAATTAAAATTGAATGGAAAAACAAGAATATGGCAAACCAATCACTAGGGAAAAATATATTGTTCACAATGAAATGACAAGGGACAGAAAATTTAAAGAATTTTGAGTAACATAACTTGAGAGCAAAGAATGAAGAATTTAAGGAATTTTTTTGAGAAATTAATGGAGCATCAAGAATTTGGGAGAATAAATTAAAACTTCAATCTATAGTGAAGTTTTGAAAGAGAATTTCAAAGGAGTGGAAGATATATGGAGTAGTTTTGAAGAAAATGATTTTAAGACAAGTTGGATTATCTTTTAAATCTTACAATTTGGCAAAAGTACCTAACAAATGGAAATAGTCACTCATCCATTAATAAAAATTACATTATTACCGAAGGTTTAGTTCAAGTGGTAGCGTCTTATTCTTTCAAATAAAAGATTAAAAGTTTTTTTTAGTCTGATTTAGAGACAAAAAATATTCATGGTTAAAATGACACACGTCATGGTTAAAATGACACACGTCACTGCTCTCGAGGAGACCCGAACTCTCCAACTTTCATTTTGAAAGAGAAAGAAATATTACTGAGTCACAAGTCATAATAAATGCAAGTTTCAAATTTAAGTTGTGGAGCTAAAATAACAAGCATTTTGCTCTTCATGGACCTTTGTTATCAGTAATTCTAGTAGAATTATGCACTTTCAAGGCTTGTATAACACACACAGGTGCAGTTTTCCTGTATATATATATATACAAAGTCTGTCGAACATACGGCTATATAGGAACAGCTTAATTATAGTATAAAAAAAGTCAAAGAAATCAAATTTTATCCAATTATCAAGTTGAGTGATATTTTGCTATATGATGTGATCTTTATGATTTAAGTGTACACATCAATGTCATTGCTAATCCTCTTCTTCTGACACGTTTGGCATGGAATAAGATATTTTTATTGGCATTAGGTGATCCAAGTAATGCAATCAGTGTACACATTTGTTCAAAACTTAGGGCTCGTTTGGTAACCGTTTATGTTTAGCGTTTATTGTTTAAGTGTTTATATAAACAGTGTTTATGTTACGATTTTATTTATACATAAACATGAGTGTTGTTTGATAACGAAAAAATGTTTGGCTTATTTTAAAAATCATTAACAGAAAAATATGTTTGTTAACCCTAAACTATTTTTTTTTTTATAAAAAAAAATCAACACAATAAACTGCATAAAAAGTCAAGTTTATGCAACAACAAATCTATACAGCAATAATAGAGCAAAAAATATGCATACAAAAGAAATAAATAATATTGGGTTACATATATATCTACACACTGCAAATGATACTGTAAATCTAGAATGACTCACAACCCAGAAGGCCCTAATAAGTAGGGGGATGCACACGATTCGGTTCTTTTCAGTTATTGGGATAACCGGAACCAGAACCGTTCTCAACTGTTCTTTAATTTTGAAACCGGAATAAATAAGTTCGGTTCAATTCGGTTATTATAGGAGTTGTATTTAACCTTATAATAGTTATAATAACTTCATTGTTTAAAATTTTTTACATAACAAAATGTTATTATATATATATATTCAACGGTTTCAGTTCCTGTTCCAAGGCTTGGAACCGGAATCGTAGTGAACGGTTCCTAAAATTTAGAGCCGGAACCAGAACCGTAATGAACAGTTTGGTTCGGTCTAATTTGTATAGACTAAGAAAAAGGATTTGGAGGGCATACTCTTTCTCTTAAACTTCTTATGCTACTACTTTCTTTTTCATTTTTTTGATTTATATTTTTCTTTTAACACTGAAAATGACTGAATGATATGAGTACAAAATGCCATTCTTGTTTCTTTGATAATGAGATGGTTGAGACTTCTTAATTTTTTTTTCATCAAATAAGGTTTTTTTTTTTTTAGCATGGGTGTCCCTAAGTAACTATCTCTTCAATTCTGTCCACACTTGATAATTTTAATATTTTTATCGTTATATCAAACAATAGCCTTTTATAAATTTTTTTTCTTTTCATTTTCTCATTTTTAGTTTTAATTTTTAATTAAAATAATATAATCACCATTTTAGATAAAAAAAGATTTTTTTTTTTTTAATAAACATAAAAAATAAACATCATTTTGGTGTTTAGGATTTGAAGGCTTATGAACAGTGTTGTTTTAAAAGCGTTTTGACAATTTATAAACAAAACAAAAATTATCAAACATGTTTATTGTAAAAATTTGTTTTTATAAACAATAAACATTAAATATAAACGGTTACCAAACGGGCCCTTAGAGTTCACGTTTGGCATTTATTAACTGAAAAGGAAGGTTCTACAGTTTCCAATATGGTTCAATCAGCTCGGTCTTATCTCTTAAAACACCTCAAATAAGAGGCACAAATCTAACATGATGATAATGCTGTCAAGAGAGCCCTTGCAACACGTCATGTATTTATTTATTTTTTTTGAAAATAAAAATTATTAAAAAGATTTATTTAATTTTTCATAAATCTCAATAACTTTCCAAACCAATAATCAATAATTAAAGAGTTCTGGACTCTTATTAGAGTGTTTTTGATGAGATTACTCAATTTAACATATATATTTTTTAAAATGACTCGAGACTAGACACGGAGTTAGAAAGGGCCGAGCCTGGGTGGACGCATCCATTAATTTTTTTTTATTTGCACTTTATACTCATAATTTTGTAAAATTATGTAAATATTTTCACTAAAATTTTAAAAATACCGTAATATACAAATATGTTGTCACAAACGTCTCCTCGCATAAATTTTTGGTTCCATCACTCCTCGAGACCCAAGATAATGTTACTTGATTATGAACAAGCATGCATGAGGAAGCTCTCACTAAATCAGTCAAAAAGATTAAAAAGAAAATGGACTCATAGGTAAACACATGTGATGTGAGTGTCCACCCTTTATGATTCATTGCCCTAAAACAATTGCACCCACCAACCAACAGTGACTGTCCACAAAATTGCAGAGGTACTGGTTAGAAAGGCAGGATCCGAGATAGACTCCAGAGTAGGACCATCAGTTACCATACACCCTCGTCAGAATCAAATGGCCATTTGACTGAACTGGCTTCCTCTATCCCATAAGTTGATCTCCCAAAATGTAGTAGCTTGCTGGACCATGCCTTTTTCTGTTTTTTATTTTTTGGGTCTATTGGTCAAGTGACTTTACACTTGAATGTGGATGTTGCATTTTTAGTTATTTAGGATACATCTAATTATCATTGCTTGCAATATATATAATTCACACACTTTTTAGTATTTATATACTCTTCAAAGTCACCAAGGCTTGTAACATAGTGAGTTAGCAAGTGTTCTCTTTCCAAAAAAAAAAAATTATGTTAATTCTATATGCATAAAATTTTGAAATTATAAAACTGCCCCACTTTTTTTTTTTTTAATCGAAAAACTCTTCCAACCACAAGTCGATCCTTTGGACTTATGGTTTACGGTTTGGTCCCGGAAGACCCTGTATCCACTAGGCCACCCGTGCTGACTTGCTCCTACTCAATTTGATTTTTATTTTCATTATGTATGCATAAATGAAATTATAAAACTTCCCACACTTCTATTCTTTACTCTCCAATTCTCATCTCTCTTTATAAATATACACTCCATATCTTCAACTTTAATCCTCTTTTTTATACTACATGGTTCTCAACTTCTCTTTAACGAAGAATCACGATCTCTAATAAGGTATCCTTGTCTACTTCTCTGTTATTATCAATTAATGATACATAGATGCACCAATATGAAAAAATTGAAGACCTTATTTATTTGGTTCAATCTAATTTTTAATTTTAATTTTAATTTTTTATTTGGAGAACATAGTTAAAAATAGTTCAAATTCCCATTACAAAGATAAAATTTCATTAATTAATTTTACTTTGGTGGAAGTAAGGATTTTCTAGGTTTGTAAGTCCTAGCTACTTTGACTTATTAGAAGATTTTTAATAGTATTTACTCTAAAAGAGAATAGGGAAGAGGCTTAGAATATGCAAACATAAATATAAATTTGTTTTGTATAATTATGTTACTTAAATATACATTGATATGAAAAACTATATTGATAAGGAAGTTCAAAGGATAAGGCAGTCGAAGGGGCGAGATAAGCTACAACGGAGATAGGGATAACTATCTTTCCTCCTAATATCTCTCCTAGGTAGTGATGGAGAAGGTAACTAAAGAGGTTTCATAGTTGAATGCAAGTACTAAAACTCTGCTATAAAAGGGAGAGTCAGGTGTAGACACCCAATTTTTGTCTAGTCCGACAAAACCGAGAAAGTAGCCCTTCATCATAATAGGTTCGCTGAATTACAAAACGGACTTTGCCACTGCATTTAGAACAGCCCAAAACCTTAGGGAGCACGTTGGTTTATGCCCGTAGTGCGCCAACCAGCCCAGTAAAAAAATAAATAAATAGACATTGACACATGTACACATGTGAATGCGTACATACGTATTTGAGGGAATATATAAAAAAGAAAAAAAGGGGTCAGCCGCACCCTAGAAGGGCGGCCAAATTGGGCCATGCCCATGAGGTGCGACCAAGAGATAAATGGGTGGGGCCCACCCGAAAAGAAAAAAGAAAATATATATATATATATATATATATGTGTGTGTGTGTGTGTGTGTGTGTGAGCCGCGCCCTAGGGGCACTACCCAATTCGGCCTCACCCATTGGGCGTGACCGAGAGATAGAGAGTCAGCTTATTTTTGACCAATTGTGGGTATATAGCTATGTAATTGCCTAATTTTATAAAATTACGATTAATCGGTGCATAGAAAATTCTAGATTTACTTGGCTTGCACACAAATTAATTTCCTAATTGACTTTACTTGAGCACTAAGCTTGGCTAGGTCTCAAGTCTTTTGCCCTATAAACACATGGAGTGTACACTATGTAAAAGAGGCCGAAAAAATTGATTTTATAAAATCGACCAGTTCTCTCTCTCGCTTGCATATATTTATACAGTACATATATATAATAGAGAAGTCCGATTCCTTCTCATAAATTGTTGTAACTGCTTCAAGTTTATTTTTAATTTTTGAATTTGTATTTTTGGTTACAACTGTACTCTTATCTTTAAGAACAGTTTCAAAACTGTTATAATCAATTGTATTTATATTTGCTAATTAATGAGAAGCTCTGTGTGGCAAATTTTCTCTCCTCTGTTTTCTCTTATTTGTTTTATGGTATCAGAGCTTTTTAATTGTTGTTGCTCTCTTCTCCAACCACCAGTACCATGACAACAACTAATAATTCCAACTCTCCGCTTGTTATTCACAACACAAATGAACCAAACACATCTCTCATCTCTATCAATATCTCTACCCAAGCCCCACTCAAACTCACCACAACCAATTATATCTCCTAGAAACTTCAATTTCATACTCTTTTTGTCGATTATAACCTTTTAGGATATATAGATAGATCAAAACCATGTCCACCTCCCACTATCACTCAAAACACCACCACCATACCAAATCCTACTCACAATACCTGGATTAGACAAGACAAACTGATCTTTAATGCTCTAGTTGGATCTATGTCTCCCACAATTATCCCGTTCATTGCTCGAGCCAAAACATCACAGGAAGCTTGGATGATTCTGTCAAACACATATGCTAAGCCATCCCGAGGGCGCATCAAGTAGGTAAAGAATCAAATTAAAATTCTAACCAAAGGGTCTCAAACTGTTACAGAGTTTCTTCAATCAGTGAAGTCTCAGGCCGATGAACTTGCTATTCTTGGAGCACCAATGGATGAAAATGAACTCACAGGCAAAATCCTTGATGGTTTTGGGGATGACTATAAAGAACTTATACGTGCAGTTCAAGCTCGCAACACCATGATCATGTTCGATGAGCTCCACGAAAAGCTTTTAAAAATTGAAGCGTCTCTTCAAGGTGCAACATCTGAACCCTCTTATTTTCCAGCCTCAGCAAATCCTGTAAATCGCAACATTACAAATTGACGTCTTACTTTAACCTCCGGTAACACCAACAATAATTGGTGTCCATCAACAAACTTTGGTAACTACAGTATAGGCTGGCGTCCCTCACCCAATACCAACAATCACTCCCCCGCGTTTCCTAACGTTGGGCAAAACTCATCTCACAGCCAACGGCCTCCTTCTCGACCTTATCTTGGATATTGCCAGATATTTGGAATACAGGGGTACACTGCTAAGAGATGTCCCTCTTTTCGCTTGGTGTCAATTCAGCCCAATACAACTCCAATTGCACCAGTGAACAACACTCGACACCATGGCAACCTCGGGCTCATTTTGCAGCCAACACTATTCCCAACACTCCGCAATGGCTACTGGACAGTGGTGTTTCTCATCATGTCACTACCGACCTGAGTAATCTATCTCTCCATCCACCTTACAATGGTTCCGATGACATTATGATTGGCGATGGCTTGGGTTTTCCTATAACTCACACTGGTTCTACATCTTTTACCACTCATAACACCTCATTTAAATTAGACAATGTTCCGTGTGTCCCTAGCATGAAAAAGAATCTAATTTTCATTTCTTAATTCTGTACATCCAATAATGTCTCTGTTGAATTTTTACCATCCTTTTTTCGTGTGAAGGAACTTCGTACGGGGGCAATCCTTTTGAAGGATCAAACGAAGGATGAGGTGTATGAATGGCCAGTTTCCTTTTCAACGACATCTCCAATATAAGCATTTTCTAGTGTTAAAACTTCTTTATCTGAATGACATCATAGATATATTAGGCCATCTTGCATTTCCAATTTAAAACACGTTGTTTCGCACTCTTAGTTAGATTTGTCTTCCTCTATGTCATCTAATGTTTTGCGTAATGATTGTCACTGCACTAAAAATCATAAACTACCTTTCTCTACATCAACTGTTGTCTCCTCTCAACCACTTGAAATTATTTTCTCTTATGTGTGGACTTCACCTGTTATCTCATATGATGGTTTTAAATATTATGTCATATTTGTTGATCACTTCACTAAATATATTTGGTTTTATACCCTCCAACAGAAATCTGAAATTAAAAATATGTTTATAAGATTTAAAGCCATTGTGGAAACACATTTTCAAAATAAAATTCATACACTTTATTCCGATAATGGTGGTGAATAATTGGCTCTTCGAACTTTTATTGCTACCCATGGAATCACTCACTTTACCACTCCAGCACACACTCCTGAACACATTGGGTACTCTGAAAGACGTCATCGTCACATTGTCGAAACAGGTCTCACTTTACTCTCTCATGCATCACTTCCTTTAACATTTTGGACTCATGCCTTTGCCACTGCTGTTTACCTAATAAATCATATGTCCACTCCCATACTAAATCTATCATCTCCCTATGAAAACATTTTTGGCTCTTCCCCAAACTACTCTAAACTTAGAATTTTTGGTTGTTTGTGTTATCTATGGTTACGTCCTTATTTATCTCATAAACTTGAGTCTCATTTTAAGCCTTGTATTTTTCTACGATATTCTCTTAATCAAAGTGATTATCTGTGTTATCATCCTCCCACATCTAGATTGTATGTCTCTCATCATGTCAAATTTGTTGAGTCTGTCTTCCCTTCTCTTACTTTATCCTTGTAATCTGCCCATCCACAACCCGACACTATCTCCACATAGATTCCTCTTGTAATCACTGTTCCAACTTACCAAGATTCCTTTGGGACACTCAACATACCATCTGCAGTTCAACCTCAAGGACAACCCTCTTGTGATGTTTCATTCCCTTCTACCAGCATAACACCACAAATGCCACGTGAGTCTCCCATCCAATCAATCAACTATATGCCTTCACCTGAAATCCACCCAACCACCTCTATGCCTTCACCCGACACCCAACAAAACACATCTATCCCTATCCTTAACACAACTTCCCAGCCACCACCTATATATTCAATGACCATTAGGGCCAAAAATAACATTCAAAAATTGATCCAGAAACTTAATCTCTCCATACATCTTTCCCAACTTTGTGATGTAAAACTAACCAATGCGACCCAAGCCTTCAAAGATCCAAAATGGCATCGGGCCATGTCTGAAGAATATGATATTCTTGTTCGAAATGGTATATAGGTGCTTGTCCCATCTGTTTCTAGTCATAATATAGTTGGATGTAAGTGAATTTTTGAACTAAACGTAACTCTGATGGTTGCTTTGACAGGCACAAAGCACGTTTGGTTACAAAAGGCTTTCATCAACGACCAGGAATTGACTATCATGACATATTTAGTCCTATGGTAAAGCCTACTAGGATCCAATTAGTTCTTATCCTTGCTATAAGTCGTGGTTGGTCTCTACGACAACTGGATGTAAACAATGCCTTTTTGCAAGGTCATCTCTCCGAAGATGTTTATATGTCCCAACCTTCAAGTTTTGTTGATCCGGATAATCTAACTCATGTTTGCAAGCTCCGGAAAGTAATTTATGAACTTAAACAAGCTCCACAAGCATGGTACCATGAGCTTCAAAAATTTCTTATTGCTTCGAGTTTTCACAATTCTACACATCTCTTTTTGTTCTAACCATTGGTGGTAACCTTCTCTATCTTCTAGTTTATATGGACAATATTATTCTTATCGGTAATGATGATACTGTGGTTCACAAGTTTATGCAAATTCTTTCTCACCAATTCTTTCTAAAGGATCTGGGACACTTATTATATTTTCTTGGTGTGGACGTTATTCTAAATGTTCGTAGCATCTTGCTCTATCAATGACGTTACATTGTTGATCTTCTTACTCGCACAAAAATTTGCACTCAGGTTCTCCTCTCAAAGATCCCATAGAGTATAGAACAATTGTTAGAAGCTTACAATACTTACTAATCACATGGCTATACATTGTCGTTCCCGTCAACAAGCTTTCTCAATACATGCATCAACCAACTACAGAACATTGGACTCTTGTGAAACGTCTCTTGCGTTATCTGCGTGGTTCCTCTAGTGATGGTATTCAACTTTACCATGATTCACCTCTCTCTTTACATGCCTTTTCTGATATTGACTGGGCTAGAAACAAGGATGATTTCACATTTACTAGTGCATATGTTGTTTACATTGGTCGTAATCCTATCTCACGGAATTCCAAGAAGCAAAGAATAGTAGCTCGATCCTCTATGAAGGCTAAATATAGGTCAGTTGTTGCCACAGCTGCTGAGCTTAACTAGGTAAGTTCTCTCTTGATAGAATTTGGTGTTGTTCTTCCTTAATCCCCTATGATTTATTGTGACAATGTTGGGGCAACCAACTTGTGCTCAAACCCAATTTTTCACTCCAAGATAAAGCATGTTGCAATTGATTTTCATTTTATTCGTGAGCAAGTTCAAAATGACACTTTACGTGTTTCTCATGTTTCAAGTAATGATCAGCTTATCGATGCCCTTACAAAACCTCTCTCTTCTCAAGTCTCAGTTTCTTTCACTTAAATCCAAGATTGGTCTTGTCACCCGACCCCAACTTAAGGGGGCATAATAGAGAAGTCCGATTCCTTCTCATAAATTGTTATAATTGCTTCAAGTTTGTTTTAAATTTTTGAATTTGTATTTTAGGTTACAAATGTACTCTTATCTTTAAGAATCAATTTCAGAACTGTTATAATCTTTTGTATTTATATTTGCTAATTAATGAGAAGCCCTGTGTGGCAAATTTTCTCTCCTCTGTTTCTCTTATTCATTTAAATATATATATATACACACACACACACACACACAAAATATTCATACTCTCTCTCTCCCCCAAATAAATTTAGAAGGTCCAAAAGGTTTAGCAATCACTACTAGAAGATATAAATAAGACTGGTATTCATTTAGGTAGATATTCTGTAAACTCTAGTTTTATTTATTTTATTGCATCTCTTCTTCTACTTTTTCTGTGCATGGCCTCATAATTGTGTTCATAAACCCTTACTCTTTCTCCAACATGTAGTCAAACGGTATACATTATGTGGTTGTTTGCTGTCATGTATATACGAGATGGTTGGGGTAAGGGTGAGCCTTCTTAACCTACCTTGTAACCCATATGACCTCTTTAGATTTATTTTAATTTTATGCAAACTTTACTATTGTGTGTGTATTCATCCATTAAAATAAATATAAAAAAATTGTGCTTTGTATTACATAATTGATTTTTCAAAAGTATTTGAGCATGATGATTTCTTGACATCCTCATTGTCTTGTAAGCCTTAATTGATTTGTTATACTCCATGGTTCTTGTAGGGTATCAAACCCTTGTCTTGGCTAGATCCGTTGCAATTGTGTGATGTGTGGGAGTAGTTCAAAGACGTTTCAAAGCCAAGATATTTTTTATCACACACTCACTTATTGTCTTTTATTATAAACACAAATTTTAGGTTAGTATGTCATTCAATCTAGATCGAAAATCATTCTTTTTGGTTTATGTCTAATACGTTCCTAGAAACCAATATATGTGCAATTTTTTTTGGTTAAAAAATCACTTTTCCAAAAGAAATCTATCTTTTGCTTTAAATCATATTTTTCCAAAGTAAGAGGAAAAAATATTTTCTTAAAGTAAAGTCCAAATAATTTTTTTCTTAAAACATCCACACCTCTAAAAAAATTATCTTTTTCTAAAATCATGTTTTGCAAAATAAAGCTTTCAAAAAATCATGGTTTCTTTAAAGATTATGTTTTTGTAAATAAATATGATATTTTTAGTAACAAATTTTTTCCTAAAGCATAGACTTCTAAAACATGTTTTTTTTTTCTAAAGAAATACTTTCTAAAATCACTCATTTAAAAAAATCATTGGTTACCATAACCATGTTTTCTAAAAGGTAATTTTCCAAAATAACATCTTTTCTAAAAAAAATAGATTTTCCAAAGTAACATTCTTCTTAAAATTGTATCTTTCCTAAAGTAATATTTTTCAAATAAAATTAATGTTTTTAAGAATCCTTTTATAAAAGTAATTGGTTCTAGAATATATTAGACTTAAGTCATAGAAATTAGAGTTCCAGTTCTAGGGTTTGCAAGACCACCCTTCATTCTTCCATATTCTTCAATAAAAGGCATAAAGTCCAACTTAGGACACATAATCTTTGGAAGCCTTAAACATAGGTTCACTAGTAATCCAATCATTCTTTCTACATGTCTAGGTTTAATAAAACCATAGAAGTGAATTACTCTTAGGGTTTCCTTAAGAACCTCCTTTTTCCTATACTTTCCTTAATCATAAATCACATCTTTATTTAGAAGATTGACATCAGGTTCATTAAAACCACATAGGTCTTAACTCTCATAGAACCTTAGGTTTATTAAAGTTTAGGTTCCCATCATATTCTTCCTAAGCTTAACTTTTAGAGTATCCACACTCATTAGTCTTTTTGAGAGTTTATATCTAGAGCATTCAATCTAGGATCTCCAAACTAAGTTCAACATGATTTTTTCAAAAATATTCTCCTATTTTCATTTTTAAATCACATCAAAATATTTCATTTTTCACTCATAATTTCTTTTCCAAAATATCTCTACTCTTTTTTCAAGATTCCACATTAAATTATTTGTAGGCACTTATTCGAGTTTAATAAATTATTTTCTCATTAAGGGTCATAAACATTCTTTTTCAAAAGTAAGTCTAAATATATCTTTTTTCATTCAAAATACTTGTTCTAAATAAGAGCTCCCTAAATTTATATTTTCATTTGAATCCTAGTTTTCATAAGGGATTAGGTCATCCGAGTAGTCAAGTTTTCATTTGAGACTTAGTTCAATAGGCAATTAGGTCTAAAGTAATCAATATTCCAATCCTAGTTTAGTAAAAGTTAGAATTTCCAAAGTTAGTCATGCTTTCATTCAAACCCTAGATCTAAGTAGACATCCATTTAGGTCCTAATTTCAATAAGATCTAGGTTATCTAAGGTAAGTAAATCTCCATCGGAACCTTAGATTTCTATCTAAGTTAGATATCCCAATTAGGGAATCCTAATTTCTTTAATCCTTTAAGTCTCATCTAACTCTAGCATCCAATAAGATATGTAACATTCTTTCCGAGCCCTAGTTTCCATCTAGGTTAAGAGATCTCAAGTAGGAAGTAGTAATTTTTCCACAGTAAGCAAATCATTCAATAAATCTATTCTTTAGAGTCATTAAGACATTCATAGGTTCATTCAATTAAACTGTTCAAGGATAGGTCTAATTCATTTAAATGGAATTACGAGCACCCTGATTCTTGAGCAATCTCAAGATACGTATGCATCTGAGTACTAAACTTACATTCGATCACATTAAATAATAAATTCATATTCTTCAAGTTGAATGAAACATGCATACCTTGTAGAGCACTTTTCATATGAAGATAAATATGATGTAGTCAAGCAACATTGATGGTACATGCTAAGTCATAGAAGACAAATGATGCAATGTAGAGACATGAAAGGTAACCGCACTTAGTACTGATACTATGGGATACCTAGTACTACGATTCTCACGCATAAGCAAACCATCAAATCCAGTCACGTGGACTAAATAGTAGTCAAGTAGACCATATTTAGGGCCTTTGTAGACCTTAAAAGTAGTTTAATACTTTTGTAAGTCATTAGACGTCCATAGGTGACCTAGTACACCTCTAAATTCAATGTTAGGTGGCGACTCTATAGACCCATCACTAGGCCCTGTTAATCGACATTAGTCACTCTGTCATTTAGAACCAATTTTCTCACTATAGGATGTATCCATATGTCCTATACACCTTTTTAGGTGCTCCTTCCCTTCATCTCTGGGGGAAGAAACAGGCGAGAAAAAGACCCGGGTGCGACGTCGGGCAAGGTTAAAGGTATGAGAGAAATCAAATACAAAGTCTTATATTTGATATACATATATTTAAAGTACTAACTTAATCGTCAGAGAGTACCTGGACGACAGCCCGCCAATGTTGGCCTTGGTCAAAATTTGTGTTTGTTACAGGAAACTCATGCCAATCTAGATCGTGTAAAATTTTGCATCAACAGTTGGCGTCGTCTGTGAAAAATAATTAGTTTCTAAAGAAATTATGGTTTAGGCATGATCTGATTTGGACCCGCCAGGAATAAATTAGTACAAATTTCCCAATTAGAGGTATTGTTATTCATCTGGATTCTCCACCACTACAGAACCCACATAATGGGTTTTCATCTTAAGATCCCCCCATCTAGCATAATCAACGAAAAAAACCAATAGTCAGGTGAAGGATCGATATAGGGAGCAACGTCATTAATCTCCTAGATGAAGTACCGAAGATGTTATTCATCTTGACCAGCAAAGAGTCCCTGAACAAATATTGCAGGTTTCACCGAGACCATGGACGTGTCATAGAGGAGTGCATCGATCTCAAAAATCAACTGAGTTTGATCTACATGGGGCATCTGTGCAAGTCTATAGCCAAAAATCAAAATAGGTAGTGTAAACCCCACTTGAGGAGATCGACAATCACCCTCCCGAGTAACAAATGATTAGAGATTGAGATCATAGTCATATCAAGAGGATTTGTTGGTGGTGGTGATCAAGCTACAACTCGGAGTGTTAATCACCCGACAATGGAAAATTGTCCCCAACTGGGGGCATTACAAAGTCATCCATAGTTATAGATCAGGGGCATATTGACTCGAGATATTGCAAGAAAAGCTGTTTCCTCACCCATGGAAGCTTGTTTCTTCATTTCGGAAGTGTTAGACTTAGAATTGGAAGGTGCTGGTGAAGAACAACTTGTTCTACGTGGCAAGGGCTTCAGTTTAAACTGAAAAAACTCATATTTGAAAGAAGTTGAAGCTTGGTGATTTCTAGGGTTCGCTAGGAAAAGCTTCAACTTGAGGTAGGGATGCTTCTTCCTTCTTATTCATCTATTCCTAGGTTTTGGATGAGTTTGAGAATGGCCAAAACGCCCCCGGGCCACTTAACGTACCCTCTTAACCTCCGTTTTCGATTTCAAAAGCGGTTACAGCTCCGAAATCACTTCCCTAACTCTTTTAACATTTCTTTTGGTCCAAAATCAAAAATAATTATTTTCTAAAAAATTTTCAGATTCTCGGGCCCACCCAACTTGCTTTTCAGGCCTCGCCGACCCAAAAATCTCAAATTTTATCAAACATTCCCAAAACTTTTCCGCTCCTCTAAACAAGTTCCCAAAAATGTTTTTTATATTTAAAACATGCAAAAAATTATTTAAAATCTATTTATGACAAATATGATGAATAAAAAAAAGGTCAAAATTGGACCCGATCTCTACAAGTTTGATATCAGAGCATTGGTTCTGGCTTTTTGACTGCTCAATCATGCCTCCACGACAATAATCAATAGGAGAAAATCATAAGATGCAGGTTCTAGCTGAACCCTTACCCTAGAAACATGAAGACGAAATAGAGTTTTGTGGAGACAAGTTGAGTTGTTGATTCAACTATTGGGTCAACGTGTTGTCAACTCCCTAATTAACAACAACCTGCTGGTTGATTACTATTTCGGTGGATGATGATATGTCAAGAACTAGAACTATCGCGGAAAATCCATTCTATGTTCCATGTTGCCATAGTTTACCCGACGAGTGGACTGATCTTCATTGGCTAGCAAATATCAAATTCGAGATTCTTGAGTTTCATGAGGAGGACAATCTTGAAGAGGATTTTGTCAATCCTTTTTGCAGTAATGCAGTACCCAGACCATCACCAGTACCTATTCCATTGGATGAAAGGCGTTGGGATGGTGGCTTTAAGGTAGGTTTAATGGAGAAGAAGAACAACCACAAGAAAAGGACCCTATTTTTTATGATGATGATTGGGTTGAAGAAATTTCCAAATTGCATGTCCAAGATGGGGTGGAGAAGTTCGAACATCACGTTGGATAAGGATCATCATGTGAGCAGATTGTGAGTGAAGAAGTTTTTATTTTAGAAAGTGCCAGTGAAGATATTTTGGTGTCGTGTCCTGTAAGTTCCCATAGCAATGAACAATATGTTTTTGTGGCATACACGACTTGTTTCATTGGGATTGACTTGGGTGCAAAGTTTATTACTTCTCTTGCTAATTATTTTGGGGATGATGTCATTCATCTCAAGGCTTGGATTTATGAGGCCCCAGTTGATGGTTATCTCAATATGTATATTCACCATGAAATCATCATTCCAGAATATCCCTTGGACACAAAAGGGATTGATTATCCACTTAAAAGGTGGAGAAAATATGAATTTCATTGTTGCAGGAACAATGCAACCAGTTTGGGATCTTGACATTATTTGTGAAGTTCAACCACATGCTGTATTAGGTGTGGTTATTGAGAAGTTGAAAAAAAATAAAGATAAATGGTTGAAAAAAATTTGGAGCGAGATTTTGTAGCATTAAAATCAAGTCTTCAATGGTATGAAATCTTGTTTATACTACTATACGATAAGGATTCTAACAACTTGAGGGCAAGCTTTTTCTAACCCGGTGGGACTGATGTAGTCACATAATTCCTAATTTTCTGCAATCAACTTTATAATTTTTACAAATTTTTCATATTATGAATTTTTCTTATTTTTATCTAATTTTCTAATTCTCAGCAACTTTCCTATTTTAGTTTTAATTTATATTTGGTAGTTGTCCAATCTAATATGGCATAGATTGAGAAAGAAACTCTATATAAAGCCATGTAGTTACTAGGGTTTGGATTATTAGTCGAAGAGATAATTTTACGGCAATAAAAGTATTTTTTCAATTCTCCTTTCTCTTGCGTTATTCCATTATTTTGTTTCGAAATTGTTGTGAAGACAATTTGATTGTCTCTCATCTTGGTAAGGCGGCATCATTTTTTTTTTCTTCATAAATAAGGCGACATCATTTTATCTCCTACATTTTTGTAATTTTTAGAGATAGTGTCATGTGAGTTGCGCGGTGCGGAAGCGGTTGCGAAAAGTATTTTAGAACCTAGAGGGGGGGGTGAATAGGATCACTTGCTCGTTTGCTTAATTTTTAATTAATTCAATTTTAAGTCCAATTAATTAAACAATTAAAGCAAGCAAATAAGTAAAGTGCAAGAAAAGAAAAGAATGCACCAGATATACGTGGAAACCCAAGGCGGGAAAAACCACGGAGGGAGGCGGCACGCCTCAGGGAACCAATTCACTATGATGAAGCAAAGTACAACAGACTCTGTCTCAGTCTCACACCCCTCTTCACTTTGTCAAGGATCTGATGCGGAACATCTCAGGCTTATGATTGCGACAACACGTCCAACTGCTGCAGACTTCCGGCTAACGTCACCACCCTTACAGAAAGGTTGCTGGAAGAACCAAAATACTCAGCAAGTATTTTGTTCCCTTCGTAGTGCAATCTGGTCACCTTTCTTCCTCAGCAAGCAAGCAAGCGAAGAACCTTCAATCCAATGTTCTGGTCAGCAAGATGCAGTCTCTGAGCAGCTAATCAGAAGTAGAACACCATCCTAAAAATCACTCGTGTAGTATGGATGTGTGTTCTTAAAAATATATAAACCCTAATTATTATGTATATACTTTCTCTCTTTAAAACTAATATTTCAGGGCTTCTTTTTCACACCCATTGTAGAGAAAATATGGATACATATATATAGGCAAGGAAGTCCTAATTCTACTTGGAAAAGAAGTTAAATACCAAAATAGAACTTTCCTAGAAGTTTCAAACCCAATAGGAATCAGAATTTTCGTCAAAATTTATTTCCTATTTGGAATAGGCTAAGTTGGACCGGTGCCAAATAAATAGGACCGGTGGGACTTTTTGAAAACCTGCAGAACCTATCTTACCGAGAAAAGTTGGACCGATCCTAAATATTGGGGACCGGTCCTACTTTGAAAAACCCTAAACTTTTCATTTAACCCCTGGTTTTTCAAAATAGGCTCGGAACTAAAAAGTGCAGAGTGTCCTCACCATACTTACCTGTACTATATGGTGTTCTAACTGATTTGTCGGCTTCTATGCACTTGAGTGTCAGCTCGAAGATGTCGATGATTGGTTACATAAAATATCATGAAACTTACAACTCGATCATTCAGGTTTTGATCACCGAAATATGCCAATTACAAATTTATATGTCACATGTCATTTTTTACTTTCCTTGTAGTGTTAGGTCTTCTAGAATTCATTATTTAATAATAAAATATTTGAATTCTCGTTTTTTTTCTAAGCTTTGTGAAATCAAATTTGTTTATTTGTTTTTAATGAACATCCATAGCTTTCCTCCGTTACAAACTTTCATCCTATATAATTTCTTCCTTGTAGTTTTCAGTTCTATGCAAAATTAGAATTTCAAATAGTATAATTAAATGCTTTGAAGATCATGTGTGCATAAATAAATTTTGGTAATGAGTGTAGCTTCTCATGACATTTATTCTTATACTACATTTTTTGAAGCTCACCAAAACATGTACTTCAACACATTGCATGCATGGGCTCCTACACACAGATATAACTATGTATGTATAGAGAGAGAGAGAGAGAGGTTTAACTTAAATGAAGGGAAGTAGAGGTGGGTTGGGGCATTTAACAGAAACAGGTGGTGAGAGTGACGAAAAAAGATGTTTGTGGAAAGCGAGGTGTTTCAATGCCCATCCTTGAATACTGCATTTAAGTGAATTCAAGATGAGTTAATGAAGGCAGATGGACTGACTTAAACCTTCTCTCTCTATAAAAGGTTTTAATGGATTTTTAATTTCCTACTTTTATTAATTTCTTTGTATGGTTGTTCTTTCTGTTTCTCATATATTCCAATTAATTTAAATATAATTAGTCGCTACATTACAAGAATACCCTTAGATTTGTAAAATCGTACGTATAGCCAGTGAACATGCATGTCTTAGATCCTTAATTCCTCGTTCAAAATAAGTTACCAAACCTAGTTAATTTTGTTGTTAATTCATTAGCAACTTCATTTGATTGGTTTTGTATACATATACATAAACACGTACACACAATATATATATATATATATATATATATATATATATATATATATATATAGTTAACTACCCATTAAGTTGAAGAAGCTAGAGAATGAAAATACAATCAATTGGATTAGCTCATAAAATGAAGGGTGTTAATGTAATTTCATGAACATAAGAGTACACAAGTTTGTTTTTTTTTTTTTGTTAGGTTAAAAAAGAATTAATTTCTCTTGATATATATAGTGGGCATTTTGGGCCGAAAATGTTGAGTTAAAGGCATTTTGGTTTCTTTCGAAAATGTGAGAGAGAGAGGACAATTAAATAGCTCATAAAATGTGGTTGTTTTTAATAGATGAGGCCGTTGAGCTTTTAAAGTTTTTAGTTCAACGAACGACTAAAATTTTCATAGTTGAAGGGACGTGCATGGGTGGTTTTAATAGCCATTGAGAGAGACTGAGAGAGAGCTTCTGAATTTTTCTATATATATATTTACGTTTCTTGAGTGATCCAATTGTGGAAGTTGGAGTTATTATATTCATTAAAGTTCGATAGTTGTTCCAGACCACCTTCAACTGTATACACCCCCCATTTATTGACAATTCCATCCAACCCCTCTCTCTCTCTCATTATAACAAATCTTTTCGTTTCTTCCATATATATATATATATATATATAAGAAAAATGATAAAAATACCCGTGTTACTATCCACTGACGTGTTAATTATAGAGACATTATCTTTATTCATTACTTATTAAGAGTCCTTATTTGATACAAGTTATTGGAGTACGAAAAAAAATCGATTGACAAGTCTAGTACTACTCATATATATATATATATATATATATATATATATATAGAGTGAGATGACATTTAGACACACTTGCATTCATGATGCTCTCAAAAAAAATAACATAATTATCTTCTAAAAAAAACACACTCAATTATTTTAAAAAGTGCTTATACACTCACGAGAAGTAATTTTGTCATTTTGTTTATTGATAAATTCAAGTAAAATGTGAGAAAATTGTGGAGTATGAATAGCATATATACACAACAAAGCTTGGTTTTGGCTAGACCTTTCTGATTTTTCTTTTAATTTTAATTTTTTATACATATTTTTGGTAGGCAGATTAGGTGTGTGTGGGCTGATTTGAATATTTTGTTGTATACTTTTTGGTGTTGTAATGTATGTATATATGTACAACATAATTAATTGAGGTGTAATACTATTATTTTGAATATCGATATATTAATTGCGTTGCAGATTTAACATTATTATTCAAAAAAATTATACTTTATAACTGTTGTACCACATCATTGTTATTAGTATAATAAACTGATAAAAACACACTATTAAAGCAAAATAATGGTGTTGCATCATCGATTTAATTGTTTTGCAGCTTTAATTAATTTAGGATGCAACACGATTAATTGATGCTCCAAAATAGTGGTGTTACAACTTTATTTAACCATGTTACGTAATTTGTATTCCATTTGAGCCCTTGGGTGCAATAAAACCTGGTATATATATAATAAGCTAATAGACTATAGTGCAGTATTTGACCACAAAGACTTGATCGGACTTAACCATCCAAACTTTTAAAACCAGCTTGGAGTTATTTAGTAAATTGAAAAGCTTGAACAACACGTCACCAAGAGGTGGGCCCTTTTCTTTTCAAGTTCAATTTGCCCCACCAGCTTCTATCTTGCAGTTGTGTACCTGCCCATATAATAGCTCCCTTCCACCTCTATATATAACCACCCATAACAATTTCACTAGACCTGATCTCACACACACACACATATATATATAGAGAGAGAGAGAGAGGGAGAGAGAGAGATCAGTGATCATCCTTATAGTGAAGAAGCCATGGTTTTCTTACAAACACCCCTCTCACCAACTCGAGGGAAGACAATTTCAGAGTCCTTGTTTAATATTTCATCAAAGAAGAGAAAATTGGAAGAGCCCAGAGTTGAGAAGGACCTGAAGAAGTCAATCTTTAACACTGAGCTACACCTCAAGACTCCATTACCTTTGGAGTGGCAACAATGCCTCGATATTAAGGTATGTCTTAACCTATATTCATTAGCTAAATGAGAGAGGTAAGAAGTTCAAGTTCTATAATAGATATTTATGAGTCTGTGTGAGCATGTATCTATTCAATATATATATATATATATATATATATATATATATATATATATATATATATATTATTTTTTGAAACTAAGAGCGTGTTTGGACGAGAATAATAGAGCTTGTTATTTGTATTTTTTCTGTTCAGTCTGGACAGATACACTTCTACAATACAAGGACTCAGAAGAGAACATCAAAAGATCCAAGGTTAAGCCCAGAGCCACCAAGTCCTAATAATCATATGTGCCTAGACCTTGGGCTCAACCTACCTTGTGGTTCACTCATGAAGAACCATAATTCAACAAAGCATAATTCTGGCGATGATGGTGGCTCGATAAATTCAAGTAGAAGTGAGAAGAGTTTGGAGGGGCTAACACGAACACCGTCGTGGTTGGCATTTGAAGGTGATGAGAGAGAGATGGTAACGGCTGTGTGCAAGAGGTGTCACATGTTGGTGATGATGTGCAAGTCTTCTCCTGCGTGCCCAAACTGCAAGTTTTTGCACCCACCAGACCAAAGCCCTCCCAACTTGTTCAAGCGAAGGTTTAGCCTCTTGTGTTAGTTTCTAAGAATATATATATATATATATATATATATATATATAGAGAGAGAGAGAGAGAGAGAGAGAGAGAGTTTAGTGTTTGACTTGGTATTTAGTAGCACATATATCTGCTACAGCTTTTATCATGGTGACAATATATATAGACCTATATGAAGCCTAGAAAGCCTAAGTAATTGGCTAACTTTGTTCTACTTCTGTTTGTGAAAAATTAATTAAATGATCAACTATAGTGAAGGAGAACTAATCAATAGGGAGAGAGCGACATAAGAGTACTTTGTAATCTAAAATAAATATATAGGTAGATGTATCCTTATACAAACAAAAGTTATATATATATATATACGGTGCTTATACAAACAAAAGTTTTATAACTAGTGTAGAAAGAAAATGACCTGATAAAATATATAGTTCTGTATCATTTCAAAACAATAGATTGTCAATATTATTCAACATATTTTCAAATCAATTTGGAAAATCAATTTTTTTTTTTTGGTTTCATTTTAAAATATTCACATAGGACGACCACAGATAAATTAAAAGAAAGACCACTTCGAATGCATTAATGGGGATCCTGCATAGATAATTAGCAATCAATGACAAATGTTGAACATGACATTAAGTAGCAGCTATTGCAGGTAGATAACAAATCTATATATATGGACCTCACGTTTGTATAATCAAAATTAACAAATATTGTACGCGCGATTCAAAAATATTCTATAAAATATGTGACACAGCCAGACTTTCACAAAGGACTGAATTGTTGCATCAGACAGGTGAGAGACACCTGTGACTAAAACAGCTAGTGACCATATGACCCACTTTCCTTAGTGGGCAAGTCCTTGCTAGGCTTAAATATATATGAAAAGATGATGGGTTAATGTCAGTTGTCAAATTTTCTTAATCGGTGAGAATTCATGTGGCCAATCACATTTATATAGAATTAAGACAAGGATGATGATTCAGTCAATTGGTGAGAAATCATGTGACCAATCACATTCATATAAATTAAGACAAGGATGATGACGAGGCCAATCACATTCATATAGAATTAAGACAAGGATGATGATTCATTCAATTGGTGAGAAATCATGTGACCAATCACATTCATATAAAATTAAGACAAGGATGATGACGATGATAATATATATGTATATATGTATATGACCTATCAACAAGACATCACGCTTCATTATAATGAAATAGCTGCACTCTACTGCTGGACCTATGCATAAATTCCCAACAATTTGCATAGTGATAGAATGCCAAACTAGCTATCTACAATTCAATCTATGATAATAAATTTCATGAACAGTATCTGCCTTCATATGAATAATGATACACACTATATACCTTTTAATGAACTCCATGATATTAAATTCATCAACTGTAGATGATTTACAACTCAGTTTGATCACAAATCATAGTTGATGGGAATAGGAACATACTGTAGTGACCCAACTATATATATATATATACGATTCAATAGACAACAAAGTAATGGTAGAAATTGAAGTAACAAGATGGAATAAGAAAGTCAAAAGGAAAAAAGTTTACAGAAAACCATAGTGAAAACAGAAACGAGGAACTATATGACCAGGTCATGCCAAGTAGGGTAACATGTAAAGATCATCACCTAATACGCGTACTATGACAATAGCATACGATGTTTTCAAAATCAGTATAGAACAAGATAACTAGATTTTGTCATTCAGAAAACACAAGCGAAGGATCATTTTACCTTTGAGTCATTATGCCCCTTGTGCCCTAGGCGAGGCACCTGCTACAATGGCCAGGACAAAGGATCGCGATCCCACGATGGTGAGCTAACTCCAAAATCCCGTCCTCAATTGGATTGCAGCTACACAATTCAACAGCTTTCAAAACAAAGGGGACTAAATAGTAACAAGAGAAATCCACCCATCATTGAGGCAAACGATGCAATCCTTCAGTTAGAACAAAGGCCATATTCCTTTCCTGATAGCCCTTTCTCAGATTTGATACTGTATAGTCTGTACTGAAGTGGTTCTTGCATAATTAAGCTAAAAATTAGGACTTTATCATTTTCAAATTTACAAATAATTTCAGTAGAAGTTTTTTTAATTTGTAGAATGTAGACAGTCCATGTAATGTCTCATATCACCTGGGAGAGAAGTTGTTAGCACTTATCATGAATGTCTCCTATTTGTGTAGACGCGTTGAGAGTGTGTAAAGCAGACAATATACACATTGTGTAGGGAAGAGTCGTGACAAATGGTATCAGAAGCACGAATAGTGTGCAAGTAAAAAGATTAAAAAGGAAAGAGAAGAAAAATAAAGGTTCATTGAAAGCCTGCATGGATTAAAACCAAAGTGCTCCCAAGTGGTCCAACTAACCAATAAGTTTTTTGACTTTGCGAGTGCATAACACTAGTTGAATTCCAAGACGACAGAGACCAATAATTAATACCCTTAACAAACCAAGTCAAAGATTAGATACCTTTGAGTACCACACAAAAGGTGAAATTTGTCCATCTTGTTTTCCACAATTCACCTTTCAGTTTAGATCTATTACCTATAAGAATAAAGGGTTATTGCCAAATAATATAATATAAATTTGGAACGTTGATATACAAATTTTAGAAAGTGAACAGATACAAGTAAAATAATAGAGTCACTGCTAGAAAACCACAATGGAACACTTTAATTTGTTGCTAAAATTACATTCCAACAATTTGACAGCTCCAATTCACATCATTTTTTGCCATCTCAGGGAAAAGAAAAGAAAGTGCCCTAGAAGAGAGTATAAATCTGAAAATTAAATACTAAATATTTTCAGTACTGAATTAGCGGTACTAGAAATTTCAAATTTTGAAAATCTGGAGACTAATTTTTTAGTTCCGACTAAATTTAAAACAACATTTCACTAAACATGTTCAACATCCAATGATAAGTCAGGTCTCTCTGCTTAGATCTTTTTAAGTGAATTTTCTTAATTAAGAGGAAACCAACAACATGTTATCAAACCCAATTATTGGAAGAACTCCTGAAACTTTTCAATTTTCAACACTTAACACAAGCGATCACACAACCACCTAATTGAGTCGATTTCTAGTTTTAAAACCCATCATGGCAATGGAGCCTAAAAACTGGTACATCTTACAATATTAATAGGACAGAAACAGTTAATACACTTTCAACATCGACGAAAAATCCTGCTTACCTGATCCATTGGAATCCAAGATGGATGATCATGACAAACAATGGGATATGAACTGTGGTGGCTATATTTAGAATCTGAAGTTTTAGGTTCTAGCAGTGTCAAATAGAAAAAAACTAATTCTTTCAGAATATCAGTGAAAAGGATAATGGTTATGCAGAATTCAAGTTTAACCATTCACTTCAAATTAAAATATGATTACTTAGAAAATGTGTAACCTAGAGTTATGAATCCAAGAGGAAAAACAATAGACTTACAAGTTGTATTGAGTGGTAGGGCTTGAGTGTCAGTACATAAATACCTTCTTGTGAACAGGTTTAGTTTTGCCAGCAACTAGAAATTTATGAGGGTCACTGCAACACTAAACCATAAAATGAGGTTTCACAATTACAAGAACAGGTATATGTAGAAAAATCTCAAGAATTTATCTACTTTTTGAAAGCCTCAGAGGCTATAACCAGCAAAGAGAATGAAAAAAATGCACCTTAACAACAATTTTAACACCAGGGAATTGTGTGAATGAGGTTTTATGGCAAAATCATGTTTGAATTTGAGGGCAACCACCTGACCTTACACAAGAAATAAAGGTCAGGTATCTGACCTCATCCACCCTTCCAAGGCTGAATACTGGATAATGTTGATCCTTATAGTAGGTTGCCTCCTGATAAATATATTCATATCTTTATAATAAATTTTTCTTTCACACATAGGCAAAACTCACTGGTATACTGAGTTGATCCTTTCTGTTTCTTTCTTTTGGTAAGTAAAATTAAATGTTTGAGTTGATTTTTTTTTTTTTTTTGAATGGTATGTTTGAGCTGATCTTGTTCAACAAAACTCAAGCCAGATGAGATAATTCAATTATTCCACTTAAATTTCTCTTTTATATATATATATATATATTTATGATATCCTAATATTTGGTGCTTATACAAACAAAAGTTTTATAAAAGTATAGAAACAAATGACCTGAAAAAATATATAGTGCTGTATCATTTCAGAACAAAAGATTGCCAATATTGTTCATCATATTTTCAAAATAAACAATCCGATGTCATTCTAGGCGTGTATTCTTATTATAAGATCTTTTGGAAAATAAAATTTTCATTTTAACATATTCACGTAGCACGACCACAAATAAATTAAAACAAAGACCATGCACTTCGAATGCATTAATGGGAATCCTGCATAGATATTTAGCAATCAATGACAAATGTTTGACATGACATTAAGTAGCTATTGCAGGTAGATAACAAATCTATATATGGACCTCAGGTTTGTATAATCAAAATTAACAAATATTGTACGATTCAAAAATATTCTATAGAATATGTGGCACAGCCAAACTTTCACAAAGGACTGAATTGTTGCATCAGACAGGTGAGAGACACTTATGACTAAAACAGCTAATGACCATATGACCCCTTTCTTTAGCGGGCAAGTCCTGCTACTTGCTAGGCTTAAATATAGTGTAGTACAGTTCCTTCTATTGGAGATTTATTATTCATTAAATATATATATATGACCAATCAACAAGACTTCACGCTTCATTATAATGAAATAGCTCGACTCCACTGCTGGACCTATGCATAAATTCCCAACAATTTGCATAGTGATAGAATGCCAAACTAGCTAATGATAATAAATTCATGAACACTATCTGCATTTCATATGATTAATGATACACACCACCTTTTAATGAACTCCATGATATTAAATTCATCAACTGTAGATGATTTACAGCTCAGTTTGATCACAAATCATAGTGGATGGGAATAGGAACATAACGTAGTGACCCAACCATATACCTACGATTCAATAGACAACGAAGTAATGACAGAATTGAAGTAACAAGATGGAATATGAAAGTCAGAAGGAAATTTTTTTACAGAAAACCATAGTGAAAACATAAACAAGCTAGGAACTATATGGTCTCTCTGTTATCAGCAATAATGTCATATCCAAGCTAGGTTCAAATGACTAGGGTCATGCCAAGTAGGGGCAACATGTAAAGATCACCACCTAATACGTAATATAACTAGATTTTGGCATTCAGAAAAGCCAAGAGAAGGATCATTTTACTTTTGAGTCACCATGCCCCTTATGCCCTGGGCGAGACACGTGCTACAATGTCCACGACAAAGGGTCGTGATCCCACGATGGTGAGCTAACTTCAAAATCCCGTCCTCAGTTCAGATTGCAGGCTACACAGTTCAACAGCTTTCAAAACAAAGGGGACTAAATAGTAACAAGAGAAATCCACCCATCATTGGGCCAAACGATGCAATAGCTTCAGTTAGAACAAAGGCCATATTCCTTTCCTGATTGCGCTTTCTCAGATTTGACACTGTATAGTATGCACTGGAGTGATTCTTGCATAATTAAGCTAAAAATTAGGACTTTATCATTTCTAAATTTACAAATAATTTCAGTAAAAGTTTTTTTAATGTGTAGAAAATAGACAGTCTCGTGTGACGTCCCACATCGCCTGGCGGAGAATTTGCTGGCACTTAGAAGGGGTCCAACTAACCAATAAGATTTTGGCTTTGTGAGTGCATAACACTAGTTGAACTCCAAGATGACAGAGACTAATACTTAATACCCTTAACATTCCAAGTCAAAGATTAGAGACCTTTACATACCACACAAAAGTTGAAATTTGTCCATCTTGTTTTCCACAATTCACCTTTCAGTTCAGTTTAGATTTATTACTTATAAGAATAAAGTATATAAATTTGGAATGTTGATATACAAATTTCAGAAAGTGAACAGATACAAGTAAATGAATAGAGTCATTCCTAGAAAACCACAATAGAACACTCCTAGTTTTTTGCTAAAATTACATTCCAACAATTTGACAGCTCCAGTTCACATCCTTATTTGCCATGTCAGGGAAAAGAAAAGAGAGTGCCCTAGAAGAGAGTATAAATAATAAAAAGTTTCAGTACTGCATTAGCGGTACTAGAAATTTCAAAAATTGAAAATCTGTGGAGTAAGCTGTTAGTTCTGATCACTAAAATTGAAACAACATTTCACTAAGCATGTTCAGTATCCAGTGATAAACCTGGTCTCTCTACTTAGATCTTTTTAAGTGAATTTTATTAATTAAGAGGAAGCCACTAACGTGTTATCAAGCCCAATTATTGGAAGAACTGATACTTTTCAATTTTCAGCACTCAACACAAGTGATCACGCAACCAGTTAATTGAGTCAATTTCTGGTTTTAAAACCCATCATCGCAATGGAGCCTAAAAACTGGTACTATCTTACCTTGTTAATAGGACAGAAACAGTTAATACAACATCAACCAAAATACCTGCTTACCTGATCCATTGGAATCCAAGCTGGATGATCATAACAAACAATAGGATTTGATGAACTGTGGTAGCTATATCTAGAATCTGAAGTTTTAGGTTCTAGCAGTGTCAAACAGAAGAGGGCGAGCCTTGGTGCAACGATAAGGTTGTTTCATTGTGACCGGCTTGAAATAAGGAAACAACATCTCTGCATGTGGAGGTAAGGCTAGACCCCACAATGGCGGTGCCAGTGTCGAATAGAAAAAAAAAAAAAATCCTAATTCTTTCAAAATAACAGTGAAAAGGATAATGGTTATGCAGAATTCAAATTTAACCAATCACTTCAAATTAAAATATGCTTACTTAGGAAATGTGTAACCTAGACTTAAGAATCCAAGAGGAAAAACAATAGACTTACAAGTTGCATTGAGTGGTAGAGCTTGAGTGTCAGTGCATAATACCAATGCCGTCTTATGAACAGGTTTAATTTTGCCAGAAACTACAAATTTCTGAGGGTCACTGCAAGTTTGCAACACTGAACCATAAAATGAGGTTTCACAATTACAAGAACAGGTATATGTACAAAAATCTAAAGAATTTATCTACTTTTTGAAAGCCTCAAAGCTATAACCAGCAAAGAGAATGGGAAAATTGCACGTTAACAACAATTTTAACACCAAGGAATTCTGTGAATGAGGTTTTATGGCAAAATCATGTTTGAATTCGAGGCCAACCACCTTCCAAAACCCTATATTAGCTGGCTCAATACTGGATAATGACCTTTTCGAATCTGAACATTGTTTCAGGATAACTTCAAGTTTCTAAATTCTTACTTTTCTTAAACTTATCTCTGTTTATGGGTACAAGTCATATTGATCTATTAATCACCAATAGGTCCAATATGCTTTTCAGTTCAAGCAATTTAATTCATGTTCATGAGTTCATTCAGCTGCCAGCAGCACACTTGAAGTTTGGATTCTCAAATCCATACAAACTCATCTCCATCTCCAGATCATGTAATCATCCATGATCCTTTAATACGTATCAGGCACTCGATGAAATTATCCTCAGGAGTTAAAAGTAGTAAATTATCAAAAGAAGTATACCTCTTTTGATGTTACGAATAACTTAGGTTTACAGGAATTTTCAAAATGATTACTATGTGCTTGCTTAGTTGTTTAAACCACGCTGAAGATATATAATAAGCAAACAGAGTGGTATGCTACGAGGCATTGTCAAACCCAACAATTTGAACGTCATATTTCCAAAAACCAAATCACACAATACATGCAGTAGTAAAAGATAGAACATATATTAACGCACGCGCGCACATATATATAGCGTGGATTCTACAAATTGTAAATTGAGAAGCAAAGAAAAAAAAAAAGAGATTGAGAAAGACAACACACCAGGGGAAATTGTTGTTGTGCAATCTTCTGCACCCACTCAATCACCAGAATAGTTTCTCGGATTTGTACAAACCGTACCCAATGCCCATTAGGAGAGAAATCTTATATATATATACACACACACACGCACACACATATACACACACAGAGAGATAAAGCTCGTGTTAGGGCCCACATATTTTACCAACTGATGCCTCAGGGGCACCTTTAAAACGGAGAGAGCGTAAATTTTCCCTCGCTTCCCAGTTTTTGAAAGTCAAAGAAGCAGAGAGCAGAATTTGAAACATACACACACACACAGAACCGAAATGGAAGAAACAGTGAAATCACGTATCGCCATTCGTTGTGCAAAAGCCGCAATTCTGATTTCTAATCTGAAATCTACCAGAAATCGGTGGATGAAGTCAACAAAAGACCACGAAGACCAGGTCTCTCTCTCTCTCTCTCTCTCTCTCTCTCTCTATCTATCTATCTATCTATCTATCTATATATATATATATATATATAGTATTTTGTGACTCTGCAACTGATGTTGCTGGTTTGAATGTAGTGCGAGGAAAGGGAGATGATGGAGGTGCTGAAGAGAGAATTGGTGAGGGAGAGAGTGAACAATCGGAAGATGAGACTTTGCAGCGTCATGGAGTTGCTTCTTCAGATCACGCTTCTGCTGTCTCTCTGGAGTTTCTGCTTGATGCTTTTCTTCAAATTCCACTGATTTTTTTACATCATCGATGGTCTCTGATTGAATTCTATGAGTAACACTAAACTCATATATATCATCTGTAATTTCATCGATCATCTTTAGCACATTGTTCTGTTTCAGTTGTTAGATTGTGGAACTACCTGTTTGATGAAACAAATTATAGATATGGTTTGATTCGCATTACTTTATTTATTACATCATAATAATTAAGATATATGTTAGAACTAGGCTGGATAATTTTGTTGATTTTATCAAGTTTCTTAACCCTCACTAATAGCTTTTTTAGAACCTTTCAAATGATAATGTCCAGTACTTGTGTATTCCTAAGGAAAGACACAATAACTCCTTCCATAGTTCCATGCAGTAGTATACTTTTCTACAAGTTAACTATAGCTGCAAGTGAATCCAGTCGAGCAAAACTTAGCCAATTCGGGCTTGACTTGTTTGTTATGAGCTTGGTTTGGAGTCATCACGAGTTCGAAAAGCTGAGCTCGGACTCAAATTCAGATTCTTCATTAGTTTAGACCGCGCAATTTGAGTTCATATTGAAGATTGTTTTGACTTGTTTACAAAGCCTACACAAATGTTCTTTATAAAAATTACCTTACCAACAAAAGAAAGAAAGAAAGAAATACAGAGTTTCTTTTATTAATCATTTTGTCATTCGTCTTCTAATTTTATCATTTTATTAGAAGTATTGACTTTCTGATTTTCCCTCGCTTTAGATATGAGAACTACAAATCTTAAATCTCCTTGGTTCTCCTGTTTTGTACTACGATATAACCCATTTTCAATGCAACATAACCAATTAAATGAATTAATTCAAAAATATAAATACCAAAAAATGCATCACAAATTATCAAAAAAATTCCACTTGATTACGATTTTTCTTTTTTTCCGCTTAGCCATTTTTTATCAAACATGCATTCAAAAACTCCTCTCTTAATGCTTACTTATGAATGTAACAGTAGGACTTAAATTGTTTTTTAGGTAAAAAAGAATTGTGATAGCCCTGGTTGACAGATGTAGAGTTGGGAGTTTTTTTTTTTCAATCTTCTCTGGTAACTAGAGTTGGAAGCTGAAACATGTCAATGTGTATAACATTATTAGAGTATATTCACACTATTTTCAATCAATGTGTTTTCTCAGGTCCCAAATAGTTAGATTCTAAGTTCAAAAGTTGGGGTCACATAAAATTTGTTGTGTTTCAGAATTTCTGTAGCAATCAAACTTACTACTTCTAAAAATTTAAATGCACCTTTTTAAGATGTGGAATCTGTATTCTTTTCATCTGAACCAAAGAATGCTACATAGCAATGTTTGATCAAATAGATAAACCAAATGCCTCACTAAATCACTTGTAAGGCACCAAAAGCACATTTTTCAGGACCTTATTGAAGCTTAAAATTGAAATGGGACAATATGGAAAAAAGAACTGTTATTAGCCAGCCACTTTATGTCAAAAATAATCTAAGACCACAATGCACAAACTAGGATCACTTAAAGCCTGTTCTGAAGCCTAAAATTTGTACAGGTTGCTTCAGGATTATGCAATTGAAGTTTAAATGTTAGGAATGGTAACAGCGACGACAACAATGACAATAAAATAATAATTTATACCACATAATTCACAGGTTCGGCGACATTTAATTGGATTAGTATTTTACCTGCAACATCACCAGCATTCATGCTGCCTTGTTGAATCTCATATGACAATGTAAATCATGGTGACAGACAATCATAATTTTGTATTTCTAGGTGCAAAAAGACAACCTCCCAGACAACACAAATCATCTCAATATATCCACAAACTAAGATGTTTATATCCCATTATTCAGAAAATTTTCAGATGTCTTCCCCTTGTCCTCAAACCTTTTGCTACACTACACTGGAGTTTAACAACCAATACACCAAGTCCAACAATGAAACCTGAATATTAGCAGACAATCTCAACTCCATGGATTACAAGATGCATCTACTCTTGACTCAACGTGAGAAAATTTTCTTGTCATTCTTCTGGCCTGGAAAAGAACAAGAAAGTCGAGCTTCAGTGCTGCGTAAATCAATTTGTTCAATCCTCTTAAAGTATTTCTGGCAAGGTAGAGTAGTTAATTAAAGCTTAGAACAAAACAGAGTAATATACATATCTGGACCCAGCCTATCAAAAAGAATATGACAAACAGTGTGCATACTGCATAAGCAACAACCCAAGACTTTCCATGTATTAGAGGCAAATCTCTAGACGTTTACACTTTGGGAATGCTACTGTGTGGGTGATGTTAAATCTTTGTTTATGGGTAAGGGAGGACTATCCCCATTCTGAAGCCCATGCTGTTTTACCGAAAATGTGTGTGCACACACACACACACACATGTTAGATCTTTGTTCTGGAAGGAGTATTGTTTTTCCTCTTGATTTATTTCTTTTTTTCATTTTGTTTTTTCATACATCACAACTTCTATGAATAAGACAGCTCACATGAGCTACCAGTTCAATTGCAAAGTAAAAAAATACCCCCAAAAGCTTTTTCACAACAGAAATACACACAATTATTACAGGTGCAGAAAGCAAACAGAATGTGTTGGGAACTACTACAGGGTTTGCCTAATCTAAGGAAAATTGTGAGATCCTGAGCTTGGGCTTGTCTCCTGACTAATTCATGAGCTTTGCCACTTCAACCTCTACTTCGCTTGATAGTGACATCCCATTAATTCAAGTCAAAAGATGTGATCCTGAAGCCCACCAAGGCAATTTGTTTTTCTGTATATTTTATTCTAAAAGTTTTGCCCTGCCATGATGAGGCTTGCGAAGTGAGAGTCCACAGAGATCTTTACACACATGATTCAACTTGAGGGAGGAAAGGTAACTTACACATGCACTATCAGAGCACCAACTCGACCATATCTAACCTATGTAGTATTTTATGCAGTGCCAGGACAACTACAATAGTTTAGTTGGGAAGTACTATTAGTATTTTATACATTAACTTAGATCTGACACAACTAGAAATCGCACAAGTCCTTTGCAATTCGCAAAGGATTTGAAATAAACAAATTATGCTAGTGGTATAAAAATCAAACAATTTATATTTCTAATCACAAGTTCTAATGGATTTGTTTAATTTATATATCCCCTTTCTATCATCGTTGAAAAGGTAAAATCAATAAAAAAAAGATGAACACTTGGTTTTACAACATGCTAGTTTTACTGCTACATTGTCAACTCAAAAAATAGCATATAAACGAAGAAGAAGAATTAGAAGAAGGGAGAGAAAATAAAATAAGATGAAACTGAATGAGGACACCAATGTTAATCATGCATTGTTAAATAGTATATCAGTCTTGATAATCTAAGCCTATTCCGTAGACTGGGTACTTGTCCAACCCTTTGAAGCAGCTAAATGGGCTTGATGACTCAACCCCTAAATCTCTTCTGATCTAGGTCCAGTTGTAAGATGGGTAAAAATCAACATGTTATAATATCAACTCCCAACACTATGGTGAGATATGGAAAACTCAAATCCATTTGCACTTCCAGTTATAGGATGGGGTAAAAATCAAATTTATTTAACATATATTATAATATCAACTCCCAACACTATGGAGAGATATGGAAAACTCAAATCCATTTGCACAACATTTTTGCGTTCATAAAGAAGATCACTCGGCTCAATATGAAGAAAAATTTAGTACACTAAAGTTGAGGATTAGAATACCTCTAATCAAATGCATAGGGATCATCTGCATATGGATTCAGAGACCCTTCTGAGAACAAATCACCTATGTTGGAAGGATGACTCCCTCCCTTAGTTCCCTGCATAAGGATTCAACATAAAATAAACCTCAAATATGATGAACATGCAGTTAAAGCATATCCGAGAAGATCACTTACAAGTAAGTCTTGTCACAATTCTACTTTACCTTGTTAATGTCAATTAGTTATGCCACTTACCTTTTCCTAATATTTTCAAATCTTGGGATCTATTAGTGACAAGGCAGCCCAAATCCTAATAACAACCACTAAAACTAAATATTCAAACAGGTGAAAGCATGACGGTTCTTGTAGCACTAATACAGGTGGAATCATCCCAACAGGCCAGAAAACTTGCAACCAGGTAATAGAACTTGCTTTAGGAGTGAAAAAAATTATCATAAAAGCTAAAAGTTGTAATCGAATATGACAGATAAGTTTCCACATATTTATCTCCGGTTGGCAACTATTTTTCTCTAATCACGACTTTTCCAGATCATGACTAGAGTCCTTCCTCCACTTATGCTTATATTTAGAAAAAGGTTCCTAATACTTGTGAGAGATATAATGGAGGTACTGTTCAAACTGAAAAAAAAAAACTCCCGATATGACTCGTGCAATTTTGAATTACCTTGAGAACATCTCTAGGTGTATTAGCTTTCGGTGTTTCCCTCTTCTTATGCTTTCTTGGGTCCTACCAAAACATACAATATAGATATAAGAAGTCTGCCATGCTAGTTTTTGATATCTTCGATATAATCAATATAGATATTTAATAACCCTTAAATGCATGTTGGTTACGAAAAGAGAATGTGCATACCCCAAACATGACTGTACTTTTTGTTTTTCTTCGTTTTGTAATTGTTCTTCCATTAGACGTCTCAACTTCATACTCATGGTGAGTTACCTGCCATTCCATAGAGTAGATTCAAGAAAAGTAGGTGGGATAATATGTAGGACCTGTAGGTCAATCAGAATATATGTATAAGCAATATATGAATGAGCCAAACTTTTGAATTTAATATTTCTAAGGAAATAATACTTATAAGACACAACTTATCATGGTTGCAGATGAATTTCTTTTCTTTTGCCTGGTTGCAACAACACAAAGTCCTATTCCATATAGGCATCCAAAGTTACAAACTTATAACTATTCTAAACCATCTAGCCACCTACCAACTAAATTTATGCTTCTTGGAACTCAAACTGAATATATACATTCCTAATTACAAGAAACACATATATTACATCATTGATGTCTACATCCACGAACAAAAGAGAAGTACAGAAGTAATCACCTTCCTACTATGCTTAGGAATACTCATTACACTTCCTGTGTTAACCTTATCCACTTTCTTCAACAAGTTTGACACTGGTGTTTGTGTTGCTTTCAGATAAGATGCATCCTGCGACCAACACAGCATTACATACTATGACTATTTATCATAAAAAAACAGCAAGGAACAAAATTATAAGAAGAGAGGCAACATGATCTGTCACTTTCTTTATGACCTTTTCGTCATTCTCTGCATTACCCAGAGCACGCTGACTTCTCCTGCCACTATCAGATTTTCTAATCTTGCTTGATGAGATTGAGTAATTCTGTGATAAAATGAAGTACCAAATTGATCACAGTTGTTAGAAGAATAAATGAGTCTATAGATTGAGTTGTTGTTTCACATTTTAGACCTACTTTAAAGCAAGCTTGCAATAAATTCTTTCTTCTGTGTCATAAAGCTTGTAACATGCAGTTTTGCTAATTAAATTTGCCATTACTGCAAATGAACGAGTCTATAGGTTGAGTTTGTTTGTCTTTATCAAGAATCAGGGGGAAAAAACTCATGCCAGGAACATAAGAAACTAATCTTTCAACATTAATACAAAGGGATGACTAAAAACCACTGCAGGAAGTGCAGCATTTGACAGAGAAAATCCTCGAGTATTAGACAATTTCAGTCGTCTTTCGGATCATATGAACATATATCTCATTACTGAATATTACAGGTTTTCATCTTGATAGAAGACATTATATGCCATTACTATCAGGCACTCCATGAGCATGAAAAACTTTTCCTCTGACAAATCATTGTTAATAGGAAGGCAACCAACATGATGTTTCTGGAGTGTGGACTATCTTATCTATGCAAAAGCTAGTATATGTGACATATATAGCTCAACTACATAAAGGCCATATTTATTAACTGGACCAAAAGATTAAAAGTAACTCAAATCATAACTATTATGATTCATCATGTTACCAAGAGATACAAGTTATCATCAAAGATTTCCACAGGGATGTGAGTAAGCCTTTCTTTAGAAAATGACTGCCATGCAGAATATGAAAAGAAACTTCTAAAACTTCTGTGAAAGAATTACACTTGTGAAAAAAACGAATTTAAACTCAAAGTTGATATTTAACCTTGCCTTTACAATTTTTTAAACATATACTGCTGCCAAAGAGACACAAATCTACTTTAATTTGAAGTTGAAAATCAGACTTTGGATTCAATCTGTTCTCTCTGCTTAACTAAGTGTTTTGCAAGATTATGTTGCGGATAGGTCCTAAGTTACTTCGTAATCCCATGTTTTGTTGTCTTTTACCTCTTCAAAACCATCTTTCATCTCTTCATCTCACAAGTTCAAAGAAGTTATATGAATATTTTGATGTACATCAAAAACATTTTAAAACAGAGTCAAAGTGGGTAGCTTTAGGATTCAATGAGTAAAACAAGAAAATTCTATCTCTTTCTCAAAACCCCACTCAAATAAATTAGCACTAACTGCAGAAACTAACCTAGTTGTGATGGGAATCACAACACACTAGCAACAAGGATCAATTAGTGAATTACTTCTACACACTGTAGAAGAGTTTAGCTGCTGTAGTTTGAACAGAATTATGGTAATTAACGGTCAGTAGACACTGGTCGAAAGCATAATTAAGGTAGCTTCTAATATAGCATTACTGAAAACTGATCAAACTTCTTGTGCTTGCAACCAAAAATCTATGTTTCATGTAGAATAAGATGAAACTTAATTGGAAAAAATAAATAAAAACAAGAAAACTTCAAGATACACAACTGTGTGTACCAAGGATTAGAATTTGTTTGCATCTGTTTGCGCCACACACAGAGGGAGAGAGAGGAACCTCTAGACAGACGGATGGATGGATGGAGACGCGCACACACACACACAAAGGGCGACAGAGAGAAAGGGAGGGAGGAAGATATCTGTTATACATAATACCCAACCTTCTTTGAGTTCACTTCTTGTTCCTCTTGTGGTTTGTCACTCATTACTTTCCACTGCAATTGCAATAAAGTCCTCTGCCTGTCTTCCTGTCATATCCTCGATCATGTTAAAAAAAAGTACAGATAACTAAATTTATATAGCAATTGAGATAAATACAGACTTTGGACTTCTGGAGATCCAACTCCTCTTGAAGTTTCCTACACTCATCTTCAAGCTGACACCTCAAAGCTCTTAACTGAACTTCATGTTCATTCCTGAGTAGAGTTGTTTTCTAGAAAAATTTAGGAACAGAATTAGCAATCAGAACAATCAACAGTGTCAAAGATGAAAGTTCAGACATAAATTTATAGATAAATGTACCTCTCTCGATTCATTTTCAGCTTGAAGTTGGACACGCTTTAGTTCTTCACTGTGCGTAGACTTAAGATTCAACTCCTTCATATCATGCTCTTGCTTGATACGAGTGATCTACAAATTGGACAAAATGAAGATTGATTGGATTCTGTAAGATTCTGATTTTAACATGTAGTTTTTGTTTATAAATCCTCAAATCAATATAAATAGCAAACATAATAAAATGCATGCAAAAATATGCCTTCAAAACCTTCTCGGCTCTATAAAATTGTACAGCAACAATTTGGAGATAAGGGAATACTCTTTTTTCTCCTTTTCAATATCTTACATTTTTTATACTTAGAAATTACATTCACAGTCATAGACTGCAGATTGACTTGCCCCATAGATTAACTGACCGTATGTAGAACCAAAAGCTACTTTCTGAAAAACATGCTATGGAAGGAAGTGATTCCATATCATTATACAAAGCTTCGAAACTATTATAGAATTCAAGATAGGTAACTCTGCAACTGTAAGATAGTCTTGAATGTTTTAGAACTAAAATATAAGATGTTTTTTTATTAAAATCAAGTAATAAAATTTACAAAGCCATTAAAAAGTGAACCGTGCAGAAAGAAAGACAATTATCAACCATTTAATAATAGGTTTGCATCACTTTTTGATACATACCAAAGCAGCATGTTCTTCCTGTATTCGCATCAAGTTCTGTCTTGATTCTTCTTTGCTTTTTGCAAGCTTTAGATCACAGTTTCTTTCCATTTCTTGAACAGCTTTATCTGCCTGAAGGTTCAAGCAGGTGAGAACAAAATTCCTGACCAACAGATATTGTAGCTGGTAATGGTTATGATCAAACCTTTTCTTTCTCAATATTGACACTCTCCAGTTTCTCCACCTCATATCTCCGCCGGATGTCATTGATGGCCTGATGGGAAGTCCTCTCAGTGTCATTGTAAACAGACTTGCCCAACTATTTCATATATTCATATAAGGTAAATGGCAAAGGACAAAACCTGATCATTTTTCTGAGATATTTCCTTTAAATGCCTTGTTAATTCCAACTGTTTACTTTCTAGCATCAGATCATATTGCTTCTTAGCTTCCACAAGTTTGCCTTCAGTATCTGCCAGCAACTCCTGAATCTGCAATCGTATATTGGATACTTTTATAGATATCCAAGAGGTCAAATCTTGGCTCTATAGAATAAGTAAATCTAATAAAACCTCTGTTTTTTTATCTTCCAGCTGTTTTTCTCTGTCCTTATATTGCATAATAATATGTTCCTTTTCCTCTAAGATATTATGAAGCTCGCTGACTTGTTTCTCCTGCGAATCTACATGCTGCTCGTGGTTCCTGACCTCTTTCTGCAGAATGTAAATTTCTTCTGTCTTTTCCTGTATTTCTGCTTGCAGTTTTTCTGTAGAAACTTTGTTCTCAGATTCTAAGGCCGAAAATTTCAAAAATAAATCTTGCTGCATGGTTCAAGAAGAAAAAGGTTAAGCATATCAGGAAAACTAAATAACATGCTAAATATATCAAAGATCAGTAAAGAAAATATACCATTTTATTCTCAGATAATCTTGAACTTTCTGTCAAAGCACCAATTTTATTTTCTAATTCAGTAACCAACAGTTGCATTTCAGCCTTCTTAGAAAGTAGAGCTTCTGCTTCACACTCAAATTTTCGAATTCTTTCTTCTGCTAAACGGCATTCTTCTGCATGCTGTACCATTGCAAATTCTTGGACCTTCTGAAGTTCAATGATCTTATTATTCAACTCCTGATTTAGAGATTGTAATGCATCTTTTTCTGATGTAACATGCAAGGACTGATCATGGAGTCTATTGTATTGTTGTTGAGCACACAAAGCAGCAAGGTCTTTCTCTTCCTGAACCAACTTAGAGCATGACTCATACAAAGTGTTAAGCTCCACCACCTTGTCTGAGTAGGTCAAACTTTGTTTATCGAGTTCAATCAACTTTGCAGATAGCATTTTGACAAAATCTTCAAGATTCTTTATTTCCTGGAGTGCCATATCTAATTTTTTGGCAAGATCATTGTAGCTAGATAGAAGATCACACTTTTCCTTCTCCAAGTTCTCCTCAGAGATTCTCAAATGTCTGAGGTTGTCTTCCTTTAATCTCAAATCAAGATGCAACTCTTCCAACTTCGAGTTCAAACTCTCCATAGCCAATCTATTAGCTGCTGCAGTTTCTTCTAAATGTTTGATCATGGCATCTGCATGCAAAAGACAGTGAAGCTTTAATTAATTTAGATCATAAATGGTTCTTCTATTTATCAATTATGTGACAAATAGAAGTTCAACTAAGATAATAACATATAGAAGCTACAACTCCAGAAATTACCCTGGAAAAAAAATTTACAACTCCAGAAATCTGATCAGCATATCATAACAATATATTGAAATGCAGCAACATGAGCCAGTTGGTGCATTGAGCACATTCATGAACATGAGCGTTAATACAAATACAGATTTGCAGAACCTCAGCATTCAGCCATTTGGTGCACTGGATTAACCCAGGAAGGGTCAAATTATAGCAGTGCAATCAATAACTAGGTTGGACAAAGGGATGACTCTTGTTCAACATGTTCAGTTTAAGACCCAACCCAACCAGATTTAATACACTGCCAATACTGTTTTCTTTTGTTCGGACTTCGGACTGGATTGGACAACTGGGCTGGATAGTCTTGTAATTCCAATGGAGAAAGTGAGGGTGTTAGGATTAATTGGCATCTCCTGACATGGAATATTTGTGAGAAGTATTCTGTCCAAACAATTATTTCTGTATCAGCCAAGTAAGCAGGGGAAAGATTACCAAACCTAGTCTAGAATGCGGTCCCTCCTCAAAGAGAGAATTTGCCAGCCGATTTAGCAAAATGTTTATATTTTCATGAATGCATCAATTGATCTCCATTCTGTGATAGTACAAGAAAGACAAAAAATGCTGCATCTATTTTTATGTTTCTGCCTATGTCCATATAGAAAAACATATGATTTTCAGTCATCAACGAATGGCAGATAAAACTAAAAATAGTAATCAATTAGTCCCAAAAATATTGCAGCTTCTAGCCCCAAATTCTTTCAACAGGGGGGGATCTAAGGGATTTTCAAACTTAAAGTGCATTAAATTTCATTAACATGTAGTATTAGTAATATTTCTGATAAAGGAGAAGGAGGCAAGGCAACAGCAATAGTAGCAATACAAACTCTAACCGATTCAATTCAGCCAGCCTTACCGTTATTTAGCAACAATAACAAGAGTAACGACAATAAGTGTCCGATTATCTTTAGAATTTTAATTACATTGTGAAAACCCAATTTCTAGAAAATCAGTTAATTCTTCAAACATAAGGCGAGAATAATGCATGAGGCATGATTCTTAAAATTCTAAAGATAATGCAGGAGGCATGTGCCTCATATGCACCTTCCTCAAGTTCGAAGGCATTATGTGGACAATAGGGGATTTTGACCTCAAGGTGTTTTCCCTGAGCTTCTTCATGAGGCAAGCCTGGATGCATAATTCAATCCTTGAGGTCTTTTACAGCATAGCAGTCTAAAAATTTCCAGTTGTAAATTATTCTTCTAACATGCTGTAAAGGTAGCCAGTTCAGAAAGAGTCTAACTAGAGTAGCAGTCAACCACAATTTATTTGAAAAGTGGCTTCTACAACAACATCAGAAAAAATTTCACCTTTTTCTTCAATGAGATTCACAGCTTTGCACTGTTCATCTCTGAAAGATTTTTCCTTTTCCTGTTTCTCGATGCTGAGTTCATTCAGGTCTTTTTCACCTACAGTAAGAATTCAGAAGTTGCAGCTGTTCTTATATTTGGAGCCTTTGAGGCATATCAAATAATGACCCTCAATAAAAATAAATAATAAAAATAACTTTTTTTATAAAATAATAATCATGCTTATTGTTGGAGCTTTTGAGATATAACATCACAGTAAACCTCACTCAATTTTTTATGAACATGCAACTTTTTATAAAATAAGGGGGAACGTGTTACTTACGGTTTCTAACAGTTTCCTCTGAAGACTCTAATTTCAAAGACAGAGACTTCATTTGGTCGTGCAAAGTATCAAGTGCCATTGAACTTGCAGATAATTTGTCTTCGAAAACTGACTTGTCTTTTGCAGCTGTGGATATAGGTCATAAATATTTGAAACTGTGGAGCATATCTAAAACATTGTAAAAGAAAGTTATATAAAATAAAGAATACCTACCATCCTGAACCTGTGCAGCCAAGTATTGTAAAGTTTCAGTGAGTTGGTCACATAAGGTCTTTGTTGAAGAGAATTTTGATTCCAGTCCATTCCATAGTTTCTCGTCTTCTTTCTGCTTCACTTTGAGCTTCGCATTTTCATTAAATGCATTCTGCAATTTTTCCCCAAGTGCACGGACATGCTCTGTTAATTTCTTCAATTTAGAATTCTGCATTTATCGAACTTCCAGATATGAGTACCGTTTGATCCAAATTAAGCAAATATACTTGGAGCATCACGATGACAATTATGGAGTTACTCATTTAATAAGGTAAAAAGTATAGAAAGATATATATAGAGCGTCACTATACCGCCAATTCAAGGTCAGTTTTTGCAGAAGCTTGCTCTTTGACCAATTTTTCTGAAATGAACAACATAATTCATCAAATTCACTCAACTTATTTTTTTCTGAAAAAAAATCACAAGAATCTGATTCTTCAGATAAGAAAACCTGCAGTGAGCTTCAAATTCGCAAAACTTCCAGATGAAGTTGAAACCGAAGTCTGTCTTGAAGAGATCGAATAGGTTTTCTCTGCTCCTGATGGAGTTCCTGACAATGATTTGAAGTGATCCAAACTCTTCATGCCTGATAGCCCTATCAGCCTATGCATTATGGAAGTACAGATCAAACAAGTAGTGAAAAATCTAGAAATTTGTTCTCGAAGCTCAAGACGACCTCAACGCTTAGAATTTAGAGTTCGTCAGTTGAATCGAAACGAATAAAACCCTAGAAATCAGTTTTCTAAGCTCTCGATCTCAATGAGTCTGCAACTTTCAGAGTTTAGATTTCTGCATTTGAATTGTATCGAAGAAAAACCCTAGAATTTCGTTCACGAAAATCTCGCTGTTAAGAGGTCTCTGCAACACTCGAGAGTATGGAAGTTAAAAATGAATTAGGCGCGAAGTAACGCCGTTTTTATAGTGACCGGAAGCTGACTCAGCTCAGTGGAGGCGGTTGGACAGTTGGCATGGGTTGTGATTGCCTGCGGATGGTATCATGGGACCGTATGTGAGTACTCAAATACAACTTATTTTTTGGTTTCTTTGGGATTATCGAAATTTTAAATCCGGTATAGTAACTTTTAAAATTTTATTTATGGAAATAGAGTTAAACGAGGCTCATATTTTATAAAACACTTTTAATTTGTTCTCTAAAGTTATGATAATTTTTTTTGGAGGACAAGGTATCTTGAATTCTAAGGAATTATAATCATTGTTCAACAAGGAATTGGATTTGAAAACTATATAAATAGAGATGAGGTTGAGAAGAGAAGTTGTAGAAAAAAGAAATAGATAATTGTAGAGAGAGAAAAAATGTGTAACTAAAGTATTGAAGTAAATAAAGTCATTCTTCGCTCATGTACGTAGGCAATTTGTTGATCTACATAAATCTCGTGTTGTTTGAGTGTATTTTTTTATCTGTTTTATTTGTCAATAGTGTGTATGCGATCCTAACAATTGGTATCAGAGTTATGACAGCAACTATTACAGATGGAAAGTATGTGGTTGAAAAGTTTGATGGAAGAAGGAACTTTAGTCTTTAGCAAGTTTGAATGTAGGATTTACTGATTCAACATGATCTCGGAAAGACTTTAAGCTTGAAACTGGAAAAGATGGAAGATGAACAGTATGGGAAGATCAACTCGAAAGCAACTAGTATTATTTGATTGACGTTGGCAGATGATGTTGTGTATAATGTGATAGAAGAAGCTTCAACAGCAGATATGTGGAAGAAAGTGGAGAATTTGTATATGGGAAAAAATCTCACCAACCAATTAATCTTGAAGCACAAGTTGTATTCTTTTCGAAGAAAATAAAGGGTAAGCTTGCAAGAACATCTTGGTGAGTTCAATAAGATTATTTGTAGTTTATCTAATATTGATGTCAATTTGAGTGATGTGGATAAAATAATTATTTTGTTGACATCGGTACGTTCTACCCATAAGCATTTATTCAATACTTTACTCTATGAAAGTCATATTATCTCGGTTGAGCAAGTTAAGAGTACTTTGTTCTCTAATAAAAAGTTGAATGATAAAGAGAGTCACAATAATCGAGCTCAAACTCTTATTGCTCAAGAGAATAAGAGGTTTGGAACTTCAAGAAGCTTTGTGCCATTGTCAGAGAAAATATGTTACAATTGTGGAAGAAAGGGGCATATTCAATGATATTGTCCAAAAAAAAAAAGAGAGTGCATATGTTGCTGTTGTTGTGACTAAGGCTATGAAAGAAGAGAGTGGTGGCGATGAAACATTATCAATTATTGATAACAAGAGAGTGGCTAAGGAGTGGATACTTAATTCTACTTGTTTCTTTCATGTGTGTCCTCATAAAGAGTTGTTTGCTACTTTCAAACCTGTAGGTGATAAGGTATGTATGAGAAATAATGCTTCTTGTGATTGTTATAAAAATTAGAACAATCAAAATTAAGACAACTAATGGTTTGGTAATAATCCTAATGAATGTAAGTCATATTCCAAGTATTAGAAGGAATGTGATTTATGTGAGAGCATAGATTCCAAGGGTTGTTGGTGTGAAGTGAATAATAGATTAATAAAGATTAGAAGGGGGTACGCATTATGCTTTTTGGAAGGAAAGTCAATAACCTCTATGTTTTGTTGGAAAATACTATGTTAGGTAGAGCAATTGCAAAGACAGAATAGAAGCCTATTTTGAGATCTATTAAAATGTCCAATCAAGAGTGGCAAGAGAAGAAAAAAGTCTTAACAATTGCAAGAACACCAACCTTTATTCCAAAAGTAAGAAGAATTCAATTTGGTGATGTGAGAGTAGATTTCAAGTTCGACTATTTGAACTTGGAGTTTGCTTACAATAGGTGCGATGGAATGGCGAAGAACAACAAGAAGAAAGAATGTGTTTTGTTCAAGGTTGAGAGATTTTTAGTCAAAATGGAGTTGTGGAGGAGTGTACGAAGATGGAATTTGAGCCAAGGTGAAAATTGTTTGGAATTGTAGCTCATATTCTTGGGTTTCTATATAAGGTTTTTTTTAATAGGTATTTTTTTGGAGGATAAGTTATATCATGCTCTAAGGAATTGTGATCATTATCCAACAAGTTATTGAGTTTGAAAACTCTATAAATAGAGGTGAGGTTGAGAAAAGAGAGAGAGATAATTGTATAAAGAGAAAGGTAAGTAGATAAAGAGTCATTGTGTAACTAAAGTACTGAAGTAAAGAAAATCGTTCTTTGTTTGTGAATGTAGGCAATATACTGAAACCACGTAAATCCCGTGTTGTTTGAGTGTCTGTTTTTCTATCTGTTTTATTTGCCAATAGTGTGTGCGCGATCCTATCAAGTTTTGCATACATTACAAGTGATATGACTTCCTGCATGCAGTATAAAATTTTATTATCGTAACTATTTATTTTGAGCCAAAATTCTCAATATGATAGAGAATATCTTTGTCTTTTTCCTATATTATGTTATAAAAGTGAAACAACATTACCCCATGGGTGATCTGCTGGTCCCGCCAAAAAAAAAAGTATAGATATATATATATATATATATATATATATATATATATATAATTTTTGAGGACTATGGGCTACAATAAAGACCCAACGACTTAAGCTGGGGTCCACTTTTATAGTCCGAAAAGTCAGCAATGTTGTTCGTAAGGACCGCGAGCGACCCTCGTGAACAGGAGCATCTGATGGAGTGTTTAATTTGGATAATAACACGTATAACGTAAAGGTTGTAGACTACGTGACGTGGACAAAAAACATATTTTGATGAAACTTCTCTCTTCTAAATAAGTTTAGGGAATTGAAGAATCAGTCTTTTATTGGGACATATTCCCAATTGACTACTATAAGGCCCTGTTTGGATTGGCTTTTGAAAATCGACTTTTGCCTTTTCAAGCTCAAAAGTCGTTTTGCAGTTTCCTGATTTAGCTTCTGCTTCTCTTTTTCTTCTGCGTAAAAGTCGAAGCAAAAATTCTGCCAAACAGAACCTAAATACAAAAACGGTCCATATCCCACGAGGGCAAGTGAATTTGTGCTTCATCATTAAAATTTTATCATTGGATGAGTGCTTGAAATAATATAGAAACAAAAATTTAGAGGGATATTTCTACACAAAATAGGGTGGTTATAAAAACGCAAAAATAAAAAATAAAAATAACGAATAAAATAATCATGAGGCAAATGGCTCGACCATTTACCACTACTACTATGTGCGCATTTTGCGGCGATGGAAGCAAAGCCGATTGTACGCCATTTCCTCTCTGTCATGCTCCAACTTCGAATTCAATACGAAGAATGTCGAAGGAATTCAAAACCCTAGAAATCCAATTTCCCAAGAACATCTCGTAATCATACACTTCATTCGAATATATACATATATATAAGTATATATTTTACTCCTCGCATCATACAATGCAAGGATTGGATGTCTGGTTCAAAGAATTTCTTTTGCAGGAACAATCCCAAAGTCCAGCTTCGATAGATTTGAATTCGAATACAATATGCTTTCTCGGAGGATTATTCCTCGAGAACTCCGTTCCTTCTTCAATTATTGATACAGTTTCTTCAAGAACTAGTTCAATTAGTGTTTCGAATTCAGCACATTCTTCTACTTCTCATCGTAAGCCAGTGGTTTTTGGCGTTTTCCGGCGAGGAAGGAAGACTCCTACGGTGGTAGGTTGTGAATTCTTATCAGTGAGCTTGTCAATTAAGAGAAGCGATGATGTTATTCCGAATTCAACTGAATATTTGGTGCAAAGTGAAGTTAAGAGCTCTGAGGAGACCCCTGGGCCACTTAGCGGACGTAATGCGGTGGTTGAAGAAGGAAAGAACCAAAAGGTTAGGTTACGAAGCCGTGGTGCTGCGATGAACACTACGAAGCATCTTTGGGCCGGGGCAATTGCCGCCATGGTCTCAAGGTTTGTGTTCTTACTTTACTAATGCTTCTGATGGTATTGGTATTTCACTTGTTGATTTCATTGTTTTCCTCAGTTGAGTGGGCAGTTTAATTATTTATTTCTGTTATGGAAAATGCCCCTACACTCATATAGAAACAGTCAATTTCAATTAAACTCATTGGTAGTTTTATTCTTAGTTTATCCCTTCCATTTTAATTCTTTTTGTGTTCAACTAGAAACTAGTTCAAAAAGCTAAAGGAATTATCATTTGCAGATTTAAATGGAGTATCTTTTGTGCGATGTGGGAATGATTTTATGATAAGATGGTATGTTAGGATTGTTTAAATAAAGTAAAAAAAAAAAAAATCATGTCATCCCAAAACTTGCTATGATACATTGTTAATAGTACTTCTAAAATAGTTATTCCTGAATCTATTTCGAGTTTCCAACTGCATAGTCCTGGTCATTAACTTGTTGTGCTACATTTGTAGATACATTTTGTCTGAAAGTTAATTGTGACTTGTTCTTTTTGAGCAAAAGTTATAATTTTTTTTTTTGGAAGGTAGAAAAGTTATAATTTTATTATTGCAATTTTATGAACTTAATGTCCGTATTTTATGTTTCTGATTATTTTATTTTTTTGATGAGTTTATGTTTCTGAATTTTTTTACTACAATTTTATGTGAATAATGACATACTATTTGAATCTTGATTACTGCACCGTTATCGCACTTCTATTTTACAGCTTACTGTCTTGCTGTACTGTTAGTTGAAAAAATATATTCTGATATCATCTTCAATGTTCCCCCCTCGAAGTAAATTCCTGACTCCGTCACTGATTGCAAAACTTCAAAATTGGTATGATTGTTGTAATTGTTTTAACCTGTTTGTAACACCTCAGCAATCAGAAGTCCTATAATTATAAAAGTTCCCATGGATGTAGTTGAACTCAGATAATAATTCTTTGCTGCTGGGCACCATTGTGCATGGTTGGTATAAGTTACTAGCTAGTCCTCCTGCACCATCATAAAAATACCAAGAAGGCGGCATATCTCTTGCTGGTTACAGATTCAAAAATCTTCAGTGTCTCCACTTATAATCTCGTCTGGTTACTTGTCTGGGGGATTTAGTTACAGAAATTTGACCTTCAGAAGGGCTATAAATGATCTTCTATCTCTGAGCCTTTTAACCTCTGTTAATGCAATGTGGGAATCCTAAAAACCTTCTTTCAGCACCTAATAAGAGACAGCTCTCTCATTGTCTATGGTTTATTGGCTTGACTAACAAAACAAGATTCTGACCTTTGAAATAGAGAGACGTGTAATTTGTCAGATTCCTCAGGAATCTTGATTGAGAGTTTTGTACACTACGTGAGCTGTGTACATCCTCTGTAATGATCTGCAAATATGTAAACCATTTCTCTCTTGAAATACGTTAACATTGCGATATTGCTCTCTTTTTCACAGGAATAGCAAGAATGAATGCAATTGTCCTGTCATGCCAGAAAACAAGTTCTTTCAGAAAACAAGTTCTTTTACATGACAAAGATCCATGTACTATCCTAAGTTAATATAAAAGAAAGTTAAAGCATGGATAGGATTTTTGTCATCTCCTTAAATATTGTGTGCTGCAAAGCATTGCATCGTGATCTCTATTTGGCATTATTCCCTAAACAGACAATTAACTGGTGTATCACTGACTGATAAGTTCATTTATTGGAAATTTAATGTACTTCTTTTACTTTGGTCATCTATGAAATCTGAGCCATTAACTAGTCATGGAAGCTCCGATATATTCTTTTTATTTTATTATTTCATGCTAATTAACGATTTGTATTGCATATTGTCTTTTAATGATATCAGTCCCATGATTAAACAAGTACCTGACCTTTTTGTCTTGTTCATTAAAGTAATTGGATTGAGAACCTTATGTTGCCTTCACATTGCTTTTGAGATTAGAAGATCGTCACGAAAAGGTGCCCCCAGGGACCTATTTCCCAAAATCTAACCCAGTGTACTGTTGACTTAGATTTTCCATTGGTTTTTAAAGAACAACAAAATGGATTTGGGATTTTGAACTAGTTATATGTTTTGTCTCATACCATTCATTGAATCTGTACAAATTCTCTGTTGTCAGAACTTTTGTTGCGCCACTTGAGAGACTAAAGCTGGAATATATGGTTCGTGGTGAACAAAAGAATCTATTTGAGCTCATCAAAACGATTGCAGCATCTCAGGGCCTGAAAGGCTTTTGGAAGGGGAACTTGGTGAACATTCTTCGTACAGCTCCATTTAAGGCAATCAATTTTTATGCTTATGATACATATAGAAAGCAGCTTCTCAAATTATCTGGTAATGAAGAAACGACAAATTTTGAGAGGTTTATTGCCGGGGCTGCGGCCGGTATCACAGCTAGTGTTCTCTGCTTACCACTGGACACTGTAAGTGATAATTTGGAATATTATATATATATATATATATATATTCATGCAAAACTGCTGGAATTGGCACTTAGTATTCTTCTTCCTTCTACAAGTACACTACTTTCTCCAAGCAATAATGACCCCCCAATAACAGAAAGCAACAATAGCAGTAGTGATTATGATGCAAAAAGCTGTACACGCAGTCATACATATAGCATTTCATATGTTATACCTTATTTACATTTTATTGTGTTGCTATCTGCTTCTTCTTTTTTTCCCCCAATTTTCTTCTTTGCATAGGTAAAGGAATTTATTGAAGATTGCCAAGGCCCAAGGGTTCACGACCTATCTACATGCAAACGTCCCAAAAATCAAAGAATGGGTAAAAGGAAAAAAAATACTTTCCCAACACCAATTATACAACTCCATCGAAAAATGACCTTTTCAATGCCAAACCGATGATTCTACCCCCTTGAATGAAAGACACCTTCTGCACTTCAACCAAATGCTCCACCAGAGGCAAAGAGGTGCCACTATGCACACTCTCTTATCCTTGAGGCACTACCTCTTCCCACCTTCCCCCTAAATCTAGGGATGCATTTTGAATTCCAAACAAGTTGTCTATAGTAGTTCAGAGTCTTTATCTTCCTTGCACATACAGAATCTATGGGAATAAAGGAGTCTCTGTGCGAAATTGTATATAATTGTTTCACAACCAAATATATGAAATTGCTCTCTGCCATTAGGGTAACAAATCATGATGCTGCTACAAATTAGAGGACATAAAAAAATCTCTTGTTCAAGCTTAGGTTCTTATTGAACTTAGAGGATCTTGAAAAGTGTATGATGGTGAAATCTAGAGAAGCCATATGCTGAACTTCTCCATTGAAATATCAGATGGACCCTTTATTACACTATAGCCCTTTCAAATTTTAGGCTGGCACCTGGCTAGTGATGCATTGACAGGGCTAATTTGTGTGAATAGAGATCAGTCACTGGGATCTTGTATTGTGGACCTTGAATCTTTTCCTTTGCTTTTGAACTTTATAAAATGTGTGGTAACTTTCTTATTAACTATTTGATGTTTATTTATTGGCCAGCAATTGAAACTTGCTCCCAAAATGACTCAAGGCCATAAGATTGCATTCTTTAAATTGATTTACTTCTTTTAATGGGAATATTCTGTTATCACATTTACTTTTTCTGTTAGTTACTTGAGGAACATGACTTGCCCTTTAAATGTTAAAACTTTCAGATACGGACTAAGTTGGTGGCACCTGGTGGGGAAGCCTTGGGTGGTGTGATTGGTGCTTTTCAGCACGTGGTTCAAACTGAAGGGTTCTTTTCTCTTTACAAGGGCTTAGTGCCTTCCATTATAAGTATGGCACCTTCAGGTGCAGTTTTTTATGGTGTGTATGATATATTGAAGTCAACCTATTTGCATTCACCTGAAGGAAGGAAGAGAATTGAGAACATGAAACATCAGGGCCAGGAACTGAATGCTTTGGACCAGCTGGAGTTGGGAACACTGAGGACCTTACTGCATGGGGCTATTGCTGGTGCTTGTGCAGAAGCTGCCACCTATCCATTTGAAGTTGTTCGGAGACAACTTCAACTACAAGTTCGGGAAACTAAAATGAGTGCGTTGGCAACTTGTGTCAGGATAGTTGAGCGAGGAGGTGTTCCTGCTCTCTATGCAGGATTGATTCCTAGTTTACTACAGGTATGTCGACACCATGCTCTGAAATTTTCCAGTACATTTGTGTTGTTTTATTGGTTTTTGTCATAGCTATGTATTTTCTGAGAAATGCAGACATGATGCTTAGTCACTTTCTGAAAACTTGACAGAAGGGTGATTGTTCTTCACTTTTTTGAATACTTTGGAGATAAGTTAACTAAAAAAATTCTGATTTCAATGAGGATATGTGGAGTGGAGTCCCTGGAGGAGAACTCATGCATATCTTACTATTAAGTATACTAATTCCATGGGGCACTGTATGAACTGTTATGGTCCCTTCCTTGATGTCTTTTGCATGGCCTACTTTGTAGTGCCCTATTTCTTCGACTTCAATTTTTTTTGTTGTTTTAACTTGTGAATTTGTTTTTAGATGTATTGCTACTGTTTTTGCTCCCCTGACCAAACTTTCAGTGGCACAAGTGTTTTTGCTTCCTGTTGGGATTTGAAACTGTATTAACATCTTCCATTTCATGCTTCATATTTTGTTTTCCTCTTAGACTATTACACCATATCATATTTGATGATTACAGGGAAGAAGATAGCCTGTATTTGTCATTGATAGGACTTTTATTTAATGAGCACTTGTTTGTTGTTTATTTACATGCATGAATGTTTACATTTTATTTCTGTTTTGCATCTCACATTAAAGATTGCGATTAAAAGTTAATATTTCTTTGGAAGCATTTACTGTTCAATAGTTTGTACTACACATCGAATTGTAGTCGTGATTTTGTCAACTTTTGGGTCTTGCTATAATATTATACCAGTATTTTGGTGTTAAGATTGGTAATTCTTACCTCTTGCCCTATTTATGATGCTGTGAATCTTCAGGTATTACCTTCTGCAGCAATAAGTTACTTTGTCTATGAATTCATGAAGATCGTTCTCGAAGTTGAATGAATTGAGATTTGGGAGATTATTTCCCCTAGGGTGAAAACGGTAGAAGGTTGTACTATGACACTGTGTTTTTTTTTGTTTTTCATTTTAATTATTGTCTGAGGTTGTTGACTCCACGATGGTCACTTCTTAACGATTCAGAATGGTACTAATTAAAGCCAACAGTTACCACAAATGCTCTCTCTCTCAAATGCAGAAAGAAGATGATGAATTGTCTCTACTTCACAACCACTTTCTTATTTCAAACTCCGGGTAGTTACTGGAAATTCCATCATTCTTTATCAGTCGCCAATATTCTTACTTTCATGCTTCAGAAACTTGATGCTGATAATGACGTGCAATTTTCAAAGTAATTCTGAACTGCCACACTGGGATCACATTTTAGCCAAGTATAACGTAATGAAACAATTGCAATTAAACAGCCTATTTCTGCTATTTACCCAGCACTTGTGCTGAATCAACCACAGTTGGGAATGTTTTCATGTTACCGAGACAGAATGTCAAGCGCTTTGCATTATATCATATGTGCATTTAGTTTTGATTCCTGGTTTTGTTTTGTACAGCACAGATGACATTCTTGCATAATATTTACATTTCCTTGTGCTACACCTTTCGTTGACCACACAGACAGTTATTAGTCATTACCGAGTATGGGAGAGAGCTATGTGACTGATTCTTTATCTAATTACTCTCCTAATTTGTACCCCAGTTTGTAAAGTAGATTATCAAATTGAGGCTGCTTTGGTGATTCATCTTGACCAGTCTGTCTTGATAGAGTTATGAGTTTTCACAATGCTAGTTTTCATATCTGTTTGATTCAGTGAGTTATAAATTCTGGCTGAGACAGCCACTTGTCCAGATATTTATTATGAAGAAAGCTACAGATTCCTAACAGTAAGATAGCTACCTAACTTGTTATACAAAGTAGTTATCTCTTAATTATGGAAGTGGTCACATCAGTGTTTTTTTTTATAAGTCACATCAGTGTTTTTATCGGACTTGAATTCAACCTAATTATGTGAAGCAAACAGAGTTTAAGTTCTGCCAGATACTTGTAAAACTTTTCTTTGGATTTCTTAGTTAAGAAAATGGTGATAAATATTTTTATTGATATTATGAAGATTTATTGGTTGATTCAGTGGGATTGTCTGAAAATTTTAAGAAATTGAGTTTTGAAAATCTGTTTAAGAATTATCTATTCAAAAAGTCACTTCATGGGATCCCTGTAGTTCTTAGAATTTTAAAGAGGTAGTGTAGGAATAACATAAATAACAGCTTATTTAGGTTATTTGGATTGAAGGAGGAGAAAGTATACAATGTTGTGATACACCAGGTAGGGTAAGTCTTCCATTTCTCTCTTGAGCGAAGGGCTTACACTTTAGAGACTTCCGTAATCTAATAATACTTTCTCTGTTCAAAAATATATAGGTACTTCGAGAATTGTGACTTACAAAGTCAGTTCCCGAAGTATGCATATATTTTGAAACGGATGGAGTAGTATCTTTTCTATTTTTTCAAATAGATAGTTGAAGAGGGCTTGTAATCAGAGTGGTATCTTTTTTATTTTTTAAAATAGATGGTCGAGGATTCAAGACTCTCATGGGAAAAAAACACATGTGAGTTAGTTCCTAATTTTTTTTTTCTTTTTCTTTTTCAAATAAAAAAAAAGGAAGGGAAAAGACTTTCTCCCAAAATGGATCGAAATAAAGGAAAGAAAACTTTCTCCCAAAATGGATCGAAATAAAGGAAAGAAAACATGAGTCACTAAGACTCCACACTTCATAAACACTCTTGGACATGTGTCAATAATTTAAAAATAATTTTTATTATTTAGAACACTTTGACCTCTAGGTCCACATGTAACAGACAAGTGTCACAAGACAAATCTCACGCTATCCCCATCTTATATAAAACAAACACATGCAAGTCTTAAAACAACATTATAAATACACATTAAAGTCTATAACATTTTTTTTCTTTAAAAAATTGGCATTAAGCAAATGTCATAGTATGGAATGAACAAAATCATAACTATAATGGTAAGATAAGATAGTAATATTATTATATATAGTATAATTTATATATATATATATTTGAATAACTTCTTCTTCTAACTATGTAAATTTTTAATAAAAATTATAAATTATTTAAAATTCTATAATTGTCTTGCTCAATAAATATAAAAATAAAATTTTATTATTTATATTAGCTGTGTCTACGTCGTGTTTGTGTCCTATTTTTTTAGAATTTAACGTGTCGGCAAATTTGCGTCGTATCATGTTGTGTCTGTATCCATACTTCTTAGGTTTATATATATATATACTAGTTTAAAGCACGTGCGATGCACGTGTATAAAAAATAAATTAAAATTTTATTACAACACCTAAAACATTGAAAACTATTGTAACACATCCAAACACATACAAAAATAACAAATTTATTTTAGTAATATTGATATATTTCAAATGAATTGTTTCATCCATAAATTTTATGAGTGAGGAAAAAAGTATTACCTGACTTTTTAACTGTATTAGCTCATCTAGTAAATAATTTATTAATGATGAAGAATTATCAAATATTGTTAGATATGCATTATTTGTTATATCTTTGACTCGAAATTGCATCATAAATCTGCATAAATGAGTATACTTCATTGATACATAATAATAAAGAATGACATATTTGTCATATTATAATTTTTTTTTTTTTAAATAAAATGTTTGAACATATAATAATACTTTTGAAAGCATTTAGTGTCTTTTTGTTTTGCAATTAGTACAACTGAGTCCATCCTTTCATACTTAACTTTCTTCTTGCATTACTTACATGCATTGTACCATGGTTCGGATGCATTTTTAATTTATATAATTCTTGCTTCAAAAAGTAATTTATTTTCTGCAAGTTGAGTGACAAAATATATTTTTTTAACATAAATTAATTATAATCATGTGATATAAGAAAGAAAAATTAAATGAATATATAAAAAAAAATAATAATTTAATACCTTGAATGCCATTGCAGGGTTTTCAATTATGTCTTCAAGTGGAAGTTTTTCAACCTTTTCGATCAATTGATATTTTGAACTTGAAATAAGAGCATTTATGTCTTTGTCATTTACGTTTTTTTCAAACCTATCAAAGCATAATAAATTATTAAAATAATATGTTGTTGATATGTACAAATACACTTCTGTTTGATTTTTTTAACTATTGATAGTGAGCTTCCACCAACCATGTCCTACCAGTCATGATATTCTTCAAGTAAAATAAATAATTAAAACATAATGTAAGTAAAAAATAAATAAATAACCAACTAATATCGTAATGCTTTAACTCTTTCAATTTCTATATATATTTTTTTTTTATGTTCATTTAGATATAATAAAAAATACAATGTGAATAATCTTAATATTGTGTGATAAGTTATATTTGAATGTGTTGATTGACAAATGTGTAACTGTGATAATATATCTTTCGTTTATTAGCTTCATTATTAGTAATTCGTCCCACAATATCAAAATAATTGTTCTTAAACTGTTATAAAAAAATAATTAGTTCAATAATTTATAATGGTAATTATGAGCATTTATGTAGTGTTGTAATAATGTACCTTATATCACTTATAATGATGTCTCGCAATTTGGATGTCTTTCCGTTGTTCTTTTTAGCTATGTTGAATGCAAAAGATACTTCAATAACGATTTTCAAAGCATCTAGTGAGAGTAAAAATTAAACTTATAGATTTATATATAAAAGAAAATATATACAAGGAGAGTAAAGAGTTAAAAGGAAACAAACCTATAATTTTTTTTTCATCAATGTACTTGTTCAAGTCCTTGAAGTCCACAAAATTATATTTTATTTTTTCTAAACTTACAACTTCAAGCTCCTCAACTTCAATTGTAGTATCGCTGTTAAACTTTATTTCATATTCTTTGTGCACTTTGTTATATCTATGATTCACTCTACTCACATTTTCATTAAAAATTATATAAGTCTTGTGAAACGAGAATGAATCACTGAATTTGGTGACGCTTTCATTGAATAAGATATCCTGAATTTGTGTCTCCTAAAAGATTTTAAAATATGTATAAATAAATATAAGCATATATGCATTTAACAAAATAATAAAAATAACATATGATTTACTTATATCATCATCCATTAGAATTACTTTCAACATACTTTATGGTTCTTTGTCATTTTGGTATTCTTAAATATTTCCTTTTTGAAGTACAACAAATTTTATTGTCTAATATTTTTTGCCAAATGTTTAGTGAATCAATTAAGTCAGAGCTCTAGTGACCTTTCATCTTCAAGGTTGTTTTTGCATTATCAAAAGAAATTTGAAAACCTTAAAACATTTAATATGACACTCAAGTGAATCAACAAACACACACACTAATATCGTTAAAAGCATAAATTTGTACATAAATGAACAAGCAACAATATGATATATATAAGATGAAATGTGTTTAAAATAAAAAAAACTTAATATTAAATTAATTCAGAGTGAATATGCATATCTTTATAAAAGAATAAATTGGTTGAATGTAAAGATGTTAATATTGTAATAACTTGTGATAAATCTTAGTACATGTTTATCTTTGGGATAAAAGAATCTCTTTGTAGACAACATTTTTAGTATATGTACCACTTCCAATGATTTTATGATCATTCTTTACAAATACTTTAGTAGTTGACATTAAAGTTCCTCTAAATAGTGCTACAAATAATTGCCCATGAGAGAAAACATGTTGAGGTAGATAAATTCCAACGTATGGAATTGTTTGATCCTGTGTTTTATTTATTGTCATAGCAAAGCTTAACCGTATTGGGAACTGTTTTCATGTAAAATGGAAAGGCAATCCATCATTTTCTGCGGGGCTTAAGGGTATTCTTAGAATTAATACTTGTTTTCCAATAGTTTTCTCCATGACTGATTTCTGCATTGATCACATTGCCTTTTGTTCCACGACAAATAAGTCTGGTACCATTACACAGACCGTTTGCATGATCTAAATTTCTTAGTAACATTATAGGACAATCAACCTTCAATGTTAGCTTATATGGTGGAAGGCTATTTGGAGCCAATGAATTGAGAAAATCTTCTTGGTAATAAATTCCTGTATCATCGGTAGCTTTATCAAAGCTATACTATGTAGTGGATTCGCTTGGGAATTGTTCAAATTTGTTTCTTATTTAACTTGTCAACAAAATCATTCTTACTTGCTAAAATTGATCGATTTGTAATATATTCCATTGAGTGAGCATTTTGAAGGAAGTAAAGAAAAATAACATTTATTAACTCATTTTCTTAATTCACTTCATTTTTAGAGTTTATTACTATCTCGTCTGGTAAGTGGATCATGTTATTTAGCAAAGTTGGTTGTTCTCCACTGCAAACACGTAGTGGGAAGTCTCCAAACGAAGGATCAGATCTTTCTCTCATGTTCTGTTTGAGTTGTATCTTTGTCATCTTTCTCCATAAGTAAGATTCTAGCAAACTTACTCCGATGGTTTCAGCCTGAGTTTCGCGAGGTACAACAGGCAATACTTGTCTAAAATCTCCTCCAAAGACTGCTACTTTTCCTTTAAATGGTATTGTGGTATTAAGGAGATATTGGAGAGTCTTATCAACTGCCTCAATTGCATAATGTTTAGCCAATGGTGCTTCATCCCAAATAATGAGGTTTGTTTTAAGCATCAACTCTGCCATTGAACTTTGCTTTGAAATGTTGTAAACAGTGGATTCACTTGCAACTATTGGAATTTTAAATCTTAAATGTGCAGTCCTCCCACCAAGCAAAATTGAAGCATTCACTCCTGATGTAGCAGTTGCAAGAGTTATTTTTCGTTCAGACTTGACTTTTGCCAGTATTGCATGATATAGATATGTTTTTCTCGTTCCAACTGGACCATCAATGAAGAAGATACCGAGTTTGTTTGAAAAAACACATTCCAGTATCATGTCATATGCATTCTTCTGTTCAGCGTTTAGAGTTGCCACTGTATTAGGGAGACCAAAGAAAACACTAAACAGACTCATTATAAATGTAATTTTTATCAAAATTTATTAAGGAGACCAAAGAAATTGGATCACATTGATCACCTTCTGATTTAATTTTATTTTTTAAATGAATTGTCACCACTCATCAAAAATAACATGATCAGACAAGTTGGTGCACGTACTGCAGACCAGATGAGAAGTCTGGAGGGCATGGTGTTGGATGTAGTCCAATTATCCCATACATTTTTTTAGTACCTCAAGATTGGGAAGAGGTAACAGTCTACTTCATCAAAATAGAGTTTTAACTATGTTTGAAGAAATTTATTGATCTTAATCAAATAAACATAAACTATTTAATCATATTTATGTTCAACTGACTAGCTCGTAACCTCTATATCCTACCTTGCAAGGTTAAGTTTTTATCGAAAGCCTTAAATCACTTCTCTAAATTAGTCTCTTGATCTATGTTTTAAGTTCCTGTATCAATTGCAGATTTAGGTGGACAGACGTAAATTTTTATTAAAAAATTTTGATTTCAAAAGCTAATAGCAAACAATTAGTAGGAAAGAAAAAAAAATCAAAGAAAAGAACTCACATGTAAGCCGAGATGAAATCAAATCGAATGGTTGTTGATGAGATTTGTGTTGATAAAAGGCGAGAGGAAGAGTGATTTTATAGGTGTTTAGGGTCTCATTGTACAAATTTTCTCACGGGAAAGAGTTTTGTTTTTTTAAATTTAGAAATTAGAAATAAAAAGAAAGGGTTAATAAAAAAGGAAAGGGTTTTGCTTGGGAAATAATTTAAATAAAAAAGTAAATTTAGAAATTAGAAAAAAAAAGGGTTAATAAAAAAGAAAAGGATTTTGCTTGAGAAATAATTTAAATAAAAAATTAAATATAGAAATTAGATATAAAAAGAAAGGGTTAATAAAAAAAAGGAAAGTGTTTTGCTTGGGAAATAATTTAAATAAAAATGTAAATTTAGAAATTAGAAATAAAAAGAAAGGGTTAATAAAAAAGGAAAGGGTTTTTCTTAGAAAATAATTTAAATAAAAAAAGAAAGGGTTTTGTTTGGATAATTCTATTTTTTTAATTTAAAAATAAAAAAATAGTGAACTGAAACTAAGAAACCATTTGTACTTTTAATAGTAATATAGATGTGAAATAATTTAAATAAAAAAGGAAAAGATTTTGCTTCGATTATTTTATATTTTTAATTTAAAAATAAAAAATTAGTATACTGAAACTAAAAAAATTGTTTTGTATTTTTAATAGTAGTGTGTCTATATATATATATATATATATATATATATATATATTACATTTAAATTTGATATAATAACACAAAATAGCAAATTTAATATTCAAAAGTTGCTAAAAAGTTAATCTAGGCCAAAATGTGGATTCAAAATAATCTTATTTAATATTAGGATTGCATGATAGCATATCCTAGTATATACTTTTTCTCGTGGAAGGATAAGTATTAACCTTCTCCTTCCTTCTTTTTTCTTTCATACTCCCAAAAGAGCCGTAATTCCCAGTAAAAGTCTCTGGATTCACTGCCTAACATGGATAAGTTAGATAACATTTATAGTTGGGTTTCTATTTCTTCTTTAAAATATGTCTGTCTGGTTGCATGTATGTCCCAGCTATGTTAAGAGTGGTATTTGCTTTACAGCAGAGCTCACTTCAAAAAGGTCTTACTTTTACAATTTATAATGCATTGTTGTTACAATTTAATTTCTTTTTATTCATTAAATTGTTTACAATTTCAATTAATGCCCCCCCCCAATTGGCTTTCAATTCCTAATCTGCATTCAATAGAGAGACTAACCTCGGTCTCATCGCCTCATCGGAGCTTATTATTACAACAATCAACCAAACAATGGAAACACAACTTATGAATCCTCCCAATACGTCATCGTATGAATCTTCCCAAACTTCTAATAGACGTGTAAGCCCTTCACTCGCCTTCCGATAATCTCATGCCCTCTCTCTCTCTCTCTCATCGCTTTCAAAAACTTCCCACCATGTTTTTCTGCTACGAAGATTCTCCACCAAGTCCTTACCTCCTGAAACCCTAACTATCCACAATGTCACCGTCCGGCAACGGAGAATTATCCGCCGACGGCCGCTGCACGTGCTTTTCCGGTGAGAATGGCGACGATCGCGACAAGTTGGACCGTCGGAGCTGTCCGCACTGTAGACGACGATCCGATCTTCCGTCTTCGTCGTCGTCGTCTTCTTTGCTCAGCTTCGATCCGGTTCCGTTAAAGGACTATGATAAAGTGTGGAGGATCGTTACAGCCTCGGCGAAAGGATTCACCATTGGAGCTGGTCTTAAAGGTGGCCTCGCTCTCTTCTCAGTTCTTGCTCGCTTCAGACGTAGACGATTATTGACCTCTGCCAAGTAAAAATTATTCTCAATTTTGTATCTCTTGGATTCGATCTATGTGAAACCTGAAATCTGAGATTATTATATACATATACATATATGTGTGTGTTCATTTTTTAAATATTTATTTGCTGGTTCAGGAAGGTTAGCGCGGTTTCGAGTAGTGACGATGTGATTTTGGCAGTTAAAGAAACTCTCAGATATGGTCTCTTCCTCGGCACATTTGCTGGTACATTTGTTTCTGTGGATGAAATTATAGCTATATTGGGAGGAAACCGTAGGCATGACTCTCTCTCTTTCCACTCGTTTGAATTTGCTAATTTGTACCTTTTTTGCTCTAATTCTTCGAAAATGGAGTGTAGTTAGTGAGGCTAATGGATTAATTGATGTTTTCTAAATGAATTGATGATATTGGAAGTTTGATTGGTAAAACAGGACAGCAAAATGGAGGGCTTTATTGGCTGGGGCAATTGCAGGGCCTTCTATGCTTCTAACTGGGTTAAACACACAGCACATGAGCTTGGCTATATACATCCTTATGCGTGCTGCTGTCTTGGCATCGCGATGTGGGATAAAGAGCAAGAGATTTGGACGCATTTGTAAACCTCTCACTTGGGCACATGGAGACATTTTCCTCATGTGTCTCTCCTCTTCACAAATTCTGTATGTAACTTTCTGCCAAAATATATTGTTTTATCCATTTAACATGCTGCATGTTTTGTTGATAATGTTAATTTTTTTTTCATTTTCTTCAAATCAATTGTTACAGATTTTTTTTTTTTTTTTGATATTTTAGTTGGCATTATAACCAAGATATCATGAACAACCTAGCGAAAAAGTATAGAAGAAAAGAGAATTAAGCATGGCTTGTTTCAAACTCGGAAGTCACTGCTAAAGTTTTACCAGATTACTAAGTAGTTTGCCAATTAATGTTTTTGTTAATTCAAAAACATGCTAAGTTGACTTATTATGCCATATAAGTTTGTTGAGGGTTGTGGATTTAGTGACGGAGAGCTGGATTCAAGTCAGCTTCATGTGGATCTGCTAGCGGTAACAGTTAATGTCCAACCACTATCCTTGCCAATTAATGTTTTTGTTAATTCAAAAACATGCTAAGTTGACTAATTATGCCATATAAGTTTGTTGAGGGTTGTGGATTTAGTGACGAAGAGCTGGATTCAAGTCAGCTTCATGTGGATCTGCTAGCGGTAACAGTTAACGTCCAACCACTATCCTTGCCAATTAATGTTTTTGTTAATTCAAAAACATGCTAAGTTGACTTATTATGCCATATAAGTTTGTTGAGGGTTGTGGATTTAGTGACGAAGAGCTGGATTCAAGTCAGCTTCATGTGGATCTGCTAGCGGTAACAGTTAACGTCCAACCACTATCCTTACACTCTTCATTCTTCAATGACTTTATGTAAATCTTTTATCAAGCCGATCATTGAATTATTTTTTTAGTTGCATTTTTCGTGCGTATCAAATATCAAGACAAATACGTATCAAATATCAAGTCAATCATATATAAGTAAGTGTTGGGTGAGGCAGTTCTGGATCTCTAATTAATTTAATTCTTGATGGGCTTAATAAACATGAAAAGGATATTCAATCCGACTCTTGGATTGTCAAAAAGTGAATTTTGCAAGAAATTACTGGTAGACAATTGATTGACTTATTCTTGCATGAGGGGTAAACGGATCCCTCTCCATATAAACGTATTCATATACATAATTTTATTCCTTCACAGAAACACAAATGCTTTATGCAGAATCTACCTTTTATTAGTCTGGGAGATCTGGGTGTTTTTGGATTATATGCATTTAACGTGTTTGTCATGCATGTCAAATATCAAGTCAGTTGGATACAAGTAAGACTTCCAATCCATTAACTCATATTTTTCTTAATAAAATACTTGAATAAAACTCAGTTCTCAAGCATGATGTTGATGGAAGTATCTCTGAGCCCTGATTACTTTATTTTTAGTATGCATGATAAATATAAGAACGAAACTTTTGGATTGCTGGAAAATGAATCTTACAAAAGAAAAAAAATGTTAACGAATGTAAGATTAGCTTTTTCTTACACTAAGTGTAAATGGTTCTCAAGCATGATGTTGATCAAAGTATCTCTGATCCCTGATTACTTTATTTTTAGTATGCATGATAAATATAAGAAGGAAACTTTTGGATTGCTGGAAAATGAATCTTACAAAAGAAAAAAAATGTTAACGAATGTAAGATTAGCTTTTTCTTACACTAAGTGTAAATGGCTCTCTCCTCTCTCTCTCTATATATACGTGTGTGTGTGTGTGTGTGTGTTTCTGTATACATGTACATATCTAAGTAACGGTAATGCTTCTGTTCCACATCTCAAATTATGAATAATTGGTAGGTCATCCAAATCATTCATAATTCATTAATCTGTTAAGCATTTATTTAACCATCTTAATTATAATGTGAAAGTGTAAAATAGAGGAAGATCACAACCTTCAAACTCAAAACACAAAACTTGAATCATCAAGAAAGATAGGAAAACCTATTTAGAAAACTCAAAATTATTGTTCTATTGACAGCTATTTAGCAGTATAAGGCTTTTAGATTCCAAATTCAAATCAAGTCCATGATAACAGGGGTTTACGGATCCTCAAATTAAAACTAAAATAAATTTGGACTTATGGCTAGGAGGTCAATTTTGATTATCATTCATAATTCATTAATCTGTTAAGCATTTATTAAACCATCTTAATTATAATGTGAAAGTGTAAAATAGAGGAAGATCACAACCTTCAAACTCAAAACACAAAACTTGAATCATCAAGAAAGATAGGAAAACCTATTTAGAAAACTCAAAATTATTGTTCTATTGACAACTATTTAGCAGTATAAGGCTTTTAGATTCCAAATTCAAATCAAGTCCATGATAGCAGGGGCTCACGGATCCTCAAATTAAAACTAAAATAAATTTGTACTTATGTCCAGGAGGTCAATTTTGATTTTATGTCGTCGAGCTTAATTCATGGTAGTTATCTACGTACTACAGATGTTAATGCAAAAACATATAGAGATTTAAGGAAGATCTTCTTATTGTCTTTATAGTTTTGGAGAATGCCTGTGATATGGTACCTAAAGATATGGTATGGAAAGAAATGATCACAGGTAGATATGTTGATATGATAAAGGACATTTGTCATGTCCGATGAAATTGTGATTATTCATTATTTAATGTCCAGAGCTCTTTACCAGATTGTGTCAAGAAGACTTGGCTTTAGAATTTGGCTGATGACTGAGGAACTGTGGTCGTCTTATTTCCTGCAACATTGTTTTATACACTCTTTTTCAGGTCTGCTTACATACTGAAGCAAGATAGTTTACCTCCATCATACAAGTCCTTTCTCAATAAACATGGAGGAAAGGATTCCATTATCCTGCAAGGTGTAAAAGAGATAACATGTGGCATTCCTTTTACTAATTTGGAGGCGATAGAGAAATATTATAAGACCACGGGTGTTGACATCAAATTGGATCCGCAAATGAAAGTCCCCTGCTCAGTATGTGTTCTTGATCTTGTTGCACTTTTGTTTCTCTGTGATAACAGTATAGAGTTTCTTGTACATATTATGCCTTCCTCTTTGTCTTTCTATTATGCTGCTCCAGTGTTCTATAGTTCTTTGTGGACTGTTTCACACTTTGTCAACCCAAGAAATTGAAACTACTATACATTTAATGTTAAAAGAGTGCTTATAATCTTTCAAGACAATGTTCACGACCATATTACTGATACATCTTTTGTACTTTCACTGTGCTGAGATTGTAGTACTTCAGTGTACGAACACATACAAAGTACTCAAATTTAACCTTAATTTGTACAAACACTTTGGTGGGGATGTGGTCTTGTGGACAACGTGGATGGCTTTAGCTTTTATTTAAAATTAATATATAGGATTGTACCCTTGTGATAAGTAAGAATGAAAGCTAAATTCAATGACTGTAGACTGAGAACTGTGTTAAAAGTAATTTTAAGAAAAAAATTGAATAGGATACAGTGACAGACTTGAGGTAGACCGTAGACCTCTTATTCAGTGATGGAACCAGAAAATAATTCAAGAGGGGACGGTCGTGAACAGTAATAAGATGGAACAAAAAAAATCATACTTTCGTAATAAACAAAAAAACTTTTAACTTAATAGATATTTTCATATTAAATGTGAATCAACTTCAAGCAGTGGAAAAAACAAAAGATGTGAGAAATCTAGTGTTTGAAGTTGTGCAAAATTGTAAAAGAGAGAGAGAAAGAGAAAGAGAAAACTCATCATCACTCTCTAAATATCTGATTCCAAAAACTGTCTGTACAATCCATAAAGAATGAAATATATTTTAGAGGGAGAAAGAGAGAGAGAGAGTTTTGGGTTTATTAAGAGCTTCAAAAGTAGATAAGTTGCTATTATGAAGTTTAGAGTGGGAGATAGAGGAGATGATTGTCGCGGATTTTGAGGGCAAGTATGTATAATGGGTTTTTTTTTTTAAATTAGTGGGGGCATTAATAGAATTTTGACAAAATTTTATAACTATAATATAAATAGAAAAAATTTCAGTGGGGGCAACTGCCCCACTGGGCAGCAAACAAACTTTCAAGATGTTTAGTCTTTTTACTTTCTGACAGTACTAATCAAATTATAGTATTAGTCTTCCCAAATTGAGTAAATTCAAGTATGTTTATTGTTGTATACAATGTATCATGTAAACAAGTTGAGATTTCAATTGATAGTTCTTTTTTATTTTCAATTCAATAATGCAGAAATTAAGTATTATTTGATACATAAACTTTTTGGATTTTGATATACTGCCTTCTTCCAAGGGGGACGTTGATTGAAAAGAGGAAGCAATCCTAGATATCAGCAAGGGTTTGAAACTTAAAAAGGGGTGGATGCGTAATAGAATATTGGATGCTGATTGTCATAATTATTCCTTTATAAACTAAGCTCCAATATGCAGAATGGGTGCATGTATTTCCAACTGTTATTGGATTTGATTTAGAATCACATTATTTGCAGCTTCAGTTAATTTCTCTATGTTTCTTCTTCAGACTTGCTTCTTCCTGAATTTTTTGTATGGATTTTCATCTCGATGATAGACTTTTAGACTAACTGATCAATGCATTGTGTAAATGCCTGTAGGCATAATGCTAAAGCAATTTGTTGGAAGTTGGAATTATACTCTCAAGATTGGTGATTGCGTTTCTAGATTTTTCCTAAAATGTAGGACAATATTCTCCATAGATATCCATTTACATAATATCCCAAGTGCATGGATATAAGCTCAGTGACTGTATTTTGGACACTTGAAATGGAACCTCATTGCAGGTCATGTTGTAAGTGCATTTATCCCTGAGATATTCAGCAGAATTCTTTCTAATTTGTGTGTGGCTGCTGAATAATGTAACTATAAATCAATAATAAATTTTGGATTTTTTTTAACTAACTACTGTATTTTGCTCATGTCAAATATTTTGTGATTGCTGCTAATTATTGTGTAAACTTCAAGAACTGTACTTATCCTTTCAAACTTCATGCAGATTATACATGGAAATCAATCATGTAGTGCTCATCTTGTCTCATTTCTTGTACAAGGCTACAAAAGAGCATTGCCAGTTTATCTTCCAGTTTATTTGATTCCTGCGCTAATAGTTCATCGTAAAGGTCTCTTGAAAAGGTAATATATCTTGTTTCTTCCCAAATTATATAGTTCTCTGTACTTTACTGTCTGAAAACATGTGATAACTTTGATTATTTCATGGCTGGTATCATGATCCTTCCGCTGTCCAAATCATTTTATGCGGTACTCAAAATAATATACTACTTGATATAGTTTTCACCATGGTTCGGCGAACCGGGTGGTTAGCAACGGAGTCAACGATTGGTGAGACTCAAATTCTCACAAGAACCGGCCATTTCTGACTGGTTCTTGAAGTCCAGCAGTTATTTTATATATATATATAAAGAAATTGCACCTACTGGGAGTCGAACCCAGGTCAGGCGCATGGAAAAGAAGCTCTTATCGGTTAGACTATAAATGTTTTCTGTTAAATATATATTCACACTTATTTGAATCCAAAATCACTCCAACAAGCTTGATTTGTTTTCTTCTAAGCTCAAAAATTGAATCCCGAACTTCCAAAGTTCGAACTAATCAATGAGCTTTTGAACTTGTTTGCATTTTTTTTTGTTGCTTAGATTTAACTTAAAATTTTAATTTCTTTTATATTTATAAGAATAGTTTGTAATTACTGTTTCAACTTTCAAGCTTCTGGATCTAGCAAATTTTCAAAATTTTGGCCTCTTTCTCAAAGAGATAAATACTTATCTTTGATAAAAATTATAAATGCTAATCCAGTTTTAAAGACCATGTTAATTGTTATACATGTTATTATATTATGTTTATTTTTTACTAATTTATTTTAATTTTCAAATTGATTTTTATACTTTTTATTTCCTTTGTTAAAAATAAAAAAAATCACTCACAAATGGTAATTATTATTTTTTTGTAATATACGTATTATATATGTTACGACTTCGAATTCATAAATATGTCACTACTTGTGTTAAATGGTGTTAGAAAATAAAAATTCTGTAAAAATTAATTTTTATTAAATTATGTTGTAAAAAGATATTGGTGCATTTTGGGCCCTAGTGCGAGGTCAGAAAAAATTCACAACCACGATAATCGATTCTGTTACGTTACATTGATACGGGCCTGAATCTATTACACCGCTTTTGCATCGGCAACTGCAACTTTGAACTATGGTTTTCACGGATTACAATATGCAATTGTAGTCCTCCTATGGTAACCAAGTACCTAGATGCAAACAATTTTTTTTCTTGGCCTGACATGAAAGAGGACAGTGCATCGTAGCATTTGAGTGTTGTGAAAACACTTTTTAGTACCCCTGTTTTCTGCCGCTTCTAATTTTATTGAGGGATGCTAAGTGCAGTCGCGACTGCAAAAGCACAACCCTTGGTTCTGTGGGACCCACATGATCCAAGGGGCTTGTGCAGTCGCGACTGCACTTAGCACAGCTCAATTTTATTACTGGTAGCCAGGTTCTCTTTGCAATAGTATCCAGATTGACTAACCAGAGTTATCCTTTTTTCTGCCCTTTCTCATTTTAAATTCAATGGCTGGGAAGTGGGAACACAAATTTTAAGACCATTTTCTGCCTGTTCTTCTGTTCATTATGATATGTTTCTCTCAATAATCCATAATAATGATGCAGTGCAATTTTTACTTCAATATATATATATATATATATATATATAAGCTTTTATTGCGATGAAGTTTGTATATTTGTTATTCTATTCTTGTATTCTTGCATGCTTCTCCTCATTTGATGCTTCCGTCCAACCATTTGCAGACCTTACACAATTTTGGGGAAAGGTCTTTTTGGTACTGCAAGATCGAGTTTGTTTCTCTCTGTGTATTGTGCATCTGCATGGTAAGCTTTGATTGGATGTATTACAATGTTACTGTTGATCTACTTGTTATTTCCAAAAACAGAAAAAAAATCTAGATTTCCTCGCACATACCACATAAGTGCTTAATGTATATATTTGAAGTTTGTGCAAATTGTGTGATCACCCATTTACACTGATTGGTGAACATAAATTGGTTTGCTGGAATCCATATATTTTAGTTTGTTTCATGTTTCACCTTTTCAGAATGATGCAATAGGAGTTTTTTTTTTCTTGCTCCCTCGAGTAATTGAACGGTTCCACATAAATGATCTATTCTGCTTGTGCTTTTGAATGTCACTAATTTTACACTTGCAGTGGCAAAATAAGATGGGAAATAGTTCTAGAGAAGTTACTATCATTGTACCATGCCTTGAGGGAACGAATTATGCGACTTATGAGGGAGAGAGAACATTAGGTTAATAATGTGATGACTGATGTAATCTTCCATATAGGCGACTTCCTCTTCATTTGCTTTTAAGGTAAAAAAAGTAAATGAAAAGAATTGAATAACAAATGCAGTTGGCTGTGGATGGATTAAGTTCAAATCTTATTTTGATTTTTGAAACTGGTTTGACTTCATAATCAGGTGGATAGTGAATCATCTTGCCGAGCAGCTTATGTCTATGTGGGTTACACTGATGCCATTGTCTTTAGTGTTTGATGTATTTAACTGAACTTCAACGCCCCTTAGTTCCTGATACATTCACTCTGAACATAATTTCCACATATACTCTACATTCCTTTCTATTTAAATTAAGAAAACTACTTATAATTGCATACTGATTTTCAACACAATATGCGATATGTAAAATTTTTGAGAGTGTAATTCGTTTTACCCAGTGTTTTGATTGACACAGTGGCTAAAGATTAGCTCAATGGCCTTTTGTGCAATGAGATACAATCGATAGACTTGCTAAAGTTTATGTAGATGCTCTTAAATCTAAATTACATTATTCATAAACTTGCATTTTCACATTTCCGGAACTTTCTCTTCAATTAATGTTTGTTGCTATTCATTAGGATATGGACATGCATGCTCTTCAGGCTTTTTAAGAGATGTAACATTCCAATGGTGGCAATGGGAACGGTAAAAGGATAATTTCAAATATTTTGTTTTTAATTAGCAAGAGAAAAATATGCCTTTATTATGAAACACGTCTCGTGTTCTTGTGCAGTTCCCAACTGGATTGGCCTTGGCTATTGAGAAGAAGAGCAGGCGGATTGAGATATCACTGTACTGCCTTGCACGAGCTATAGAGAGCTTCTTCACATGCATGGTGGATGTTGGATATTTGCCACGGTCGATGAACCTAAAGAGAGCAGATGTGGTGGTTTTCAGTATTTCAACCGCAATCATCATGCACTGCTATGCGATAGAGAGGGATGTCTTCCGATCCAAATACTTGAATGTTCTTGATTGGGTATTCGGCATTCCTCTTCCGGCAAGTGAAACCCCTACTAAAAATAGTTGAGCAAAAGCATTCCAGGCGAGAGAGTGTTTGAAGTTTTGTTCTCTTATTTGTCCTCCTGGAGCAAAGTCTAGGAGAAAATAGTATGTAATATTATTCTGATAGCACCAAGTCTGAGTGATGATGCTGAGTCAATTTATATCCGGTTGAATAATTCATAATTTAGTATGCTTGTAGCTTGTCAAAAGTCTATAGAATAAAATTTGATTACAACTTTTTCATTCTATGAGTGATTCTTGTATATGGATTGATAATGCAATGACATACCTTGGAAAATGGATACTTGGGGAGACAATCACGTATAGGCTTTTGAGTCTTTTAAATATACAGATAAACTATCGATTGGCAGCTTTGAAATTAGAGAAAAATCAGTTCAATCTTTAAGCTACTTTTTTTCTTCAATTCCGGAAACTCAATATATTGAGTTTGGGTTGGAGTGCTCCCAAACACAGCACTTGGTTTTTTTTTCCTTTGCAAAACGTGATATTGCAATTCAGATTAAAAAGAATTTGACAACCAAGCAAAACCAGACGATAAAAATAGTGTATAATAAAATTCTAAGTAGCACAAAAACTGGTGACCAACAAAAACCCTAATAACATTCCATTCCTTTTCTCAATGAAAGGCGTCACATTACAAATCTAGTTATGGATAGATAGAATATGATGATGAGATTTAGACCTCGTCTTCGTGGAGGAGCATGTTAGGGATGCCCTTATTGACGGGGAATCGACGGCCGGTCTCGGGGCAGATAAGGGCACCCTCTTCGAGGTGGAGCTGGAGGAGGGCGTGGTGGAACTTTCTGAGGAAGTCGTCGGCGGAGTCGGAGTCGGAGTCGGAGTGAAGCACGGAAGGGTCGACCTCGTCGGGAAGGTCGGCGTAGCCCATGGTTCGGGAGGCGTCGAGCAGAGTCTTCCAATCGATCTTGGAGAAGATGTTCTTGAGGAAGTCCGGGTTGAAGTCCACCTGCTTTTCCACCACTTTCTCCACCTCGATCCGCAGCGGAAACCCGTTCGTCACGCCCTTGATGTTCGACGACAGCATGTTGTGCGTCAACAGCCTCATCTCTCTCTCTCTCTCTCTCTACAACGGAAGCGAAGCAAAAAGTCTGAACAGACTTCAAATATGTTATTTACAAAAAAAAAATTAGGGCTTGTATATTGTATTGGGGAAGGGAAAAAAAGAGGAGAATGAGAACGAGAAGAATGGAAGAGAGAAATGGTAACAGCAAACTCACTGAGGAGATGAACTAGGGTTTTGGCGAGTTGTACCTGATCGATTAAATTTTCGTAGAGGGGTGTGTGGGTGTCAGTATATATAGTTATATTTTGTAACATGCTTTTAGGACTACCGTGTTATGATGTATATCACTTTTAATTTATTTATCTTTTCAAATTCATACAAATCCAACGAAAAATGAAATAAATACATATTTGCACAGTTATTGGACTCAAGTCATCCAACAAGTTGAGTCAGCCCGACCCAAATCTCGAATCCATACCCCCATCCGTGACTTGGTTGCTTCAGTAGCATGGAATTGTTGACATGAATTAAAATTAAAGAAAAACTAGTTTAAAGTTTGAACGAATTTTTTTTTTTTTTAAATTTTAATTTCAAGTCATCAATTCATTGAATATAACTTTTATGTATTAACATTATATTAAAAATATGAATTATTAGTGGTGCAATAAGATTGTGAGTTCGAACCTGAAAGAAGCACAATGATAGAGTAGATTAGGGTAAAGAGGTAACTATAATGCAACTTGGTTTATCCTCTTCAGAGTAGCCTTTAAACGGACTAGAAGGTTTCCTTCACTAATTTTCTTTTTCTTTATTTTATTTTATTTTATTTGATATGGATGAAGAATGAATGCCTAACCATATCGAAATTAAAATTTGGAGATTTAGTTAATTACAGTAAAGCCATGTTTGAAAAGTATTTTTCATTTCATTACTTACTAGGCAAAGCTTAGCTGGGTCAGGTTTTAATCTTTAACTTAAGCCAGACCATATAACCAGATCAGCCTAGAAATTCAAGTCTGGGCCAGATATATGGGCCTGTAGGAAGGCCGAACCCACTTTAATCATGCTACGATCCAGCCTATTAGGTTATGTCGTCCGTGGGCATTATTGTCTTTGTCTATTCGAGCCTCCAAATTCCAAAGTCAGGTGGTATTTAGGGCTGTTATGAAAGCCCAATATTTTTCTTAAAATCTTTTGGTGGGTAAGGTACAAAACCACCGATGGTTGTGACACAACGTTCGAAATTCGAACGTAATTAATGACATCATCATTTCTTTCACATCATTTTATTTGAAATTTGCCAAATTTTGGAGCATTTAACATTTTCTAAACTACAAACGTTATGTTATATACCATCACACACTTATGCTACAAGGCTTCCTTGCTACGACTTATGATGACCTTTACATTTTCTTTGGAGAGGTTGGGGATTCAAACTCAAAGTGGGACAAAATAGATATATGCATAAAAAATAAAAAAAAATTTGCAAATGTTATATACCAAAAGAATGAATAGTTGGAAAACTCATTCTAAATAAAACTAAGAGCATTTGCAGGGCAAGCTATAATAGACAATGATGCACCAGCTTTCGCGTATGTTGTAGCGCTATGTGTCAAAAGAGACAACGGCTCTTTGCTTTGAATACTTTGTATTTAATTTGTTTAAACATATGTAAAGTACTTTTCAATGTAACTTTGATTTTTTTTTTTAAAAAAGACTAAATAAACATTACAACGTCTCTTTAATGCCTCTTTGAACTTTTCAACTCTCTATATATATATATTTTCATAATTTCTATAAATACCACACTCAATTCTCATTACTCATTTCACTCAATTCTTATCCTTGAACACTCCGCGGATCCTTCACCTCCATTCTACAACCCTCACTTAAACCAATATCATATCTCCGAATTACCACTATAATTCATTTTCGATTTGCACTCTGAATATTCATCCTAATTCAAAAATTCATCTCGTCCCCAATACCCATCTTCTTTCCAATACTCATCTCATTCCCAATTCCAACTCAATTTTGCATATCCTCATCCTCCCCAGTACCCATCTCAATCCCAACCTTCTCAATCCTAGCCTAGTTCAAGAAAATCTAAGCTCAATTGGTCAACCAACGAAAATGTAGCATAATGCAAAGCATGGATTCGTGTTGGGGAAGATCTAATAACGGGTTCAGGTCAACAATTGGGCACATTTTGGCAACGAATCCACACCAATTTTCTAATCCAACCAGACGGCACAGAGTGCCAAACACACAATTAGTGTGACGAATCATTTCGCACACATTAAGCGAGCAGTCAACAAATCTAATGAATATTACGATCAAGTCCAAGTCCACTATGTAAGTGGCTACAACGCTGAAGATGCATTAAGTTTATTACGTTACAAATTTCTTTCAAAAAAATTATTTTAATTCTTTATTTGTCTAATTTTAATTATTATTATTTTTTTATAGTTGTATCAAAGTCAATAAAGTGAACAATTTAAGTTGGATCACTGTTGGATTCTTCTTCGAAATTCTTTAAAATGGCTCCATATTTGCAACACAACTAAATAGAAAAAAGGCAAATCCAAAATGGTTCCATCAACACCAAGTTTAGTCCCAACCAATTCATCTCATCCATCAAGTCTTGGAGTATCAACACCAAGTTCGGTAAACCTTGACGATGACAAATCATCGGCCTTTGATGAAGGTTCGTATGACATTTCACGACCCCCTAGACGAAAAGCAACCAAGAAGGGTCGTAACAAGATTAACGTTGAGTTACAACATAATTTATTTCTTAAAATAATTTATTTCTTTCATCATTTCAAGATTTTGCCAAGCAAAATAAGTTGATGAGTGACTTAGGAATCGAGGCCCAAAATTTGAAACTTAAAGCGAAATTCGATTTGGGCTTAGAGCAAGAACGTACAAAACAAATGGAGATTGAGGCGCAAAAACAAATGAAACTCAAAGAGATTGAGACACAACAACAAATTAAAGCAATAAAGATTAAGCAGAAGCAAATTGATTATGAAAGAGACATAATGAATTAAAATTCAAATGATGCTCCAACACCGACGATGAAATTATAGATTGAAACTCAACAAAATGCAATTATGTCGCGTTTAATTCAAGGAGACAATTATATGTAATGCCTACTATAGTCGCCTACACGTGAGTTAATATTAATATTTTTTTTTCTAAAAAGAAATGACACTTCACTTTTTAAAAATTGCTCACGTCGCACTCCATTATTTAAAAGTGGAGTGTGCAAAAGGCACAGTATAGAAATTAGTAACCTTGTTAGTCAATGATTAAGAACATGTGGGACCTATAAAAGATCAAATGTGTCCCAGTTATTGGGCATAATCATTTTGGATCTTGATATTAGTGTTATTTTTCAAGTATCACATGATGCATGTGTGCATTTATCCTATTATTGATGGTAAATTATTTTTGTGAGAGTAAATGAGATGGTGAAAGTTATACAAAAGTCTCTTATAGTAGAGTAGGATGAGTAATTGAGCATTTATACGTAATTGGTTAGATATACGTCTTTAAAGTCTATGTTTAAACATGTATTTTAACCATTTTTAAAAGTGGAATAGTCAAGTGGAATAATATATTCTTCAAATGTTACTCCACTTCATTAATCTTCCAAAATATTGATTTATGTGTATTTAAACAAGAACTAGTCCAACTGATGAACATCTCGTTATTGCAGAATTTGATGACCCAGCTTCACCTTTGCATAGAGTGACTTTTTTTCAGAAGCGAACTCATGACTTGCAGGTCACAGTGGAGCCACCTAACTAACTGTTGTGTCAAAGCTCACTCTAAATTTATTTGTATTCAACTTATTTATTTTTAACAAAATAGTAGTAGGATAAAGTTGACATATTTATTATTATTTATTGGGTAAAGTACAAAAAATCTCCGGCTATATAAAAAATGTGCAAAAACACTTCTGTCATTTGATATGTGCAGATAAATTCCTATAATTTCAAATTTTGGAGCAAATTGCTCCCTATTGCATATCATAATGACAAATTTTTTTTTTGAAAACCCCAAAGTACCTTTTTTTTTGTCATTTCAAGTTTTGCCTTTTTAATATATATATAGTAAGAGTACTTTAACCATTTCATTGTTCAATTTTTTTCAAATTGAATATTTGTTCTTATTTACACAAATTAAAAATGCAAAAATTTTTGCGAATAATAGGGCGATCTATTCACATTTTCTATATAAAATTACAATTAATAACTATAAATAAGTACTAGTAAGAGAGTTTTAAAAAAAGTTGGTGCCCTTTGCCCCTACTTTGATATCTAAATGTCGTCATCAATTAAGTTGATAATTTATCCTTTAAAATTAGGATAAAATGCTCTAACACTCCTCCAGATTTTCTTTTATTGCTCACGAAGAATACTTATGTCAAAATTGGCTCTCACACCCCCTGTCAGAGTTAACAATCATTTGTTTTTAACGATTTATGTGCTTTTACCTTTGTACCCTTATTACCCAAATGCATGCATTATAGCTGACGTAATAATCCAAAATAGAAAAAAAAATCATTTTTGACCTTAATAAACCCAATAATGCCTATCATATACCAGCCCCTTCTCTTTCTCTAATTGGCGTGTTCTTTCTTAGGGTTTGAACGGTACAAATTTGAAACGATATATATATATATACTCTCTGTATATATATTTTGACCCGAAATTTATACCAAACCACTCCCCAAGCAACAAACTATATTTAGGAAAGAAAATCTTTCAAAATCATAATCCATCTTGGCTATTTACTATCCATGAAAAAAAACTAGGGTTTCATCATTTAACAATGGGTTTTTCTTCAATTTCACCTCAAAATACTCTAATTAAATCCAACCAATCATTCTAAATGTTCCAAGAAACACTAAAATCACCTATTTAAACAATCAATTTAGTATGAGATGTGAGTCAAAATGATGGAGAACAACAGCTGTTTAATGGGTGAAGATGGTGGATTGTGGAGTTCATGGGTAGGTCACGTTTAGAATTATTTTGGAGTTTATAAAGGTTGTTTGATCTGTGGGGGAGTCAATTGTATGTGTATTATGGTGATTTAATGCTAGATTTTGGTCAAAGATAATGGTCGGAGCAAGTTGTCGGCAAACAAAGCTTAGCTTTTGGTTTTATCATGAAAGAAGAAGAAGAAGAATAGTAACTTGGTACTAGAGAGAGAAAAAATGCAGGCTTCATAAGTGAATCCAGTGAGGATATAAAGGTCCAAGTAATTGAGGCTAAAATTGTACTTTCAAATAGGAGGGACAGTTCTGACATTTTAACTTTCCAAATTAGTTAACTTCGGCTGTGACTAGTGGTCAATTTACGGTAGAGGGTGTTTGGGCAAGGTCAACCAAACTTGGAGGAGATTAATCACCTTCTCTGACACAACTATTCTTCGGAAACATTTTAAATTTTTTTTTGAGGAGGTATTAAAGCATTTTATCCTTAAAATTAAGGTAAAATGCTCTAACACCCCCTCAGGTTTGGATTTATTACCCATAGATTAAACTTGTGTCAAATAAAACTCTAACACCCCCTCAAGTTTGGTTAAATTAGCCTTAACACCCCCTGTTGTCAAAAATACCCTCAGATTCTCTCTCTTAATTAGATATTTGTTGAATAAATTACTATTTATGATACATAGTTCATTATTAGTTAAATTAATTTTTAATTACATAGTTTGTTAAATTAATTATTATTTATCTTACACATTTTATAATTCAAAACAAATTATTATTTATGCAACATAGTTTATTATTAATTAGACATTTGTTGAATAAATTGTTATTTATGCTACATAGTTATTTTTTAGTTACATAGTTTGTTAAACAAATTACTATTTATGTAATAAAGTTTATTATTATTTACATAATTTGTTACATAAATTATTATTTATGCTATATAGTTTATTATTAATTATATATTTGTTAAATAAATTGTTATTTATGCTACATAGTTTACTATTAAATATATTATTTTTTAAATAAATTATTATTTATGATACATAGTTTATAGTTAATCATAACTTATTATTTAAGCTACATAGTTTATAGAGAAAGAATCTGAGAGTATTTTTGGCAACAGGGGGTGTTAAGGCTAATTTAACCAAACCTGAGGGGGTGTTAGAGCTTTTTTTGACACAAGTTTAATCTGTGGGTAATAAATCCAAACCTGAGGGGGTGTTTGAGCATTTTACCCTTAAAATTAAGAGCTATTTCTTCAAGGTAGTGATCCTCTAAACTTCTCTTAAAATAGCAATAAGAACAATAAGCTAGTGAAGTGCAGAAGGCAAATATCAATACATACATATATATATATATATATATATATATATATATATATATATATATATTCACATGATATACTGCACAATGAAGAGAAGTATAGAGACTGTATAAATTCAGTTCTGGTTGAGCCAAAACGAGATGAAGATAATTGTCCTCTTTGGATTTTGGATATTGGTGATGTCTTGCAAAAACTTCATACATATAGGAACTGGGCATCAAGTAAATGATCATTTTTTTTAAGGATAATACTTACCTATTCACCGGTGTGTAGGTGAACCCTCCTGACCACTAATGTGCCCCAATAAAAATTGAACACGTCAATTTTAAAGTGTAATAAATAAGTATATTAAATGATGTCTATCTGATTTATTATAGTTATTTATTACATTTTAAACCTCATTTATTATACTTATTTATTGTATTTTAAATTTAATTTTGTAATTAAAGCTGACGTGTTAATTTTTTATTGGGACATATTAACGGTCAGGAGGACTCACCTACACACCGGTGAGTAGGTAAGTATTGTCCTTTTTTTTAATTTCTTACTTTCTCTGTGTGGGGCTTTCATGGATTTGAGGGTTGATTATCCAATTCCACACAGAGAGAGAGAGAGAGAGAGAGAGGACCATGACCACACATGCAGCCAAGCTAACGTACAAACAAATCAGATGGACGGCTAGTAAGGATATGAGGGGCCACACCACATGCATTGGGCAGCACTTCACCACCAGTTAATTTAACCACGTGTCTTCCACGTGATGAACTTCTAGTACTCTGCAAGGATGGTGTTTGAAATGGTTGCTTGCGTGGAGCAATTTCATGGAAGAATTGGATTAGACAACTCTGCTTAGCAGTATGTCACATAGTCTTCTCCAACATGGGATTTAGATGGGGAAGGTTTTGGACTTATAAAGATTGGTCTTAATACTATATAATAATTTAAGTTTTTGGATTGAATTTCAAATACACAGTCGAGAACAAAGTATTATAACAACAAATTTAATGTAACGTCAAACGCTCGACAATAAGTTTTCAAGCCCGGGTACCGGGCATGCAGCAAGTAGCTAACAACCTTCTTGTATTGTAATTTGTAACATTTAACTTTTGGTGTTAATTAAGCTTTGGGATCTTTGTAGATGCCACTGAACTCTTCAGGGTTTCACATGCAATGTACAATTCTTGTCTGGTTGTCTACTATCCAACTAACACCTTATCAAATTAGACTTCAAGCTTGGGGAGGGTCTACAAATCAGATCACATTTTCACTATATATGTACTACTTTGGGTGTTTTAATTGCAGGACTGCTCATCAATGAGCCTTTGCCTACTTGCATTTTTAGGTTTACAATGACTTTATTTGGTGCAAGTCACTCTTATTTGAGGCCATGTCATCATGTAGACAATTGATTTAGCAATTCTTTTGTTCTTCCAACATAAAAATTTAGAATTGTCATTGGATAATAAATAAAAAAATAAAAAAATTAAAGAGCTAGAGAATCAATTTGATAAAAGCTCATGAGCCAAAAAAAATTGTAGTTTTTTTGTGTTAGTGAGAAATGTGAAGGCCTTGTGTTGATTGTGAGTTTGGGTATATGATAACTATTGTGAAACATGCAATTCTTCATCAAGTTCATCATATGCTTTAATTAGATAGATAGCTTAAAGATAGTCAGCAAATCAAGACATGCCAAAGCCTCAAATTCAACCAGTCATTTTCCTTTCCCATACTAGCTTTGCTTATTTTACACGTGAGTAGTACTGTATCATCCATTGACTCATTTTGTATCTTTATTTCTATGATTTGTGATCTGACATACCATATTCGGATAGGCTCTATATGTACTATCTATTGTGACAGTGGCCCCATTTTTGTATCGACCAGAGTTGTCTTGTCATCCGATTTTGATTCCAAAATGAAATTTTTTGACCCGTTTTCTCTTACGAGTCGTGGATACAGCTCTCAGTATGAAATAACAGTGAAACTAGCCATTTAAAAAGTGAGAGAGTACTAGTTTCTGACCTGAAATTTGTAATCTTCTCTTTATTGTATAGGAAAATATTTTATGAAACTTAAATTTTACACCAAACCGAGTTTCTTGATTGAAATTTTGATTCAAGATGTTTGTGATAACATCTATAATTCAAATTTAAAAATATCAATTTTGAATCCTGATAACCAGTGAGGATTAAGATTTCGCTTGAATTGAGAGATTTGGAAGGATGAAGGAGATAAAGAAAAGAGAGAATAAGTCTATGCTGTGTTTAGATTAGGGGTGACAAAATTGAACACAACACGACACGAATACAAGAATAGTTAAGGGGGTTTGAGTTTGAGGTAAACCGACACGTTTAATAAATGGGTTAACACGAACACGACATACAAAAATTAGATTGGATTTGAGTTTAAGTTTTTTAACATGTGACACGATTACAACACAATTATAACATGAGTTATTCATTTATTCAGTATAAAATGCAATGATGAGATTGTTATGGTGTTTTCTAAGTTGTTAAGTCACTTTAGTATGTTTTTAAGTTTATATATATATACAAAATTTATAATATATTTTGATTTTAGGATTTATGTATTGATATATACTTTATTTTTTATATGATCTTCGAAGAGATTTTTGGGGGTGGAGAAACTCATATGATATAAGTTAAACGGATTAAAAAGCTTATTAAACAAGTCATGTCATTATAGGACATGTTTATTAAACGGGTTACACGGGTAACACGTTTAATAAACGGGTTGGGTTAGTGTTGAGGTCTCTGACCCATTATTAAATGGGTCGAGTTAGGGTTGAGCTGCTTAATAAAATACTCATAGATCGACATGACACAGGAACACGAATTATCACCCCTAGTTTAAATAGACATTATTAAAAGAAAATGAAGGATAATGAAAGATATTTATCCCTCCTTATCGTTCATATCCTATCCTCTCAAAAATGAAAAGTTTAAGAGAAAAATCATAGTATTTAAGTAGTACTTTCATAATTTTGAAACTGCTCTCAATATTTAAAAAGAGAAAATTATTATTCTACTCATGTCTCATAAATATAAAAAAATATGATAATAATTTGATCGTCATCATTTCTCTTCTCTATTTTTATCCAAAAGAGAATGAAGAATACTATTATCTATTTTCTTTTCTCTCTTATTTATCCAAACATAAATATAATTTACTAATATTCTCTGCTCTCATTTCTTTTCTCTTATAACTAATATTATTGTCTTTTTTGTTTTTTTTTTTTTTTTTCAAACGTGTACTCAAACGAGCATAACTCTATTATTTCTTTTCTCTGTAAAGTAAGAGTCGTGAAGGAGAGAACTCTATTGTTTCTTTCTTCGTCAATAATGACTGCTTCCTTATCCCCCACCACTCCTTTTCCTTTTCCTTATCCTGATCATATTAATTTATTGGATTTTGTCTTTGTTACTTCAATGAAAATAACCCTCTTCATTATGTAAGATCTAGATTCCTCATTTGACTGAAAACTAAGATGTTTTTGGCTTTTATGATCAATATAATTAAATTAATGAGCTAACACATACTTGTAAATTTATGTGATGCAGGGCAAAAGAGTCCAATCCAGATTTTCACATTGGATCAAGACTGATAATCTCATTATGGTTTGGATAATAAGCAGTAATCTAATAGATTTTCACACAATGACGAACACAACCAGACATTGATCCCCTTGAGGCTCAAATCTTCAACCTTTTCTTATGGAGACGAGAGGTCTTATCACCCAGACAATGCTCCGGTGTTTCGGATATGGTGGAGACGAGAGGTCTTATCACCCGACAATGCTCCGGTGTTTCGAATACGGTGGTTGACAGTAGGTGCTCAAGATATATATATATATATATATATAGTTACATTGTGGTTGAAATTTTGTCTCGCATTTTGGTCTAAAAAATGGATTTTGTGTGACGCAAAGTTCATTTTTAGCTTATGAGTTTTGAGCCGATATACAAGAACATCTGGGATTTAAAGTAAAAAATAGAGAAAACACTTTAAATCACAGCAAGAGAGTGAGATAGTTATAGTTTGGAATTGAAATTTGTAATTTTTTGATTTTTACATCGTAAAACTTTCTCTTGGTCTTCACCGTATATATAGGAATATCGCCGAATCACGTATAATATATATATTTTTTTGTACATAGTGCTTGTTTTGTGACTATTTGTCGTAATATATATTTATCTATCTATATATATATATATATATATATATATATATATATATATATATACACTAGTATATGTCTGTACTTACAGCACTATTAATCGTAATTGTTAGATAAAGTAATTTTAGATCGCAAATAATAAAAAATATTTTAAAGTACATGATTGATTCTTTTAACCATTTTTAACGATTGGATTGCTTCTTTTTGTTCTTATTATATCAAACTTATATATATCAAACTTATATATATAAGTTTGATATAATATATATATATATATATATTCTCGCAAGAAACTCTAGCGGCCATTTGTCCGGTGTAGACTTGAATGCTGACCTTTCATTTGAGAGATAGAAAAGATAAAACTAAGATATTAACACACAACTTAATACAATAACTTCAATATATGACCAAAGAGAAAGGTTTTGATACATCTCATCGTGTCTCATTTTAGTTTCATAGGTTTGGTTTGAAGAGATGGTTAAGAAATATACTAAATCCATAATGTAATAAATCTACAGGACACTGGATCTATTTATTGAACAGATACCTGGAGACATAATGGATTCTACAGGACTTAGCTTTATCCCACAAGGATGGGGCAACTGATTAAAGCCATAAATTCATAACCAATGCAATTCATATATGCTTGTGTTTGAGGTGCTTCTCAATATATATATATATATATATATAGGTGTCACCATTCGACGTCACAAGTTCAAGCTGTGTGTAATCTGGAGCACATTTTGTACGAAAATGTTGTCATTGGTCATTGAAAACCTTACCTGCAGGAACAGTGCATGTCCAGTACTATTAATTCACAATTAAATGGCCTAAGATGTCCCTGCAAATGTGTCATCTCTTGTTGTGCCACAACTTCTATTATTCTTTCATTACGAGACATTGAGACTTCCCTTTCCCACATTCTTTTCTTCCAATTTATTTTAGAATAAATTTATTTTAGAATAAATTAGACGGACCTATCCTCTAAACAGATAAAATTAACAGATATATTTTTTTTGTTTTTAAAAATAACACTGCATCTCCCGTCAAAGTTGTGAGGTGACAAAATTGATGAAATGACAACTATACTTATATATATATTTATTATATTTTAATTGAAAAATTTTTACTCCCTCCGTCCCATAATTTTAGTCCACTATTCTTTTTTGGAATGTCCCAAAATACATGTCCATTTCCTAAAATGGATTATATGATTCCTAAACTATCTTTTCCAAACTCTACTATCCTAAAAGTTGGGCCCACCATATAATAATAATACTATATTTTAAACAAGGACTAATATGTAAATTCATGCATTATTATACTAAAAAGTAGGTCCCACCATAAAAAATTGGAATCTCCAAACATGCCAAGAATTATGGGACGGAGGGAGTATTATATAGAATGACAAAATTACCTTTTGATTTTTCGTCTAATAACACACGGTGGGTCAATCTCTACTTCTCTCCCTCTCTCAAATCCATAGATTTTTTAGTACTGTATTGCTGAACTAATACAGTTATAAACATTGTGAGATTGCAAAATCCAAGAATTAAATCTTATGTTGGTATCTATACGTATCTGTATATACTTGTGTGGATAATATATATATATATATATAGATTAGATTGCAAAACCCAATCTCTCTCTCTAAACTAATGCACAGACCCACAAACTCCATTAACAACTCCGTTCAAACCCTCTTTTCTTTTCTCCAAAAATAAGTGAATCAAACACTTTATCTCTAAATTAATGCATAAACCCACACCATCCTCGATGCAAGCTCTTGCTCTTCGACCCGACAGTCCTCCGACGTTTCGGTTGACTGGAATTAGGCTCCTACTCAATTCGGTGTTCACGTTGCATTAATTGTTGGCCTCACCCAATGCGATTGAGAAGGTTTTGTCGGCAGTGAAGGAGATGAAGGGCTTCGCACATACTGATCAAACTCTAGGGTTCACAACGCAAAGCTTCGTGGAAAGATCCAAAAGGTCGCATGATTTGCAACACCACTAGAGACTGTCACTCAGCTCAAAGCCCTACGCAATGACATCATCTCCGGCAAGGCCCAGTTCAACAATGTCGCTTCCTGTTACTCCGATTGCAACTCCACCAAGTGTGGCAGTGATCTCGGTCAACTCTCTCTCTCTCTCTTTCTCTTATTTAGCTTGTTATTTAGGTATCAAAATATCTCACTCAATATTTTTTTCAAAAATATCTTCAGTGACTTTGATGAAGAATTAAGGATTTTCTCCTAATTGTGATTATTGTAAATTTGATGAATTAGGTACAAATAAGTGTCAGTTTGATTTGTGCAGAGACGTTTGATGGAGTGGTTTTGGGTGATGTTGGAAAGGCTGATACAGGAAAATTTTTTAGGTGATGTTAAAAATTTCATTTAAATTCAATATTATGTCCAGCACATACATAAATGAGCAAAATCAGATGGCTAAATATCAAGTGCCCAGGAAAACAGAGGCTGATCTGGGTTTAATTTGGGGGAAGGAGATAATGAATAGTAGGGTAAAATTGTCCACAAATAATATGTCAAATGAGGGTATTTTAGTCCTTTCATACATTTTAGGGACATTTTGAAATTTTTAGATCAAAAATACCACGACATCAGTAATTTTCGTACTTGTAAAACTGACAGGGGGTTAGTGTTACAAAAGGTACACTGACAAGGGAGTGCATTGTTATTTTTGAAAACACAGGGAAGGTCTCTGTTATTTTGCTTATTTATAGAGGATGTCAGCGTAATTTACCCTATATTTTATAATTTAATGAAAAATAATACTTGTACAAAAATGGTGCACCTACTTGTGTAACGGAAGGAAAACATTAGCAGTAATAAGGTTCTAATTTAATTTAAAAAGTATAATATTATTTCTCTGTCTAATAGTCTAATAAAAAAATCCTAAAAAGTATAATATTATTTCTATATCTAATAGTCTAATCAAAAACCCTAATGGGGACTATTAAATTAGGGATGCGATATTCGCACTCCAATTTTTTACAATTGCACTCCACTTGTCTTTTTCTTTTAAAAGAAATGACAAAAAAATTCCTAAACTAATTAATACATCAATTCTTATTTATAATACCACAACTACCCTTTTATACAATAAACTTAAACTTTTTTTAGCTTATTTACTTTCTTTATTACTATTTTTTTTGGTTCAAGTCAAAATAAATAAAATTTTTTACCTTCTTTACTTTATTTAGTATTTTTTTTTGGTCATGTGAAAAGAGATAACTATTTCTTAGATTTCTTTTTGTCCCGTCAAATGGGATAATTTATTCAACAAAGATTACTTTTTTTGGGTCCTTCCAAAGGAGATAATTTATTGAACAAAGATAATTTCTTTTTTTGATCCTATCAAAAGAGGCAATTCATTCAATAAAGATACCTTATAGGGTCCTCTCAATGGAGATACTTTATTTAACAAGAATAAATTTTTATTTAGTTACTTTGTTCTTAGGTCCTGTGAAAAGATATAATTTATTCAACAAAGATAACTTTTTTTTTTGGTTACTTTTTAATTTTTGGTTCCTACCAAAAGAGATAATTTATTTAATAGAGATAAATTTTTTTTTTTGGTGTTGTCAAAAGAAATAATTTATTCAAAATAGATAAAAATTTTTTGGATCCGGTAAAAATAAAGAACTTTTTTTTTTGAATTATTATTTTTTTTGGGTATTTTCTTTTTTGAATATTTTTTGTATATCATGTAAAAAAAGTCTGAAAACATTAAAAAATGGAGAGGGAGATGAGATATCTAAAAAAGTAATTTAGTATTTTGAAAAAAAATAATCATTTAGATGTGAAATTAAGGTTAAAAGTAAAATTTCATTTAAGATGAGAGTACAACTAAAGAAAATGGAGAGGGCGAATATGGTCCTACGTCTGAATAGCTTTATGCTTTAAATAATTGTAGGTAATCAAAAATCTTAGTGGGACCATTAAACTATTAGTTCTGAATAGCTTTATCATCCAAATAATTGTAGGTTCTCCGAGCTTAATTAATGCAAAGGAAGAAAATTTATTTCTGAACAGATCCGATTTTAGCAAGGTAAAGATACAGTGAGGAAAGAATCCATCCCACTTTATAGTTGGACCAGTATATATATATATATATATATATATATATATATATATAGCGAAGATACAAGAATTCAACTGGTCCAACATATGCTATAATATCCAAGGACCAACTATTAAGTATTAACATAAAAAAAAAAAAAACAAATTTTAAGCGGCGATACTCTTATTTTTTGGGCCGAATATACCATTGAGGCGGATATACAAGAGATGTCTCTTGTGTGGTGAGACCAGCCCTACTGAGACACAATTTATGCCAATTTAATTAATAGTAGTTACTGTTTATATAACATTATTCTTAACAGAATGGCTCATTAATGCAAATTTGGAAAATACAATATGAAAAAAAAAAAGAAAAAAAGAGAATTACTATTTCCAATAACTTGCTCTAAACAATCTCTCTACCAGCCCTATTTGACTTTTACATAAAAGAAAAAGAGAAGCAGAAGTTGAATGAGGAAGCTAGTATCCTCTAAATTCTTTTTAATGCTCTTTTTGAATTTCAAAACTCTTTAATTTTATCAATCCAAACACTCTCCAAAATGACTTCTAAGTTTGAAAAGTCAAAAGTCGTTTTTCAAAAGTCAATTCAAACATGGTCTTAGACTCTTGTAGCTTGCTTAAGAGTCTAGTGGGCCTCTTCTAATTGAAAATCCAAATCCACCAAGTCTATCCTTTCTGCATGTTCTTATTCTCTCCAAGGGTTGTAATATTTTTTTCTTCTCTTTTTATTTTCTTTGGGCTTGCTTGTATATGTTTGCCCTTTGGATAATGTCTCTTGTTTGCACTCAAATTGGACATTTTGGTCATACGGCCGTAGAAAGGCTCATAGAAGGGTCATACGGTCGTATCCAAGAAGAGAAAGGCAAGGCCGCAGTGCTAAGTTGATCGACATTCAAATCTTGTGGTAGTAGCTCTCGATTTGGGCCGTATCCTCTAAAATCAGAGATCCCTTTTACGACTGAGCTTTATACAACTCACCTCATCCACTTTTATCAAATCAACATATGTTCTGAACAATAAGGCACTCAAGTACATAACACTTGAAAAGGCGTCCCAAGTTGTCACGTCAAGCATGGCACTCTTACTTCATTCGGCGTTGCGGTTCGAATGTCCCATTTGCAGCAATCTTCATATCCTAGTACTCGCAGCCCGGAATAATTATACTAGTCCTAAACCAAACCCCAACCGTGACATCTAAAACATCTTGATGCACACACATTCCCACCAAATACCATGAATTATACCAAATTCTTCTTTCAATTAGAGCTTCATTGAACAATCTTGTGCACTTCATCACTTCACCAATTGGATGTTTCAAAGAACCAAACCGATGCTCCAACAAGCAGTCCATCAAATATGCACCTTAAACTTTAAACTCTCAATTCCTCTCCAAACGTGCTCATAGAGAAGCAAACACAAAAAGCCTATGCCAAAAAACAGTCACCGCCAAACATTATATACAGGACATATATATAATTCTCAATTATACATAAAATGCTTTGAGTTTTTAAGTGTGAAATGAAATTTAAATGCAAGTAAAATAATTTTATGCATGTAAAATTTTTAGAAGCTTGTAAATTTGATGTATATTAAATATATATAATTTTTAATTATATATTTAATAATAAATTATAACAATATGGTCAAATTTATTTAAAGGCATTTATGTCCTGCTAATATGGGCATATTTGAGTCAAATTCCACGAGACGTCAGAATAATTTTTTTTTTTTAGTAGGTAAGTGACACAGACACATGTACAACTAGCCAAGTTTTGTGAGCAATCTTGAAAGATTAATAAGAACACTCGGTTTGAAACCAAAACCAAAATACAAAACCTTTTGAAGAGTGATAGATGTGAAGAGTAATAAACGTTTGTTCCTTCTCTTAACACATAACATTTTGCTATGTTTGGTTGAGGGAAGAGTTGGGAGGGGAAAAATGGGAGTGGAAATGGAAGATTAGGAGAGCGTAAGCGAGGAAGGAAGGATCCCTCTTTTGTAGAAAACTCACTTCTAGACTTTTACAGTATTACACAAGATTGGGAGGAAACAATATCAAGTTTGGTCTAAATATTTTTAAACATTTTTAAGTATTGAAAAATAAAAAATAGTTTGAAATATCATTTTGTTGACAAGTTTTTTGAAACCTTTTTTCTACTGTTAAAGAGGACTGATTTAAGAAAACTCTTATAATTTTTTAGTACTTCTTAAAATATTTTTTATTTTTAATTCTTCAAAACTATTTTTAAAAAGACTAAACCAAACATAGTTCATGCTTAGTTTTCGATTGTGTATATATATACATACAAACACACACATATATATAGACGCATTGTTTAAAGATATCTATTGTTCTTGTTGGAACGTATTTCAAAATTATATATATTTTAAACTTTTTAGTTGTGATTGATCTTCTCCCTTCATCCGTTTTAAAATCAGATAATCATAATTGTTGGATAACATGATTAAATATATCATCTAATGACACATGAATAATGAGACTTTCGGATTACTTGTAACTAATGACTATTGAAATTTTATAATTAATTCATCATTTATACTTAGTGTAACTCATGACTCTTGAACTTCCATCATAAAGTATGTTATTTAATTACCCGTAAATGATTTATAACTCCTGACTCATGGGTTGTTTGATTAAATATATTATTTAATCATCTATAAATGAGGAGCTTATAAAAGGGGGCTCGGAAAACACATTACATGTTCTAAGTGTGCTAAGAGTTTGGAAAAAGATTAGCAACTAAGAAAGAGTGCCACTAGTGAAACTATGGCACAATTTTTGGTGACCAAGTTCAAAATTCAACAAGATTTTGTTGAAATTTTTGACGGTCAAACTCTAGATCCCAGAGAGGTTTTGGTGTAGTCTTGACAACGAAATTTTGAACCGGTAACATTACGGAAATTCTAGGAAGGGTTTATAAATGGAGGCTTAGTTGAATTTCGAAGATAATGATGTCATTTGATATTCTGATTGCACCTAAGAGATGCTTCAACTATCTTTCAGAAGCAATTACGCGTCTCCAAAGCCTTGATTTGAAATTATTTATAATTTCTTAAATATGTCTTTCGAAATATTATTATTTATCACAATTTGTATTTATGCAATTATTTCTTCTTATAATTAATTAGATTGTCACTTTTGATAGTCTAGTTTAGGGTGATCATGGTTTGGATCGAATTGGATTAAGCACTAAACCTAATCCAATCTGTTGTCTACGAATTGATTAAATTTTAATCTGATCCGAATCATAGCCAACATTAATTCGAACTGAACTGAATCAAATCGTTAAAAAATGGATTGGTTTGGATCAAATTGATGGATTGGATTTTTCTCAATAATTTTGACAATTAAACCATAATTCCGTAATTTTTTCTAAATGGACACTACAAAAAAAAGTTTTATTAAAAGAAAGGATAAAAAAAAGTAATTATATTATATTTATAAATAATATATATTCAAAATAGTGTATATATATAATATAAAATATATTTATAAACGTTATATAAGTCATGGTTCGGATCGATTCATTTTAACGGTTAGGATAAGAATTTTTCAATGTCAATCCGTTAACCGAACTGTTACTAATAGGTTTGTATTTTATAACCAAACCATGAGCTAGAAAAATTGAACTAATTCGCACAGATCAGATCGGTTTGGTTTGGATTCACGAATTTTTTGAAGACCCCTAGTCTGGTTCCAATAGTTCTTTCTGATGAGGTATTTGACTATAATTGTAAGTCAGATGACGTGAGCGATTGTGATTCGCATGACGTAGATGAGAGGTGAACATTGACTGCGGCTCTTCTATCTCCGGGTAAGATTGGAGAATGGTTAGTTTCCTACTTAGATACATTCTCATCTAACTGCTATAAATACATGAGTGATCTGTATTCCATGTACGTAATTAATACACTTCACGTGCCTTTATAGCTTCCAAAGCATTTCTGATATCTAACTTGAGCGTCGGAGTATAATCGGCCGTACGCCAGTGTCTTTTTGGTTATCATTTTCTTGTCTTTATCAAGTTAACGTTGATTTGGATCGTGTGTCGGTTTTTGCCTCATCACTTTCTATGTGGTATATACCATTTTTCTTTTAATTGTTGAAAAGAGTAATTGTCAAATTCTTATTCCTTTCATTGTTTTTGGAAAATGTTTTTCCAATTGCACTCCATTTTTAAGGTAAAATGGGACAAGTGTTTTGAACATACAGTAAATAAGAGAACAAGTATTAGGGGTATTTTTGACATCTAAACTAATAAAAAGACAAAATGAGGGTATTTATATCCAAAAGAAAGTGCAAATATCACATCTCTTTATTTTAAAGTTTTTTTCCTTTTTTTTAAAAAATAAGCAATGGTGCACACAAATCCGTACAAACTATCAATTCAATTCTAAGCAATCCAAATCGTATAGTGTGGTTTGATACGTAATCAATGTTTCTATTTTGATTTCAGACTTGGTGGAACCTTTGTAGTTCACAATTTATAGATAGAAAAGCTAAAATAATTTGAAGTGAACCATAATACTTAAAAATATGTATATTCGTTTTTATTTGATTTTTTTTTTTCGACAGGAGATATTCATATCTTCTGAGTAAGACTAATCTTCCTAGACACATGTAACACTTTACAAATCACGTTTATCGAACAAGTCCAAAAATAATACTCGTGAAAATTTCTTCTCCAATGAAAACACTCCAACCTACTCTTTTCAATTTATTTCCATTTGGTTACATTCTATCAAGGTCATGTAGACTGATACCTTTTTATAACTTCAACCCACAATCACATAAACAAATTAATAAAATAATATTCTAATTCTGGTTAACATATTGCGCTATTACTATGTCACTAATGGATTTTAGAAACTACAAATGCACTCTCAACTCTTCAGCAGACACTAGAGAAAAGTATTTAATTTTAGATAAATTCAATCCGTTGAAACCGATTCAAAAACTATCTATATGATCATTCTAATGGTATGTCATCTTCTTTTAAAGTGAAAAATAGAAAATTTGAGTCTCTCAATTGAAAAAATTAATTATATTTACACAAATATTATACTCAGCCTTATCTGAGATAAGTGACTTGTGGAGTGTTGTCTTTGCTCAAAAAACTAGTCTCATCCAAAAATAAGAATACCACCCGTTTTTGTATATATATATATATATATACACATATGTATATGTATATGTATATATATGTATATGTATATGTATATGTATATATATGTATATGTATATATCTATGGACGGAAGATATTACTACTTTTGGATGAGAGACTCTCATCCAAAAGTAGCATCCAAAAGTAGTAATATCTCCCGTAGATATATATTATATATAAAACTGATACAAACCCCATGCATGAGGACAAGTCAAATGGCCCAACAAGAAAGAGACTCGCTAACAAACGAATTATCTTATTTATACCTCTGGTTTGTAATAAGCCAAATAACCCAAACCAGAAGTATAAATAAGATAATTAATTAATATATATATATATATATATATATATATATATATTAATTTTATGGTATTATATCTCTAGAAATTAATCCAATTTGGTACTTTTATTCCGAAAGGTAATTGAATTTGGTACTTTCATTAGGCTAGTACTTGGCGAGATAATAAGCCTCTTAGATATTAATTATCAAACTTGGAAACCTGGATTTTCAAGGAACAAATGAATGAGACACTTGGTTTATATTATATATTAGTAGTCCCATTTTTGTAAATCAAACGAACTCGTTTTTTTTCTTCCCCTCTTTCTTGCCTGCCTTATTGTGTTTCTTGTCGGCAATCTTAGTTGCCTTATCATTAAGCTACAAGGATGTAATAGGTAGGTGTTAGTGCCCCCACCTTAAATATATGTTTGTCTGAAGGGTAGGGGCTAAAATCTTCAATCACCTAGGTGTTTATGGACCTAAATTGATATTTTTAATTCCAAGTTTCAACAACCAAGCTTATTCTATCAGGAGGGTGAGGGTGATTGAGCATGAGGTGTCAATTCTTAGAGTTTGAGATAAAATTTCTTCCGCGTGACACGATTAGAGTTTGGTGTCGGTAGTTTTTGTAACAATTCTACTCGTATTTGACACAATATTATCGACTTTTGACTTTTTCGAATCAGAGACTTTCCAAACAAACCTAATTGTGGAGTTCTAATGAGTTTACAGTCATCACGACTTTAAAACGTGTTGTGTCATAGAAGAGTGATAAATATACATATAGCACTTCACCTTTACCTACTCAGGCGATGTGAGATCGTGACATCCGTGGTCTGCTAGTGCGGTAGCTCGCCTAATGTCTTATACTCGTCCATATCACACGCGCCAACAGATATTTTGTTGGCACACTTCTCACTGGACTCTAACTCTGATATAATTTATAGCACTCCACCCTTACCCGACACAATATTGTTATTTTTTGGCTCTCCTGAACTAGAAATTTCTTAGGGAGAGACTCATCCTAGTACTATTTTCAGTCAAGCACACTTAACTGTGGAGTTCTGATAAATACATGACCTCATCACTTTAAAACGCCTTGTATCATAAAAGGTGATGGACATATATATAGCACCTCATCCCTTACACAATGTTGTTCGATTTGGCTCCCCCGAACCAAAAACTCCCTAGGGGGTCACCCATCCTAGTACTACTTTCAGTTAAGCATGCTTAACTGTAGACAACTCTGATGGGTTCAGAGCCCCTTCCTGGTACTACTCCCAGTTAAGCAGGCAAATCTGATAGGTTTAGAGCCATCAAAACTTTAAAACATATTGTTTCATAGAAGGGTAGTTAAGCAAGCTTAACTTTGGAGTTCTAATGAATTCACGACCATTACGACTTTAAAACACGTTGTGTCATAGAAGGACAGTTAAGCAAGTTTAACTGTGGAGTTCTTATGAGTTCATAACCATCACGACTTTAAAATGCGTTGTGTCATAGAAGGGTGATTAACATACATATAACATTTTACCTTCACCTGCCCAAACGATGTGGGATCGTGACATCCGTAACATGCCAGTATGGTAGCTCGTCCAGTGCCTTGCACCCCGTCCATAGATGTCGTTATAGTTATTTTGTAAAATAACCTAATTTGTGACCCCAAAAGTCAGAAAATTTTAACTTGTTCACCAAAATTTTCAAAATAGTTATTTATTGGGCCCAATAATTATTATTTTTTTGCTTATCCCCCCCCCCCCAAAAAAAAAAAAAAAGAATTTCAAAACATTTATTTATCCATTTATATATACATGTGTATTATATTCATTATATGAATTCAAGAGAGAGAGAGGAAAAAATTACACTAATGTCTACTCATGTTTAGTAAAAATACATTAATTTTTCTTATCAAACATTTTCGTTAAATGATGTTTATAAGAAAGGGAGGCGATATTCGCACTCCGCTTTTCTACGTTTGCACTCCCATCTTAAAAGAAAGGTCACTTTTAACCTTAATTTTATATATGAATGATTACCTTTTTTTCAAAATACTAAATTACCCCTTTCAGATATCCTCTCCCTGTCTCCAATCTTTAATATTTTTGGTTCTTTTGACAGGATCCAAAAACATGATACTCGAAAAAAAAAAATTCAAAAAAAAGTTATCTCTTTTTACAGGATCCAAAAAAAAAGTTATCTATATAGAATAAATTATCTTTTTTGATAAGAATATATATATATTTTTATTTCTATTGAATAAATTATCTCTTTTAACAGGAATCAAAAATTTAAACGTACCTAAGAAAAAGTTATTCTTGTTGAATAAATTATCTCTTTTGGAAGGAATCAAAAATTTGAAAGTACACAAGAAAAAGTTATCCTTGTTGAATAAATTATTTCTTTTGATAGGACCCCAAAAAAAGTATCTAAAAAAATTATTCTCGTTGAATAGATTATCTCTATTAAGAGGACCCAAGAAAAGTTATTTGTATTGAAGAAATTACCTTTTTTGACATTATCAAAAAAAGAAATTATCTCTTTTGGAAGGATCCAATTTTTTTTTTAAAGTTTAAGTTTATAGTATCAAGAGTAGTTGTAGTATTATAAAATAAGGGATGATATATTAATTATTTTAAGGGCCTTCTTGTCATTTTCTTTTAAAGAAAAAGGCAAGTATAGTGCAATTGTAAAAAATGAGAGTGCGAATCGCCTCCCATAAGAAAATATCTAGAATTATGTGACAATCCCATTGACGAATCTTGGAAATACTCGGAATAAGGAAACTAAGATGACAAGAATGCCAATTAACAACAATCATATTTAATCTATTTAATTGTCACTTGTTAGATGACAAATTCTATAATTACTCCTTGTCTAAGTTACTAAAGGATTTTTTTAATTTTGTTTCTAATTATTGTGTTTCATTTAAGTTTGTAAAATTCTGTATAGTTCACACTCTTCTTTTCTTCAGTTACACTCTCATCTTAAAAAAAATGTCGCTTCTAATTTTAACTTTACATGTGAATGATTACTTTTTTTTCAAAATACTAAACTACCCTTTTAGATATTCTCTCTGTCTCTAATCTTTAATGTTTTTGGATTCTTTTGACAGAATAAACAAAAAATTTAAAAAAATACTAAAAAAATAACTCAAAAAAAAAAGAGTTCTCTTTTTACATGACCCAAAAAAAGTTATATATGTTAAATAAATTATCTTTCGACAAAACCAAAAAAAAAAAAAATTCTCTGTCAAATAAATTATCTCTTTTGGTAGGAACCAAAAATTTAAAAGTATCCAAAAAAGAGTTATCATGTTGAATAAATTATATCTTTTGATAGGACTCAAAAACAAAGTACCTAAAAAATTTTTTAAAGTAGAATTAAATTAATAAAAAAAAATGAAATTTAAATTTGAGTTTTTGAAAAGTGAAACTATTTTTCTTTACAAATTTTTTTTTTTACCAGTAACATATTTATTCCGCTTCTTTATTTTTTTTTAGTTGCTTTTTCTCATTCTACCTGCCCCCACCTCACACACAAATTCTTTTTTACCAGTAACATATTGATTCCTCTTCTTTATTTTTCTCTTTTTTAGTTGCTTTTTCTCATTCTACCTGCCCCCACCACACACACACACACAAATTCTTTTTTACCAGTAACATATTGATTCCTCCTTTTATTTTTCTTTTTTCTTTTTAGTTGCTTTTCCTCATTCTATGTGTCCCCCCCACCCCCACCCACACACACACACACACACACACACACACACACACAAGAAATAGAGAGTCAAATTAAGTTTCTGATATCAAGATGGGTGGGAGAAGAAAGGAAATACCTTCCAGAATGCTTAAGAACATATATTATACCATAAAAGAATATGAATAAGACAGTTACTAGAAATGGCTAATCATCTCAGATTATTTTCTGAATTGGTTACGTACTAGTCCTAATTGGGGAAGTATTTTACATGGATAAAAGGCCTTTTGTCATTCCATTTCCGGGTAATTCAGACCTTTTGATATTGTTTTTTTAATTCAAAAAGAGCCTCATTCATTAGAGAGAGAGAGAGGCCATAGGAATAAATGCCAATATATATATATATAGGGTAATGTTACTCAGGCAGAATTCGTAGGCAGAAACATTTATATCCATTGGATGAATGTGTGTTACCACATTCATCCAATGGATATAAATGTTTCTGCCTAAATATTCTACCTGAGTAACATTACCCATATATATATATTCTTAGCATAAATGGCAATATCACTTTTCTTATTATCTTAATCTCAGTGCATATCAATCAGACAACAAACAAAAACCAGTTTCTCACATGGGTTCAGTCATGCTCGTGTCCTCAATATTTTATTCTGTGAAGTCTTTAATTAATAGTATTTATTTATTTTAAAAAAAAACCTTAGTCTATCAACCTGCATAATGTGTGTGTGAGAGAGATAGAGTGAGTGTGTGAGAGAGAGATAGAGTGAGAGGGTGGCCACATCAGAAATGACTTTTAACAGTGAGACATGAAGGGAATCTAAACTTTGTGAAGAGCCCCTGATAAAAAAAAAAGCAGGAAAGGCCCATCCCAACAAAAAGGCCGAATCCAAGTAGTCAGCATACCTATCCTCTCTCATCTCCATTCTTGATGTCCACTTCCAACTTTTTAGCCTTTTCAATGGAAAACACAACTTGACATACATGAAAATATCAAATATAACCTCCTAGTAGGAAAAGGCCACTCAAGAATCAGATGCAAGCAATAATAACATTTAAGTAGAAAACCCTATTTTGCCCTTTCAATATGGAAACAAAACATGGTTTTGGAGGAACCTCTAGTGTCATTTCACTATAGGGTGGTCATGCGTATATTAGTAGCATAAAGAGTTGGGATCCTCTGCTTGACATTATATAACTTGTTGGATGGTTTAGAATAATGTGATTTCGATCATTTATAAACTGTGACGTAATTAAATGTGTTAATTTAATTTTTTATTGTGTAATAACTTATAATTGGCATTGTGACTATCTAATAACTTTTTATTAGTTCACACACATGTGAGTGCGTACAAGCAAGTGCTAAAATACGTTGATGCAATAGCACACCGCGTTTAACGGATCTCAGTTCATACATGTTTTCATATGCATGTGTGCTGTACGTGTTGTACCGCATCAGACGAATCTCATTTCACACACATGTGAGCGTGTGCATGTGCAAAGTGTTGAGTTCCGTCAATACGGTATAACAAATACAGCACGCCGCAGAGGATCCCAGCTCATAGTACAAAAGTATGAACGTGCCCAATCGCTTTCCAAATGACATTATTTCAGAGAAATAAGTAAAAAAAAAATTCCAATTTTACAAATTTTCCACTCTGTCAATGGGAAAGAGGATTAGAGAAGGCACTAGAGAGAGTGGGTGGGTTTTGTGTTGTTATATAGGATAAAGATAAAAATGAAAATCTAGAAAACAAAAGTTGTGGCTGCAAATTGCCCATCAGTTTCTGTACTCCTAATCTGTCTCTCACTCTCTCATGGGTCTTTAAGGTTGACAATTGTCTAAAACTAGAACCCAAAATTTTAGGAAATTAGATTCACCCAAAAACTAGGAAAACATAAGGTAAATTAGTAAGTGCACAGTCCAACCCTCTCCACTTTCTCTTGCTTTTGGCCTGAAATTGATGAAAGATTAATTACAATCCCCTTCTGAATTATGTGTGTATTGTTTCTGTATGTGTCTGTGTGATATAGAGTGTGTGTGTGTGTGTTTAGAATTGGGTTTTGCAAAATTTGGGAGATGTCAGGTGGTGGGTGTAGCATAGTATGGTTTAGGAGAGACTTGAGGGTAGAAGATAACCCAGCACTAGCTGCAGGAGTTAGAGCAGGGACAGTTTTTGCAGTGTTTGTATGGGCGCCTGAAGAAGAAGGGCACTACCATCCTGGGAGGGTCTCAAGGTGGTGGCTCAAGCAGAGTTTGGCCCATCTTGATTCCTCTCTGAGGAGACTTGGAACTACCCTCATCACAAAGAGATCTACTGATAGTGTCTCTTCTCTCCTTGAGGTTGTCAAATCTACTGGGGCTACTCAGCTCTTCTTCAACCACTTATATGGTAAGCCTCATCTCCTTTTAATGTCATGTGGATCATATTGGTTGACCATGGATTATGTTTTTCTGGTTTCTTTGTGCTTCCCCAATTGCCCTAATCCCTTTTTCTATTAGTTTTAGTTGTTTAGTTTAATTCAATTTATTTATTTAATATTATAATTATTAATATTATTTTGTCTGGATATGTGAGCTTTTGGATGTTATATATATATTTTCTTATCTTTTTACTTAATTTAGTCCAAGATTGTTGTTTATGATGCCTTATCGGTTAGAATAAAAATAATATCTACTAAAAAATTAATAAATTGTTAGTTGACAGAATAATAAAATAAATCTTTTTGCATCCTTATTGTTCTTTTTTCTCATTGGTTGACCGATTGCTTCATCATCTACTTATGATTTTGAGGTTAGATTGTATGGTCAATGAACCTCGTATTATATTGGGATTTTAGCATGCTTAATTTACTTTTTTTTTTTAGTTTGTGTGGTATTTGTCCTTCTCTGGGTACTGATATTTAGATTTGTCAGTTTCTCTTGTTATTCAGTCCATTTTTCAATTGATTTCCGGTGTAGTTTAGTTTTCACTGAAAATGAAGCTTTTTTTTTTTTTTTTTTAACTTAATTTTAGGATTCTCATGGATGTTTAGCTGGAAGCCTGGAATTTGTTTCTTATTATGCACAAGCTTCTTCTGCAGGCTCTTGATTGTCCAGTTGATTAGCCTAGGAAACCAGACTCAGTTTTGCAATCTTATATGCCTTGCCTCTGCCTCAATGGGTTAATTAGCATTTTCTTCTCTTCTTTTTAGATCCCTTGTCGCTTGTCAGGGATCACCGGGCAAAGGAGGTCTTAACTGCTCAAGGCATAGCTGTGCGTTCCTTCAACGCAGACTTGCTATACGAACCATGGGACGTTCATGATGAGCAGGGTCAGCCATTCACAACATTTGCCACTTTTTGGGATAGATGCCTTAGTATGCCTTGTGATCCTGAGGCTCCACTTCTACCGCCTAAAAGAATATTCTCAGGTTTGTTTTTTCTTTTTCTTTTTTAGTTTCTTTCCCAGTGTCTTCTTAAACATTCTTTTCAATATTCTTTAAGTTTCTCAGATTTTATTGATATATTTGATCTTATAGAGATTAACTGATGTTTTTATATCAAGGGCTTCCAAGTGGTATCTCCTTCTCCTTCCAAATGAAAAGTTGAGGGTTCATGTCCCAACTGGACTAATGTGCGCGCGTGAGACTTACCTACCAAAAAGAAATGAGGTTTTTTAAGTGTCGCTTTTACTGAAATTGTCAAACCTTGGGAAGTAAGAATATCACATTTGCATGATATTCTGTTCCATGGATTATATCATACTCCTAAGCAATATGGCAAATAATGGTAAACCCTTGATTTTCATAACGAGATCAACTTTTACTTAGGCACACAACTCTAAGATACTGGAATCAAACACGAAATTATGTGCACAGGGCAGCAAGACAAGTGTTGGGAGCACAGAATCCTAAATATGTGAGCACCCAAAACCCTTGAATATGTAGGTGAGTTTTAGTAGAATAACACCCTTGTATATAAAACAGCAAAATCAGTTTTGTTCAACATATATTATGGTTCAAACATAAAAATATCATCAAACATAACTTATGAGCTAATATTTCAGCTGATGGCCTTACTGGAAAAATAATATTTCAACTGATGCAAAATTTGAAAATCAAATATGAATTTTGTGTTTGTTTCCACCTATATTATACCATATCATATGTGTGTGTGCATGTATGTGTGTGTTTGTATGTATATTATATCCCTATTAAAACTGAATTTTATAAATTTTTGTCAAATATAAAATCACTGGGAGCATTGTATATGCTTTCAGAGGCAAAATTGCTGTGACTTCTTCTATTTTTTATAAGAAAGAATTTATTATGATTCTTCTTCTAATTAAAAATGCAAAACAGGGGTTATATAATGTTGAGAGTTTGTTCACTGTAGAATTATATTCTAGATAACAATTGTTTCACTTCTATGAATATTATTGTTTTTTATCTTGCACAAGATACATATCAAATTAGTAAAGTATAATTATTACACTTCTATGAATATTATTGGTTTTTAACTTGCACAAGATACATATCAAATACGTAAAGTTCAAGATCAATTAAACTTTTTTTGAGTGACTATCCTTCATATATTAAGCTCAGACTGAAAGGATCAAAAGGTGTTAGTGAGGTTTGATCATTACTTTGATAATCCAGCAATATGCAGGATAAGTGATGAGCAAGGTTTACGTTTTGTTTGGATTAAAGTCTGTTTTCCCCCCCAATTAATTAAGCTACTTAGCCTGAGGCAAAATCAATATGATGTTGCTAAAGAAGTCCACATCCGTTGTTGCAACCATCATCGATTTGGATATTGGTCAATCAGGTTAATTTCTCACAGTGCTGGCTGGGTTTCTGATTATTATTGATATTCTCCTTCATGAGAATTATAATTTTGGTTTTTCTCAATACATGTAATTTGTACATCGTGATACTTCTGATGAACTGAGAATAGATTTTTTTATCTTTTTTTAATAAAAAAAAGTCAGGTCCCACGTTCCATTGTTTGAATACGTCTTCTTTGTTCTTTGTTATTGATGAAGTCACTGTTATCATTCTTCATATAATTGATGGGAATTTAAAGATCTTCATTATATAAATTATAGTAGATTAACCCCAAGGGGTTGGCTCAAGTGGATAAAGAACTTGGCCCTAGTGCTTAGCAAGCATTAGGTCTAAGGATTAAGTTCTCCTAGGTGCAAACAATTCTTTGGGGGTGGGTGTGTGTACCAACTAGGAAAAGAAACATTATAGTAGATTAAGAAAAAGAAATAGTCATTTAATGCTTCAACAAGTTTCAGTGTGAAAAACTATGTTGTTGTACTCTAGTTTATTATCTGTGTTTACTCATACAAGGCCTTGGTCATAATATTTTCAACAGATACTTTTCTATATTTTTTCGTTCGTTTAAATTTTTGTATGCAATCTATGCTCAAGCATTGGTTCCTTTCTTTTAGGTGATGTGTCTCGATGCCCTTCAGACATTTTGGTTTTCGAAGATGAATCAGAGAAAGGAAGCAATGCACTTCTTGCTCGGGCGTGGTCGCCTGGGTGGAGCAACGCTGACAAGGCATTAACCACCTTCATCAACGGACCATTGATTGAGTATGCTAAGAACCGTAGAAAAGCTGATAGCGCTACAACCTCATTCCTCTCTCCCCATTTACATTTTGGGGAAGTAAGTGTGCGGAAGGTCTTCCATCTCGTTCGCATAAAGCAAGTATTGTGGGCTAATGAAGGGAACAAAGCAGGTGACGAGAGTGTCAACCTGTTCCTCAAGTCTATTGGTCTTCGGGAATATTCAAGATACATAAGTTTTAACCATCCTTACAGCCATGAAAGGCCTCTTCTTGGGCACCTTAAGTTTTTCCCATGGGTAGTAGATGAGAGCTATTTTAAGGCATGGAGGCAAGGTAGGACTGGTTACCCGTTGGTGGATGCTGGCATGAGAGAATTGTGGGCCACTGGTTGGCTACATGATCGGATACGAGTTGTAGTTGCTAGTTTCTTTGTAAAGGTTCTGCAGCTTCCCTGGAGATGGGGGATGAAATATTTCTGGGATACATTGTTAGATGCAGATCTTGAGAGTGATGCTCTTGGTTGGCAGTATATATCTGGTACACTCCCTGATGGTCGTGAGTTTGACCGCATAGACAATCCACAGGTATATATGAAATCTGGTGCAATTTGGTTAACCTAATGGTCAAGTTTCTAACTGTTCCCTTAACTTGTGGATATACGCATCCAGATTATGAAAATCACAGTGATTGAAGTCTATTTAATGTGTCATTTGTTAATTTTTTTTAACATAAGTAAGTACGCTTTGATGACCAGCCTATTAATTAAGCGAGGCTTTTCTAAGTGTTATCTGCTCAGGATGCCTAGAGCCACACAATGAGTGGTTTCCAACCACACAAAAAGGTTGTTGGCAGATAGGAAAAGCCAAGATCCGAACTTGAAGTCCCAAGGAGTCTCTGTTCATCCTCGTTCAAGGCAGGACACATTTGTCCCCAATGTTACAGTTAGGGATGGCAACGGGTCGGTTATGGGGCGGGGATCCCAATCCCCATCCCCATAACCGTTTGATTTTGGAAACCCCATAACTGGTTATAAATTCTCCCCTTCACTCCATCCCCACCCCAAAACCGACCTAACCCACCCCGCCCCAAACCGCCCCGCTCCATAACCGTTTAAAACTCATTTGATTCATAAATTTTCAACATTCTCCAAACATTAACATTCTACCCTTTCCAAAATTTCCTTATTTATTTTTGTTGTCCTTGCTTAAAACAAAGGATTACACAACTTCCAACAAAACCAAATATTTTGAAATTTAACATTTTTTAAAGTATATATACACATAAGTAATATAATATAAACAATTAAGTGTAATATACTTGGGGCGGGTTTTAAATGGGGTGGGGCGACCTTGCCCCGCCTCCACCCCGAAACCGACCGGGTTTTCAATAACAAAACCCATTCACGTCCCATTTAAATAAACGGATTCCCAAACCCGCTTTAAATGGGGCTGGGCTGGGTGGGTCCCTGCCGAGTTGGGGATTTTTGCCACCCCTAGTTACAGTGGCTCTAGCTAAGGTTGCCAGTGGTCTAGATAAGACTCAGGACTCTATCCTGTTGAATGAGGCTTGCTGGCAGCATTAGTGAGTCAATTCATTGAAAGCCATAATGCAAACACTAAATAAGTAGTGCATTAGACATCAATAAATAACTCTTGTATCAACTTGGCTCTTTTTATCTCCCACTTCTCTCCTACAATGTTGCCTTTCCAGTTTAGGTAGATGATTCAAGTGAAAGCACTTGTTGCCCATACCAAGAATTTACATACTTGTACATGTTTGTGGACCTCTGCACTTACCCTTCTGAATGCTAATATAAATCGGAAGCTAAAGAGCGTACCTCAGATTATACGCCACTTCTCTACTATGACTAGCAAGTACAATCAAACACCGTGTGGCAAACAATTAGTAGTTGCTAAAGGTATTGTGAGTGGATTGGAGGTGGCTGCTACTGCTATAGTCGTACTTCATCTACATAAAACCTGCACAGTTTTCTGCAACTGCTGGAACTTACTGTGTCGGGGGTTTTCAGATGGACCATGAGTTTGACACACCAGTTAGTATGTTTCTGTATTACTATTTTGGTGTCCTCATGGAAGCTCATCTAATGTTTTTCCCCCACAACCAACAGCCCTAAACTAGGGAAAAAAAATAAGAAACAGCCCTAAATAAAGAACCTTATGGAGGAAAATCTAGAGATTGTATTGCAAACCTTGTTCAAGTTCTCCTATATATGAAATCATTCTCTGCAGCGTGTTACTGCTGCTTATAAGTGATCTTTGAATCCCAAAGAATAAAGAAAAATAAAGTTCGGATACATTTGTTTTACTACTTCACGAAGTGATTTTCTTTAACTCGTGGGGTTAATGACTTGCTTCTATATAGACAATAAACTTTCATATTTACTTATTGTTGTTTGCAGTTTGAAGGTTACAAATTTGACCCCAATGGAGAATATGTACGGAGGTGGCTTCCTGAACTTGCTAGACTGCCTACTGAGTGGATACACCACCCTTGGAATGCACCAGAATCTGTGCTTCACGCTGCTGGAATTGAATTAGGGTCCAATTATCCTCTTCCCATTGTAGATATAGGTGCAGCAAAAACAAGGTTGCAAGAAGCACTTTCAGAGATGTGGCAGCAGGAAGCAGCTTCAAGAGCTGCAATTGAGAATGGAACTGAAGAAGGGCTTGGAGACTCATCTGAATCAGCACCCATTGCGTTTCCTCAAGACATACAAATGGAGGTGGATAACGAACCAGTGAGGAACAATCTTACTGCTGCAATCAGACGCTATGAGGATCAGATGGTCCCAAGCATGACATCTTCTTTTGTAAGGGTTGATGAAGAAGAACGCTCTTTGGATCTCCAAAATTCAGCAGAAGAGAGCAGAGCAGAAGTGCCAATGAATGTTAACACAAATCAAGAACCAAGAAGAGTAGCATTAAACCAAGGGGTTATGCGAACAGTTCGAAACAACACCACTCTGCCACAGTTTCATATCACAACAGGGCAACGAAATGCTGAAGATTCCGCTACGGAATCTTCAAGTAGTAGTGGTCGGAGAGAAAGGGATGGGGGTGTAGTGCCAGTATGGTCCCCCTCGCCTCCAAGTTACTCTGAGCAGTTTGTTGGTGAAGAAAATGGAACTGGTTCATCTTACTTGCAGAGGCATCCTCAGTCTCACCAACTAGTAAACTGGAGGCGACTTTCTCAAACAGGGTATGCAAACAATGGCTTATCGAAGTCCCTTGCCAACAATGTATTGAGACTGAAATCATAGTATGAATACTTGTATTAATATATTTGAAAGAATTCCTAGTGTTCTTAATCTTTTGTTTGCTAACAGGTAAACTCCTTTACATGACAAGACAACAAGCTGGGAGGTGGAGAATGTGATGTAGCCTAATCTATGGCAATTGGGATTGTCACCTCATGTACATCTTTATCCACCCTTGCTCCTCTCCGCAGCCAGTCTGACCTGGCCAACGGTTAACCTCTGTCGTGTGTGAGATTTCAAATTGGTGCAAGCAGCTCATCCACAACTTTTCATGTCCTGTTGTACAATATTTGTAGCTCTGCTGTATAGTTATTGTTGTTTACATAAGTGGATAGAAGAGTCATAATAGGGATGTTCATGCAATTCTCAAATAAACCCAGGTTTGTGCTTTTTATGGATGATGCTCTCATAACTCGTTTGCCCAAGGTGGACGCTAAGCAGCCAGAGAATGATATTTCAGTCCATGTTTATGTTATTTATCCATCTTTTTCCCCTTAATTTTATCGTCATCAGCGGTTGCCATGGGCTTAAAGAAGTTTGTTTTATTCGGCTAAACAGGTATCAGAACTTGCAACTTAACCTTTAACTTTTCATATGTATTGTTTCAGTGACCTGTGAAAGTGAGTATTTCAGTGGCACATGTACTGGAAATTTTATTGATGAGACACTAAAGAAACACATGCTCACAGAAACTGAGAGAATACATCCAAATTGGTATGGTAGTTCTATATCTTTTTTTACAGGTCCCTTGCCAATTTAAACTGCAACAAGAAATTGGAACTTTTTTTTTTCACTCAACATTTCTTGTTTGCTGAATTCTTGAGTGAAATCCAATTAGGCATCATTATGCATTTCTGCCAACACTTTCCTGAGTTCTGATTAACTTCCCACTTGGAAGGAATTTTCTCTATGGTAGAGAATCAAGGTATAGTTCATTGTTTATGCTTTTGGTGCTTTTGTTCGAATTATCCGGCTCAGGTAATCGAAGAAGACTGTATGTCAAGGTTGCAGCCATGGCTCCTATTACAGGGGCTGCGACGAACACCCACAGATTTTTGTAAACACCAGAAACTACAGCAGGGCCTATACTCCTTGCAGGATTCATTGAAGCTCCGGTGACTGGCCTGCAGAATGAAATTTAGTCAACATATATATATATATGTACACACACAAACACACACTTTCTCCATCTGGGGCTGAACAAATTGGAGCAAACTTAGATGAATATGGTGGGAATTCACTTACCCTGCAATGATGACATTGAGTAACACTGTAGCTCCTATTGCAACTCCAGAAAGCGCTTTGTTCTGTTTGATCAGTTAAAGTTGGAAGTCAGTAGTATTTCTGAGTGTTTCAACAAGGGTTGAAGTATAGAAAATAGAGTTCAGATCAATACTAACTCTTCAATTTTTTTATTTTATTTTTTCTAATTTGAAAGTTAATATGGTAAAATGGTAGAACTGAAAGTTTAGACATCTGTATTGACCGTTATAAGAAACTGCTGCGAATGAGGAACATGATCATACCGCTCTGTGATCAGTGGCTACGCCCCATATGGTGAACATCAGAGTGAAAGAGATTATGAATTCCCATGCAAGAGCTTGAAGATCACTAGTTGCAGCAGAGTACTGAGTTACCGTTGGGCGTATATCATCTTGGTCACTGAACAATACTCTAAGAGTGAGGCATGCAAGTGTTGATCCCAACAACTGGGACACAACATACATTGGCACCTGCAGGACAATTCCAGGTACATTTTAATGGACAACAAAATAGCACACAGAGAGTTGTATATCTATGCGCGCGCGCACACACACACATACACACACACACACACACACACATATATATATCTTACATGTATTAATGGAAGTCTGCGGGCAGAAGCAAAGGCAATAGTGACCGCAGGATTAAAATGGGCACCTGAGATGTGTCCAAGTGCATATATCATTGCCATCAAAACTAGACCCCAGACCATTGCTATGCCCACAATTGTTAGTGTCCTCTCTCTATCAACAAGAGCAGCCCCACAACCTGCAAATATAAGAATGTACGTGCCCACGAGCTCTGCAACAATCTGCTCACACGAGAACAAGTACACATTTTTGTCAGCAGATCAGAACAATTATAGCCATGACCAATGGGCATCAGCCCAGATGGTCTGATCTCTCATCTTCAAAGGGGAGTTTGGTATTCAACTCTGCATGTTTGCTTGAACTTTCAAATATATATATATATACATATATTGCCATAATATCGTATTCTAAAGCAATGATAACCCACTGATACTACCTTCTGGAAGTTAGATGGAGAACCAGTACCCATGTTGGAGGGATGTATAGGCTTCAATTGCTCCATAATGGAGATTACATTAGGCAAATTATGTTTAGGGGAAATAATGCTAAAATCAGCTGAAGGTGTTTCTGCCATTACAGCACTTAAAAGCAAAGAAGAATTGAAGTGGTCACCTCTTGCTATATCTTTATATATATATATATATATAATACACACACACACACACACACATACCTGATGTTTGCTTTTGAGAAGAAATTTTTTAATCTTTTTTCAATTCTGATTTTGAATTGTAAGCTCTGTTATTGGTGTAACACAAATAATTTATTGGGGACTTGACAAACATGAAGTTACAAAGTTCATAAACTTGGAAGATCCTTTAGCCATTATACAATCATCTAATGGCATCAAATTAAAGTGTTTCTACTATACTAGAATCTAATATTGGAGTACCATTTGTCACTTGATTAAAGTGTTTCTACTATACTAGAATCTAATATTGGAGTACCATTTGTCACTTGGGAAGGTATGTACTACCAAGTACAAAGAAAGACCTAACTTCTGATATAAATTAATCCCATTTGAGGTTTAAAGTATTAGAAACAAATAACTAGTGATTGTCTTTACATTGTTGCCGCTAGTTGATGGCTCATACAAGTAACTAGAAGATTACAGATCAACATCAAAGGAAAAAGAAAGGAGGAAAATGATAATGAGAAAGAAAAGAAAATACCTGGTGAAAAAAACAAGTAGAAAATGTCTATTCTGTGTAGATATGATGGCATCTTTACTATGTTTTATTCCATGACAAGGAACCAAACACCTCTAAAATGGTTGAATGCACTTAATGTCTGGTTTAAGACCTCTTCTTGGTTGGTTTTGTAACTAGAGCATGTCTCTTCTGGTTCACAAAGACTTCTGGGCATGGAGTTAGTAACTAGTCCTGCTGTAAACAGACAAGTATATATGACTGTCGAGGACGGAATTTTGTTTCAGTTTGGGTCACGTTGCGATACAATTTTGACCCGAAAATGGGCTTTGTGTGAGTTTTGGCCCATTTTTTAAATGTGAGCCGTGAATTTAGAACTCTCTTGTAACACAGTATATAAGGGTAGGGCTGCACACGGTTCGGTTCCTGGAGGAATCGGAACCGGAACCGGAACCGTCCCAACGGTTCTCTGTTTTTTAGAACCAGAACCAGAACCGTTGGGAGGTGGAACTGAACCGAACCGTAGCCAATGGTTCGGTTCAATTCCGAACCGCGATTCTCTGAGTTTTTTTTTTTCTTTCAATTTTACAATCTAATATATTGAATCATTATATAATATAATACAATATTATTGATAATAAATGTAGTTTAACCATATATGTTTGGTGTTTGTATAATATTATCATAATATTATAATAGTAAATTAGTAATAAGACTAATAACTAATATAATTATATAACTAATTTAATTTAACGGTTCCGGATCGGTTCCGGTTCCGGTTCTTTGGAACCGTCACCTACGGTTCAATTCGGTTCTGCTAGGCCTGGAACCGGAACCGTGTTCAACGGTTCCTTGAAAAATGGAATCGGAATTGGAATCGTACCGACGGTTCGGTTCGGTTCAGATATGGTTCCATACGGTTCCGGATCCTACGATTCTTTGTGCAGCCCTATATAAGGGTGTTTAGGATTTGGAATGTGTGATGAAAGAACACCAAGAGAGAAAAGGTTTCATCATGAATGTAGGTTTTACGCCAAATCACGTACTACGTAAATCTCTGTGTTCTTTGTGTGATTTGCATTTTCTATTGACGTTTTGATTGTATTCTTGGTTCGTGATATTTGTCGCAACAATGACACCCAAAACAATCCTCAGTGAAATGACTTTTATCTTTCTTTGCCATTGCAGTCAACTTGCTTCTTGATTCACTGTATCATTTTAGGTTTGATGCATTAATTTGTTTCACACTTTTAACTAAACCATAATGGAAGGACTCACTTCTTGGTAAGAACAGTTCCTCCAACATCCTAATTTACTGCAAGTAGATATCAATTTAAGAGTCACTACAGTTTGTAGAAACCTTGACACGAACATAATATGATTATTAAATGGATAACACGACACGAATATAACACGTTTAGCTGATCGAGTCATGTATAACATAATCACGACATTGTTATCAACTAAACGTGTCATACAAGTAATTGAATTGTAAACGTCACAATACTACATGATTAATTAGTAGGTCAATCCGTGTCGACACGAATACGAATAACTTAAATCTAAACCCATTTATTCCATGTTGTGTTTACGTGTTGTGTCAGATATTGTCACTCCTAGTTGGTCCAGGCACTTTTTAACACAAAATTGATAATTTAATTTAGATTCTCTGCAGTACGACATCGTGTTGAAAGATTTTTAAACATAATTAAATAGATTTTTCACACATTAAGGGCCCGTTTGGTAACCGTTTATATTTAGTATTTATTGTTTAAGTGTTTATATAAACAGTGTTTATATTACGATTTTGTTTATCCATAAACATGAGTGTTGTTTGATAACGGAAAAACGTTTAGCTTATTTTAAAAATCATAAACAGAAAAACATGTTTGTTAAACTTAAATTTTTTTTTTTTTTTTAAAAAAAAAAATCAACACAATAAACTGCATAAAAAGTCAAGTTTATGCTATAACAAATCTATACAGCAATAACAGAGAAAATAATATACATAAAAAATAAACAAATAATATTGGGTTACATATATATCTACACACTGTAAATTATACTGTAAAATTAGAATTACCCACAACCCAGAAAGTCCCAACAAGTAGGGGGATGCACACGATTTGGTTCTTTATGGTTAGTGGAACAACTGAAATCAGAAACGTTCTCAACGGTTCCTTAATTTTGAAACCGGAATAAATGAGTTCGGTTCAATTCGATTATTATAAATATTACAATGATTTTATATATATATATATATATTCAACTGTTCCGGTTTCAAGGATTGAAACCGAAATCGTAGTGAACGATCGGTTCAACTAAAATTGTTTATGGTTTCACCGGTTCTTTGTGTACCTCCTACCAAAAAGACAAAATATATAGAACTATGAAAAAATTGAAAGTTTTTCAATTTGTATGGAGTGAGAAGAGGGATTTGGAGGGCATACTCTTGCTCTTGAACTTCTCATGCTAATACTGTCTTTTTCATTTTTTTATTTTTATTTTTGTTTCAACACTGAAAATGAATGAATGACATGAGTACAAAATATCATTCTTGTTTTTTTAACAAAGAGATGATTGAGACTTCTTTTTTTATTTTCCTCAATAAGGTTTTTTTCTTTTTTTTAGCATGTGTGTCCCTAAGTAACTATTTCTTATTATCAAGTATATTAGTAATTATGTTCACATTTGATAATTCTAATATTTTTATCATTGTATCAAACAATAACCTTTTATAATTTTTTTTTCTTTTCATTTTCTCAATTTTAGTTTCAATTTTTAATTAAAATAATATAATCACCATGTTAGATAAAAAAAGAATTTTTTTTAATAAACATAAACAATAAATATCATTTTAATGTTTAAGATTTGAAGGCTTAGGAACAGTGCTGTTTTAAAAGCGTTTTGAAAATTTATAAACAAAACAAAAATTAACAAACATGTTTATCCTAAAAATTTGTTTTTATAAATAATAAACACTAAAGATAAACGGTTACCAAACAGGCCCTAAATCTACTTATTTCAAGTAAATTTAATGTATTAAAAAAAATATTTAATGTGTAAAAAAAATATTTAATGAAAAATTCGATTTAAATAAGTAAAAAAACAAATTTAACATGGTGAAAAATTACAACATCACCGATTCACCACAGCATAAAATCATTACAGGATTGGATTCGGGTCTTACAGAGGTAACCTCTGAAAGTTCATATATCAGACAAAGTGTTAGTTGTGACGTGAACTTTTTGACAGAATTCGATGCCTGAGTCCTCTTTCTAGCTACAAATAATTGCAGAATGCCAATGACATTGATTGGAAATGACAGACAGGGCCACTATGTGAGCTCCTAATTTTAATTTTATAAATAATAATAATAATAATAATAATGGAGAGATCACATTGAATAATGACGCTATGTACGTGTTTGGCCTTTGTTTTATTTTAAAAAAGAAAGCTTTTTTAAATATTTTATATATAAATATAGAGAGGTTATACACGCAGACAAAATTGTGACACATGAGGAGAATTATAATGGAATTTAATCCTTTGATTGCAACTCTCATCTTCTTAACCAAATCAGCACCTATAACCTAAAAGCAGAAGCAAATTGAAATTACCAATAAATAAAAAAAGAGTAAAAAATGAGTTTAATTACATGTTAGAAACAAGTTAAAGATGAAGAAGTTGATTTATTAACAATTGGAGACATTTGAAAAAGGTCATTACAAATACATCCTAATACATGATGGTAGACACTCACGCCGTGAAAGTCTACGTGTCAATACGCATTCCACACATTCTATATGGTCCTATTTTATTGAATCAAGTGATTTTTTAGTGCATGGGCTCATCTTTGGGCCGGTTGAAGTCGGTCCATCGCTATCATTTTCACATCTTTTCTACTATCAAATTCTTTTTTCTCTAACAAGAAGTGTTTACTAAGGATGAAATCGGACGGGGACCCAACCGTTTAGGAAAGCTCTTTTTATTTCCATTTCAAATTGTTTATTAAATGAGATGGGATAGGACGGGACGGACGGGTTTTCTTCCTTCTTTTTTAACTTTTTTTTTTTAGAGAGTAGTTTTATAATTGTATTCTTTTTTAGTTTTTATACTCTTATGTGATAAGATTTTTAATAATTTACATATTCACCACTAATAAGATTTGAACAAGTAAATGTTATATATACAATTATATAAGACTAATTTTGTATGTGTATAATATATATAAGGATAATATGGTAAATATAAAATATAAATGGGACATGGAGGTCTATCCCATCCCCGCCCAGCAACAATTGTCATCCCTAGTGATTACACCAAAGTGTTTTTGCATTTGTGGTAGACGTTTGAGTTTATTCTTTTATTCATTCGGCCACCCGCACAATCCTGGTTACCACTAAAACATTCAAAGTGTTAATTTAATACCATCAAAATGTTGGAATAATTTAAATTTTGGGATAAGTTATGGTGACATTTGTCAATTTTATTAAAATTAAAGTTATTTTTATCTGAAAATAACAATGACCTCCCTTGTCCAACGTAGTTTCATTACAAAATTCTTCTCATATTTCGGTTAACATTGGTTAACAACAACCGTTTTTTTTTTAAGTCACCAATTTGAAATTCCACAAAACATCAATTTTACCATTCTAAATTGTTTTATATAATAAAAATCATCCGGATTTCATAAGCAAAATAGTAAGGTTGATTTTTTTTTGTTTTTGATAGGCCTTACAATGCATTTGGATAACTAGAAGGGAAAAAAAACGAGATGATAGCTTTCATTAGGAAAGAAAAAAAAAACAGGGGATTGTGTTTAACCACTCCTCTTATTTGGATAATTGAGAGAAAATATGAGAATAATTTACCTTGATATTCTGTGATGTTTGATCCAGTGGTTCAAAATGCACCACATCAGCTCATCGTTCATCAAGTAACATTATTTTATTTTTTTTTAAAAATCAAAATAAAAGTTTAGTATGGTTGAGAATGCTCCACATCAGCTCATCTTCCATCAAGTAACACCATTCTATTTTGAAAAAAATCAAAATGTTTTTTTAATCTAGAATTAAAGATTATTCACGAAATAAAGAAGAAAAAAAAGGCAAAGGTCAGAACCTTGATCCTAGACTCGTCTTTCCTCCTTTTCTTTCAATTCGCTCAATCCAAACAAACCTTTCTTCTCTCTCCAATTTGCTCACTCCAAACAGAACCTTGATAGGGTGTTATGCTGTGTTTGGTATAACAATAGACCAGAAGAAAAAAGAGTTACTTTAGTTACGAGGGAGAAAGAAAATAAAGGAAATGACTGTGTTAACCTCTCTTTAATTCCCAGCCAAACATAAAAAATTCCTCAATAGTCAATACCAAACGGGGGCTTAATTTTTAGGGTTTACTTGTTCCGAGTGGATTCTATAAATGTGTGTGCCACACAACAACCATCTACGCCACCTTCAGACTCTCTCACATCCTCTCAGAGGAGCGCCGAGCAACTTAGGACTTTTACCTCATATTTCGTTTTGTTTAAAGACACGATTCTGATAACACAGTCTTGCTATGTGTATGTATATCTATATGTTTATGTCTTATCAGACATGATTTGGTAGTGTAGCGATATATATATTTATATGTATGTATATGTATATGTATATGTGAGTATATTGCCTCTCCTTTCGGCTACAAGGGCATAGATCTGATGATCAATTTCTTGATGGCTTTGTTCTTGAGGCATATATTTAAACTCTCCAAAGTTTTAAGGGGTTAATTTGTAAGCCAGAGTTGGAGTTCTTGCTTCTCTGGTTTCCCCTTTTTTGGTACATTGCTAATGAAAGATTATTTTGCTTTTTCCCACAATGACATTGTGCTCTGTTTGGCTACTTAAGAGTTCAATCTACAAGAATATTCAAAATTTAATATCTAATTAGAGTTGTTGGTATGTCTATTCTTAAGTTCTAATCTTAGAACTCCAATTTTTTTGATCATTTGTCATGGATATGCAGTTCAATGTTTAATCTTTGACACCATCATTGCATTTAGTTGAATTCATCACAAACTTTAAATTTAATCACAATGAATCATTGATCAATGGGTGGGCATGGAGATACTTATTATAACAAAATTTAGCTTCATAAAACATGTTTGTATTGCCAAGGTAGCAATATTTTGGGCAAAATGTGTTTAGAGGATCACATTGCCACTTCTTCATATGCAATGCAATTCCCTATTTTCATGAAACAATTTTGCTTCATGTTTTACTTTGTGCTTGCTTTTACTTTGGTACAAAGAACTCCTCATTTTTGTATGGATCAAGGCTTTATTATATAAATATAATTATAAAAAATATTCATTTTTCTCTGAGATTAATTGTTTGGTTTTTATCAAAGTTAAATAAACAATCATGTACTCCTTGCTTTTTTGAGTTCTAGATTGAAGCAAATAATAAAGTACTTGGTGATCTTTAGTAAGAAAAAAAAAGACTACACTTTGAATAAAATATATAATGTGCAAGAGATTAACTTGGCTGGTTGTTTATTCTGAACAATTCTTTACATTTGACATACCTTTTGTGAAGAATTGCTAGCTTGGCCATGGAAGCTAACTGTTTGTTTGCAGGAGTTCAAATACAATAAGGATGACTCAATGTTAATATATATGTGTGTGTGTGTAATCAGACTAAAAGCCCTTGCAAAGATCACATTGAGTGGGTACAAAAGACAGTCTCCTTCTCACGATCATGAACAACCAAGTTCTGCTGCTGCTGTGACATTAAACCCGAACCTGCCATAGCCAAACACACCAACCCCATGTTCTCATTAACTATCATATAATTCTCCTCTTGTAGTTCCAAATCTAACCCCTAACATGTTTGGTCCACGCCCTAGTTCCACTAGTTCTGCACCTTGACCTATCTAACCTTGTGCCTTATTTTAGGTTTTGCTTCCATTCGATATATAATTAGGTTTTGCTTTCCTAGAAGAGGATTCATAAAAGATAAAGAGTACGTCATGAATTGTTATCATTATTGGAAGGGTGAATAGCATGGAGACGATTCATTGATCAATGATTATTGGATTTGTTGAGACAAGGGTCAAACATAGGGATGGCAATGGGGCAGAGGTCCTCGTCCCGTTTCCATAACTGTATAATCGTTTCAAGACCGGTTATAAATTCTCTCTTCATCCCATAAATGCGCTACCCCCACTTTGTTTGAAACCGTCCCATAACTGGTTATCTCTCATTTAATTTCTTAAATAATAATTATTAAGAAGAGATTCAGGCAAAAAATAATTAAGGGAATAAAGTTTTTGCACATTTATATGGCCACATAGATGGATGGTTATACATCCGAAGAAAATGAATTTTTTTAATAAATAATAGACTTTTAGTCTTCAAATTTTGATTTACACTTTATGAAGTCCCCATCCTTTTTTCAAGTTTAATATAAAAAATGAGAAGAATGTAACTAAGAAGTCAAGCATGGCTAATTAGCTATGTGGTCGTCCATTACCAAGAAGTCAAAAACGTTTTTAGGACTCTTAAATAATTTATTCATATGAACACGCATATACATAAACAAAGGAATAACAAAGGAAGTGAAAAATTGAATCAATCAATTGTTTAAGATTACAAAGGTGGATGAGAGGGAGAAGGACAGAGCAGAATTATAGAAGACATGTATCTTGAGATAACAAAGAATGGAATTTGTAAGGACCGAAATATTTTGACCGGTTCCGGGTGATTTTGGACCGGACCGATTTTTTTTCGAATAAATTAAAATTCGAAAATATGTCATAAATATATATATATGGAATTATATATATATTTATATGAAGTTGGAGGATATAGATATATATATATATAGGAATATATGTATATATGCACATGGTGGGTCTATATGTAATTATAGACAAGTAAAGAGGGACTTTTATAATTATATAAGTTAGTATGGGAAAATACATGGAATACATGTATTTGGTGTAGGGTGTGGTATATTATATGTGTATATAATACATATATGTGATATGTGGACCAAAGAAAAGAAAAGAAAAGAGAAAAGAAGAAAAGAGGAAAGAAAGAAAAGGAAAAAGAAAAGAAAAGAAGAAGGAGAGAGAATCGGGGAGAGAGAAAACCGAGAAGAGAGAGAGACCGGGGGAAGGAAAGGCCGCCGATCCGACGCCGACGGTGGCCATGGCTGTCGATCGCGAACGGCGGAGCTCCGGCCTGGACGACGGTGGCGGCTGGCTCGCGGGGTGGCTCGGTTCGGCTGGGCTGTTCGCGAAGACGGTCCGACGGATGCTCGCAGCTTCAGGCGATTCTCGGTGGGTTCTCCTCGGCTATTTCTGGTGGAGTTGGTGCCGGGAGTGACTGTAGGTGGTTCGATCTCGGGGTTGAGCTCGGCTGGGGAAGATGGTGGTAGTCCCACGGACTGAGGTCCTTCTTGGCTTGGGTCGAATGGGTTTTCGGATGGATCTGATGTGGGTTGGGCTTCGGTTGCTCACGGTGGGTCTGGACTTTTATGGCTGTTCGAACAGCTTATCGGGGTGGTTCACGGCGGCAGTGGACGGTTCTCTTGGCCGTAATTGCTGGGGATTTTGGGTGGTGTTTGGCTCGGGTGTAGCGGTGTTCGATGGTGGATGATTGGGTTGAGCCGTGGGTTGCTTGCTGCCACGGTTTCAGCTGGCCATTCTAGGTGGATTGAATGGTGGTTCACGACTGGGCAGCGGGCTGTGGAGGTGAGTCGCAGCTATGGCGGACAGCCATGGTGGTTTCAGTTAGCCTTTGGTGGTAGTTTGACTCTGTTGTGGATGTGTTTTCGGTAGTGGGTTCAGACGGTTATATGAGGCTGTTTGGATGATGATGCGGGTTGAGACATCGTGGATTGAGAGGTTTGGGCTTGACACGGGACTTGACCGAGCAAGGAAATGGACAGCTTGGCAGGCACAGACCGGTTGAGAGCGGGACTTAAGGCAAGTTGATTCTTGCCTCTATCTCTTACGTATATTTTATTTACGTTGAGTAATTTACATATGTCCTAATTTGATCATATGTGATAGGTGTATATACATGTATATATAGGTGCTTATATATATGTGGGTATAGGTGGGTGTTGTACATACATGGGATGTGAGAGGACATATATATGCGTGTGTATATATATATGTATGTGCGGGTTTGGGAAGTGATAACAAGTTAGATTTATCGCCTATTTGCATTGTAATATGCGTGTATGTATAGATTAAAGTCTATGAAAAGTATGCTAAATAATACCTGTTTAGCTGTGTGTTGTCTTGTATGCATATGTGACTTTTATGCATGATGTTCAATATATATACGTGATTATATATATGGGTGCAGTGGTAGAAATGCATGCTAAGTAGCAATATAACTTTTGGCGGGCATTTGCAAAGCATGATTATGATATGCTAGGTGTTCTCTATGTTTTTAATACATATGTAGGTGACGTAATATGTATTTGTTTATATATTGTGAGTGGAATGTATGTAATTACTTGTGGTAAATGCATGCATTGAATGAAGCATGATGTTATTTATGCTAGTGTATGTGCATATGTAATGTATATGCATGATTTGACATATACGTGATTATATGTGGGCTTATGTGAGTTAAAGGTATACTGTCTTTATATATCGAATGTATGCATTGGTCATAGCATGATAAAAATGTGCTAAGTTGGAGTTGTTTGCATATATGAGGTATTATGCAGGTTTTGAACATATATGTGCTATATGTGTTGGAATGTGATGAAAAGCATGCTAGATGCTTCTTTTTAGTATTCATAAGCATGGGTTGATGCATGAAAACATTATGCTGTGTATATATGCATCCATATTGCATGTATAGGAGGGAAATGACACATATATGGTTATAGGTGGGTTTATGTGGAGATGAAATGCATGCTATGTACTTTTAACTAGCTTAGGCATTGTGAGGCATGAACATTGAAATGTTTAGTTATTATATGTTCGAAATGCATATATGGGCCCGTTGTGAGGAGACGGGGAAGAGTGGTTGAGTTGCCTAGAGTAGGTCAATACTCGGTGAGGGCGTTGGAGTGGTTGAGTCACCTTGGAGTAGAGAATACTCGGTGACAAAATTCTAAAATTTATCTAATCACCTCGGAGTAGAGCATACTCGGTGATGGTTCAATCACCTCGGAGTAGAGAATACTCGGTGACGAATTCGAAAATGATCTAATCACCTCGGAGTAGAGAATACTCGGTGACATATTTTGAAGCGGTCCGATCACCTCGGAGTAGAGAATACTCGGTGGCGGATTCGACAGCGGTTCAATCACCTCGGAGTAGAGAATACTCGGTGATGGGTTCCGCAATTGTGTGGGAAGTGTCTCGGTCACATGATTGGTTAAGAATCATGTTAGGATATCGGGTTGAGTCCGAGAGAGAGACAAGTGTGTGAGATTGCTTACATTATCCATTGTGAGGCATGCTACGTGTTAAACGCATTCATATATATGCGTTGCTTGTGACAGAACATGATATATGTTGGATATCTTTTGCTTTTGAGCATGTTATATGGTTTAAATGCATCTTCATTGCATTTGAGATTGCTACTTGATGAGTAGGAGACGTGATGATTGATTTACATTGTTTTATGTAAATAGACATATATGTTCTTTATACATATTGGTGCTGAATGTTTACTACTTTCAAGCATGTTGCAAATGATTTCAAAAATCATGTGTTGTGGATTTTGTATGTTCATATGTGCTAGAGTAGTCATATACATCATTGGTTCATGCATGCTAGGTGGGGCATGGTCTCAAGTATTGTGATATATTTGAGTGCATGTATATTTTTGAGAATATGTGAGGATCGACCTGCTGCAGCGGCGATAGTATGGTTCTACATACCTTGTTGGGCCTTTGAGCTCACCCCCTCCCAGGTTTTGCAGGTATTGCTGGTTTTGGAGTTAGTTAGGGGACTGACAGCACCGGTTGCAGAGGTAGTATCTAGATTCCTTAGAACCTAGTGTATATCCAGGATATTGGACAGATAGATGCTTTACATTTGGATTAAATGTATAAAGCGATTTATATTGATTCAGTTCCTTCAAATGTATTTATTTATGTGATGTATGTATTTAATACGGATATTCAAGGACTGAGGCATGTATATTTATGATTGTTTATGCATGTTGTAGAAATATTGGGGGGACACGGGCCCAGAAGTGTCCATATTTATTGTTAGATATAAATGCTGGGGGGGACACGTGCCCAGAAGTGTCCATATGAATTGTAAAGCAGGTGTAGTATGCCAGGAGCTGATTATTTAGAATGGGTCATGCCCGATTTTTGTAAAAATAATAAGAAATTGAATTGTATGATCAGGTGGAGGTTATGTCGTGAGGGTGATCTCACGGGGTTCCACCTCGGTTTTCCGGGCCTCGGGAATCGGGGCGTGACAACATGGTATCAGAGCATGATACTTTATAAAGGGTCCATTGGGACTAATGGGCGGGTTAACCTCTGATTTTCCGGGAGTCGGGGATCGGGGCGTTACAGAATCTTTGGTAGATGAGACTCCAGAGTGAGAGCATGAGACAATTGAAAACTAGGAGAAAGGAAGTTAGATTAGGGTTTTTATTGAAATATATATATATACACATAGGTAATATAATACACTGTAACACAAGAGTAGAATAAATGGGACGGGGCTACCTTACCCTGACCCTATTTTAAAACCAATCGGGTTTTTAATAACAAAATTCATTTTTGTCCCATTTAAATAAATGGTTTCCCAAATTCACTTTAAATGGGGGCAGGTCCCTGTGGGGTTAAAATTTTTTGCCATCCCTAGTCAAACTCAAACATTAGTAGGGGTTTGAGGTAAATCAACTCCCTAAGAATTGAACCTAGTGTTATATTCCACAATCAAGTGAATTGAATTGTTTTATGCTTAGGTTATATCCCACACTAAGATTAAGCGAATGTTTGGCAACATACATTGACATTCCTTGAAGTTTTGTCTAATTATACATGAAAGTCATGTTTGATGTTTATTACAATGTATTTTCTTGAGGTTAGGCATGTGTCATTAAAGACATCTCCTCTCACAATGAAATGTCAAAAAAATGACTTAATTGCCCTTACTTGTAATGAAATGACAAAAATAATATTAAAACATTAACAAAATTGCCCTTGACATATGTATAAGATGTTTCACAATATATATATATATATATATATATATATATATAGTGGGCAAGATAGGTATTTCAAGTTAAAAGTATTAAAATATTAAGGGTAAAAGGACATTTCATAATATCTAGGGGTACACGGTGTAATAAACGTCAAACATAATTGTAGTGTGTAATTAGGTCAAATTTCAGGGGAGGTTGGTGTATTTTATATTTTTTCAATCACAAATTAATATCATTTGTAAAAGCCTGCTCCACATAGTATGATATTGTCTGCTTTGGGTTAAGCTCGCACAATTTTATTTTTCTATATTACCTAAAAGGTGTCATACCATTTTGAGAGAACACACATGTAAACACATCCCCTTTACCATAGCTAGACATTTGTGTCATACCATTTTGAGAGAACACACATGTAAACACATCCCCTTTACCATACCTAGATATTGTAGGATGCCAAAAGTATCTCATTTGATAATGATAAAAATGAGTTTCTAAATTGTCCCTCTTGTGGATATTGAAGCAAATCGTCCATAGAAAGGGGGAGGGGAGACACTAAGATTTTGGAACAAATTGTGTGATATGGTAAATTGGTAAGGGGTAAAGTTGTAAATTTTCATTACATCTGTAATTTAAATTTTTGTTAGTAAATGTGCATTACTCGTTTAAGAATCATTTAACTGATGTGGAAAAAATAGTAAATGTGTATTACTCATTTGAGAATCAATTAATGGATAGCTGTTAAAGGGGCTAACTTGTCCCATATCGAATCTGAATGGGGAAGGACTTAGGCATATAAGGGTAGGTATGCAGCACTACCTAATAACTTAAGATTTTTGGTTAGAAGGTAAGCGTCTGACCCTTTACATTTGGTATTAGAGTCAAACTCAGTCCTTGGTTCAGTGTCACGCTAAACGTCCCCCGAGAAGTGTCCTGGTGTGTCCACCCGGGTAGACAGGATGAACCAACTGCAACGAGGGCATTGCAAGTTTGAATAAGGGAGAATGTTAGAGGGGCTAACTTATCCCACATTAGATCCGGATGGGGAAAGACTTCGGCATATTAGGGTGAGTATGTAACATTACCTGTTACAATAGCCTTAATGCTGATAGGGGAGGTTAGAGACTTTTCAAAGAGTTTTAATGTATTGGTATAAACCACAAACCTTAGAATGGAGGTAAACATAATTTAGTGAACCTGTAAACAAATCGGATTCAGATTGGATCAAGGTGATCAACTCAATCCAAATTTGATAAGAGTATTTCTTGATTTGAGTTGATCTAAGAACCCAACTGATAATTCATGAATAGATTCATATCTAATTTGTTAGTAATCGAATATCCAATTCGATAATCCGATCAGTTAAGGGTATTATTTTTTTGGGGTAAAGAAAATTAATATCAAAAGAGATCAATAGACATTAATTAGAATTAAAAAAAATGAGAGAAAAACAAATAAAATATGAAATAAAAAGGAAAAGAAAATTATATGTTTTACTTTTTGTTAAAGAAAAAACACTTAGGAATAAGGAAAGGAGAAAATAATGATAAAAACATTTTGATATTATGTAAATATTATACATTATAACATTAGATAATATAGGTTTTCACATATTATATTATATATTCTGTCGAATCGAATCATTATCAGATCAAATTGACCATAAACCATATTAAATTTGTTTAGTTAATGGATTATAGGATTCAAATCGTTAATGAGTTATCAAATTAAATCTAATCCATTGACAAGTTTATAATTCACCCTTAGTAAAATAAAGATGAAAAAAATATCACTTATTGGATTTGGATCCTCTCCATTGTTTTTTCACCAAATATTCTGTGATAATTGATCTGATGGTTCAAAATGTGCCATATCAGCTCATCTTTCATCAATTAACACTCTTTTATTTATAAATAAAAAAAAATTTAATTAGCTAATGTGGTGTATTCTAAATCTAGAATTAAGCATCATGGAATATCGGAGAAAAAAATGTAAAGTGGTGGACTTTAGTCCTTCACTCATCTTCTCTCTTTTTCTCCAATTTGCTCAATCCAAATGAACCTTTCTTTTCTCTTGAATTTGCTCGATCCAAATGGGGTGTTAGGTTGTGTTTGGTATAATAAGAGAGAAAAGAAAACAAAGGATTATATTAGTTACAAAAAAAAAAAAATAAAGAAAATGATTGTGCCAACCTCTCAACATGTTTGATTACTACTAAAGTAAAATATAATATTAACTTTATAACGTATCTGAAAAAGATATTGGGGAGAAAAGAAAAGATTGTTTTATTTTGTTAGTGATGAAGAAGAAAAATTAAAATTCACTTGTTATAGAAAAATATGGACAAAATAGGTACTTACTAACTCGGCTATCATGTCCTTAGGTATCTGTCCACTTTTAAAGGGATAACAAAATTACTTTTATCCTAAACTTAATATAATATTTCCCTCAACTTCTCCGAAACTATAATAATAAGGAAAATAATACTTAGGCGGAATTGTTAGACAGGATTGTTAGATCTCACTACAAGAAATTTGTTGTTTTGCAACAAAAATATTTGTCGCTAAACATACCAAATTAGTCGCAAAAAGCTTTTAGGGACAAAAAAAATTTGTCGCGAGGTTGTCCCCTAAAGCCCGTCACAAAAGGTTTTATGCCACAAAAAACTTTTGTCGCAAAAAATGCCATATTTTGCAACAAAAATACATTTGTTGCTAAAGATGTCAGAATTAGCGACCAATTATTTGTCACTATTTCTCTAAAAATTTGTCGCTTGTCACAACCTAATCCCATGGACTTTTGTTGCTAAATATATAGCTATTTGCAACAAAAAATAGATTTGTCACTAAAGATAGATAATTTGCGACAAATTTTATTTTGTCGCTAAATGCTAAACAATTTGCGACAAAATTAAGTTTGTAACTAAATCTAAAACAATGGGCAACAAAATAGACTTTGTCTCTAAAAAAATAAAATAATCTGCAACAAAACTAAATTTGTCGCTAAATAGTTAACTATTCGTAACAAATAGACTTTATCCTTAAAAATAAAACAATTTGCAACAAAATATTTATTATCCCTAAAAACAATACAATTTGAGACAAAACTAACTTTGTCACAAATATAATTATTTAACAACAAATGTTGTTTGTCAAAAATAATTTTTAGAGACAAAATTGTTTTTTGTAAAAATAAATTAAATTTTTTTTATTTCTAATAATTTTTTTCCTGTCACGTATATCAAACATTCCAATCAAACTTAAAATTTTACAAATTCTATAAAACATCAGTCACAAATTATCCAAACTAATATTTTACAAATTAAAAACTAAAATATTCTATCATATATATCCAAAGGTCCGTACATATTCTAAATAAAGGATCAAAAAGAGATTCATACACAGAGAATGATTTAATTATATACAATAATAGTAAGATAGGAGATCCATATATAAATCTAATCCCATGTAAAACAAAAAGTACAAAATTGAGTTTAACCTAGATCCATATATAAAAGAACAAAAAAAAGATAGTCAATGATATGACAACAAAAAGAAGATCCAAAAAGCTAATCCCGACCACATGCAACCTGCAAAAAAAAGTGATAAAAAATATGATTAGTTCAGTTGCATATAAACATATTATTTCTATAATGATAATCATCATATATATATATACGACACTACCTTCTATTTTTTTATTTTGAACTCTATCACTATTATGAAAAGGAGTTTCAATAATTCAAAAGATAAAGCTAAAACAATCCAACTATTATAACACATATAAATGGAGTTGGAGGACTGGCACAAGAAGAATAGTAAAGAAACTTAATCAAATATAGCTAAAGTGATAAACAATCTAAGGTATTGCAGCTATCTTATTTCTACTTACACGATGTCATTCAATTAATTTTACTCTCCTGATCAAGAAAAAAATATGTACACCAGAATTAAATTCCCCCAATCAGTCCATATATTCCAGGAGATCAAAAATTAAGAGGGCAATATCATTCCAAAGTGAACCATTAGTCACTTGAACTCGATTCGCCATTAGTCACCTAACAAATTTTATGCATCAAATAATAGTAGCGTCAGAACTAAATATTGTTATCTTTCTCTTGGTGTGAATTACATGCTCAAGAACCAAATGAATAGATTTTCATATATCTATCCTCACATCAAAAGTTAGCATTCCTATTCAACTTAAGGGCCACATTACTTTTAATTTCAATCAAGATATAAACTCAAATCACACCCTTTATTACCAAGCTTATCCCCTTTCAAGCGAGCAGCCTCAAAAAGGTTTCTCCAGTTTTAGATTAAATCTAATAAGTATAAACTCATATGGCAACTTGCAGTACGATCAATCCGAGCTTACAAGCACAAATAGAGGTCTGTCTCCTAATCGTTCCCGACCCTAAGAGAAGGCAAAAATGTAAACCAATAATGACTTAATGAAACAATTACAAAAAAATGATTTAATAGAAGAAAGCAAAAACTGTAACTCCAAAACAGTCTTTGTGGTAAGGTTGGCAACCTTAATTTATAGTGTATCACATTGGTAGTGACAAATGAGAGGTTGATTAACAATTTTCTTTCTTATAATTTTTCAGAGTTGCAAATGATACGAGTCAACTAATAGGTTGCTCAATCTAACGAAAAATTAAAGACCTCCAATGAAGCTTTGGGTTGGTCTTTTATTTTGTTTTATTGATTATTAGTTGACTCAAACCTTAGTTCAAGTAGATTTGTTCCTCTGTAGCTGACTAAGTTATCAAATCAAAGTTGAGCTGGGCTTAATACATACTAAATATCAAGCACAACTCGTTATCTCATGAATAGATTAACTTATTTCTCAATCTCAAAATAGATTAACTTGTTTAATATTTTTTAACTAAGCTTTTTTGTCTTTAATCATCAGCATAGGGTAAGTTCACACAAGCTCTCCTAATAACAAGAACAGGGTTAGGTGATCTGAGTGAAAAAAAAAAAAAGAATCCAAAAGTCAAAAATGTTGTTTTAACTTGTATTAAGAGAATCGAATATCGGAAACCAGGAAATTAATGTGGACATGCACTAGGAGGAATTAGGTGGGGGATTGTTGGAGTGTTTTGGTTATAAGTGGAGTTAAAAATAGTGATGGTTGAAGACTTAAAAGCTTACTGGGATTTTGAATCCTTTGGTGGAAGCCATGGTTCTGGAGTCAGCAAAGGCTGCTGAGTGCTGACTGAATATATATATATATATATATATATAGTGGGCTGATTCCAGCAGGGTGAAGTATAGCTGTAGAGAATAAGACATATTTATGCATTTTACTATGAGTGCCAATAATGCAATATCCTAGATCATAAAAGCTTTAGTTAGTGACTCAATGGTCAAAAAGCCTGAAGGTGAAAATTTTGTAAAATTATGGGTATAAATGAGGATGTATTGAAGATTAAAGGTCAAGAAATACCGAAGATAGAATAGTTTCATCAAATGGAACTAAAACAGTTATTGAATTAAACATTAACAGAACGCTAGACAGTTAAGAATTTGTAAAATGAGTGTGGTACAAATGTGGACATTGAGATGGATGTTTGGTATGATAAGAAAGGATAAAAAGTACAGTGCAAGCAATTGTTAAATGTTGAAAGCAACACCAGTTAGAAATAAAAGATATGTGGACATTGAGATGGATGTTTGGTATGATAAGAAAGGATAAAAAGTACAGTGCAAGCATTTGTTAAATGTTGAAAGCAACACCAGTTGGAAATAAAAGAAGAGAAAACTGCCTAATATGGTTTGGACATGTGAAACTAAAAAAAAATGCACCAGCAAAGAAAGGTGCGTTGGTAGTATACACGAGGGGTAATGCTAGAGGATGCTAAGACTAAAATTAACATGTGTTTATGCTAGGGAAAAAAAATTTAACATGTGTTTAGATAATAAGGAAATATATAGGTCTGTGGTTTAATTGAAACTATGAGCATAAAATTTAGGTAAAAAATAGAGGGGGAAAAAATTTATGACCCTTGACAGCGAATTAGTACAACAGGACTCATGTAAATGACCTTAAATTGTTGAGACAAGCCTTTTTTTCCTTTTTTTTCAAGTACCACTAATATCAAGAAAGCTCATTATAATACTATAATATATATATATATATATATAACATTTCTTGATATTTAATTTTCAAATATAAGGTATAAGTGTGTACAAGTTCTTGCTAATAAGAATACACTAGTGAAGAAACACATTAACATTCTTTAGTGAGCTAAATATAGCAAAGCTTATATATATATATATATATATATATATATATATATATTTGTGCAGACAACATAGTCTAAGAAAATAAATAATCAAGGTCACAAGTGCATGAGCTTTGAAGACTGCTCTTTTACAAGAGAAAAGTGATGTTTTCATATCATCGCATATTCCAAGTTCACACAAAACAAGATGCTTGCACATAAACACTCATTATATTGTGTTGTTAATGCAATCAAGTCCCATATATGGTCATGTATATGAAGTATGAACCCAAAATAACACACGGTAGTTAGTCCTTAACATCAAGCCAGGTGAGGGTAAGAATGTAAGGCCAAATCTAATACCAATCAATAGTAGTTGACCTGCTTTTTTATTTGTTATTTCTTAAAAATATTGTATAAGTTCAACACTAAAGCAAATTAATGGAGTGTCAAGCTATTAATTCAAAGTCCTAGATTATTCTACATTTCCACATATTGAATTGTGATATTAAAGCCTTACTAAGCAAAGTCTATAATCATAGATTAAGTCACCCTCAAGAGATGCAGATTAATGCTCAGCAAGCTAGCTTTGAAAGCTTATTCGGATTCACTTTATCATAACTTTTGAATGCCAACTTTGTTTATTTTTTATTATAAAAATGATGAGAATTACTTTCTTGGTACAATTTTCCTTGTTTCATAATAGAAATTATCTATACATGCCAATCAAGAACTTCTTCCCAATCAAAACAAGCAAAATTACTACTCACAAATCTATTAATTTGTTCAAAAAAGAAAACAGAAACAAAAAGAAGAGAAAAAAAAGAGAGAATAAACAAATTAGAACTCTTAATTGCAAAAGCCTACTTGGCTGCAAAACCTGTATATAGCTCACAAGAATGTTTCTACACCTAGTAGGCATTTCAACAAATTGTAAAAGCTCGAACACATCAACGGTCTGACTGCCCCCTCCCATGAGAAGGCCACAAGAATTCATGTTTGTAATATTAGTGAGTTTTTAGTAGAGACATAGAAAATCATATGTGCATACTAACATGTTCTCTTAAAGGGACTACTGGGTACTATTCATAAGAAATAAACTTCTTATCTCAAACATCATGCCATAATTGTATAATTTGTACTTCCATTAGAGCCCTCTCAAACTTCAAATCATGTTATCTATACATATAAAATTCACTTTCTTTTACATATACATTATGCCTAGCTTTATATATAAAATCTTCATTTTTTACTTTCATACATGCTGCATACATGCATACATTAACATTCAATTTGCTTAAACTCATTGTAACATGTTACAAAAAAAAAAATGTGAATGAAAGCATCATTCCTTGTAGTTTCAAAATATCTTGATTTGCTTCTTGTCTTACCAAAATTCTGTTAGCTAGACTTGTTTTAAGAGAGCATGGAAATTCAAAAACAATAAGCTAGTGGACATATAATCAGAGAGTTGTTACTATAATAACTACAAAATCCATAATTTACGTATAATCAAAATTAAATTTAGGAATCAAAGAGAGATTCTTATAATCAATGTAAACATATGCAATGAAGAAGTAGAATTGTAAATTTAAATCAACTAGAATAGTAAAACACAATCGCCAATATGCATAGAAAGCAAATAATAATGTATTTATTTGTGTTTATAATAGTATATTACTGATAAAAAAAATAATAATTGAAACATACATAGAAAGCAGTGACAATTCTTGCAGAGTTACCCTCCATGAGCTTTATCTGATTGGTGACTTTCCCAAACATATACTTGCTTTTGGACGAAAACCCAGCCCCTGAAATTGCATAAATGAAATATAAGTATATTAGATATAAGAACAATTTTTTTAAGTATGAAAAAATAACAGAGAAGAGAACAGAGCAAGAGCATCAAGAACTACAAATAAAAAGTTTAGCTGAAAAATAAGTTCATGAAAACTAAAATAACATCAACTAACCTTTATATATAACTACTTGGTGAATCATTGTCATTTGTTATCTAACTGCTGGGACTGAAATGGGAAATAAAAGGTTCCAAATTGTGGTTTTTTTCCCCTTATTTTCTTAGCAATTACTGGTGAGATAAGGATCCACTTAATTACAGATCATGTTAATGGTAGGCTCATGAACTATGGTTACAGTGGATGTGTGGAGAAGAGAAGCCACTACTTTCATGGTCGGCTTGGGAACTCTCAATCACAAAACAAAAACATATATTGCTTCCTCTTTTACACAACCAAAACATTAATACTGGAAAGTTCCAAGTGCATGGTTAGGCAAAATGAAATGTCAGTTTAATTGGGTCAATGTATCAAAGATAAATGAAAAAAAAAATCTAATTGAAACAGAAATTATCAAATGAATCAAGATAGTCTTAAGCAGTAACATGCGACATCTCATCATAACAACACCAGCAATTCATCCATTACAATTTTTTCCATTTGAAGTAGCTCTAAAACAGAGGATACCTGATAGCAGGTAAGCTTCAGATTGAGAGTTCTGTCTGATGAGGCCCACAAAATTGGGGGACTGGAGCGTGAGAGATGAGAGTGACGTCGGTGGGAAAGAGCTTAGGGCTTCGATGATGGAATACTTTTCGATCTGATAGGGTTTGAGAACCACTCAAAATAGGAAATCGTGGTTTGTGTAGCAAACATTTTAGGGCTGAGATCGTTTCACTGTGGTTTGAGAAGCAGACATTTTAGGGCTAAAATTTTCAATCTTCAGAGAATGAGTTTGAGAGAGATTTTGAGAGAATGGATTTGAGAGGGTAGCTTAGTTTTTGACAATGGGTTTGTAAGGCTCAACCGTCTACGGATGGCATAGTAAATCACTTCACACAGTCTGAGACTTGAGAATAGCGCCAATGTTCGAAATAGGGTGAAATTTTAGGCGGTAAAGACATAAGCCAAAATAAAATAGTTTGTGACAAATATTTTTATAATAAATATTTAAATAAAGTTATTAAATTTTTAAAAAATAATAATAAATGAATTAATTTTAAATTACTTTAAATTTTATATAAGAAATGTTATTATAAATATATATATATATATATATATATATTTTGTATTAAGGTTATTAGATCTTAGTATAAATATCTAGTAATTAAAAATTTTAATTCATTTTAAAATAATATCATAAATTCTTATAGTTCGACTATAAAATTGATGATTTATGTTTATTACAATTATCTCATAAATTTTAATTTCATCATTACTTCCGGTATGCTTGTTATGTTTATATCTTATGCATTTTAACCTTACTCGATAAGTTTGAGTTATCAGATGCAAAAAAATGTTGGTAAGTAGCTTAAAACAACTAGCATACAAAACTCTAACTTCGTTTATAAAATTGTTTCTACAAAATATATAAGGACAACGCTTAAAACCTATCTAAGGGAAAAAAAAATTAGTGCATGTAATATTATTCAATATAATAACCCTTTAATAAATAATAAATTGTAAAAATCATTTCACATTGAAATAATTTGCTTTGAAATAATTATGAGAAATTTATGTTAGGTGTTAAATTATGTAACTAAAATATCATATCAAAAATCTAGAAATTTAGAATTTGTTTTTATACTTTAGTTTCTTCGAGTTGCTCGAGTTGGAGTACATTTAGGCCAAGGGCTACTCAAAATAAATTAATGCTCTTAAATCTAAACTCAATCTCAATTTTGATATTTCAAAGTTTTGTTATTTCAAATGGTCTTAATGTGTTTTCGATTATTTGAAAAGTGCGTGGAGATTGAAGCTTACCTACGATGATTGTAAAGCAATGGGGAGGCTATTGGGACAATGAAAGAGCTAAAGATATGTTTGGTAAGAGAATTTCAAAGATTGTTAATGCGATTGAAATGTGATTGAAGGTTGCAATTGGATAATAAAAAAGTACCACTTAAAATAAAAAAATCTTGGTTATGGTTCTATAATTGAAGAAGAGAATGGGTTTGATAATGATATTTTGACAAGAGTAATGATAAACATAGTGAAAGTTATCACCGAATTAGAAAAGTGAATTACTCTCATCCTTAGATAATGCAAGTGGGACCCTTTTCACAATGCAATGGATGGACACCATGTTCACTACACATTAGGTGATAACTTTTTACTCTACAAATCATTATCCTTTCAACAAATATGTAGAGTATATAATTTATGATTATTTCACCTTGTTAATTTATACATCTCTCAACATTTAACAATATAAATATACAATAAGCACTAGGCATGCATGATGATGAATTAGATTATAACAGCAAATTTAAAAGAGTAATTACTACGGATTCAGTGTTTCGTAGCAAATACCCTAGTATTTACTACGAATTTTTTTCGTGATAAATATGAAGGGTATTTTTCACGGATTTTATTTTTCGTAGCAAATACCTTTCTAGTTACTACGAAATTGAATCCGTAGTAATAGGTATTTTACTACGGATTTAATTTTTCCTAATAAATACCTTACTATTTACTACGAAATTAGCTCCGTAGTAAATAACATATTATTTGGTACGACATAAATTTCGTCGAAAAATGGTATTTACTACGAAATCAAGTTTCCGTGGAAAATACCTTAGTATTTACTAAGAAATGTTTTCCGTGGTAAATACGAATAGTATTTTCCACGGAATTTATTTTCTGAGCAAATAACTTACTATTTACTACGAAATTGAAACCGTAATAAATGGTCTGTGAAAAAAAATCTGTTTTCTTGTAGTGAAATTTGATATCGGTAGTAGCTTATCTCATTAAACTAAGTGAGCAAGGCCTTCACATCATTTTCATTAATATATATATATACCATTGGTCGTTATAATTTATCATTTACAAATTTTTAGTTAATTGAAAAAATAATATTTGTAGAGTTTAATTATTACAATTACTTATAAATGTAGTTGTAAAGTTATTATGATACAAAAATAAGAAAAAAAAATTTGAAAAAAAAAATTTAATACTAAATTTATAAATTTATTAAAAAAATAATTTTTTGTTGTCTAAGGCATTAAATTATACTAATTAGTATAAATCAACATTCGCAATCTCAAAAAATTAGACATTAGATGACAAATACATATTTGTCCCAAAAACTAAAGAATTTGGGACAAAGTATTTTGTCCCTAAAAAGATATTTTTTTTGCAACAAAGCATTTTGTCCCTAAAAAGAGATTTTTTTTTTCAACAAAGCCTTTTTGTTGCATAAAATATCACATTGGCGACAAACTCAAGATTCGTCGCAAAAACTAAAGAATTTGCGACAAATCATATTTTGTCCCTAAAATGCACTGTTTTGCGACAAATAGTTTGTCCCGAAAGCACAATTTTTTGCAACAAACCGTGTTTTAGTCGCACAAAATATCACATTGGCGAGAAACCGAAAATTTGTCGCAAAAATTTAGAATTTGAGACGAAATATTTTTGTCCCTAAAGCTATTTTTTTTGCAACAAAGTTTTTGTCCCTAAAGTCTAACTTTTGCAACAAAAAAGATTTTTGTTCCTAAATACAATTTTTTTGCGACCAAATTTTGCAACAAATAATTCGTTGTCGTCTAAATTGGCAAATTTTGGGACGAACTTGTATTTTGTTGCAAAAAATAAAATATTGGTGACGAATTTATAAGTTTGTTGCAAAAAAAATAAAAATAGGCGACAAAGTCAAAATTTGTCACAAATGACCACATTTTGCCACAAATTTGGCTTTGTCCCTAAAAATTTTGTGGCAAAAAGCAAAATTTGTTGTAGTGTCTACACTTTCTCATCATAGGATGCATGAATCATGTCTAACTAGCATGATCCTAATAATAATAATAAGAAGAATAAGGAAAAGGCCATGTACTCCTCTTGTTTACAATTGCACTTAACTTTATTTTTTATTTTAAAGAAAATGACAAGAAGGTCCTTAGGATCAATTAATACATCATTCCTTATTTTATAATGTCATAACTACTTTTCTCACTAAAAACATTTTAATTTTTTTTTCTTGTAGACAGTAATCCTTGACTGATTTAAGTTTCAAACCATCACTGAAACAAATACTTGTAACAAAAAAACAGAAACAAAAGAGGAAGAGAGAGAGAAACCAAAAAACAAAATCTACTACCACTTGCTAATAACATGTATATACAGTTTCTCAGGCATACCAAAAATAGAGTGTCACATAACATAAGAAAAATGTACCAGAGTAGGAAGAACACAAATAAAATCAATCTCCAAGCCATCACAATGAACATTCTTTCTTTTTTTCATCATTTTCTTGAATAACAATCATCATAGATAAATAAATGATTTCCTTATTCAGATTTCTGTTAATTTATATAAGCATCATTTTCTATACCGACATGAATGTTAAATAAAAAAATAAAAACTAGAAAATAATAATCTAATCAAACATATTATTACGATGTTCCAAAATTTTTAACGACTCAAAAAAATATAAATAGTTTAGATTCTTTTTCTTTAAAAATATTATGCAAAATTAAATATAAAGAGCTCCTAAGGCGCTACTAAATTGCAAACACACACACACACACACACACACACACACACACACACACACACACATATATATAAGGTTAAGTGCAAAAAAACCCCTCGCTATATACAAAATGTGCAAAAAAAATCCCTCTGATGAAATTCCGTTAAAAAATAACCGTTGGCTGTCATGTTTGACTTTTTTTTTTTTAAATTATGAAATTACCCTTTGCACTTTAGGGCAAAGTGCAAAAAACCCTCTCGCTATATAGAAAATGTGAAAAAAAAACCCTCTCGCTATATATAGAATGTGCAAATAAGGACAAATCGTCAATTTGCCTGTACGAGAATAAAAAAAATTACAAAAATACTCTTACAATATTAAAAATATATATATGTAAAATGTCCAAAATGGACAAGGAATTTTTTGAACAACAAGCGAGCAATTTGCACATATTCTATATAGTGAGGGGTTTCTTTTGTACTTCACTCTATAATGTGAAAAGGGAAATCTCAATTTTTTTTAAAAAAAAAAGTCAAACATGACTATTAATAGTTATTTTAGAACAAAAATTCGTTGAAGGAGGGTATTTGCTCATTGAATACAACTAGTGGTGGGTTGTATGAGCACACTAAACTGTAAAGGTATTTTTTGCACATTCTGTATATGGCGAGGGTATTTTTTGCACTTGCATCTTTTTTTTTTTTTAATATTATAAGGGTATTTTAGTCATTTTCTAATTTCGGTATCTACAAATTGATGATTTGTCCTTATTTGCACAATTTGAAAACTGTAAAAGGTTATTTGAATGTTATGGGGGTATTTGCACATTATGTATATAACCAGAGGATTTTTTGCACTTAACCCATATATATATATATATATATATATATATATATATATAACTGAAAAAGTAGTTCTGGTATTTGAGAAAAAATAATTATTTATTTATAAATTTAGAATTAGAAATGTCATTTCTTTTAAAATTGGAATGCAATTGTAAAAAATGGGAATAGCAATATGGCCTCCCTAATAATAATAATAATAATATTTGTCTCAATACCAAACGGGTCTTAATGCTTAGGGTTCAGTTGTTCCGTGTGGATATTATATATAATAGGAAAAATTATATTGACCTCCCCTGTAAAATGATGAAATAACAGATACTCCCTGTATTTTCAAAAATAACACTAACCTCTCCTGTCAGTATTGTCGGTTGACCAATAATGTTAAAAGACAATTATACCCATGTACTTTTTACTATATTTTATTTAAAAATATCTAATAATATAAAAAGACCTATCTACCCTTTCACTTTAACCCATTCACTTTTTTTTTCTCTCTCTCCTTCACCTAACTTTTCTTCTCTTCTCTGCAAATTCTCTTTCCACATTTCCCAATTCTCTTTTTTTCTCTTCTATTTCTCTACAATACATATATATATATATATATATATATATATACACACACACACACTAGAGAAGAAATGACAGGTGGTAGATTTGGAGGTGGAGGAGATAGCAGAGGCGGTGGTAGATCCGGAGGGGTAGTTGATGGGGTTGGGTCATCGGAGAAGGAACGACAAATTGTAGATCTGGAGGTGGAGGAGATGGAGGAGGCAGTGGTAGATCCGGAGGGGTGGTCGATGGGGTTGGGCTACCGAAGAAGGAATGGCAGGTGGTAGATTCGAAGGTGGAGGGGTAGTCGATGGGGTTGGGCCTCGGAGAATCTTAGTGGGTTGATTCCGATGCCGGCTCTCTGTATATATATATCCCCAAACTATCTCTTTCTCTCTCTGTGTATGTATATATATATATATATATATATATATATATATAGTGCTGTATTTTGTTGGGGAAGAAGATGATGAATAGTGGAGGAAAAATTGTACACAAATAATATATTAAATGAGAGTATTTCAGTCATTTCATACATTTTAGTGGACATTTTAGAATTTTCAACTCAAATATACAATGACATCATCAATTTTCGTACCTGTACCACTGACAGGGAAGGTTAGTGTTATTTTTGAAACTATAGGAGAAGTATCTGTTATTTCGTCTATTTATAAGGGACGTCAGTGTAATTTTTCCTATATAATATTATTAATATTTGTCTCAATAACAAACGGGTCCTTAATGTTTAGGGTTCAGTTGTTCCGTGTGGATACTATATATAAGAGCACATATGATTGGCCAACCATCTACGCCACGTTCAGACTCTCACTCCCTCTCAGAGGGGCGCCGAGCAACTTAGTACTGTTAACTCATATTTCGATTTGTTTTCTTATCAGACATGATTTGGTAGTGTAGTGAGATATATATTTACATATGTGTATGTATATGTGAATGTATTGCCTCTCCTTTCGGCTACAAGGGCATAGATCTGATGATCAATTTCTTGATGGCTTTGTTCTTGAGGCATATATTTAAACTCTCCAAAGCTTTATGGGATTAATTTGTAAGCCAGAGTTGGTGTTTTTTTGCTTCTCTGGTTTCCCCTTCTTTGGTACATTTCTAATGGAGGACTATTTTGCTTTACCACAATAATATTGTGCTCTGTTTGGCTGCTTAAGAATCCAATTTACAAGAAAGTTCAAATTTTTATATCTAATTAGAGTTGTTATGGCTATTCTTAAGTTCTAATCTTAAAACTCCATTTTTTGATCATTTGTCATGGGTTTGTAGCTCAATGCTTATTCTTGATACCATCATTGTTTCTCATTAGTTGATTCCATAACAAACTTCAAATTTAATCATATGGATCAAGGCTGTATATAAATATAATTGTTGGGTAATGGAAATTTGAGAATAATTGTTTGGTTTTTATTGGTGTGTGATACGTGTGGCTACATGCTCTACGGGTCAACACGGATTTAATCATAATCTAATCCGTAATTTACAAATAGGTGAATATGCGATCTGATTCGTAAAAAAATTCAATTCAATCCAATTTGTGAAATATCGAATCGGATCGACAGATTCAACTTAATCTAAACAATTCAATAAAATTATTTTTTATCTAGAGTTTAATAACAAAATTTTAATCTTAAAATGATGTAATATATTATAATAATATTATTAAAAGTTTTATATATATATATATATAATTATATATTATAAATTCTACCAGATTGTCACATATTAGATTAGCAGATTAGATTGAATTTTTGGCCTCTCAATTCATAATCTGATTCCTGGCCTATGAATTTTTATTTTCTAAATCTGTAACAAATTCGTTAGTCGTTCGATTCGATCGGCAAGAATCGGATTCACGACGGATTTTTTTGTTCACTCCTAATATGTTGTAACTTAGGTTAGGATAGAAAAATTGAGGGTATGGTTGCTAAAATTGTTACTCATCTATCTAAAATTTTCATGTGCATAAAGACCAATTCTCCTAAAACAATATGCAATAAATTTTGCTAGACAAAATATGAAATTTGTGTGAAGTTGGGTGAAATTTCTTAAAGCTGCTATGAATGCAGAAAGTAGAAATTGACATAAATTGACATTAAAATAGCTTGTTAAAACTTCAAAATAAGTTGACATTTTGTCAAGTTGTATAATGTTTTTTTCTTTTGAAAATCTTCATTTTGGGTCATCAAAATTTAATTTTAAATCTTCAAACAGAAAATGATAAACGGGTTAATTTGTGTATAGAAAATTTCACAAACTTAAAGTTTGCTACTTAAAAATCTTTGTTTGGTATAGAATGAATCTATTAGAGCATATCAAAACTCGTGTTTTTCTTAATTTTTATGTTTTTCAAGTTACAAGAATAAAGTTTTGTAATGTAGTAATTATGTTGCATCAGAACCAGATAGAAAAACTAAAATTTAAGTGTCGATATTAAAAAAGTTGGCCATTATAATATTTTTTTTTAGTATTGGTTAGTTTTTTAGATTTTGGCTTTAGTTTTTAAAAATACTCTCAAATTTTCTAAATTTAGTTTGCTAATTGTAACTATATTGGATGTTTTTTAAATTGAATGTTTGAAGAACAGTAGCAAAATCTATCAAACACAACATTTTGTTGTGTTATGACTTAAGATAGTTGCCTATCCTTTCATTTGCAAGAGCATTGAGATCTGAGGATCGAGAAGAGAAAAAAGAAAATAATAGTGATCTCATACTTTAGAAATAATATTATTTTTCATCAACCTAACAATGAAAAATTCACAAACTATAATAATTAATGACTCGTGAAAATAATTAGTTTATCGTTTAAAGAGCTGCACAATTGAATATACTCTACAACAATAATAATAGTTACTTTTTAAACAAAAAAGCTATAAATATTATATGTTATGACCATCATATTTTATTAAAAAAATTCAAAAAAGATATATATTTACACTTTAACCTGTCTATTTTAAAACTTCATTAAAACTCCATCGGACATGTGACTACGTACGCATATTTTGGTGTGTCTGACACATGTCGATTTGGCTGTGTTTGATGTGTGTCGGTGTATGTCTGACCTTTTAGGTATATCCATGCTTCTTAAATTTTGATGGAATTTTATTTCACATTACTTCTCTACCTCATTCCAATTCAAGTGATCTTTAATTTTTCAATTCATTGGCGCTTTAAATTTGAATTAAATTTTTTCAAATTTAATGCACATTTGTTTTTGTTTTAAATGCAACATAATAATAGTTGGTGTAGTGAGTGTTATTATATTGTAAGAATTTTTATATATTCATGTGGTCCTTTCTCTAGTATAAGGTGAAGCAGCTAGCAAGTTGCTTGTCAATATTAACCACAATTGAAGAGATTGAAGGTCAACTTTGGTGCAATGATAAGATTATTTCATTATAATTTGAAAGTAGTTTGTTTTATGGTTGTTCTGTATATGTCTACTTTCGAACGAGCGTTCCGAAGAAACTTCAATTAAGTTATGTTATAGAAAGGAGTTTTGAGTTTTTCCCTTCTGCCGAGAAAGCATTCATTCTTCCGTTTTTATTTATCAAAATACTTCAATTGGTACACGCAAGAAATAAGCCAATTCAACAGATTTTTGTTCAATTTCTCATGGAGTCAAATTCTCATCGGTACGAGTCAAGGGAATAGCCCCCGACCTTTGATTTCCATACAAAGGGTTCAAAATGGTGCTATTCAATCCGAATGTTTGAAATAAAAATTTCAACTTTACTCACCAAATTAAATTAGTAAATAGGATTACAATTCTATTTGAAATTTTAAATTCTTTGAACAATTTTTTCCTTTCTCCCAAGAAATTCAGAAACCCAAGTGCCTCTGTGTGAATAGTAAATGGCAACAATTTCGAATTACTTTACCAAAAAAAAAAAAAAAATTTTGTATTATTAAGTTCTAATTGTGTCTTTATAATATTTTTATTTATTAAATGTAGGGAGGTTCCTCTAATTATTGAAAATTATATAAGAAGTATAATTTACTCAAAAAATAATTATTAAATAGAAAAACAAAATCTAAACATTGAGTAGTGGAAAAATTATTATTTATCCTACCTGTATTATAACTTTATTTTTCATTATTATAGTAAATATGTGAAATAAAGAGTTTTTACTCGGAAGATTCTGTTATTTCACATTATTTCCTATAATTGGAATTCAACCCTACTCATAATACTCTAAATAAATAATATTTTTATAGAGTAATAAGGCCTTGCCAACTTGCCCATGATCCAAGAATTGGATTATTTTTGGGGCAAAATGCACTCACACCTTTTAAAGTTTGCTTTAAAGACACTTATATGGATAATTTGCTTAAACTTATACTCACACCCCTTGTCAGTACAGTGCCACCAACTAGCATGTGAACTTACAAAGCTACTCATCAATATAATAACTATATTATATTTAAAAAATTAAATAAATTTAAAAGATCAAATTAACCTTTAAATAAGGATGATAATGACAGTGCACCATGTCTATATTTCTCCTACTCTCAAACTATTTATTGTATTAATCTAAGAAGTTGTAAATAGAACATATTTTACTATCTTAGATAAACTGAAGGATCCATGTCACAATTGTGTATTCGACTGAACACTTATTAAAACTTTAATTTCCTGGATATTGAATTAGTACGCTTAATACTTGTTACTTGAAATGGAATAGTATAAACTTTTTAGAAAGACTTAGGCTTCGACTCTGGTGAAGACTAAAGAATTTTATCCATCTTTGACTTCCATCAAACTGTGTGTATAGATTTATTTTGTTTATTTTGGTTGAAGGTGTTGCTTTTTTTAATATATATATATTAGCGAGGCATATTCTTTTAAATTTTTGTTCTTTGTTTTCTTCAAGTATAGATGTTCTACTGCAATTTTCTTAGGTGTACTCTTTTTAAAATAGTTTATGTCTCATTGGTAGGTTTTTTTTTATATTTTTTATTGTTTATTATTCTATATTATTGTGAATGTCATATTATGAATTTGTTCTTTTAGATCCTATTTAAAGTTGCATTTTTCATTAAAAAAAGTCATTTCTAAATAAAATGCTTGAAATTAAAATACTAGAAATTATTTGGATGCTAGAAATTAAAATGGTCTATTATTTGGATGATTTTTTTCTAGATAAAATGTTATAAATTAAAAAAAGAAAATTTATCTTAATGAAAGCAATTTTTTTGAATTGTTATCTTCGATTCTTTTTGGGTTTTAGTTTTTATATAATTTAAATGAAGGTTAAAATTAAAACAAGAATAGTTTTGTAAAAGTGAAAATATAAAATTGGGAGTAATATGATCTTTTTAGTTAGTGAAGAGGTAAAAAAGATGTTTTACACAATTTCAATGTATTTTTCAACAAATGAATGATATATGAGTGTAAATGTAAACAAACTAGGCATACGAGGTGTTTAGGGCAATCCTCTTGTGTGCATTTTGCCCTTACTTTTGTTATCCATGGGGGTCAATTTGATTACGTTGAATGTTTGTTATTGTAAAGGTTTTTATTTTTTTATTATTTTCTAGAAGTGAAGGGTATATGATCACGTGATTCACGTTGAATGTTAGTTATGTACAAGGATTTGTGTTATACAATTTGGGTAATATTTATATACGTATACAACCAGAAGGCCGAGAGATCCCGATACACACGCTCTTGATATATATATATATATATATATATATATATGTAATATTTATATACGTATACAACCAGAAGGCCGAGGGATCCCGATACACACGCTCTTGATATATATATATATATATATATATATTGATGATTTATTACTGTTAATCCATATATATGTCTAGGCCCTTGTCTGGTCCCAAAACTCTGCTGTCTCTGGTTATCATTCACCACTACCACCAATCACTCACCTCTCTCTTACTCCTTTTGAGAACTGCAATTCAAGTTTTACTCTCCCAACTCTTTTCGCAGTAGACTAAACCAAAAGCTAAAATCCACTATATCATGACTAATGCCCAATCTCAGCCTTGAACTTATACATCTACTATATACATATACATGTATGTATGTATATATATATATATAGATAGAGAGAGATATACTAATGTCAAAGTGCTTTAGCTTAACGGCGTCGAGAAACTGGTGCTTCAGATCATTCTTCTCGAAGTCGGGCCTCCGATCCACCATCACGGACCTTGCCGATGGAACCATTATGCACTGTTGGGTCCCCAAGACCCGGAAAGAATCCAAACCCGATTTGCTGCTCATACACGGACTCGGATCCAACGCAATGTGGCAGTGGAGCGAGATCATCCGCCTCGTGGTCCCCTACTTCAACGTCTACGTGCCGGACCTGGTGTTCTTCGGCGACTCGTTCACGACTCGGCCGGAGCGGTCCGAGTCGTTCCAGGCTCAGTGCGTGATGCGAGTCATGGAGGCGAACTCGGTGAGGAGGATGAGCGTGGTGGGGCTGAGTTATGGCGGGTTCGTGGCCTACAGTATGGCGGCGCAGTTTAGGGAGGCGGTGGAGAGGGTGGTGATATGCTGCGCCGGGGTGTGCCTGGAGGAGAAGGACCTAGCGGCGGGGCTGTTCCGGGTGACGGACCTGGAGGAGGCCACCACCATTCTGCTGCCGCAGACGGCGGAGAAGATGAGGGAATTGATGAGATACACCTTTGTCAAGCCACCCATTGCACTCTTGCCATCTTGCTTGCTCAACGACTTCATTGATGTAAGGTCCAAAAGCATCCTGCTTTCTTTATCTTTAATTATTATATATTATATATGGGAATAACATAAATCTATAGAAATAAAATTAGAAGCCTGGATTGCAGCACTAGAGTTTGAAAGGAATAAAAATTAATATAACTAAAATGTGCAATACATGAAAACTAAAGAAGTAGATTATAAAGTGGTTTATTTTAAAAGTATTTTTTTTTGATTGAATTAAGTAAAATAATTACATATGTATTGAAAATATTATTCAAGTATAAAATGTCCTTCAATCTCTTATTCTAAAATATAAAATTATCATTCTTAATTCTTTGATTCAATAAATATAAAAGTAATTCAGTAAAAGTAAACAAACCTATAAAGTAAAGCAAAATACACGTTATATAAGCACCTGTAAGTATATTATTATGTCGTAAAGTGTTAAAATTAGACCGTCTAATATAATCCTGAATGGCAGTCAACTTATTTTTCATCTTAAATTAATGCAAGTGGATACACTTGTGGTATCACAATACATTAACTATATCTGGATATGAATGAAGTAGATTTTTCAAATGTACTTGAAAAACTTTTTGGTCTAATATGCCTAAAAAAATATGAGTATCAGGAAGAGATATTATATCAAAACATGAGACACAAAAATAAGAAAAATTTAAATTTCACAAGTAAACTCTTTTAAATTTCAAGTATGTGTGCAAATAAAAATAAAATTTGAGTTTTATCAGCAAATAAGTTATGAGTTATTCTACATAAAATATGTTTGTTTACTAAATTAAATTAAAAACATATTTAAACAATCAAATATGAATTATATAGTTAATAATGACAACTTAAAAAAGTGACTAGTGAAATCGTTCATCATATTTAAAAATTTTCAAAATTAAGAACCATTGACACATGAATTTGCCATACAGTTCAAAAATTAGTTCACTAATTTTTTAATATATTTATTAAAGTAAAAAAAATAGTTCACTAAAACAAAATAAGAAACCATATTTTTGTAATAAGAGATGATCAACAACCATTAATTTATCTAGACAATGGTGCTTTGCAATGAATTTGATTTTTTTCCAGTGAGATGAAAAGACAATGATCTGTTGAATTTTATTTAATCACGTACAACAATCCTTTAAGCATAATTTAGTGTGGGTTGGAATAAGAGATTGAATGGCATTTTGAACTTAAATAATAATTTTCAATGCATATGTGATTATTTTGCTTATTCAATCAAAGTGAAAAATAAACTTTTAAAATAGACCACTTTGTAATTTAAGCCTCTTAACTTTATTTAAGTGTAGTTTTTCCAAATCTAAATTTAGTAATGTTATAGAAAATGATAGTATAATAATAAAAATTCAAAATCAAAGCATTACTCAAAGTAGTTTTTTTGGTACTTAAAATCAGTTGTACAAAAAGATGGAGAGATAAAGATGACTAAGTAGTAAGGTTTATGCGATAAGTATATAGAATCATTGTTAGACCGACTATATTATATGGAACGGAATGTTGGGCGGTAAAAAAAGAAATGCTAACATCGCATTCATGTGCTGGAAATGTGAATATTAAGATGTGTAATAGAAAAAATAAAATTAAGAATCAAAATATTAGAGAAAAATTAGGCGTGACGCTTATAAGCAAGAAAATAAGAAAGAGTAGAGGTCGCATATTTTACCTTGACCTATAGATGCATCCGTGAGAAAAAGAAAATTGATTTGCATAAAAGATAAGAGATAAAGAGGTAGACCTAAACTAACATGGAATGGAGTGATAAGAACTAATTTTTAAAAATTAAATCTAAGTAGTAGATATGACTTGTGATAGAAAAGAGTGGGACAAAAGAATCAATTTGACTGACATGTTTGAACGGGTAACATTAAAATTTTAGATAGTAGATTTAAATAAGAATATTTATATATTATTTAGAGTATTTCATAAATTGCCAAGTGCCTAAAATGAGAAAAAGAATTGAAATAAGAACTATATTTGAATTTTTTTAACATTTCTTTAAATGCAGATTCTAAATATAAGACGTAAAAGATAAATTGAATTCTTTTATAAATTTTTGAGACCCATATGCTTAAATCTTGTATGAAATTTGTAATTAACTATTTATAAAAACCTAAATTTTAGGAATTTTAGGGGTGGCCGCCTTTTTATTTTTAGGAGTTCTGTATGTATGCATATATAGTGTACTAGTGTGTAGTATTCTTCAGAGCAATGTTATACATACCAATAAAATAGGAAGGATTTTCTAAGCCTACTCAAATACAACCATTTGATAATATATTTTGCAGGAGAAAAAAAAATGATATACAAGTTGAGTTCGGTTTGTAGATGCATTAAACTGTTGTGTGCTTGAGTTGGTCTGGTGTGTTATTTGTGGATAAAATTTTTTTTTTTTTGTTTCCGTTCCATTAAAAGTGAGTTGGTGGGAATTTTATGAGCAGGTAATGTGTACTGAATATGTAGAGGAGAAGAAAGAGTTAATTCGTGCTATTCCGAAAGATCGAAAACTTTCAGAGCTTCCCAAGATACCTCAGGTTTAATTTTCATGTATCATGGATAAGTGATTTATACAAATCAACCTATATATATGTGTGTGTGTGTGTGTGTGTGTGTGTATTCTTATAGCAAATTGCTTTAATTTGCATTTCTGCTGCAGCCTACTCTAATAGTGTGGGGAGATCAAGATCAGATATTCCCAGTAGAACTTGGTCATAGATTAAAAAGGTTAATCTTTGGCATCTAATCAATTGACTTACTTATTTTGCACAGTGAGTATATATATATATATATATATAGAAAAAAAAGAAAGAAAGGATTACGTTTTTAGTGTAGTTGAGATGGGTTGATTGTTGTTTACACAGGCATTTGGGGGAGAATGCTGAGCTAGTAGTAATCAAGGACAGTGGACATGGCTTCATCCTTGAGAAGCCTAAGGAGCTGTACAAGAACTTGAAGTCCTTCCTCATCGATTCGGTCCCTCCCTCCTCCGAAGAGCCCTCTTCCCGATCATCAGAATCCTCACAATGACTTGTTCGATGCAGAAGCAAAATTGTAGGATCAATATTTCAACACCAGCATTTTTGATCAATTTGTGATCCATAACAAAATAATATAGTTGACAGACCAAATTTTGTGCGTCATTCTCAAGTTATTATTGACACTCCCAAAAGGACTTGTGATGTGGTGAACCACAGGGTTTTGGGACAAATCATCAATTCTCAATGCCATAAATCTCATAAATTCATATCCACAATGCAGAATTTAAAGCCATCCGCTTTGTTATCGCAAGTGCGTATATATATATATATATTTATGTGGGTTTGTGGTACCATTTTATTGATCATCCAATCTGCCCCTTGGTTAGCTCCACCAGGCTGCGCAGCACCGACCATCAATTTAGAAGGCTCTGCCAGATCTGAATGATGATGGTAGCCTGAGGATGGATTATTTGTTACAAGGTTACAGGCCACCCCCCAAAACCAAAGCGTTTAAAAAAGATCAAAAGAAGTGTCTCAGGGCTCTCTTGCTTGCAGAGAAAATAGCCATGATAGACAATTCTCATATTTCTGAAACTCCTTTTGACTCCACATCTGGAGACTTATTTCTTCAGAATTGCAAAAATCACAGCCCCAGAAAATAGCTAGGTAGTGACGAACCTATCACAATTCACAAGCAGTTCTTCAATCTGCAAGGAATTTTCAGCGTCCAGATTAAATTCCATCTGAGATCCACATTTTAGATACCTTGGAGAATTAGCACCATGTGATCATGTGAGCTAATTTTTCCTCCTCCTGTGTCAGCCCAGATGATCCTCCTATCAGGAACCAAATTTAGTTGAACCACGGAAATACTCCCTATCTCCTTACACAGTTCATCAGAGAGAATTTCCCAAGTCTCAGTAGTTAGCCAATAGTCCATAAATCTATCTGCTAGGGGTGGGTGGGGGGATGTGAGTGAATGAACTTTGCAGCTATCTTCTTAAAACTTGATTGAGCCATCTCCAACCTCGTTTTAACCCTCAACTTCAATCGGCATTGCTCATACCTTTAACCCCCAACTTCAACTGGTATAACCAAATGCTCCAAGTCATTCATACGTTGTCAAGATTTCAATCTGGCATGATACCAATTCAGCATTCAGGGGCATTTCAACCCTAAGCTAATATAAATTGTCACCGGGAAATTGAGATATCTAGCTCATGATGCAAACAACTAATTGGTTCCAGCTGCAAAACAGAACATCTGATATGATTTCTTCAAATTCAGAAACCAATATAATGAATTCAAAGCCACGTCCAAAAGAAGCTAAGAGAGAGACACACACTAATGGATCTTTTGACTCTGTTCTAAACAGTGCTGTTGTGGAAGTCACCTAACTATCATATCCCTTGCAGAGAAAGAAAAATCAAATAGAAGAAGAACCAAAAATGATGTCAATTCATAAACAGGGCACAATAATGTTTAAGGATCTGACCAAGAAACCTTGCAAATGTACAATGGAAGGTCCGCTTATTGATCATGGCTCAGGAGTGTCACTCAATTTGAAAAGCACAAGAAATAAACAAATTAGTCCATAACAAGACACAGAGCAGATCATTTTGTCACAACACCAGAAGCAGAAGCAGAAGCCGAAGCCGAATCCAATTCTTGCATCTGAGCATATCTATACAACTTTTCGTTAAAAAGCACCTGTGGATCCTTATTGATCAAAACCCCATGTTCATCGTAAGCATCTCTCAAGAACACAACCCAATTCATCTCCGTGCCAGCCAAATAAAATGTCCGCGGCTGCTTCAAAAGCATCTGATAAGTATGCTTTGTAAGACTAAACTCTTCCTTAAACTCCACAATATGATGTATAGAAGCCCTTTTCTCCAATGTCAAGCTCAACAACTCATGCAACAACCCAACCCTGTACTTTTCGGCCTCCAATGTCCAAAGATCCAACTTTGATCCATCCGAATAGGGTGATACCAAAGGAAGGGTGTTCAGCAAATTCAACTTTCTAGCATCATTCTCATCCAAATCCAATGACTTCCCATGTTTAATCGGAAACTTAAATGCCTTCTTCACTCGATCCTCATCCAACATAAACTCCCTCTCCAGCGCACTCACCGCCAGTGAAGCGTCCCAATTCACCAGCTCAAGCACTCTCTTTCCATCATCTTCAACCACAATCTTGAAATAATTCGGATACTTGGCAACCCTATCCCTAAAATCTTCTGGAATACCAAACAACAATCGACAATGGTAAATTTTACTCAAAGGAATTCGCTTTTTCGCAGACAACATCAACAACTTTCTTACAGTAGTGACTCTATCTACCTCCATGGAGCCCATGATTTCTCTCTCTTGCTCAATCAAGTCTTCCATCAAGTCCGTGAAGCCCAACCACATCTTGCCGTCGTGGTGGCGATAGGTGTCGAGCAAGAACGGGTGGCGCTGGATGGAGCGGAGGACTTTGCGGCCGCGGGGAAAGCCGAGCTCGCGGTGGAGCTTGCCGGCGTCGTCGAGGCGGAGGACGTGTTGGGGCTGTTTGGAGAGGAATTCTTTGGTTTTGGTGAGGAATCTGAAAAGGGTGTCACGGTGGAGGATGTTTTCCAAGTGTGGGATGAGATTGGATTGGTGTTGTACGTGTTTGGTTCTGGCACTGTCCTTCTTGCGTTTCTTTTTGAGTTTTTTGGGGGTTTTGGTGATGAGGAAGGAGGTGGAGAATTGGGAGGCGAAAAGGGACAGAGTGTGAGTTTTGGGAATAGGGTTAGGGTTTGTGAGGGTTTTGGGGATGATTAGGGTTTGTGAGAGTGAGAGTGAGAGTTTGGACTTACTGGTACTGAAGATGAGTCGCCAAGCCATAGTGAAGAAGAAGAGTTGGAGAATGAGAGTGTCGATGACTTTAAATGATAATCCAAAAATTGAAGTTTTTTGTAAAAAACCAATACAAAATTCCGACCTGCCGGATTCGAACCAGCGACCTAAGGATTGCCATTAGATTCAGCCAACTACAGTCCTCCGCTCTACCAACTGAGCTAAGGTCGGTTGTTGTTTGATTGTCTGTACTTCATTAGTTATTGACTAAAAGAAAGTAGTACACATGACCAATCTCTTGTAGTTGTGGGGCGCTGACACAGAATTCTGAGTTTCTTTGGTATATTCTGAAAATAAAATTTAAAACTTTTGAAGAAATAAAACAGTTTTCAAAGTACCAAACAATGCATAATCTAAAATTAATTCTTCTTTTAAACCCGTCTTTAAATAATATCAATCTAAGAAAATTTTAAAATTCAATCAATTATAATTAAATTTGTAAGAGATCCTTCCTAATACAGGAACACCAAATAACGACAATGTTATAATATTTTAGAAGCGAGAGTTTTTACTAATATGGTGTGGTGTATATCTACATATAATGACAACGACGACAATAATTTAATCCAAATCAAACCAATATAAAACGAAATGTCTGTATGTTGATACTCATTTCAGTGCCCTAAAAAAAGGCATACTTATTTGAACAAACACCGAAGTTACTGCTACTATTTTATATTTGGTTGATTGATTTTGTGTGTGGTTAAACAAATTAATTATTTTGATTTTGATTGGTATCGTTGTGTATGTGTATAAAGGCCGTGCATGAATAATTTTGAATTGCATACCATTAGATGAAAGGGTAGAACTGTAATTTAGAATAAACTTGATAATTATTCTATTAATATATTTATTATTTATGATACTTATCTTCATATATATCACTTATACTAATTATCTAATATCATTGAGATAATTATCACAATTATTATTCGACTCATTTCAAGTGCGTTTGGCCTTTAAGCTAATTTGGTGAATCATTATATGATGCATCTGGTTACTCTCTATAGAATCCCAATTGTTTTTATTTGACTTTTTTAATCAATCAAACAATGGTCAGATCAATGTCAATTTTAATGTCTACATTTTTTATTTATTTTTTATCATGTTAATGTCTACAATTGCTCGTTGAAATTAGTGCTTTTTTTAGGACATACAATGTGCGAAATTGTCTTTCTAAAAGCCACCCCAAGTCCAAACAATGCCTATTAGTTAATCATTCATTTTGAGATATATATATATATATATATATTCATTGGATATAAATATTGGTTTACATTTTTCTCTTATTGGTTCAATTATGCAGCCCTTAGTAAACAACATGTTCAATAGCCTTTTGTTTCAATATGATATCAATGGGCTGGTACCACCAAATCCGGTTATGTCAAACCCTTTTCACCCAAAAAAAAAAAAAAATCAAGAGTAATGATACAAAAGTTGATTGATTTATTTTTTGCGATTCCAATGAATAGAGTCAAACAAAGACTCTTTGTGGGTAAAAACTAAAAATACACTCATTCTCATTTTAATAGCTGTGAAATCAATCAATATAAATACTGGATCACAATTATATTACTTTCCAAAAATCAATTATTAAACACATCCCACCCCACTGTGGCCCAAGTCGGGGTGGGGTATGTATTAATCAACAATGGGAACCAAATTCAATATTGAAATTTTAAAATAAATTAATATAATAAATATAGAAAAAATTACACTTGAATAAAGTTAGAAGACCTAAATTACAAAGTAATCTATTTTAAAAGTTTATTTTTCACTTTGGTTGAATTAAGCAAAATAATTACATATGCATTCAAAATTATTATTCAGATCCAAAATGCCTTTCAATCTCTTATTTTAAAATATCAAATTATCCTTCTTAAATTAAATAATTCCTTCACTTAAGAAATTAAGAAAATATTTGAAACTGAAACAAATCCATAAAGTAAAGCAAAATATACGTTATACAAACACTTGTGAGTATGTTATTATGTAGTAAAGTAGTCAAAATTAGACTGTCTGATATGACCTGAATGACAGTCAACTTCTTTTCCTTTCAGATTAATGCAAGTGGATACACTCGTGATATCACAACACATCAACTATATATAGATGAGAATGAAGTAGATTTTTCATGTGTTTGGGTAACTTTTCGGTCAAATATGCCTAAAAAATATGAGTATCAGGAAGAGATATTACATTAAAACATGAACCACAAAGATAAGGAAAATCCAAATTTCATAAGTAAACTCCCATAAATTTCAAGTATACCTGCAAATGCAAATAAAATTTAAGTTTTATCAACAAATAAGTTGTGAGTCATTCTACATAAAATATGTGTGTTTACTAAATTAAATTAAGAACATATTTAAACAGGCACATATGAATTAGATAGTTGATAATGACAACTTAAAAAAGTGACTAGTGAAACCGTTCATCTCATTTAAAAAATCTCAAAATTAAAAATCATTAGCGCATGAATTTGCCATACAATTCAAAATTTAGTTCACTAATTTTTTATTCTTTTTTTAACAGTAAAAAAATTAGTTCACTAAAGTAAAATAAGAGACTATATTTTTGTGATGAGAGATGATCAACGACCAATAATATATCTAGGCAGTGGTGCTTTGCAATAAATTCGATTTTCTTCCAAACAATGATCTGTTGAATTTTCTTTAGTCACGCACAACGCTCCTTCAGTCACACATAAACCAAACGGAGTTTAGTGTGAGTTGGAATAAGAGATTGAATAGTATTTTGGACTTAAATAATAATTTTCAATACATATGTAATTATTTTGTTTAATTCAACTAAAGTAAAAAATAAAATTTAAAAATTGACCACTTTGTAATTTAGGCCTCCTAACTTTATTTAAGTGTAGTTTTCTCATAAATATATAACTATAATTATAATTTTTGTTAATTTTATTAATTATGATCACAAATCTAAAATATCATGAAAAATAATAGAAGGAAAAAAGTAAAATAATAATATAAATATCTAAAAATGATCTCTTGCATTCCAGTGAGTAAGAAATTTTTTTAAATCATGTATAATAATTACACTTAGATCATATTCAACGGTTACTTATAGTTGGTGTGCAAAAAATTTTTTACTCACCCGTAAACAAGAAATCATTAATGATAATATATATATATATATATATATATATATATATATATATATATAATAGAGAACAAATTAAGAGTAAAACGGACTGTGACTCTAACTCTTAGACCCAATCTTAATCCGGGTAAAATAGAGAACTGGTCAAAGAGGCATATCCTAGTCTTCAACCCTCGTCTCACTTTCTGGTCGTATAAAGATGGAGTTACATTGGCCCATTTCGGCAGCAAACTTGAATTGGCAGAGAATGTTTACCAATGCGGGCCCCGTTTGAGGACTTCCCAAAACCAAGTACAATTATGCAGAAGGGGACCATGACCATCATTCGGATCCTCTTTTAAATCACTCATTCGGGTACCACCATAGCATGTGAACCCGGATCCTCTTTTGTTCTAGATTTTACAACTGTTTCTATTCTATTATGTCTAACACAACAATTTTACATGGCTTAGGCATCAATTTTATTGTACTACATAAGCGACCTAATATGTTGTATAAGCGGTACAAGTAATGTTACTTTCTTTTTTATAGCCTCTCCAAAACTATGGTTGAAAGTTATTTGGGAGGAAAAGGAAAAATAGTATAATATTTTTTTAGAAAACCATGAAATCAATTGCAAGAATCATATAAGAATAACATTACTCCATTCTTGTCTCCTGGAACACTTGTTCTTTACCATTTTTTATCCCTTCTTTTTTTTGAAGGTAGGTGATTAATTTTTCGTTTCATTCCAAAATCTTATACCAAGCACAACATAACCTTTCCCTCCATTTCTTTTCCCCTCCTTCCTCCCAGTCAAATTTGTATGAGATATTCACACCATAAATAAGAATTACAAGCTCTTAATTTGTGCGTGTGTTTGTCAGAGAGAGAGAGAGAGAGAGAGAGTTTTTCAAGTCCATGTTACAAAGCCACAGTGAAACTCTAGTAGCATTCAGAAGTACTTTCTGTAAAGGTTACTAATTATATGGCAAAAAACTGGAAAGGAGAGAAAATGAAGAAACAAAGAATTACCAACCACATAAATAAAATACACAGCAAGTGATGTACAGCAAATGACACTTATTGGTGTAATTTTCTTCGGAGTCTAATTCACCGTGTTGATCTATGGTGTTATAATGAGACATCAGAAGCAAAATGTAACATAATCCTATCTTTATCACTCATCATCATCCTGCAACATGGCCCTATGTACGCCTTACGGCTCCATAAGAGTTGCGGTCGGCTCCAAGCAGAACCAATCTGCTCTCTGCTCTTTTCTTTCTGTGCAAAACTTTTGATTCCCCCATCTATTGGTGGAACTCTATGCTGATTAATTTTAGATCCACAAAACGAATATAAATGTTTTCATCTACAATGTCGTCGGCCTCCCTTCCACAGGATACAATTTAGTTTGCTTGTCTTTTGAAGAAAGGCTTTTGGCAGATGAGGAGTCTCTCATCGCTGTTACTCTCAATCTCTACCACTCGTGCATCCCATTTCAACTGTGTAATCAGAGCTCTTGCTGATTCAATGAGAGAAGCAGAGTCATGGAGTATCACCCATCCCTGAACAAACCCCATATAGATTAGCAAAAATCTAACACAAGGCGGTGAAAGAGAAAAACAGAGCTACAACATGCCAGGCGGTTCTATATGATAACATACTGCTACAACCTAGCTTCACACGAGTAGTGTGTAATAGCAATTCAGACAGGCCTTGCTACTGCATGAAGCATTAGGCGTAAATAAAACAATAGCAATCTTGTTAAATAAGAGATACTAATGGCAATTTTAAGGTTACTAAGAGTGTTTAGACATAATGGAGGTTGCAAAATTTCATCCAGTTCCAATAGAATTGTAATGTGGATACCTATTCTATGAGAAGATAATGAAATGGGAAGTTTCATAGCACTTAATATACAACAGCTGTATACTTGCTATTTTTTTCCGTCCTTATCAATTCTATCAACATTCTAAGAGCACTGTGATCAATCAAATTCTTTTTGGCAAATTGATTCAGCATATTTTGGCGCACAACCAATAACTCATTCCTCTCTTTCCCATAGACACTTTATTGTTATGAATAAAGAGATCAATCAAGAATCTTCATCAAACATGGAATTAGAAATAGGATGACTGATTAAGGTACCTCTGGACGAAGTAACCGATCTATCTCAGAAAATAGATCCATCATAGTGCACCTACGCTGCTGAGCAGTTTCAAGCGACAGTAGTCCTTCAGCATGCACCATATCATAAGTTCTAGGGTAGGATGGAAATGCTTCACACCTAAACGATTAAAATTCAAATAACACATAAATCACGCCCCAGAAAGAAAGGATACAGGAACTTCAGTTAGAACAAATCCCAGAAATGGATATGTGATGAAGTGAAGTACAAAATAAACCTAAGGTTTGCAATTCTTAGGTATCTTTCCCAGTATTATGTATTTTCCTCCAATTGTGTGACAATAACAATCTCAATTATTAGTAAATATTTCAATGTCAAATGATCAGAAAATTATGTGCATAATTGCAAATTGTCCTGAAACTTTCTAGTACAATCACATATCCTACCTGTTCTTTTCCCTGTTTCCTCAATAATGCTTTTCCTTCTGCAGTCATATTTGTTCTTTTCTCATGATTATTCCATATTACTTCTTGAATAACTCCAAATTCCCAATAACCTTAATGTTGCATGAATCCCAAGCAACAATTTTGTTATCCAGTACAGAGTTTTTGAGTCAACTGACTCATTCATCTGAACAGTGGAATCAGCATATTACCACTCACAAATTAGAATAGGGGATGTGATATGGCTCCAAAAATGCCTCTGACACTCCACTTCTTGTATCTAAATATCAAAGGAAGTGAAGTACCAGAAGCTTTTATAGAGGCTATTTTTTGGAGTGCTAATAGCATTTCCCATTAGATTAACAACCAAACTTTTTTCCAATAAATATGGACTATAATTATATCCCTCCTATTTCAACAAGAAGAATGAAAGATCAAGGTCCTGCTGATGATACAAAGTTGGGGGATTTTGTGAAAATGACCAGCAAAAAAGAAAAATAATCAATCTCAATATAGAGACAAAAATTGCTGCAGAAACGTCAGGCTTCCTTTCAAGGTTAAATATTATATTCCTCTGGGGAAAGCAAATTATTTGGACAATTTGTGAATCAGTTTGAGGCATCAACAGTAACAGAGTTCAGCATCTAATCTAAAATATCAGATGTATTATTATTAAGAATGTCAGTGCAAAACCAACATTCACCAGGCAATATGAAATGAATTTTACCAAAGAGATAGTAGAATTTACCAGTCATGCAGTACTCCAACAAATCCTCTATCAAGGATTAAGGGAAGGTAGTTGGGCCCACTTGTAGAGACCACATTCATGACCCATACAGATTTCCTAGCTTCCAATAAAGCATTATTGAAACCGCCAAAATTAGCATTCATGTCTAAAACATTTCTGACCATGTTAAAAGGTGGAGAAGGATCCTCATCACCAGGTCTCTTTGGATGATCTGAAAATATCAGTGGTGAGAGAAGAGACCAATAATTGTGAACTGCAGCATTCCAGTTCTGGCCATCCTCGGCAAAGCCTTCTGAATGCAAACCTGATAAAACAAAGGAATAATTAACTTTATTATTAAAATACATAGAAGGAAGCAAAACTAAAGAGAAAATTAGTTGGTCCTCAATATGAACATAACACAATTGTTTTTCTATCAAAAAGCTGTTGTTCACTGCACAAAAAGCCACAGACATGAACATAAATATTACCATAAATTGCTAGTTCACTTGAGTTCAGTTTAGCCCTAGAAGGCCAAGTTGCCCTTTCTTCAATAGGAATCCATCGACTACTCTGAGCACCTCCTATGCAGGTTTGGAGTGGTCGATAATATGGGGATTCAACATCATGGTCCTTGCTGCAGATGGAAGGACTGGAACCAGGTTTCCTAAAAAAAGAAGTAATTTATACCACAAATTAGATCACCTATCACTTTCATGGTCAAATGACCATCCTTGCATATTATATATATTTCAAAATCAAAAGTAAAGAAATAATCATGGTCATCTCCTCACCTAGAAGCATAACAATTCCTTGAACTAGTCTTTTTCCACACAACAGTTTCATCTTGTTGCGACAACATATCCCAGCAGAGATTTTCCGCTAAATTGTGCACAAAATTCCATCTTTTGTGATTATCTTTGTTGCGAAGGGATCCCTGAGCATTGGTAATTGGTGAAGTCCAAACAAAGTATCCACCAGGTTTCAGGATTCGGTCAACTTCAATCAAAAGAATACCATCTGCACCCATAAGAAAAAGTAAATTGTTATACAACATTCCAAATTCAACAGCTGATGCAACTCGATGATGCTAAGAAACCAGCTGAATATTCTGCAGTTAACAGGAATAAAGTATTTGTGCATCACATCAACCAGTTCTTTCATGGTAAAATTTAAACAAGAGATGAAGCATGTTCTTCGCAAAAGATATTCTGCAAAGGAGGAGTGCATGCCTTTAGAGGGCCCAAAAGTGATACATAAAATTCTTGGAGCTTTAAAAGATGTCTAGACTCCAGTGCATCAGACTCCTCAGTAAAAATTGGCCAAAGAAAATTACAAATTTTACTTTCTACAAATCTTACTTTATTATACCAATAAGTAAGCAAAAGTTCTTCAACTTTTTCTTTGCATTAACAACATACTTCAAGCAAAAGACATAATCTTGTGAAATCACCAGTTGCATATTATTTTTACTAGGTATTGATACTTCCAAGATAAACCTAAATCAAATGGGTATAGACAAAACATATACTCAATGGACAACAACGTTTATGCAGCACACATGGGCAACATATTACCACTGACTACATCAAATATTAATGGATCTGAAAACCAGAAACTCTCTACAATAAATAGATAGTGTTTCATGTAATGCCTTAAAAGATGGAAAAAGAAAAGGATAACAGAAGTTGGATTAGTTACCTTCTTCAGTTGGCTTCTTTGCAATGAACAACAAAACCATAGTAGTCCAACTATCCATTCAGCATACATATTTAAACTCAAGAAAAGTAGAAAAATCTGCTACATCACTATTCTAAATAGAAACCTAAGATAGTCTACTCAACTCAAATCCAAACTACAACGATTGGTATTATAATTTACTATTAAAGATAGACAGGGGGTGTGCTGAATCTTTTAACTTTTTGACATAACAGAAGAAAACATGAGAACCATAGTGAAAGATATCCAATGTGCATGTGTTGAGCAAGTAGTTTAGAGCATGGATTGCCACACACTATGATCACTTCATGGGTTTAGAGAAACAGTTCAAGCACTCAACGAGTGCTGTTCTCCATCTGGAGGAATTTATTATTATTTGTTCCATACAAAATAAAGAAAAAAGAGAAGATGCTTGTAATCCAGTGAATCAGGTTAATGTGGACAAATGGAGAAACAAACTTATTCCTTATATATATGAAATATAAGAAATTTGAAATGTTGATATTCACATAATCCCCACAAATGGAAGATATTTACCAAATGGTGACTGGTTTTAGATTTCAGTTTACAAGTTAAACACAGCCAGGTATTATAATAATGAGTTACATCACTTTCAATCATCCAACAATAACGTTCTATCCTCTACACAACCAAATATTCACTAATTTTTCCCTTTAATGTTGCCATTTAAGTCTTCACCATAACATAGAGAAAGTTATCCTTCGGGTAAATACCTTTAAAACCAGTTTCTCCAATTTGTTTTTTGACACCAACATTTTTAGCTCCAAGAAGGAGCTTTGCTATCCCACAACAGAAGTACATAACATACAAGACAAACATTTTTATCCCACAATCAGCCAGGTACTGTTCTCTCATTTTTCCACGAACAGAAACATGATCCATACAGACATCTACATACAGAAAATCATAGAGTCTCCCGTTCTCCTATTATTACACAAACAGACACACAATACTCTTCAAAGACACTGGACACGTGAACCATAAAAGGAAATAATGCTTTTAAAACCAAAAGCTGACTGTGATAACATGTAACATATATTTTTAACTTGGAAAATGTTTTTGAGAAAACAGAAAGAGAAGAAGACAGGTAGCAATTTTAACAGGGAATGGGGGATTTTCAAGTGAGGCCAAGTTAACCAGGGAAAGGAATACTCAAAAATTTAGTAGCCCTTATTTTCTCTATCACAACCATGAGAACACACGTTTTTATCCTCATGCTGGCATAGGAAAATATGAATTGTCATTGAGGGTCTACATCCTATGTCTATTTCAGCAGTTTCAACAGCTTCAAATATTAATGCATAAGAGCTACAGTTACACTTACTTGGATGTAACATTTTTATTGCACTCAAAATCTGCAAGCACAATAGACATAACCTTAAAAAACACTCTTTTTGTTGTTGCTCAAACTGCCTCATTACATGGCATCTACCTTTTTCTTATATCATATACAATCATTTTGCTTCAAGGCATTGTTCACTGCTATACATCTTTAGAAAATTACTCAAAATTTGTAACTATTGAAGTTAGTATATATTGTCTAGTGTGTCTAATATTTGCATTACTAACAGCAAGTCTCTCTCGAGTTTAGTTCACTACTATCTTCTCGAGTAGATCATTAACACAGAAAATCACGAAAACAAAGCAATAAATGATAATTAACATATATGCATCTACCATGTATGGTACATGAAGTATTGATTTTGCAAATAGATTATGAATAATACCTTTCTGATCCCAGTCAATGCCACATCGTGCACAGTGCAACATATCAAAGGAAAGAGATGGATATGGCAACTGCTTGGAAGTAAAAGAACCAATCATAGCAGGAAGACCTCTTTCAAGTGTTAGTTGAACTTGACTGCCTGTGGCTTCATAATTTGCAATACACATAGTTAACAGTTGTTTTGAAAAGAGATGAGCTCCAAAGCTACCAAAACCACATCCTATATCCAAGATGGTTCTAACCTGAAAAATAAAAATAAAAATCAAATTATTTTGTTTATTTGAGTCTTTTTTCTTTTTCTGTGTGTACCATCAGAAGGATAAACTAATGAAATAATAAATAAATGAATAAATGCTTCTATGATTGCCAAAACAAATAGTTGCCAATCATTGTAGTCGTCATAGATACAAATTATTGACCATTAGTTGCAAAATTACTTGACATCTGGATTGAGGAGTCTGATGTGTTCAATCAAGCACACTTCTTTACAAAAAAGTAAGTAAATGTCCAAATCGAATCTTTCAAAATTAAGTCCAAGTTCAACATGAATACAATTATACTATTTGATCCACAAAATCTTTTTACAAAAGCTTAGAAATAAACAGAAAAAAGTACACGATGCCCAAACATAAGACTTGCAAGATAGAAAAAGAAAATGTCTGATCATTGCATTATGCCAATTTATGTGACTAAATATATACAAAGTACTGCAATACACATCAACGAGTAAATAAGAAGAAGAAAAAAAGGATGTAATACTGTGGAACTTTTAGTTCTGTGGTAACCACTGAATCATATGTTCACTCAAGTTCAGACTGCAACTTGCAAAATTATATGTTCAGGCAAAAGTGACAATTTGATAGATTTGCTATGAATTTGCCATATACTTTGTTTCAAAACTGCAATTTTCCAAAAAACATAGAATGCTCAACTGTGACATATGCCAACCACCAAGATTAACCACCATGATGAATGACAGCACAGCAACAAAAACACATGCATATATTGAACATGCTGATTATAAAAAGCAACCAGTATCCACTTACTCCAGCTTGTATAAAGTTAGATTCATTTCGTAGCCCAATCATTTCTGCAATTTGATGTGAGTAGTCTTCAACACCATCAAACATGAGAGATGCGGAACGGAAGGAGATCTGCTCTTCCTCCAACATCATCATCCTACAATCCAATTGAATGGAATAAGAAATAGAGTTTCTCAATAAAAGAAACCAGCACTGTCCACTCACCTCTTGGTCAAGCTTCCAGAGGAAAGTACTTCCTGGGCAGTAATTTTAACATTTGCAACCCAGATGACATCTCTTCCAGTGGGCCATTTAAGAGGAATTTTGTAATTGACAGGTGGAAGAACCAAGCAGTTTTGCCTTGCCCCGTGCCCACAATGGCGGTCATACTTTTTACTTTCAGGTAAATCCAAATCAATATTCTCTGAAACATTAAAGCAGGGAACATAATTTTCAGACTTGGGTGAACAGAACTCCAATTCTTTTAATTTTTCAGAACCTCGAGAGAGCTCTACGATATGGCTTATATCTGATACAAGTTGGCCATGAACCCTTTTCTGTACTTGAGATATGTGAACCACCCTTGACGAACTCGTGATTGAGATTGTCCACCAAACGGATACAGTAAGTGCAAGAATTACAATGACAACTAAACTGAACTTGAGAAGAAGCAAAGTTAATTTGTGACGACTTCTCAAGGTTCCCGTGCAAAATGAATCGGATGCAAAAACATTCTCACTAATACCATGTTTAGAGGATGAATTTAGAGGAAATCCAAATGATATAGATGTGTGATCAGAAGATGAGCGATTTCTATCAGTATCTTCCATTTCTGTTCTGTCTTTGATCTGATGCTCATCCAAGAAATCATGGCTGTTCCCTGAGAATCGGCCTCCACCAGATACACCTCGATAGAGTGGCCTCGACATTTTCCAACCTGGAAACCCAAACAAACAAATTGAAGAAAGAACGAGGAACCAGAAAAGTTATTAGTAAACGAGCTAAAACATGAAAAGAATTAAAATGGGTGTCTTGGAAGACTCAGACAAAAACTAAAAAGAACAATAAAATTGAAGAATGAACAGAGAAACCTAGAGAAGTTCTTCAATAAAACGAGTTAAGTCATGAAAGAAAAATGGCTGCGTAAGGACAAGATGTGTTCCCAGTTTTTCCTACTAGATCCGTGATCCCATAAGGGATGTAGCATATTTTGATTTAGAACAACCTTATAAGTACTTGTAAAATTGAAACCGAAAAGGGAAGACAGTCTGCAGAATTGAACAAAGAGTAATGGATAGATGAAGCAGATATAGAGTTGACAACATTTTATACCATGAATGAGTTCCTTAATCTCCAAGAGAATACAATTCAAGTTCAGTTCAAATGAAATTTACAATTAAAGTATCTCAAACTAAAAAGAAATTAAACGAGATCCAATTTAGAAATGCAAAAAAAAAAAAAGGTTGAATCAATTGAATTATGTAACAACAGATAAAAAAGGCATATTTTGACTAACAATTCCATCTTTTGTTTGGATTATAAGAATCCCAACAAAGAGACATAAAACAATAGAAAAGAGTAGTTGCAGAAGAAAACACTACCTGAAATGTAAGGAGAGTAAGAGCACAATCCCAAAACTCAGTTGATCATGATGCAGTTTTCGTGAGTTGTTACGCAAAAACCTCAATCTTGTTCTCTCTCAGTTCCGACTACTTCATCCTCACACTCCCTTTCTCTCTCTAGCTTTAGCGTAATCTGAAGTTTAGCGGTAGAGAGAGAGTGAGGGGTTTTCTGCATCCATCGAATCACAACAGAGCTCGCTCGTTAAAAGAATATCCTTATATCGATATATATCAGCAGTAGAGTTCAATCTCAAATGTAATTCTAAGTTTATATACAGAAATGAATCACCATCCAATCAACAAGTCACTAAAAACTTCTAGTTCCCACGGAAGAGACTCATACGAAACCAGAGTTGTGCGGCTTGCGTATACACTCTCAATATATCTTGGTATTAGCTCTCTCTCTCTCTCTCTCTATATATATATATATATATCTAAAATAGTAGAACACCAATGTATATACAAACAGATATATACGCAATTACCTATAATGAGCGAAACTCTTCACACAAGCATTAGCTCAAACATGCTCACACCCAATAAATGTCATCCAGAAGATAAACCCTAAGTCCCTGGTAACACTCAAATTCTTGATTCCCCAGCTCTGAAATGTAGATCGAAGTAGCCACTTCTACACTCAAACCTATATATACATATACATATAAATATATATATATATGTGCGTATTTATATATATTCATATGGATATATATAATCAATCTGCTTTTCAGAGTGTGAAGTTTATCTCTCTATATTTTCTCCATAGGATTAGCTTTTGGAATCGTTTCCTCCAATCTAAGACAGATTTTCAACTCTAATTACTCACTATAATCATTTTAATACCTTTTGGCCTTTTGGGGGTAAATTACTGAAATAGTAGTAATTTAATCATTTTTTTATTAAAATAAAACAAAACAATTTTTTTATCCTTTATTATATCAGATAATCAAGAAGTATACAGTATACAAATGGCTAGAGGACCCACTCTTAAATAAATGAATTTATAAATAAAGATAGTGTGTGAGACCCACCACAATAGATTGTAAATCTCCTGCGTACGATTGCTGCGAGCACTGATGAATTGAGGATTTGCTGATGGATGGCAGTCGTCACACGTGATGAATAGAGGATATGGGTAATGATCAAGTATGGTGCAGAACATGACAAGCAAGTGCCTGTTTTAAGTTAATTTTATTTCAATTTTTGTTTGTAAAAAAAAAAAAAGGGTCAAATTACGAGTTTCAAATAGTAAATTAGAAGTGGAATTCATCTGTTCATCTAACATGATATGACCTAGTATATAACTTGATTCACATGAATTTACATAGACCAAACACTATGATAAAATATAAATTTAATTGTTAAAGTAAACATATGCAGCTCACGTGACCTAAAATTAGCTATTAATAATTCTCAAAATTCTCTTAAATATACATACATAGGTATATGATAAAGTCCACAAAAATAAAAACACACCCTTTCATTTTTTATGCAGTGCATGTAACATTCCTCGAGATTGATAAACTGAATTTGTTAAGGAAACAAAAAAAATGATTTATTTTTTATTATTTTTATACATTTCGTTTTAAATTTTTTTGACATGTATTATACTGTTAATAATTTTACTAATTTTATTTTAAATATCTTGTCTTTTGTGGGAATCATGAATTTTGGTACCCGTTATGTTGGTATTATACTTGTTTTTTGACATATAATATTTTTGTATCCGTTAAACTTGAATGATTTTGTATCCATTATTAAATAAATAAATAAAAAGTATATTCCATTTCGGTTAATTTACACCTCTGTTAACAAAAGAGTAAAAGCAAATCCTCATTTGCAATATTTTCATAGCAAGGGAGTAATTTTAAAACTATAGAAGGGGTTATATGCAAATTGATGGAATTTTTGTTTTTTTTTGGATTTTACCCTGTAAAGTAGATTAAACAAAGGGTTAAAGAATGGTAGAAATAGGTGGGGTTACCAATCACACGCGATTTGAGTCAAATTTTATGATTTGTTTTGTAAGCAGTAAAGAGTGGGGTCCATATAACCGCGTTTCCCTGTCGGTGGAGCCTTCAGGTGAGCTGTTGCTTATTTATGGTCCAAAGTTCGTGTCTTTGATAAGTGAGTAGTTTAAGGTGTTGTTTCTCTGTTTTCATCTCCTAAAAAGGTAAAAACAAAAACAAAAACAAAAAATATGTTTATTAAAATATTTTTGTTTTCTATAATAAAATATGTTTCTTATTTTTGTAAAAGGAGGAGAAAACAAAAAAAAGATATTTCTTCTATTTCTTCACTCTAGCAGAGAAATATTTCCACCATTGTAGCATAACCCACTTATTTATATATTAAACATAACTTTTACTATTCATGATTTTTGCACAATTGTTCTTTTATTTACATATTATAATCTTTTTCTTGTCTACTTAGCTAAATAATATATAATAAATTAATATAATAATAAATAATGTGCATAAATTATCTATATTAAAATAAAAAACAATTTGAAAATGCTCTTAATTTCATCTTCTTCTTTTTTTAAAAAAAATCACTTATAAATAATAACTCTTTATGATATACATGTTATGTATATTATTATCAATTAACTTGTATCATTTTTTTAATTTAATTTTTACATATATATGATATTAATTTTAATTTAATTTAATTTTTACATATATTTGATATCAATTTTAATTTAATTTAATTTTCACAGAAATATAATATCATACTTATAGAAGATTAGTTCTCCTAAAATTTTTTTTTTGTATTGTCTAATAATTACAAGTTTAAATATGAAAAGAAAGAAAATGTGTAACAGACGTTTTACTAAACACTGTTTTTTATTTTTTGTTCTAAAAAATGTGGAACAACAAATTTAAAGAACGTTATTTCTGTTTTCTGTTTCCACTCATAAAAAACAAGAATATATTTCTATTTTTTTTCGAGTACAAAAACAAAAAACATTCTCGTTAGTGAACGCACCCTTATTTAACCTTGGAATAATTAGAAAGAAAAAAAAAGGTAAATATTACTGGCACGTTATGAAGTTTAGACTTATTTTCCACGGATAGAAATTTTGCTTATAACAATCAGATAAGCTCAAGTGATATTTCTGTCTCTAACGCCGTTACACTATGTGTAAAATGTCTAGTATACTCCCATTATTTTATTATTTTTTATTCTAAAATATCAGTTATGTTTAATGACTATTTTACCCTCATTATTATACATCGAATCTTAGCCACGATCACACTCGAAGCCATCAACAAACCCCATCCCCATCAACATTGATCACCATCTCCTGCAACAACCAAAGCTCACCCCATAACCACCAAACTGAGCTCCAACCCAATGTCAACTCATACCCATCAGAACCCTAACCTTGTCGTTGTCACCTACCTTACCTACCTTCAATTCACAAACCACTACAATCAAAACCATTGTTACCCAAGAATTGACCCTAGAGGGGGGGTGAATAGGGTCAATGGCAATCAATGACAATTTTTCACAAATATAAATATCAAGAACAAATCAAAATAAAGGTACTAGTGAAATGAGGGAAAATAGATGCACAAGAATTAAAAGAGAGAGTTAGAGAGAATCAAACACAAGTGACACAAGATGTAGCGTGGTTCGGAATCCCCTACTCCACGACTCAAGATCCCTCTTGAGATTTCCCCAAATCCACTAAGGCTTCTCCTTTCGGGTGGAGAGCAAACCTTTACAATGAAGCTAACAAGCTTCTTCCTTTCTCTTACTAAGTGAAGTCCTCCACTTAGTCTTCTTGGGTTCAACCAACCCTTTACAATAAATGAGGAGAAGATTTACAGTACAAAGAATATATCTCTCAAAGATAGAATCTCAAAATGAAGCTCACAAGACTAGTAGTTGTATATGAATCTCAAGTTGAAGCTCAAGTTTAATAAATGAGAATGATAGAGAATTGAATGTAATGAATTTAGCTCAGCAAAAATAGCTCAAGAGTGTTAGATGAAGAAATAAATGCAGAGCCATCAATATATATAGAGCCCCTTTGAGTTATAGCTGTTGGAAGGTAGTTGAGGGCATTAAATGCACTGAACTATCCGTTGGATTTGAATTCAGCATGTTTGAGGCGACTCAAAATGAGTTTCAGGCGTCTCATAAACTTTGAGGTGGCTCAAAGTGCATTTTGAGGTGGCTCAAAGTGCAGTTTGAGGCGCCTCAAAATATTTTGAGGTGGCTCGAAATGAGTTTGAGGTGGCTCGAAATTAGTTTAAGGTGGCTCAAAGTGAGTTTGAGGCGCCTCAAAAAGCCTTCTCAAAACTTTAATTTCTTTCTGTAACTTTGAGGTGGCTCAAACTGAGTTTGAGGCGCCTCAAAGTCCTCTAACCTTTAAAGAGTCAAAATTCAAAGGAAAGGTTAGGACATTGAGCTTGTTTGGTCTTAGAAATTCATCAAATTAATATCAAGACCTATTTCAAGTAAGTTAGAGACCAAGAAATGATATGATTGTGAATGCATGGTCCTATCATAGAATTGAGCTTCAATCATGTTATTCATAAATAACTTTGACAATGAATTCCTAGCTCTCACCAACTTATTTCTACCCCATTTCTTCAAAAATGGCCTTTGTCATTAAATCTTAGGGCAACACCTTCTTCTTCAATGGAATGCTTTCTTTGACATTGTCCTCTTCATGACATCATCCTCAATGTGAATGCTTTCTTGAATAAACATCATTGCTTCAAAATCAATCACTCAAATTGGGAATTAGTACAAAACATCATTAATGATTTGTTATCATCAAAATTACAAGATTGCCCTTAGGTTGAAACCTTTGGGTCAACAATCTCCCCTTTTTTGATGATGACAAAACATTGATGTGTTCTAGATAAATGTGGAGTAGCATTTTAAGATGCTCCCCCTATCAATATGCACGCTTTGAGCACAATATCTAAGATATAAATAAATCAGCACATTCTTTAAAAAAGTTGTACTTCTCATGAAAAGTGTAATATGAGTTCATAAAGAAAGTTTTTCAAAAGATATTCAAGATAAGCATGTTACTCTCCCCCTATCAATATGCTCTCATTCAAAAGCATCACATAATGGTAAAGTTGCATATGTGTAAGCATTATAAGTGCACAACTCAACCAATAGTCCATCAATCAACCAATAATTCACCACGTAAATCCCATCCTCCTTCATGCATAGAAAATCACAAGTTTCAAAGTTTCATCATTGAATTCTCATAGCATTCATAATGCAATACATGTATGCATTAATCATTATACCATCATCATTGAAATCACAAGCATAGTCATAAAATGATCAAGATATAGCAAGTCAAGATATAATCAAAATAGTTGGCAATTCATTCATCATAAAGGAAATTTGCATTTAGGCATAGATAATATCAAAAAAAATCAAAGCCAAAAGCCATACATATGCAAATATCCTATCATGTCCAAGGTAATGCAATCCTACTACATTGCTATTACCATCCAACTACTACTACCCTAGAACATCCCAAAACATCCTAAAAAATCCCAAAACACCAAAATACTTCTCCCCCTTTGTCTTCATCAAAAAGGGTGAGATGCCATCATCAAGGATTATGAGGAGCGAGAGGAGTCTGGGGTACTTGAGTTCGGATAGCTGTGACATCATCCTGAATAGCAAGCAGCTGCATCCCAGTAAGTTCTACCTCTTCCTCATATCTAAGTTGGAAATGGTCAAAGTCAGCTCTCAAAGTATCGACCTTTTCTTCGGTGCGCCGAGCAATTGTGATGTGTTCGTCGAATCGAGAAATGAGTTGACGCATAAGAGAGGCATTGTCATCCATGGGTGCCGGAGCATCCTCATTCAGATGGACATGTCCTCCTCCTTCTTCATCATTAGAAGCATCATGTTCCTCATTAGCTTCAGCAGGTGCAAAATTTTCTCTCCTTGGATCATACCAGTACCCATCAGCATTCTGTTGGAGTTTCATGAGCAAGAGAGTGGTCCGATTTAGTCTTTCTCTATTACCAACTTCTCGAGATTGCTCACTTGATAGAGTCACCCCATGGGATTGAAAAATCTTGGTAAGAGGTAAGGCATAATAGCATTGAGTCGCAGAGGATCGAGTCTCTAGCATATGGTGGTAGATAATGTGAGAGAGGTCTAGGCGCTTTTTGTTAAGCAAACACCAAATAATGAATGCTTCCATGCAAGTGACTTCAGTGCGACTACCTGATTTGGGCAAGATGAGATATCCAATAACATTATGAAGAATTCGAGCCTCCAAGGTCAATTGGGATGCAAATATGTGACTTATGTTTTGGATATTGGGGTTATCACACATTTGTCGGATAGCTTCAAGAGGTTCGAATCCTTGAACATGAGCCCAAGAATGAGTGGAGAAGAACTGAAAATCCCCTTCATCAATTTCAAGAATGGTTCTCAGCCTCTCTTTAGTGATTGTGATGGAAATGCCATTTGCAAAAGAGGTTAATTCATGACAGTTGTCTTCTTCCCTCAAATGTGCATAAAAGATTCGCACTAATTTGGGGTACAGACGTTCCTCCATAGAGACAAAATGACCCCATCCAATATCATCAAAAAATTTGAAGGTGTTCAAATGATTTTCTTCACAAAAAATTCTGGAAACAACCTTACCTCTAGCCACTTCCTTGTCGAGAAATTCTTTGTCATAGATCTTCTTGAATTCTGGAGATTCAAAAAGACGAAAGGTTGGAGCAGCCATGGGTGGAGGTGTGGGAGTTGAAGATTCCCCTTCATGGCGAGCCTTGGTACGCCTCTCTGCATTAGGGTTTTTGGTTCTCTTACCAAAGATACGAGGAGGCATGATTCAAGAGTTTGGGATAGATGGGAGTGTGAGAGAAGGAAAATGGAAAAGAAATGAGGAGGAAAAGCAAAGAGAATGAAGAAGAAAAGTGAAGAGAATGAGAGACCCAAACAGGGGTTGCGGCTGTTGAGGTTTTTGGAAAGAGAGGATACGCAAAATGAGGGTTTCAGGCTCCCTTTTAAATGGAACGACACTTTGAGGCGTCTCAAACTTGACTTTGAGGCGTCTCAAAATTTCCAGGCGCCTCAAAGTTGGGTTTCAGGCGCCTCAAAGACCTCTTTGGATGGTCATAAAACATTCTGTAACTTCCAGGCGCCTCAAAGTTGATTTTCAGGCGCCTCAAACTTGCTGGGATGACTTTGAGGCGTCTCAAAGTGGATTTCCAGGCGCCTCAAAGTGGCTGAGAATGTGTTTCAATCAAGGAACAGGTCAAGAACACTTCATTCTCCTTTGCCATGCCAATCTCTCTCCTAATGGTGCAAAATCTATCTTCTTGGAGAGGTTTTGTGAATATATCTGCGAGTTGTTTCTCTGTGTTAACAAAGATGAGCTCAATGTCTCCTTTAGACACATGATCTCTCAAGAAGTGGTGCCTAATCTCAATATGTTTAGTCCTAGAGTGCTGAATGGGAATTTTGGAAAGACATATCGCACTCGTATTGTCACATCTAATAGGTATGTGATCAAATGTAAGTCCAAAATCCTCAAGTTGTTGTTTAATATAGAGAGTTTGTGCACAACAACTACCGGCGGCCACATATTCGGCTTCCACCGTTGACAAAGCAACCGAATTTTGTTTCTTACTTGACCATGAAACTAATGAGTGTCCTAGGAAGTGACAAGTGCCACTTGTGCTTTTTCTATCTATTTTACATCCGACAAAGTCAGCATCCGAATAACTTATGAGATCAAAAGATGTATCCCTAGGAAACCAAAGTCCCAAGTTAATAGTACCACTCAAATATTTAAAAATTCGTTTAACGGCACTTAAATGGGATTCTTTGGGACATGATTGAAATCTTGCACATAAGCAAACACTAAACATTATATCCGGTCTACTTGCCATTAAATACAAAAGACTTCCAATCATTCCTCTATATTTCTTGATGTCAACATCTTTTCCTTTTTCGTCCTTATCAAGTTTAGAGGAATTGCTCATAGGAGTTTTTGCATGTTTGGCGTCCTCCAAGCCAAATTTCTTTAGCAAATCTTTAACATATTTGGATTGACAAATGAATATACCATCCAATGATTGTTTGATTTGCAATCCTAGAAAGAAGTTAAGTTCACCCATCATGCTCATTTCAAATTCATTTTGCATGTTTGAAGCAAATTCTTTACATAACTTCTCATTTGTTGATCCAAAGATGATATCATCAACATAAATTTGAACAATCAACAAATTTTTATCAATGATTTTTGTAAAAAGGGTATTGTCGATTTTTCCTCTAACAAAATCATTTTCTAGAAGAAAACCACTCAACCTCTCATACCAAGCTCTAGGAGCTTGTTTCAAACCATACAAAGCTTTAGATAATTTAAAAACATGGTTTGGAAGGTCATGACTTTGAAAACCCGGTGGTTGTTCTACATAGACTTCTTCTTCTATGAAGCCATTCAAGAAAGTACTTTTTACATCCATTTGAAATAGCTTGAAGTTCTTATGAGATGCATATGCAAGTAACATCCGAATTGCTTCTAATCTAGCAACGGGTGCAAAGGTTTCCTCATAATCAATCCCTTCTTCTTGGTTGAAACCTTGGGCAACTAATCTAGCCTTATTTCTAATTATAACACCCGACTCATCCTTTTTATTTCTATAGACCCATTTGGTTCCTATGACGGTTTGATCTTTGGGTCTAGGAACTAAATTCCAAACTTGATTTCTCTCAAATTGGTTTAGCTCTTCTTGCATAGCTAAAATCCATGACTCATCATTTTCGGCCTCAAAGATGTTCTTTGGCTCTAATTGAGATACAAAGGCTAAATGATCACACATGTCTCTAAGAGAGGACCTAGTGCTAACACCTTTTGAAGGATCGCCTATAACTTGGTCAAGTGGATGATAAGGAATGACTCTTTGACCTTTTGGAAGAGAATCATGAATGTCATTTTGAGTGTTGTCCTCATTAGAAACATTTTCTTGTGACTTATCAATGGTGGATTCTTTTGGTTTTTCAACAAGTGAAAGTCCATCAACATTCTTTTCAAGCTCAACTACCTCATCATCCAATTCTTGCCTAGGGGTAGGTAAAGGAGATTCATCAAAAACAACATGTATAGATTCTTCTACCACCAAGGTTCTCTTGTTGAACACTCTATAGGCTTTGCTTTTGGATGAGTATCCTAGGAAAACACCTTCATCGGATTTAGCATCAAATTTTCCTAAGTTGTCCTTGTCATTCAATACAAAACATTTGCACCCAAAGACTTTGAAGTATCCTATATTTGGCTTATGACCATTCCAAAGCTCATAGGGGGTCTTATCAAGTTTCTTTCTAATGATGACTCTATTTAAAACATAGCAAGAGGTGCTAACGGCTTCGGCCCAAAAGTATCTAGGCAACTTATGTTCATTGAGCATTGTTCTAGCCATCTCTTGGAGGGATCTATTTTTCCTCTCAACGACCCCATTTTGTTGAGGAGTTCTTGGAGCGGAGAAGTTATGATCATAACCGTTTTCATCACAAAATTTCTCAATATCTCGGTTATCAAATTCTCTACCTCTATCACTTCTAATGCTCTTAATCTTGCATTCTTTCTCATTTTGAACTTTTCTACAAAACTTAGAAAAAATAACATGAGTCTCATTCTTATGAGCAAGAAAGAATACCCAAGTAAGCCTAGTAAAATCATCTACAATAACAAAAGCATAAAATTTTCCTCCTAAGCTAGCAATTCTATCCGGACCGAAGAGGTCCATATGGAGTAATTCTAAAGGTCTTGAAGTAGTGATATCCTTCTTCCTTTTGAAGGAAGATTTGATTTGTTTGCCTAATTGGCAAGCACCACAAGTTTTGTCCTTGGCAAACTTAGTCTTTGGGAGGCCTTTGACTAAGTCCTTTTTGGACAATTTTGAGATCAAGTCCATGCTAGCGTGTCCTAATCTTCTATGCCATAACCAACTATTGTCACTAGAGGAGATAAAGCATTGACATTTTGATCAAGCAAGTCACATAAAAGGATGGTGTACAAATTGCCATTTCTATGTGCAACGAAAATTTGACGACCATCTTTTTCAATAATGCAATGATCGGATCTAAATGCAACATTAAAGCCTTTATCACATAGTTGACTAATGCTAAACAAGTTATGCTTTAAACCATTAACAAGAAACACATTATCAATAGATAAGGAAGAAGATATACCTATGGTCCCGACGCCAACAATTTTACCTTTAGAGTTGTCTCCAAATGTGACGTTTCCTCCATCATAAGGCTTGAGAGAAGAAAATTTGGAGCGATCTCCCGTCATGTGCCTTGAGCAACCACTATCAAGAAACCACTTGTCCTTGGAGCTAGATGAGGATTTTAAGCATACCTACAAGACAAGCTTAAGTGACTTCTTTTGGTACCCAAACCATTTTGGGTCCAATTGGGTTAGCAATCATAGGGAATGTTCCTTTTGGAACCCAAACCATTTTTGTCAACTTTCTTTTTCTAAAAGGACAAGAGAATATTTTATGTCCACTTTTTCTACAAAGATTGCATATAAAATTGAAGAAGTTGAATTGAGAGCTCTTGACAAAGAAGTGCTTCAAGGGCTTTAGCATATCACTTTTAGAAGGAGGTTTTTTGATCAAAGATTTTTGTTTATCAAATGGATTATACCCAATTCCTTCTTTGTCATAAACATCCCGTTGTCTTCCAAGGAGAATAGTTAAGTTCTTTCTCCCCTTGGTGAATTTTGCAAGAATCTCAATTTGATCCTCAACAACTTTCTTCAAGTTTTCATTTTCAATTTGAAGATCATTTGAAGAAGTTTCTTTTGAAAGGATCTCTCTTTCTTTCTTGAAAGAGTCATTTTCCATTTGAACTTTTGAAAGTTCAAGTGAAGAAGAGTCTTTCTCCTTTTTCAATAAAACATTTTCATTTTGAACTTTAGAAAGTTCTTGTGAAAGAGATGAGATTTTTTGTTTGAGAGAAGAGTTTTTCAAAATCACTTTTTCAAGTTCTTTATGCAAATCTTCAAAAGCATCTTGCAATTCATCATAGGAATAAGAAGACTCAATTGAAAGCTCAAGATTAGAATCTACCTCATCCTCGATTGCCATAAGGCAAAGGTTGGCAATTTCGTCATTATCACAATCCGAGTCGCTTGAGTCCGAATCATCCCAAGTAGCCTTCATTGCCTTTTTCTTTTGCTTATTTTCTTTATCTCTTTTGTACTTGGGGCAATCGGCTTTGAAATGTCCCGGCTTTCCACATTGAAAGCAAGTAGGTGATTCCTTTTTGCTTGATTCACCTTTGAACTCATTTCTCTTGAAAGGTCTCTTCTTGAAGAGATGTTCTTTCCTCATAAATTTTTTGAACTTGTTAGAGATGAGAGCAAGTTCATCTTCTTCATCACTAACATCTTTATCATCTTCCTCATTGACCTCTTGAATTGAAGTCTTTAAAGCCATGCTCTTCTTTTGCTTGGGCTTTTCTTGACGGCTTTTCATCTTGATTTCATGAGTCATGAGAGATCCCATAAGGTCTTCAAGACTTAATGAATCGAGATCTTTTGCTTCCGAGATAGCGGTAGCCTTGACATCCCAACTTGTGGGTAGGCACCAAAGAATTTTCTCCACATTGTCGGACGTAGAGTAATTCCTACCAAGATGAGATAAACTATTAATAATGTTAGTGAATCTAGTAAACATCTCACCAATAGTTTCATTCGGTTCCATCTTAAAGAGCTCATACTCACGAATCAACATGCTCACTTTGGTGGCTCTAACTTGCTTAGTGCCTTCATAGGTTACTTCAAGTTTGTCCCAAATTTCTTTGGCAGATTTACAAGCCGAAATTCTATTGAATTCAGATTTGCTTAAAGCACAATACAAATTTGTAACCGCTTTGGCATTGACTTGAACAAGTTTTCGGTCATTGTCATTATATTCATGCAAGTCTTTTGGAACTCTTAGACCTTCTAAGGTTTTCATGGGAACTAAGGGTCCGTCACGAACAACTTCCCAAACTTGGTAGTCAATAGATTGAAGAAACCAAATCATTCTTGGTTTCCAATAGCTATAGTCGGTTCCATCAAACCAAGGTGGCCTATTGTTGGATTGACCTTCTACATGAGATGCACCTTGCATGTTTGCCATGATCAAACTCTAAGACGATTAAGTCCTATTCAAGAGTCCAAGCTTTGATACCAATTGTTACCCAAGAATTGACCCTAGAGGGGGGGGTGAATAGGGTCAATGGCAATCAATGACAATTTTTCACAAATATAAATATCAAGAACAAATCAAAATAAAGGTACTAGTGAAATGAGGGAAAATAGATGCACAAGAATTAAAAGAGAGAGTTAGAGAGAATCAAACACAAGTGACGCAAGATGTAGCGTGGTTCGGAATCCCCTACTCCACGACTCAAGATCCCTCTTGAGATTTCCCCAAATCCACTAAGGCTTCTCCTTTCGGGTGGAGAGCAAACCTTTACAATGAAGCTAACAAGCTTCTTCCTTTCTCTTGCTAAGTGAAGTCCTCCACTTAGTCTTCTTGGGTTCAACCAACCCTTTACAATAAATGAGGAGAAGATTTACAGCACAAAGAATATATCTCTCAAAGATAGAATCTCAAAATGAAGCTCACAAGACTAGTAGTTGTATATGAATCTCAAGTTGAAGCTCAAGTCTAATAAATGAGAATGATAGAGAATTGAATCTAATGAATTTAGCTCAGCAAAAATAGCTCAAGAGTGTTAGATGAAGAAATAAATGCAGAGTCATCAATATATATAGAGCCCCTTTGAGTTATAGCTGTTGGAAGGTAGTTGAGGGCATTAAATGCACTGAACTATCCGTTGGATTTGAATTCAGCATGTTTGAGGCGACTCAAAATGAGTTTCAGGCGTCTCATAAACTTTGAGGTGGCTCAAAGTGCATTTTGAGGTGGCTCAAAGTGCAGTTTGAGGCGCCTCAAAATATTTTGAGGTGGCTCGAAATGAGTTTGAGGTGGCTCGAAATTAGTTTGAGGTGGCTCAAAGTGAGTTTGAGGTGCCTCAAAAAGCCTTCTCAAAACTTCAATTTCTTTCTGTAACTTTGAGGTGGCTCAAACTGAGTTTGAGGCGCCTCAAAGTCCTCTAACCTTTAAAGAGTCAAAATTCAAAGGAAAGGTTAGGACATTGAGCTTGTTTGGTCTTAGAAATTCATCAAATTAATATCAAGACCTATTTCAAGTAAGTTAGAGACCAAGAAATGATATGATTGTGAATGCATGGTCCTATCATAGAATTGAGCTTCAATCATGTTATTCATAAATAACTTTGACAATGAATTCCTAGCTCTCACCAACTTATTTCTACCCCATTTCTTCAAAAATGGCCTTTGTCATTAAATCTTAGGACAACACCTTCTTCTTCAATGGAATGCTTTCTTTGACATTGTCCTCTTCATGACATCATCCTCAATGTGAATGCTTTCTTGAATAAACATCATTGCTTCAAAATCAATCACTCAAATTGGGAATTAGTACAAAACATCATTAATGATTTGTTATCATCAAAATTACAAGATTGCCCTTAGGTTGAAACCTTTGGGTCAACAACCATGACCAAGCAATGTTGGTGTTCAATCCCAAACCACCAACCAACATCAATTTTACGCGAATCGTCAATAGTTACCAAACACCACCCAACAATGAAACCAGTTAAAACCATCTATCCCGTCACCGACGTCGGACCTTAAAATCGAAGCCCAGAACCCCAAAATCTCAACGCCACCGTCAAGCCAAGCCACGTCTCGAATGCCACCAGTATCACCCATCGTCCTAACGTCGACTGGTGCGAATCACATAAGGTCAAGACCATACGAACCACTGTGGTCAGAATGCTAACCCTAATCGATTTGTGCAGAGCCAAAGGCGTCATAAAATTGCTACTAAAGTATGCAAATCTCTCTCTCCTCTTTTTCTAGATCTGCAAAATTAAAAAATCAAAATCTCTCTCATCTTTTTTGGATCTGCTTCTTCGACCACACTCGATTCTTTCTCTATTTTCTAGTGGCTTGATGGGTTGTTGATGTAGTGGATTGAGGCTTGTGACCATTTTACCCTCATTATTTTTTGGTGGTTTGCGGTGATTTTTGGACATGTGGTTGCTTGTGGTAGTTTTGATTGAAGCTTGAGGTGGTTTCAACTGGGGCTTGTGGTGGTTTTGATTGCAACGGTGATGATGGTAATGCATGGTGGTTGATGAAAATGTTGTGATGTTGTTTGATGGTGGCCGAAATTGGGTTGCTCCAACAGTAAGCTTTGTCAGAGAAGATAACCAGTAAATGATGAACAGTATATATATACATATAGTAGTACAAAAGGGTAAGGAAATGGGTACTTGGGTAATTTATTACTTTATGTAAAAGGTCAAAGGGAATCAACGTCTTTTTGCTTGATGTCAGATGTGGTCAGACCTGCTGATAAGTGCACAAAACTTACTATTTTATATTTCAAAATAAGTTTTTAATTACTCTTTTATTTTATTTAAATGTTCTTATCTTTGCAATTTATGTTTTATAGGGATTGATTTTCAAATAAGAAGAAAAGTAGCAAAAAAAGGCTGCAAAGGATATACATAGCTAAAGATGAACTTAAAAAGAATTGTAGGAGAGATAGTATTCAACTTTATAAAATATTGTTTTACACGACCACGTCTGCAGTCCAGAATTCAAATTGAAGATATGGAGATCAAATATTAGATATTTAAATTCAAAATTTTGTATTTTGAATTTTTGTTTTAAATTTTAAATTTTTGTTTTTCACCTAAATCATTTTCCTCTAACTCTATAAATAGGGGGTCTTAGGGGTTAGTGAAGAGAGTTAAAAAACTGTAGAAAAATTGTAGAAAAAATAGTGGAATCATTTTCTTGATTCAATGAAGAATAGTAGTTTCATTTCTATATGTTTTTTTTTTCTATTGATATGCAAGCGTAAGCATCATTCTCAAGGGAGTGATGAAGCCACCAAGGCTGAAATATAAGTAAGTTATTTTATTTTCTTGTCTAATCTTTCCTCCTAAGATCATTCTTTTATTCTTCTATTCTGAATTTTTTATTTTAAAAAATTAGAGGGAAGATTCTTCGTGTTTGCCAAATAATGGTAATTCAAATAATTTCCTACCTCTGTTTACTTATCTAATGTGCATCAGATTAAGTAAAAAATGTTCTCTCATATATAATCAAGTATTATTTTTTTTTTTACACCATATCTTCCTTCATCTTTCCAAGTTCTAATTGGATTGGTGAAGTGTATCAATTATTAGAGGAAAAATTAGATAAGAATGTTAGAAACTTTATTTATATGGATCTATGGTGGTGAATTTTCTTTCCTTGAGATTTTTCTCATCATTTGATCAAAGACATTTACTATTAGTTTTTTTTACTACGTGTACTAGAATATCAATATAATAATCCCATTCAATCTAGTATCATCATACAACCATAATATCACAAAAAATAAATAGGCTTTGAATGATGGGATTTACCATACTCACCATAGTGGGAGTAGGAATTGGGTCTCACATATAAAAGATCAATTATTATCATCAATTTAATAAGCAATATTAAAATATAAAAAATAAAAATGATTCATATATAACCCAATGCAATTACTATGAATATAACATTTCAATAATTGCAAATATCCAAAAAATTATGAAAAAGCTCACCATAAACACCACAAATCAGAACACCAAACAAATCCTTACGCGCCTTCATGCGCGCGATTGAGTCTTTTCCCTTTGGAATTTCATAATTTTTATTAAATAAAATATGCAAACAAAAAATATATTTCAGAAAAATTTTTGCAAAAATTATGAAAATTTGTAAAATTAAATTCCAAAGGTACTGAAAAAAATAGAATCCCAAACGGAGCCCTACAGAGGTCTCACGCGCCCCCACATGCCACCAGGCGTGAGTGGGCACATGAATCTGCATTATGTTTTTTTTACAGTGCGTCATCGCATCGGGCGGCGCATAGGCCCCACGCGCCACCTTCCCAGTGTCTTTTCGCACTTCCGAGATCACCATTGTGATTGTCTTACTGTTCTGAACAAGATAGTGCTTCTGTTGGTGTATTTCGAGCTTCTTAACTATGGGGGTGAATTATACTATCTCTCAGTGAAAGTGAAATATGAAAAAAAACTGCTATATTTTTCATTTAACACCTATTTTTGATCCGAAACTTCTCAGATAAATATCTCACAAATCGGACATCGAAAAATTGTAAATAATATATCTACGAAAAACTTATGAAACAAGAAATATTTTCATATAATCTCCATACACCAAAACTCAACGATGAATGAGTAAAAGGCCTAGCAAGTTTATGTCAGATCATCCTTATTTTTTAAAAATAAAATAAAATACATGGAGTTTTTGCATAAAAATATCCAGATCTATATATTTACAGATAGGTAACATATTGAAAAATCATCCCTATACGATATTAATTTCATGAGAAATAATTTTTCATAAATTTTAAGCATACTTTTATATAATAAATTTACAAAATTTATTCTAAGCATGCTCATGAAAAGTTAAATGAACAACAAACATTAAGGCTCTAATATCAATGTCAAAAAATCAATCTTATATAATTGAAATATTCAGTTACCTCTTGTAGACCGAAATAGTAGAAACAAACGAACCGATAACTTGTGTTACGAGCTGTCCTTACGACAATGTGATCCTTTTCAATAGAGCGACTACTAGAGTCCTCTATTTATTTTTCACAATCTAAATCCTATTGGTTAATGGATACTAAAGAGAGAAATCTAGATAGAGAAAGAACTCAATATAGAGAGATAATAGAAGAAAGAATACTAGAGGAAAAACTCAAAGAGAATTCTATATATCAATCGTAGTTTTTTCTTTCTTCCCTTTTATAAAAATTATGCATCACATAATCAGAAATATATCGATATATACTCAATCCACTTAATTAGGTAGGTATGTTTTGCTCCATATAGGAGTCTATAGTGGATGAACCACTTAATGGGGGATAACGTGTTATCCACACCCATTTATCTTATATTTTGATTATGTGAGATTTATTGAGCAAATTCCATCGATGGTTTGTGAAGAGGACAATCGATTCCTAACAATTACGTATTTTGAAAATGAGATTAAGGTGGCGTTTTCAAAAATAAACCCATTGAAGGCTCCTGGTCTAGATAGTTTAACCCCTCTAATTTTTTAGAAATATTGGGATGTTGTTAAGACAGATATAATCAATGCTTTTAATGACTTTGTTATTACAGGAAGATTGCTTCGAAGTCTTAATCATACCATTTGGGCAGGTTAAAGGTACAATTTGGGCTCAATCCTATATATGAAATGTTCAACCCTAACCCAATCTTAACCCTACTTCCAACCCTAACTACTCAACCATAGTTCAACCCATCCTTAAATTTTTAAACTCGGGTTTGCAACTTGGTTTGAGATTTCGGGTTAGAAAGTCAGGTTAATTCAGGTTATTTATATCACCAATCTCCATGTTAAAAATTTTAAGTGATCTTTAATAAGTTTCACATCAAATTACTCTTAAACACACACAAAATTAAGAACTTAATGCAAATTTCTAAAAAATTACAAACAAATTTTTAGGGAATTAATTATCCAAAGTGTTAACATACAATAAATTAAGATTTAAATAAAGAAATTTGAAAAGAAAAAGGTTATCATAATTTGAATATTATATATAATATATTTAAAATAAAAAATATATATAAAAATAATATTACAATTCGGGTTCGGGTTAGACTCGGGTTGTTAGCACCTCAACACTAGTCAAACCCTAATTAAGTTCGAGTTGAAGTTTTTCAACCCAAACTCAACCCTAATTGTAAAAATAGTTGCTCAAATCTATAAAAAATTGGGTTGTGTTGGGGTTGGGTTCAGGTTGCCCAACCTAAGTTACACCCCTAATCCTACCAAGGTGGCTCAATTCAGACCTATTGTGTTATCTAATGTGGTCTATAAGATCTTTTCGAAAGTCCTAGCTAATATGCTAAAGCCTATGTTGGAAAAGATTGTTAAGGTAGAGAATGGGACTTTTGTTCCAGACAGATTAATTTTTTATAATATATTCGTCACTCGTGAGATTGTCCATTATTTAAAAAAGAAGAAGAGCGGGTTAGAACTTTTTATGGCTCTTAAATTGGATGTTAGAAAAGCATATGATTAGGTGGAGTGAACTTACTTATGGGCTGTGATCGCAAAAATAGGATTCAATGATCAGTGGATTACTCTTGTGACACAATGTTTTGCTACTATTAGCTACTCAGTCATAATTAATGGATAGTTGGAAGGCTAAGACAGGGGGATTCCCTTTCCCTTATCTATTTCTCTTACGTGCAGAAGGGTTGCCTTATGCTATGTCCTCAGCTATGGAGTGCAGGCTAATTTTGAGTGTTTAGATTTGCAGAAGAGCTCCCAAGGTGTCACATTTAGTGCCTATTTGGGAGAGCTTTCTGAGCCCTCAAAAAGTCCTTCAAGGTATCTAAAGATTTTTTTTTTTAAATGTGACGTTTGGTTACACATATGTAAAGGCCTTTTTCGAAGAAGTCGGTGGTTAAGAAGCCCATTTCAAACAAGTAAAAAAATGTTACTTTTAGAACCTCCTTTTAGAAAGCCAAATTTTCTTTTGAAATAAATTTATTATTTTACTAATTTGTTCATATACTTCTTATATATTAACAAGATTATGCTATATCTCTTTTGGTCTCTTGTTCCTCCATCGTCACTGCCACTACCACCTTCCACCACTGCCACCACTACCTCCACCACCTCCACTGCCACTGCCACTACTACCTCCACTGTCACTGCCACCGCCACCGCCACCACCACCACCATCACCGCTACCTCCATTTTCACCTCCACCACCATCCACCGCCTCCCATCACTGCCACCACCACTACCTCCACCGTCGCCACCACAGCTTTCTTCCATTGTCGATTTCGCATTTTTTAAGGATTATAATCATTGTTAAGGATAAGAGATAATATTATCAAGAGAAAAATAATTTAAAAATTAAAGTATATTTAAAAAATGCATTAGCCAAACGTCACTTTTCTTCTAACAAAATTCTTTTTACAAATGTCTTATCAATGAAATTCTTTTGATATCAAGAAGCTCTCCAAACGAGACCTTATTATTTGCGGATGATAGTTTGCTGTTTTGCGGGGCTGATCAAGACGTAGTTCAATCCTTAATTCTCATTCTGCAAGAATATGAAAAAACATCCGACCAAACTATAAATTTGGAGAAATCAACTTTGTTTTTCAGGAAAAAACAGTAAGCCTTATATCAGACGGGATCTTCCATCAGTTATTGGCAGAAACAAGAAATAGGTGTTCAATTATATTGACGAGAAAATTAAGGGTAGAGTTAATGGGTGGAAAGGGACCTTTTTTTTTTGGCCAGATGGAGGCAGTGAAGTTATGATTAAGAGTGTCTTATAAGTTATCCCTGTATTTTCTATGGCTTGCTTTAAACTCTCTAAAGGCATTTGTGATAAAAATTGACAGTCTTATTTTCAAATATTGGTGGAAATAGAGTTAGAAAAATGGTAAGATTCATTGGATTGGGCTTGACAGAGTTTTTTTTTGTGTGTGTAAGAGTCTTAAATTTACAAAAAAATTACTCTTAATTCTTGAAATTACATATTTGTAAAACAATATAAATAGAAAATTTTGAATAAAATTAAATAATTCATTAATTGTACATAAATAATTCTCATTGAAAAAAATTGTGAAACTTTTTGACTTGTTTTAATATTTATTATTATTACAATTGGTTGAATTTAAATAACTTGTTAAATATTTTAAAAAATTGCTAGTTTTGGTGGCAATTAAAACTATGTGTTTTTTCATTATTATTATAAATTAATACTAATTATAAAAATTAGAGGTAAAGGTTATATTTAGTATGGTAATTAAAACAAAACATTTTAAGACATTTAAGGGAAAGGGCAAGGCAGGAAAAAAATATTATTAATAGAATTGTGAACTTAATTGAAAATATTTGTTAAAAGTAAGACTTTGTTCTCATAACAAATTTGTTTAGGACTTATTACTCTTTATAATTGAAAAATTGGACTTATAAATAATTTTTTCTATCTTTAATTGTTAAAAAATAATAAAAAAATAAAAGAATAAAATAGACATAAAAAAATTATCACCGAATTAAAAATAGAATCACTCTTATATTTTAAATAGCGCAAGTGAGATCGAAGCATTTATTAATTATCCAAAATAAAATCATGATAATCGTAAGGCGTAACAACTTTTTCCGGTTCATTTATGAAACGACTGCAACCAAGGAAAATATTAATTCCACCGATACTTTTCGCCGTACAAGATCTTCTATCCTACAGTGTTCACATTCATTTTGTTTGATGAGTAGTGTCTGGTCAACGTTAAAAGAAACAATTTTGTTTTCTATGCTCAACATTATCAGAATTAAATTCAAGTAAAATTGTGAATTGCAGTAATTTCACATTATTAAAGTTTTGAAGCTTTTACTACTATCAATATTATGTAATTTTGCAGAACAAAAATAAAACATATATTGCAACACACACACACACACACACACACATATATATATATAGGACAAATTACACTTACTTTCTTTTTAGATTAGTTTTATTATAGTTACATTCTATGTAGCTTAGCATATTACACTTACTTCCCTCTCATTTGTAATTGTTACTAACAGAAAATGTAAAATTATCTTTATGTTATTTACACTTACATCCCCTCTAGATTGACTTATTATATTCACCACCCATGTGTTTTGGAATATTACACTTACTCCCCTCTAATTTGGACGTTTGTACCCAAATACTCCCTTATTATCAGCAATACTAACTGTTAGAGAAGGCCAATGTTGGAGTGGCCAAATTTGAAGATTTATATGATGAAAATGTGAAATTATGATTATGCCCTTATTATTATATAAATAATTTTAACTAAAAACTAGTTTGTCACAATTACATTATATGTATCCTTACACATATTTCCATAAATTCTAAAGGCTTAAACATTTCAAATGACCAAAATGCATTTCATTTTGTTAGAAGTGTCTGTCAAATACTTAGAACAAAGATACACTCCAAAGTTTATTAATTTTCATCATTCATCATTATGATGTCGTTATCTAAATCAATAATCAATATAATCGAAAGCGAATAAGGACTAAAAGTAAATGATATATTAACAGATATATAGATATAAAATTGGCAATAGATTTAGAGAGAAAAAGAGAAAATGAAAGGCGAATATGTATAAGAAAATGATTTATGTATTTTTTTTAATTGGGGTTAGATTAGCTTTCCTACAAATATTTGAAGAATATTTTTGTCATATAAATCTTCAAATTTGACCACGTCAGTATTGACCATCGCTTATAGTTAATGTTGCTGACGATAAGAGAGTATTTATTACAAGCATCCAAATTAAATGGGAATAAATATAATATTCCAAAACACAGGATGATGAGTGTAATAAGTCAATCTAAAAGGGAGATAAGTGTAAATGACATAAGAGTAATTTTACATTTTTCGTTAACAATTGTTAATATCTGTTATTGAGAATTGGGTAAGTGTAACATGTCAAATTAGAGGAGAAATAATTGTAATAAAGTTAATTCAAAAAAAAAATAAGTGTAATTTGTCCTTCAATATATTGCAAAAAAAAAACAACTTATATATTTACCTGCAAGTCAATTGTCACCATACTCTTGAGTGGATGTTGGCCCTCTAGTTTGAGTGGATGGCGGCCATATGATTATTTAATATTAGAAGGTAATAGATATTAAATTCAAAGTTATATATTTATTTATATACACACTGGTGTATATATGAAAGTCAACTGTTACCAAACCCCAAAGTTGATCTTGATCCTCTTAGTTTGACCCATGGTGGGCATGAGACTTTAATTGAAAGATATTGATTAGAGGATGGGCTTTTCCTGGCGGGTCAAAACTCACGTGAGACATGGTGTTTTCAATGTTCCAACTGCACTAATCACTTCACTTATAAGTTTACTTAACTCATAATTTATTATGCATATAGTTAATGAAACAAAAGTCAATAAGCTGTGTTATATATAGTTGTCAGTAATCAACTCTCATTCAATATATGAGCTGTGTCTCAAAAATAGAACTTTCATGGAAGTTATGGTGTCTCGTTTACCGCTAAAAGTCTTCCCATTGAGTTCTCTTTGTTTAATTAAAAAGACGTCTCAATTCAGTGATTAAATATAAAAAGTTCGTAACCTTTTTTGTAAGATAATTTTCTTAATAGACCTTCTTAAGACGATTCCAATTGGTAAATTCGATTAATTATGTTCCTAGAAAATTTTATTTTGCAGCTTCGTTTGTTAGCTGCTCATGTTAGATCAAATTTATTAATTTGTTCTTACATTAACAATCTCTCACCTGATGTTATATTGGAAGTACATAAGAATTTTAACGAAATATAAAGTATTTTAATGGAGATAGATTCAATGCGAAAGAAAAATTATTATTTGTTTATTTTTCAAAGTTTTTTAGTTAGACTAATAGTACTCGAAAGTGAAGGAGAGTTACAAACAAATTATCAATAGATTTTAATTATCATTTACAACTCCTCAATTTAGGTAATATTTTGACTAGACTCTTATGTTTCAATATTTTCGACTACACCCTTGTCTTGGTATACTAACGTTTTTTTTTTGGCAATTTTACGATTTTACCCATAATTATTAATGAGGTCAAATATATCATTTCATGCATGAAAAGGGAAAAATGACCATTTCTGCACTTTTTTGCTCCTGACGTCAATAGATTTCGTTTGTCTACTAACATCGCAGTTACGGAAGAGAAAAATCGATACGTAAATCTAAAATTTAAGAAGTGTAATCAAGAATATGAAATCTCAAAGAATCTAATCAGAATATTGCTTACACTAAGGGAAAGTAACTGATAATTACTAAAAAAATATTGAATACTACCGGAACTCCGTGTATGATAGAATCCCTCTACTAGTAATTCTCTATTTTATATTATCTCCTAAAATTATGTGAAATAAAAATTTATTGTTGATGAAATTCCTATAAAGATAAAATCTCCATGTACTCAATAATTACTCCTAATTACCCTAGATGTATTCACGTTGGTCTTAAACTGTATCATCTCATAAATATTTAATGGCCCTTTTTGTTAGGTGTTGATTAATGTGCTAAAAATTTTCATGTAGAGAAACATTATCGTTTTAGTTAAGATATTATATTTAATGGCCCTTTTTGTTTGGTGTTGATTAATGTGCTAAATTTTTTCATGTTGGGAAACATTATTCTTTTAGTTAAGATATTAGAATATTTAAGGCAAAAGGGTCCAAAACTCTTCAGTAAATTTAAAAAGGTGCAAAAAAATTTCTTATATTATATTTTGGACCATATCACACTCTCAAATCTGCAAAAGCGAGCAAAATACTCCTTTTGCACATATTCTATTTTTTTATGACCATTTTACCCTTTTATTATTATAAAAAATATAGAGTAGAGAGGTTTTTTTATATCAAGTTTTTTTTTTAACCTTAATAAAAAAAAAAACTAAAAATATAGAGTCACATAATAAAAAGTTAGGGATTTTTCTAAGAAGAATGAGCTAAGACAGTTGTAGTTATCCCAATCACTATCAAAGTCTGCAGTTGGTAAAAAGATATATCGTCTAGAAGCTACACCAAAGTGGTCCTGTGTGAATTGAGATTTGGAGTTGAGGAGTCCCATAACATACATGCTACATACGCCTCATACATAAAAAAAATCAATGCATTTACATCTTTGGTCCAAAGTATAGATACAACACCTTATACGTAATGAAAGTAGCGAAATCAAAGTGGGAATCGAATCAATCTTTTTTATTTTTATTTTTATTTTCTTCTACTTTTTCATTTCCAGATGGTGAGATGAGAGTTCAATATCATGTCAACATACATGGCCATGGCCATGACCATGGCCATGACCAAATCAGAATCATCAAAAGTGGTTTCAACGCGCTTTCATAACAAATTTGCATCATCATTTTCGTTTATTCATTGTTGTATGTATATGTGCATGTGTATATATTCTATAAATTAATGTGACCTTTGTGTCTTGCACTAGCCAGGCACTGGAATCAACTACCCCATTTTCTTATAGTGCATTTTGGGTAAGGCCAGTTCCCCCATATTAATTGATCACGCCATCTCAATTATATATATATATATATATATATATATATATATACTAGTTTTTCATTATTTTTTCTTTTTTCAATGCTTGTGTGAGTCATTCAAGTTTGTCGGTGGTTGTAAGTTTTGGCAGCTAGAAGAGGTGGAGTTTGGCTGAATTCATCAAGATCTATTCACGAGGTCATTTTGCTGTAATATATATATATATATATATGGTGGATTTTGATCCTTTCTCTAAATGTAGCAAGAATTTAGGACTAATTAATGGACATCGTTGGACAAGTGTTAATGTTCTGTTACACTTATGGTTGGATAAAAAACATTTTTGCTCACATTAACAGAACAGAAATTAGGGAAGCAACTATTTAATACAACAAAATCCACCATATATATATATATATATATATATATATATATAATTCCTTTCGTACACTCCTCCACTCATTAAGTCATTATTTCCACTCATTATATATATATATATATGTGTGTGTGTGTGTGTGTGCATGATATCAACACATGTTTGGAGCGTGGGATATTTTTTCGATGGATGGTGACCAATACCAACACATGATTGTTGAGCACCAACACATAAAATTCATTTGATGAAAAAATGGGGTGTTGTCATTAGGCTAATATATCGACAACCATGACCATGATGTTTTTCAATTGGCAGCATCAACTTGAATGTTACATTTGATTATCACTACTAATGTTTTTTAATAAAGTTTGCTAAAACTAAGAAAAGTTTAATTCATGTCTGATATATATCTTTAAAAACACAGCATTAATAATTGCTTGAATTGCAGCCATGGCATAGCCGTGTGAGGTCCACCACCAACCCACAGGAGCCTCAGGACCCCAAAAATTAAAGGCATATATCTATATATATATATATATATGTGTGTGTGTGTGTGTGTGTGTGTGTGTGTGTGTGAGTGTGTGTGTGATAGTGTTAAAATCTTGAGGGCAGTCCAATTCTATCTTAAAGTCATGACTAAGCATAGCCGTCCCCATTTTCAATAATTTAGATAACTATACAATTTGTGTGTGTGTGTATATATATATATATGATCTCAATCAGTAATAGTGCATTAGTGCATGTTGTAGCTTGATTCTAGGAAAAATATAGCTACTGTACAATTAGGCCATTAGCTACAATCAAAAGAAGTATATCTTATAGTAATATATATGATTCCTAACATATATATATGCCTCTTCAAATTAGAGTATGAATGTTGAGGACACAACTTGTCTACAAGAAACTATATCTATATATATATATATAATTGCTCCTTAGCAAGTGCCTTTTGCTTGTTAAGAAGTAACTGGTAAATGGGTAGAACAAATTTTTTTATCTCCTGATATATATAGAGGGCCATCAAGTTCTATATATATCTATATATATATATGCTTGGTGTTTATTTGATTATATATATAAATATCAGCAATATGTCATGGTCAGGGATGTCAATATCAGATGTATAGAAGGTACTGCAATTAGCATGCAATCTCACTGGACAAAATTGACAAAGGAAGAAAGTGAATTGTCTTCAAGGCTTCCGAGAGAGAGAACTATTGCCTTACAAGGCCCAGTGTTTGTTCTCTTCTGTCTCGTCATGGGACGATAAGATTCCTTGTCCCAACTCAGGAGCACCAATATATATATATATATTTTACTAAAAACATTATTTTATATAATACTAATATTATATTTTACACAAAATATAATTATATATTATACATTGGGTTTGCAAAGGCAGAATACCGATGCCGCAACAATATTACATGCATCATGTATGTAACTAGTTTAAATCGAGAACGCAACAAAATTATATCATGTATGAAACAAATTAAATAGATAGATGGAATAAGAAATAGTAGATCTTGTTTAGTTAGAAATTTTTTAAAAATATTAATACAAAATTAATTTAATTTTTTAATTCGATAGTTCATCATTTGAAAAGAAATGTGAACGTTTTTCAGTGGCTAGTTACAATATCTGGATCTTTAAGAGAACATACACAATTACTGTTGGCGAAATTTTTATATTTTGTATTTTTACACTATAGAACACAAAACATAGAAAATTAATCCTTTAATAAAATGATATTAAGAGAGTAAATTTTACACGAATTTGAGACATAGTTAGCTAAGAACATACAATGATGTAATAAACAATACAATAATTTGAATAATGAATTCGAGATACAAATATACAATGATGAGATGAATAAAACAACTTAGGTAATTAAAATAAACAAATATTAGTAATATATATATATATATATATATATATATATATATATATATATATATATATTAGTCATTTGATTTTGTCCAACAAAATCTTTTGTGCGGTGTAGGCTCGGGTTAAGCATGACCTTATGGACTTAAATGGACTAGTCCTGGTCCATTCAAGATATATAATGGATCAGGAAAAGAGTGAGATTGACGCAAAAAGTGGGCCGGAAGACGGAGAAGAGAAGAGAAGGCGGCTTGGGCTTAGGGTTGGAATATTGTAGGCCTCATGAGGATCTTTGTTTGTAATCCATGGGCCTACAAGTAGGCTACAACCCAAATCAAGGGTATGATTTGATGAGTGTGTTGTGGTAAAGCTTTCATCGATTCCAATGTCATTATGTGCATAATAGGCATGTAACTTGGCAATGATAATGATTTTTCTTCCGAATACGACTCTGAAGATAGTGGGACGTCATGTGATGGGATTCATCACTTCACTCACATAAATAACTTCAGAAATTGTAAAATTCAGAATATGTATCATTAATCATGCGATTGTGATTCATATGATAGAAGCTACAACTCCACTCACATAAATGATTCTGGAAATTGTTAAATTCAGGATCTTTAAATCATGCGATTGTCATTTTTATTTGCTGTGGTGAAGCTCACTACCCCAATCATGCGATTAATTTTTATTTGCTGTATTTGTTAAATGATTTCAAAAAATACTAATCTGTATTATTACTGAATTAAAAATCTGTATCATTACTTGCGACTTATGTAATGTGTGTGAGATATTTTCGTCTTCATGTAAACAATGTGTTAAATTCGACATGGGACTTGTTATAAACTCTTAATTTGTTGGAAGACATAGCCGTTGGTTTTCCAGAATGGTAGCAAGTTTTTAACAATGCTATATATTACTTGTAATAAAAAAATAATAATACAAGAAATAAGTAGAAAAATAATTTTGGGGTGAGAGAGGCTCGAACTCTCGACCTCAGGATAACTCAGAAGCTATGAGACCTACGCGCTAGCCAACTGCGCCACCACCCCTCGATGTTCCGTTCGTGTGTTTCTTAAATTAAGTGCTTGCTGGTCCATAGAAACTTCACATTTATATTGTTATTGACACACCAAAAACTACAGTCACTTGCTAGTTGCTACGAAACGATAAGGTTGCGTAAAAGTCAAGATTGTTTGGCAGATCAGATTGGATAAAATTTCACATGCTCTTAATTCTATCAGAGCAGAAAAAGTAACAACTAGCCTAATTAAAAACATTTACTAGAGTACAGATTTGGATGCCTAAAATTAGGGTAATTTATATTGTTCCCTCAAGTTCTTAAGTATTTTATTTAAAGGATTTGAAATTTGAATCCTCTACCATAGTTTTTCTCTTTTTAAGGCTTATCCATCGGCACATCATTACTTGTGTAATTACTTATTATTTTAAAATTTTGTATACAAAGATCAATGCTCGTAGATATGACATTCGTTTAGAAAAATACCATTTGTAAGTTGTAATAGTTTGCTACACCTAATGATATGACGTTCTATCTAATGTTATAATATTCTCCGCTCTAAGTTTACTATTAAATTTATCTAAATTTTTTTTTAAGAATTAAATTATAATAAATTTGCAAAAAAATATTGGACGAACTATTACACCTAGGACTACAGGATGACCAATTTCACATGACTCCGAAGAAAGTAACGTCTTGTATGTACCTTAAACATGGGAAGAAGATTATTCACGAGTCACAATCATTTATATATTATAATTTAGAGGGCTAGTAGCACTCAGAGTATTCTATTCTTAAAACTTTTTTTGGGACTCTACGATGACCACAAGCATTGTGAACTGGATTCGACTTTAATTGCGTACAATTGCAACAGCTAGCTACTGTCGCCTTCTTTTCAAGTTCAGCCTTTGTGCTGATGTGTATCACAATTATCTCATAAAGGTCACATCTTCATTCACTAATTCTATTTATTTTTCTTTGTCACCCCCACTTTGTTGACAATATTTAAGATCCGAACTAGTGCAGGGCACCATAGATAGAGATAGAGATATATATATATATAGAGAGAGAGATATAGATAGATAGAGAGAGAGAGATGGCTTCCTTGCTACAAACAGAGAAGTCTCGCCCTCAAGCAGTTTATATCCCATTCCCAGCCCAAGGCCTTTGTCACCCCCACTTTGTTGATAATATTTAAGATCAGAACTAGTGCAGGGCACCATAGATAGAGATAGAGATAGAGATAGAGATAGAGATAGAGATAGAGATATAGATATATATATATAGAGAGGGATATAGATAGAGAAAGAGAGAGAGAGAGAGAGAGATGGCTTCCTTGCTACAAACAGAGAAGTCTCGCCCTCATGCAGTTTGTATCCCATTCCCAGCCCAAGGCCACATAAACCCCATGTTCAAATTAGCGAAGATCCTCCATTTCAAAGGCTTTCACATCACTTTTGTGAACACAGAGTTCAACCATAGACGCCTGTTGAGATCCCGAGGTCCCAATTCTCTAGACGGATTCCCTTCCTTCCGATTCGAAACGATTCCCGACGGCCTCCCTCCGTCTGACACCGACGCAACCCAAGATGTCCCTTCCCTCTGCAACTCCACTCAAAAAACCTGTTTGGTTCCTTTCACAGACCTCCTCGCAAAGCTCAATAACACATCTTCCTCAAATGTCCCTCCCGTGACTTGCATAGTTTCTGATGGTATCATGAGCTTCTCTCTCAAAGCTTCTCAACAACTAGGCATTCCGAATGTCCTTTTTTGGACCAATGGTGCTGGTGGAGTCATGGCCTATCTGCACTATTGTCAACTCGTACAAAAGGGTTATACACCATTCAAAGGTAATACATTTTGCGTTATTTTACATCACTTCTGTTTTTTTTCTATTATATATATATATATATATATATATATATATGAGTTGTTTAACAAATGGGTATTTAGATACTGTTATTGACTTTTTTTTTCTATTTTTTATTTTATATATATATATATAATTAATGCAGATATGAGTTGTTTAACAAATGGGTATTTAGATACTGTTATTGACTGGATACCGGGAATGAAGGGTATTCGATTGAAGGATCTTCCATCCTTCATCAGGACCACAGACCCAAATGATATTATGTTGAACTTTGCCATAGACGAAGTTGAGAAAGTCCATAAAGCTTCTGCTCTGATTTTGAATACATTTGATGCACTAGAGAGTGATGTCTTAGATGCACTCTTATCAATCATTCCTGAAACTTACACTATTGGTCCTCTTCAGTTGTTTCTGAATCAAATCCCGGAAAGTGAATTGAAGTCTCTCGGATCAAATCTTTGGAAAGAAGAACCAGGGTGTCTAGACTGGCTTGATTCTAAGCAACCCAACTCAGTTGTTTATGTGAATTTTGGGAGTGTCACAGTCATGACACCCCAACAGATGATTGAATTTGCTTGGGGACTAGCTAATAGCAAGCACACATTCTTGTGGGTCATTAGGCCTGATCTAGTGATTGGAGAGTCTGCAATTCTTCCTCCGGAGTTTGTGACAGACACCAAAGAAAGAGGTCTATTGACAAGCTGGTGCCCTCAAGAGCAAGTCCTCGGCCACTCGTCGGTCGGAGGGTTTTTGACACACTGTGGGTGGAATTCCACCATTGAAAGTGTGGGTGCTGGTGTGCCCATGCTGTGCTGGCCATTTTTCGCAGAGCAACAAACCAACTGTTGGTACATTTGCACTCAACTGGGCATAGGCATGGAGATAGACAGTGATGTGAAGAGAGAGAAAGTTGAGAAGCTTGTGAGAGAATTGATGGTTGGAGAGAGAGGCAAAGAGATGAAGAAGAAAGCCATGGAGTTGAAGAGATTAGCAGAGGAGGCAATTAATGGCTCAGATGGGTCATCTTACCGGAATTTTCAGAAAATTGTCAGCCGTGTGCTCGTGCAGTAAGTTAAAATAGTGTCGTTTTCAGATGGTTTCATTTAAGTGTCTGTATTTGATTGTAATAAATGTTATTGTCGTTGGTTAAACATAACAGACAAATTATTAAAAAAAAAAGAGTGCTAGCGGTAGTCATTCAAGTGAGTGTCTCGTTCTAAAATTAAATATTTTCTTGCAATAAATGTCTTACTTTTTCATCTATCAATTTACTCTTTCAGTTCTAAAATATTTACAGTGGTGCTATCAACAAACAAACAAAATTATAAACATAAAGTATTAAATATAAAGTGAGTGAGTGATGAGGATTGAGGCACAAGAGTGAAGGGGTTCATCTATACTATTCCAACAAACTCATTAAATTTTAATGAGAAATGCTGAACGTCACAATTTTATTTCACGAATTTTAACTCAAATTTATGTGGCAGGTGTTAATATTATAGGGACTCCGTGTATGGGAGAAATTTCACCAATAATAACTTACCATTTAATTTTATCTCCTAAAATAATGAACTCTATCACTTGCCACATAAATTCGAGTTAAAATTTATGATATTTATTCGAGACGTATATTATTGCTCTATTTCAATTCGCGTAAAACCGTTTTAGTTTTTTAAATTTTTTAAATTTCTCGATTCATTTAAAATTTTAATAATCTACTAATAAATAAATAAATAAATATATATATATATATATATATATATATATATATATATATATAAAATTACATGTACTTGGCAAGAAATAAGACCACTCATATCAGTCATATGACAAATACTTTTTTTTTTGAAACTTTGGATAATTAATATTTGTGAAACTTAATAATATACATTCTTTTGAGAATTTGGAAAGAACATAAAATCTTATATTATTTTTTTTCTTGTTTCTTTAACTAAAATTTATTTATTATAATTTTTTTACTTTAATTTTTTAAAACAAACGTGTCAAAGTAGGTTAATACTTATTATACTATAAATTATCTAATTTTAATTTTATTTTACATCAGCAATGTATAATCTTAAAAATATGAAAATTAAAAAGTTTTCTTGAAATTCAGGTTCCTCGGATTGCTGGAATTAGTAAAACCTTTATCCAAATTATGTCCAAAATAAATTTGGACTACAAAGTTTAAAGGCAATCCCACTTCCGTTGTCCCAAACACCTTGTTCACTAGTGAAATTCTCAGGTGGTACTCTATTAGGCCCACTCGAGTCCCACCCCCAACTAATGGTAATAGTTTTTCATCAATAATTTGAAAAAAATATAATAAAAAAAACACTAGAATTTCGCCTCCAATATATTATTAAAATGAGTATCTCTCTCATTCTCTCAACTCTTTTTTTTTTTTTATGGAAAATCGCCATACACAATTAGGGGTGCACACGGTACGGTTCCTCACGGTTCTTGGTGGAATCGGAACCGGAACCGTTACCAACGGTTTCTGATTTTCGGAACCGGAACCGTTAAGGGTTGGAACCGTGAGGAACCGTACCACGGTTCTCGGTACGGTTCCGGTTCCGAACCGCGGTTCCTTAGGATTTTTTTTTTTTTTAATGAAGCTTGAAAATACAAAATATATATATATATATATTCATTAAATAAATGTGAGACCTACAATCTAAAAATGGCACCCTATATATATATAATTATTGTATTATATTATAGATATATATACATTACATATAATGTATATATATTATGTATAGTAATTATATTATAATATAATTATTATATATAATATATGATAATATAATTATTATACATAATATATATACATTATATATAATTATTATATGTAATGTATATATATATATATATTATATATAGTTATTATATTATATATATATATACACATATTTAATATAAAACGGTTCTGGTTCCAAGGAACCGTTACCCCCAACGGTTCCGGTTCCGGTACGGTTCTACTGGTCCTGGAACCGGAACCGAAACCGTTGGTAACGGTTCCTAATTTTAGGAACCGGAACCGGAACCGTAGCCACGGTTCGGTACGGTTCCGGTACGGTTTCCCTCGGTTTCGGTTCCGGTTCCGACGATTCTTTGTGCACCCCTATACACAATCCCGAATTTGTTCTAAGTTGTTTTTAATAATATTTAATAATTTCTTCAAACATTTGAATTTTAAGTAATGCCGGCACAAAAGTAAAGGTAAAATTTGTTTAGTTACCAGACAGTGGTCAGAAGACTCCGAACAAATTCATGACGTTTAAAACATGTTTTATATTCTGATTATGGACAAGATGGTTCTTTTCAAATCTATTTTTGTTCTTTTGATCGATTGAAAACATGTTCATTTCTTGAAGGCATTCAAAAAACATGTGTATGATGTGTAGCCTCTTTGCGTAATAAAGAATTTGTACAAGTAAATATGATTCCAAGAGTTTGAATTATAATTTATTTTTTTTTAAATTAAATGAATACATTATTCAAAATTTAATAAGTTCTCTCACTTTTAAACTTTAAAAAAATTATATTTATTATATGTAATTCTTTTTATAAAATTAAATAAGTATATTAGTATCTAGTTAGTGATTTATACATTCGAATCACGAAGATGATCATTGACACAAATTGTGCGTATGATTTGGATTTGCAAAATCTAGTTGAAAAATGATGGTTAAAGGAAAGTTGATTGGAAATGCAAAAATACTATTAAAAAAAAAATGATAATCTTTCATAATTGTACGGAAGATTTCATATAGCATTATAATAACCATATCACTAATTAGAATGTAATAAAAAATAATAGTTGGTTAAAGAAAAGTTGATTGGAAATGCAAAAATACTATAAAAAAATATGACAATCTTTCATAATTGTACGGAAGATTTCATATGGCATTCTAATAGAGCCAAATAACCATATCACTAATTAGAATGTAATAAAAAATTGGTAGCGCACTCCTCCTAAAAGGTAATTATGTTGGGGGTTCAATAGTCCAGACTTTTATTGACATCCCCATCCACTCCTCTTGCATGTTTAACGTATTGTAATTTTTTAACGCAATTAAATTTGTTTTTAACATACAAAAGTTGGTTGAAAAGACATAAATTTAATGTCCTGCAATTAAATTAAATTTTGTTGAATTTTTTTTTAACACATTAAATTTGATAATAAATAAATAAATTTGATGGGTTGAAAACAAATTTAATTGCGTTGAGCACACCCTGTAATACTGTGGAATACACTACAAAGAATCCTAACTAGGCTTTACCGTATTAGAATAAAATGACATGAAAATATTGTTCATTTAGATATTTTTTTTCTTGTTTTCGAAACTTCAAGCAAACACACACCTACAACTAGAGGTGCACAAAGAACTGTTGGAACTAGAATCGAAGGGAACCGTTCCAAAATAGTACCGAATTGTGGCTACGGTTCCGCTTCCTAAAATTAAGAACCGCTACCAATGATTCCGATTCCGGTTCCAGGATCAATAGAACCGTACCGAACCAGAACCGTTGGGGGTAACGATTCCTTGGAACCGAACCGGAATTGGAACCGTTTTATATTAAATATGTGTGTATGTGTGTGTATATATATATATATATACTATAATAACTATATATATAATATATATATATATATACATTACATATAATAATTATACATAATGTATATATATTATATATAATTATTATATGTAATGTGTATATATATATAATATAATAATTATATATATATAGAGTGTCATTTTTAGATTGTAGGTCTCACATTTATTTAATGAATATATATATATTTTTTGTATTTTCAAGCTTCATTGAAAAAAAAAAAACTAAAGAACCGCGGTTCGGAACCGAACCGAGAACCACAGTTCAGTTCCTCACGGTTCCAACCTTTAACGGTTCCGATTTCAAAAATTAGGAACCGTTGGTAACGATTTCTTTTCCACCAAAAACCGTGGAGAACAGTACCGTGTGCACCCCTACCTATAACATTGTCTCTAGCAGAGTTCAACACTCAATCCCCTTTTAGGAGAATAGGTATATGTTGCGTTCAATGCACTATACACTAGGTGCATCTGGGCATTGGTGCCCTACACGCATAGTGGGGCTACACGGTGCCTCAGATGTGCCCGATGAATGTGCATCGGGCGCACTCAATATCTATTCCTTCTAGGAGAATGGATCATATCATTTGGGCCAGGCATGTGCGCACAACCAAGTCAGTGGGACTCCCGCTAATTTTTTTAGTAGGGAGTATTATATTTATAACTTTTATTTTTGTAGGTCACCCCTAATTTTAAAAAAAAATCTCTCTCTCTCTCTCTTTTCTTCTCTAATTTTTTAATATTTCTCTCTCTATTTTCTCCTCTCTCTCTCGCCTCTCTTTCTCTCTTTATCAGCTCTCTCTCTCTCTATATATTTACACACTCTATCTCTTTATATCTATAAAAGCAATTTTAAAATAAATAAATTAAAAAATAATAAAGTAAAAGTTTTTTTTTTTAAAAAATTATTAATAAATAAAGTAAATGTTTTCAATCAACAATGATAAGCTTACTTAATAGAATTATTAACACAAAAATTGTTGGCTCCGCACTGATATGAGCTAATATGTCCTTTGGTCCTTTACACACTGTAGTTCATCTATAAATCTTTTTCTTTGTGAGATCTCATTCCAGTCTCATTCTTTCACAATATTTCATTAGCCAACTTTAGTTAGAAAAATTCGAGGGATTAATACCATGTCGGAATGAACCACCTCATGCCGGAATGATGCTAATTCCATCTATATGTGGTGAAAAGTCTCAATATCAATTTTTAAGTTCTTGTGATTATATCATGCATAGTTTTAAATCAATGAAACAATATTAAAACTTGGAAATACCGGAAAGCTCTCAAATGCTTGAAATAATATAAAGTACTGTGAGATTCGGTTGAAACCTTAGGCGAGTTAGGCGTTTCCTAAAACCCAAATCAATAGAAGCCCCCTAAAAAATTTATTTTCTTAATAAGACTTATAGATTTTAGGTTTTGTGATACGAGAAAACTCTTTAATAGTAATGAGAGTAGGGGTGCACAAAGAACCAGTAGAACCTGAACCAGAATTAGAATCATAAGGAACCGTATCTGAACCGAATTAAACCGTTCACTATAGTTCCGGTTCCGGTTCCAGTTTCAAATTTTAGGTACCGTTCACTACGGTTTCGATTCAGGTTCAAAGTCAAGGAATCGGAACCGGAACCGTTAGAAAATATATATATATATATATAAATATTAATACCTTCTAAATTTTAGTGTTCTATTTATATATAAAGTATAAAATATATAATATATAGATAAATACTAATAGATTCTAAGTTTTAATGATTTATATAATATAAGATATATGAATAAATATTAATATTTAAAAAAAAAGAGTTGACAAAAAATTGTTGGATAATGAAACGAGAACCGCAAGGAACCGAAATTGAACTAGGCCTTATTCAATTATTATGATTCCAATTCGAATTCCAATTTTAAAATTAAGTAACAATGTTCACCCCTAAATGAAACTACTGGGAAATAGAGGTCTAAGTGGAGCACTGAGGTGTTACAAGGGGTCCTCGCGTGCATGTGTATATATTCTATAAATGTGACCTTAAATTCTGTGTCTTGCACTAGGTAGGCACTGGAATCAACCACCCCCTTTTCTTATAATGCATTTTGGGTAGGGCCAGTTCCCTGTATTAATTGATCATGCCATCTCAATTACATCGAGAGTTTGTGTGATAAAATTTTTGACTATTGATAAGATATGTTAGGATTTAGGATCATGATCAAAAATCAATGGTGGTTATGAGTGATGACGATAATGGTGTAAGAGGCTTATAAAAAAAATATTGAATATAGAGAGAATATAATGTGGACAAAAATGTTATTTTAAAAATTAAAATCTTTTTATTATGTGCACATTAGGCATGTAATTTGCCAAATGCTAATAAGTTTTCTTCCTAATTCGATGCGGAGGTAGAGGGACTTCATGCCTGAGACGCATAACTTTACTCACATAAATGATTTTGAAAATTGGCAAATTCAAAATATGTATCATTAATCATCTGATTGTTCACTCACATGATTGACTCCAAAAAGGGTCAAATTTGTAATCTTTATCATTAATCATGTGATTGTCATTTTTATTTGCTATGGTGAGGTTCAATATCTCAGTATCCTAGTCACGTGAATGATTTCGAAAAATACTAATCTGTATTATTATGTAATAATGAGTGTGAAATATTTTCCGTCTCCTTGTAAACAATGTGTTAAATTGGACAGGGAGTTGTTATAAACTCTTAATTGGTTATAAAATTATAACAACTCCCTGTTGAATTTAACACATTATTTACAAACAGACGAAAAACATTTCACACACATTATTACATAATAATATTGATTAGTATTTTTCGAAATCATTCATGTCACTGGGATAGTGAGACATTGAACCACACCATAGCATATAAAAATGACAATACGTGGCATAACAGTCACTTTGTAAGACATAGCTGTCGGTTTTCCAGATTGGTGGCAAGTTTTTAACATTGCTGTATTACATTGTAATAAAAAATAATAATACAATGCTAATATAGGAAATAAGTTTAAAAATAAATTTGGGGTGAGAGAGGCTCGAACTCTCGACCTCAGGATAACTCAGAAGCTATGAGACCTACGCGCTAGCCAACTGCGCCACCACCCCTTTTCCCCTTCCTTTTTCTCTTTGTTCCATCTCTCTTTATGTCCGATTTATCTCTACTCTCTTTCTCTATCACCTCCCTCTCTATATATACACTCTATCTCTTTATATCTATAAAACCAATTTTAAATTAATAAATTTATTTAATTTTTTAATAAATAAATTAAATAAATACTAAAGTAAAAGTTTTATTTTTTTGAAAATTCTTAATAAATAAAGTAAATGTTATCAATGATAAATTTACTTAATAAAACTATTAAGATGGTTTGAATTTTTTTTTGGTTGTTAAAAGTCACCCCGTCTCAAAAATTACTGGGTCTGTCATTGATGTGGGCTAATATGCCCATTGGTCCTTTACAATGTGTGGTTCATCTATAAATCTTTTTCTTAGTGAGATCTGATTCTAATCTCATTTTTTCGCAATATTTCATTTAGCCAACTCTAATTATTCAAGGGATTAATACAATGTCCGAATCACCCACCTCATGTCAGAATGACGCTAATTCGATCTATGTGTGGTGAAAGTCTCAATATCAATTTTTAAGTTCATGTGATTATATCATGCATAGTTTTAAACCAATGAAAAGTTGTTAGAACTTGAAAATACATAAAAGTTCTCAAATGCTTGAAAAAGTATAAAGTAATGTTAAATCTGACTGAAACTTTAGACGAGTTAGGGATCGCCTAAGGACCCAACTAATAGAAGCCTCCCATTTTTTTTTTCTTAATAATACTTTGTAGATTTGAGGTTTTGTGATATGAGGAAACACTTTAATAACAATAAGAGTATTGAGAAACAGAGGTCTAAGTGGAGCACTAAGCTGGTATAAGGGGTCCTCGCGTGGAGGAGCAAGGAAGAGGTGGTGGGCTTAAACTATTGGTGATCTCTAAAAAGTCAGAGCTTTTGGTTTTTAACTCTCTTGATTTTTCCAACCACAGATCTTCTTCAAGTCATTCACTCCTTTTATTCTTAGTCCATTGTTAGGTAAAAACCGTTGGTCCCAGGACGAGTGTAAATTCTGATGGATATGATTGTTTCTCTACCTTTCGTACAAAAAATAAAGAAACATACAAACACTTAATTGAAAGAATGTATAGTAATAAGCAATGTCAAACTACTTTCAAATGAGATTCAGAATGGGCTCGAATTTACACACTAATTTTTGGGATGAAAATGAATTTTTTATAAATATATATTTTTTTCGAGTTGCAAAACCAATGAAGAGTAGAACTAAATAACCTTGATTAAATGATAAAATAAATTTTCAAAGAAAGAAAATTCACAACCACGTATCCATACAAATAAATTTTCTATTATTTTTATATAATTTTTCCTCCAATAATCAATACACTTCACCAATCTAATTACAACTTAGAAAGATGAAGAAAAATATAGAATAAAAAAAATAACTTGATCGATTATATATGAGAGAGCAATTTTTTACTTAATCTAATGCACTTTTGCCAGGTAAATAGAAGTAGACATTTTTTGAATTACCATTATTTGGCAATCACGAAGAAATCCTCCCTCTATTTTTTTTTGAAAATAAAAACTCAAAATAAAAGAATAAAAAAATCTTCTTGGGAGAAAAAATTATACAAGAAAATAAAAAAAACTTATATTTCAGTCATGGTAGCTTCATCACTCCTATGAGAGAGATGTTTAGACTAGCATGTTAATAAAAATGAAACACAGAGAAATAAAACTACTATTTTTTATTAAATAAAGAAAATGAATACAAGCAAATAAAGAAAATGAATACATTATTGTTATTATTTTCAATTTCTATCCCCCTTTTCAACCCCTAATAAGATCCCCTATTTATAAAGGTAAAGGGGAATAGTTTTAGGAGGGAAAAGAAAAATACAAAATTTATAAATAAAAAAATAGAAAATAAGATACAATTTTTGCCAACTTTTTTTCTTCGGCACATTTTACACATTTCCTTCAATACTTTTTGTGCTTATCTTCGGCTATTAACAAATATAACCTTCATTTTTATAGCCATAATTTCTTTATTTGCCATTTTTTATTCTTTTCTTCTCATTTCGGAATCACACATATAAGAACATTTAAATAATATAAAAGAGTAATTAAAGACTTATTCTGTAATATAAAATGGCAAGTTTTGTGCACTTATCAATTACTCTTGAAGGCTATTTGCCCAATTGACCGCTGGTCTTTTCTTCCTAATTGGTTAGTCTGACAAGGTAGGTTCAAGCATTTAATGCTGATTAGGACTCAAAAGACCTCTCCTCACATGCTACTCTTAGTTCATACCTGACTCCTAAAAGGTCACCTACACTTCCATCCTTTGTGACCGACGAGAGGCACCCCGCACCTAATTCCGCGAAAGGCGTCCCTCAACTTCCCTCTAGCACTCAGCCACCAAGTCAATACCCTTAGTATCCCATTTGAGGACCAACTCCACAAGTTCATGCCCCACACTAACCATGGAATCCATCCCATGATTGCTCTACCCAGGTAGGGTAATCGGAGTTGAACGCTTTTTTGGAGTTTATCCGTAGCAAGGAACTCTCTGAAGGTCTCAAACTCTCTCGCGAGGTTTATTTGTAGTGAGGAGCTCTTCGAATGTGTTAGTACTCCAAGTTTATTCATAGAAAGGAAGTCATCTGGGTGTCCTCAAACCATGTTTATCCGTAGAGAGGAACTCTCAAAAAGAAAAAGTTTATTCGCAGAGAGGAACTCCTCATAGTCATTAAAAAAAATGAAATAAATAAATAAATAAAATGTTTATTAGTAAGTCATTATACACGTGGACAAATCTATGCCATGAGGTGGTGACCTAGCAGTGATTACATTTCTAGTATCGACAGACTTCATAAAATTTTTAATTTCTATTATTATTAGACTTCCTAAAATATATGTTTCTTTATGTTGTTAGGCCCCAACCAATAGTAAAGATTTAATAACGGATCCAAATAATTTAATTGATTTAAAAACTCTTAATTTTTATCCCTATTTTACCATATCTTTTTCTTTTTTTCTCTCTATCTCTCTCCTCATTTCAAATTTCTTTTTAATGATGTAGTAACCCTTGTGGATGGGTGGGAGTGGGCGGGTGCGAAGATAGACACTGGGCTGAGCTACCACACTGACAGGGTACAGGGTTTCTCAATCCCATATTGCCTGGGTGTGGAAAAGGGGACATGCTCAGTTCTACATCGTCTGGGTGTGAAAAAGGGGATGTGCTTATATGTAGTATGTTCTCTTCAAATGGTATGAGACCTTTTGGGATAAAACTCAAGAGCAAAACCGTGTGGGCTCAAGCCCAAAGCGGACAATATCATACCGGCCATATGTTGGAGCGGGGTATTACAGTTGGTATCAGAGCCTGAACTCAGCCGGAAGTGTGCCGACAAGGACGTCAGGCCTTGTAGGGGGTGGATTGTAGTAACCCTTGTGGATGGGTGTGAGTGGGTGGGTGCGAAGATAGACACTGGGCTGAGCTATCACATTGACAGGGTACATGGTGCTCAATCCCACATAACCTGGGTGTGAAAAAGGGGATGTGCTTATATGTAGTATATTCTCTTCAAATGGTATGAGGCATTTTGGAATAAAATCCAAGAGCAAAACCGTGCGGACTCAGGCCCAAAACGGACAATATCATACCATATGTTGGAGTGGGGTATTACAAATGAATTGTTTAATATATATTTAACCGATAATTATGAAAAATTGGGAATTATAAAACTTTCCATCTTCTTTTTTTAACTTTTATCTTTTTTCCTTATTCTAATGGATTGCAACGGGGCGGGTTTGGGGCGAGGCTTTAACGGGCGGGGCAACCCTTCCGATCCCCACCCTAAAATCGGCTGGGTTTTCACTTCCTAACCCCATCCCCTCCCCATTTAAATAAACAGTTCCCATAACCAGTTTAAACGGAGCTGGGCAGGGTGGGCTAAATAGCCATCCCTTCTTATTGCTCACGTTTTTTCCACCTCTCTCATTATAAGTTTTTTTTTGTTACAATTAAGAATCAAACAACAAAAAATTTATGTGAAAATTCAACAAATGAACAACTAAGTCATTTAAAAGAATTAAAACATTAAACAATAATAAAAGAATAATATATTAGTGACTCAGATTCATAATGATAATCAAATGTTTGATCAATTCCTATGTGTTGTTGATTTTAATACCTTCAAGAACATTTTTAGGATCTTGCAATTTGTGGTGTGGTCTATTAGACATAGGTTTATTGCGTAATATGTGTGCACCATGATGGTGTAGCTTTGGAGGTAACAGATGATTGTTGATTGAGTCAGAAGAAAGGCTATTTTTGGTTGAAATGTGGTTAGTTTGGTAAGTTGTAGTGATGGGATGTGGAATGGTCAGATGTGAGGCTAGTTGAACATGGCATGGGGTTTGAAAGATTGGAAAAAGTTGGTGATTGTGTTTTTTAGGGTAATGGAGGTTTTGGGTGGTCTAGAGGAATAGGGTGGAGTTGGGGGAGTGTTTATTCTTAAAATGTGACTTGTTGGAGATGGGTTTAGGAGAGAGATGGTTTTAGACTATGGAGAAAATATGCAGAGTTAGTGAAAGCTTTGGCAATAGAGGACAGAGGGATGTGGAGAGGGGGTGGGTGGAGAAGGGGAGGGAGGAACATTGCTATATACTCCACTATTTAAATTTGTTGCTAATAAACATTGACACTCTTCTTGCATGCCACTCAAATATCCAAATTCATAAGTTCTCGTCATAGCTTTTTCCAAGTATTAAAGGACCATAGCAACCACTTTATCAAATTAATGAGTGCAACATGCTTAGTTTGACTAATGTTACATGCACAATGAGATTCATCATGGTAGCGTTTTATTTTCCTCCAATTATCATTATGATTAGTTTGGAAGGTGCTCGAGCCAGACCTGTAAGCAAATTGGATTTGGATCAGATCAAAATTTATTAGATCCAAATCATTATTTATTACTGAATCCATAGATCCAATAATCCAATTTGTTAAGATTGTAATTTTTTATTACAAAAAGTTAATATCAAAAGAGATTGCCAAACAACGATAAAATAAAGGGAGAGAAAAAAACTAGAAAGAAAAATAAAAAATAAACAAAAAAAAAGAAGGAAATTAGGTATTTGACTCTTCATCAAAAGCAAAAAATAGAGTAACAAAGAATAGAAAGAGGGAAGAAGAAGAAAAAAAAATAGTGTTAAAACTATTTTGATACTATGTAAATAGTACATACTTTACCTAATTAGATAATATATTTAAATCATAATATATATATATATAATTATGTTGGATTGAATTATTATGAGATCAAATCAGTCAAAATCCACTCCAAATTTGTTTGGTTAAAAGGATTCTCAAATTCATATTGTTAATAGATTATCGAATTAAATGTTCAATCCATATCCAAATTACAAATTACACAATTAAATTGAATCAAAATTTGATCCATTAACAACTCTAACTAAATTTTCATCGGTATTTAAATTTCACAACTAAAAGTATGATCATTTGACATGCTATATATAATATGGGATAAAATGCAAAAAACACTCTTGTAGTAACGCTACAGTGCATACACCGCTTGAGGTTCAATTAACCCCCTACCCTCCTAAAGTTTAAATATTATTTAAATAAAGATCTTCTGACACATTAATCATGTGCAGAGACATAAAGACTCTTACAACAACATTTTTTTACAATATTTAAAAAAGAATACAAATGTAAACAAAATCCATTTGTCGGCTAAGTTCATCTTTCTCCTCATCAATTCTAATGTAAAGGTGTTTTTATTTTTATTTTTATTTTTTTGTAGGCCTATTGGCAGAGATTATGGACTTTTGATCCAGTCTTTGACACATTTCAATTTTTTTTCCCGGACAAGATTCAAGCTCCAAAATAACCATGCCATCTACCTCTTTCTTTAATGATTAGTTGTGACCTCATCTAAGTCATCTTAAAAGTTTGTACACTTCTATGTATTTCACGACTTTTCAATTTGAGATTGCAAGTTTCATGCAGTAAGGTATCCATCAAGACTATATATATATAATTATATATATATATATATAGAGAGAGAGAGAGAGAGGGAGAGAGAGATGATGTTCATCTTATTTAGTGTGATAGAGATATATAATTGTATTTTGATCCACCAAGCTGATATTTCATTTGTTTGATGTCCTAGTAGCTTTGTCCCATTTGGTGCAGGGTAGGTACCAGCTGCTTTTCTCTTCCATCTTTTTGGCAGCAGTTAATTGAATTTGGAAATTTTTAGGGCTGTATTACATCATTTACTAATCATAGGAATTTGAAGCTAGTTGTTTTAGAAAGTACATAATTAATTTCCCCAATTTGATCATGATAATATCTAATCACAAGCATTAGTTCTTGAAAGATGTCTATTCAAATTCATTTTGCTTCTCCAGTATGGATTCTTGGTGACATTTTAATATCCAAAGAGAATAAAAAATACATAATGTAGTAATGTCTAGGTGCACAAAGAATCGAACCGAATCATTCACTACGCAGTGACGGACCCAGAAATTTTGGTGAGGGGGGCGACCTTTAACCAAAAAAATAAATAAATAAATTCAAACCATCATAATAATTCTATTGAGTAAATTTATCATCTTTCATTGATAAAATTTATTTTATTTATTAAGAATTTTCAAAAAAAAAATTTACTTTATTATTTTTTTAATTTATTTATTAAAAAATTAAATGAATTTATTATTTTAAAATTATTTTTATAGATATTGAGAGATAGTGTATATATATATATAGAGAGAGAGAGAGAGAGAGAGAGCTGATAGAGAGAGAGAGAATACAAAGAGGGGGGAAAATAGAGAGAATCAGAGAGGGATACAGAGAGGGGACAAAGAGAGAGAATGGGGAAGAGAGAGAGAGAGAGAAAGATTAAAAATGAGCAAACAGATAAAGATGGGAGAGAGAGATTTAAAAAAAAAAAAGTAGGGGGGGCCTAGTGGAATTTTTTTGATAATTTTAGGGGGACAAGTTACAAAAACATAAGAATATAATGCTTAAAAAAAATAATTCAGCGGGGGCGGATGCCCCCACTGGAGTGACTGTAGGTCCGTCCCTGTCACTACGGTTCAAGTTTCGATTCCAAGTCAAAGAACCAGAACATGAACCGAAAGAAAAAATGTTTATATATAATATATAAATGAATAATAATAATTTCTAAATTCTAGTGTTCTATATAAATATATATATGAAGTATAAAATATATAATATATAAATAAATACTAATACTTTCTAAAATTTAGTCTTCTATTTATATATAAAGTATAAAATATATAATATATAGAGCAATACATTTAGCTTCTAAATTGTAATGTTCTATATATTTATATTATATAAGATATATAAATCAATACTAAAAGTTTCTAATATGTTGTTATAACTAGGAGTGCACAAGCATGAGTGGGTATCTTGTCAAAGTTTAAAAAAAAAATGACAAAGAACCGTTAGAGAACCGGAATCGAAACTGCAAAGAACCGGAACTGAACCGAATCGGACCGAACTCAACAGTTTCGGTTCCAAAATTAAGGAATCATTAGAAACGATTTTAGTTCCACTAAGAATCGTAAAAAATCGTACCGTGTGCACCCCTAGTAATGCCCAAGAACCAGAGGTTTCTAAAAGAAAGAATAAGAAGAACTATTGTGTAAAGAGAGGGAAATATTTATAAAACAATGTGAGGGGTATTTTTGGAATGGTAAAAGGACAAAACAGGAATTACATATTTACTTTAAGTCACATGTCACCAAAAAGTTGTCACGGGAGGTATTCACAATTTTTTTTAAAAAAAATAGACATGACATATATTTTTAAAATAGAGAGTAGAAGTGCTCATGAGAATACAGTTGAGAGATGAGGAGTTTGAGCCTTATTAGAAGCAACATTGTAGGTATGTGCCCAATTGCCTTAACTTTCTAAATATATATATATATATATATATATCAAACCATTGTTATACTATTTTTTTAATCATAATTTTTTTTAAATGGATAATTTCACTTGAACATCATAAAAACAACTAAAGTACTAACAACAAATCTAATTATACGAAGCTATTTCGAAATATACAAAAGCTAATATACATAAATATTTTAACAACATCGACAGACAAAGATCGCCGACTCTAAACTTTTCAGCTCTCACACAATCGTTGAACAATCTAAAGTATATAGGTCAAACAATGCAGGTAAAAGGTACTTCCTCCCGTTCGCACCCTGCGCATTATAGCTACCTCCCGTAGCAGAATCCACCAACAACTCTCCGGCGTAACCCGGATAAGCCCCCTTCCCGTACACCCCGGTACAAGCCAAAGCCGCCTCAATCGGCGCACCAGCCGAGCCTTGGAAGTACCCATTCCCGAACGGGTTCGTTACGGTTCCGGCCAAAAGACTGGCGATATTTACGACCATGCCATCGACCCCCACGTCCCCATTGGGCGCACCCAATGGTTCAGTCTGTGGTCCGTAGATCGGCTGGTGGAAGGGCCAGGCGCATTGACCCGGGCACTGAGTCACCGAGTTGCCAACCCAAACAAAAACCGACTTGTCTCTCGAGTCTGACCCGTGAAACCCGCAATTGCTCATGCAAAAGGCTTCCACTGCAACGTCTCCTGCCGTCAGAACCAGGGTTAATCCACCGGGTCCCGAGTTGAGCCGGTGAGCCAACTCGGAAACCTGCGATTTTTTGACCCTTTTGCCCAATGAACAGTGCTCATCTGTGATTTGGTTTGACAAGATTATACGGGTCGGTTTTTTCCCAGCTTTTTTCACGTAAGATTCAACAATTTGCCACCACTGAGAGACCGAAGGTGTTTTTGTGATGAAACCATGGTGTTTTTCATGTGGGTTTAGAGAGAGAAGAAAGTCTACAACAATGGATTTCTGAGATGGTGAGAATTTTCCATACCATAGAATAGATACATGGAGGTCTCCTTCAAGTAAAGCTCCATTGTGATAGGTTAGAGCCATAGGTGGTGGTTGGTAAAGTGAATTTAGCTTTCTTGCTCCGAAACAAGAATTGATAAAGCTTAGTTGAACAAGAACAATAACAAGTAGTACTGAATTTGTTCTATAAGAGAAACCCATTTGTGATATGAGATAGATATAGAGAGAGAAAGAAGGGAAGGTAGTTTGAATTGGGTAGTGAGAGAGAGTGCGAGTAGCTAAGAGTATATATAGGTGGTTTGGTGCATGAACTGAGCTAGGGAGGAGGGCATTTCTCGTAGCTTTCGTAAGTAGCATAATTCATCGATAAAAGATATATATATATATATATTGTGTGTGTGTGTGTATAATATATATGATGATCACGATAATTTGGAAAAATAAGATGAATGGGAGACATCTAGGAAGAATCTATATTAATTTATGTAAAGTTTGTTTTTGTATGGAGATTAGGAGACTTTGCTGATGTACACGTGACATGCACATCGGTTTTATTGCCACCAGATAGCACGCAAGAGCTGGAAATAGTGGATGAATGGAGCTACGTATTTGAAACTGTTTTCTAGGCATTTTTAATTTCACTTCAATTCGATGAGTTTAAGTCTATCTACTCCTTTAACTCTTTCACAACCCACTCGCAAAGATGTAGGACTCATAAAGTGAATCTCTTCAAACCTAATTAATTTAATGGAGGTAAAGAGTGTACGTATAGATCCAGCTGGAGTTATTTTCGGGAGGATAGGATTCCCAATCCAATTAAGAATGTACATGCTCTTGGGTGGTCATATATATATATATATATATAATTTATACCAATGATGAAATGCAATGAACTAGCACATTATGGGCATTCCAAAACTTTAGGTTGCTCTTGCAGGCAAAAGAGGAATCATACGAAGCTTCCCATGCTCTTGTGGGGTTATATGCCATGTACTTCTCTTATCTGCAGGTCTGCTGTCAAGGTCAGTTTGCTTAATTTCTCATGCTGTGCCATGGAATGGAGGTCATAAGCTACTAAATTAAGTGTTACCCAAACGAAAAAGAGGAATCGACTTTATCACATTAAGTATGAGACAGTCATGGGCTTAGTCCACATGGACATTGACATATATGTGTACCGACTCCATGACTTTTATATACCATGGAGAGTGGTAGTCCAACAAATAGCACTATATATCACATCATCAACAAAGACTCGTGGTCACTTGCCTTACTTTCATATTAACCAGCTTCGCCATTCGAATTTTCTATCTTCAATATTTTTTTTATTGCATGTCATTTTTTCTAACAAGTTTAATTTTTAAATATTATTTTTAATAATCTCATTACATGTTATTTTGATCGTTTTTTTCGTCTTTTAATTTCTATTACAACTATTTTTCCTCACTTCATCAGCGCGATACTATTTCTCTAAAATATGGGTCCAAATTATCTCAATCCACTCTCTAATTTGTTCACAAATGGGTACTACAACTTTTTTTTTTCAAACTCTCTTTAGGAATTTTATCTCTTCTAGTCACTCCAATCATTCACTTTATCACTCTCATTCCCGTTACATGAAGGTGGTGCTCTTGTCCCGGTCCAACACTCTCCTTCATACACCATAAATGGTCTAATAACAGTCTTTTAAAAGTATAGAGTGATTATTATCAATTGGATGTACCAACAAAACATAAAGGACAACAAAAGAGAAATTATTAAACGGTCTTGGACCATTTGTTTCTTGGTGGTCCAGTTGAATCAAAACTAATGTTCATATATATTTTTATAATATTAGACTTCTGTGACTCCCGTTTCTTTAATCAAGAGTTTGGATTAAACTGAACCACCAAATGTCATTGTTTCATAACCATTTAATAATTTCTCATAACGAAGAGTATCAATGCATGTCCATGCTCTTGTCCTCTTTTATTATCAATTGGATGTATCAACAAAAAATAAAGGACAACGAAGAGAAATTATTAAATGGTCATCGACCATTTGTTTCTTGGTGGTGCAGTCTAATCAAAACTAATATTCATTTTTTTTAATTATAATATTAGACTTTTGTGGCTCCCGTTTCGTTAATAAAGAGTCTAGATTAAACTGGACCACTAAGTGTCATTGTTTCATGACCATCTAATAATTTCTCACAACAGAGAGTATCAATGCATGTCTATGCTCTTGTCTCTTTTTTAAGGCACAACACTCCGTTGCATACAATATAATTGGTCTAATAACAGCCTTTTTAAAGTATAGAATGATTATTATCAATTGGATGTACCAACAAAAAATAAAGAATAACGAAAGAGAAATTATTAAATGGTCCTGGACCATTTGTTCTTTGGTGGTCCAGTCTAATCAAAACTAATGTTCATATATTTTTTATAATATTAGACTTTTGTGACTCAAGTTTCCTTAATCAAGAGTTAGGATTAAACTGGACCACCAAGTGTCACTGTTTCAGAACCATCTAATAATTTCTCACAACGGAGAGTATCCATGCATGTCCATGCTATATAGACAAATTCTAGATTGAGTAAATTATTGAGTTTCATTCGTTGGTCAAGTGACTTAACATGTGGTCTAGTTAAAATTTTAATTTTTGTAAGAGGTTAGCACGACTGTGGCTAGACACTCACTCTGTGATTGATTTTAAAACCAATCACAAGTGTTCAACATTTTTTTCCTTTCTATCAGTGTTGTTAATTAATATCCTCATTTTTGTAAAATTTTACAAAAGTAAGGGTATAAAAATAAACAAGTGTGGCTAGCAAGCAAACCTCTCTTTTTTAAAATCACCTACTACATACTCAGACTGTTATATATAAGGCGAAAACTATTTTCTACGATTGTCCGTCAGAGATGAAGCGGATGGCGGTGTCATCCCCGACGACGAGGGCAATTGACAATGAAGATTACCATAAATTAATAGGCTTTGATACCATGATAGAAATAAAGAGAGAGAATTGTATTTGATTAAATTATCTTGTGAACACTACATAAATATGTTTTTATAGGCACGTAATCTTGAAAGTTAAGTAAATTTAGGAGACAAGAAATTCTAATTCTTGATAGTTTAAGATAAGATATAAGAAACCTATATAATTTAGGAAAAAGATATATTATTTTTTACAATTATATATCTTTTTCTAAACCATATTTCTTACACACTAATGAGTGAAAGTAATTAATTAGCCTTTTACTTAATTTGTATAATAATTCCTCAAGGTTTAAGCCAAATTTGCTTATCTGCACTCACTATTCTGTGAATAACAGAACTAGTTCTTGCCAGATTATAAGTAGTGTATAATAGCTACACACACTAGTGGTGATTTTGACAATTTGTGCAGCAAAAATTGGAAGATTGGTTCAGTCTCTTTGAAGGTGCATAGATGGTTCTTCAAAATCAAAACTAGTAAATAAAGAGATGGGATCGAACTAATAAATTGTTGGCTTTAGATGACGGCAATGAGACTTGGATTTTCACAACATCACTCGTGTAAGAGTAGAATTAATATTTTAGATTTTGTTCAACTTGTGCGACCATATATATATATATATATATATATATATATATATATATATATATATATAATGTATGTATGTATGTTTGCTAGTATCGAGACAAAAATCAACTCATTAGCCATATTCAGACAGGGTGGATACTCTGTTCGATCTTCTGGATGTCTCGGAAGCTGGTGACATCCAATGTGTTTTCTATAAGAATATTGAAGACACTAATTTAGAAGTATGTTCATATTATGAACACTGATTGATGATATTCATTCTCAGGCTTTCAATAAATAAATTGACTAGACTAGGATTTCGATTCTATTATTGGTAAAAAAAGCAGAGTAGGTTGAGTTTGTTGGTAAGTATATGTGTTTGGTATGACTTTTTCTTTTTGCCTTTTAATTGTGAGTGATTTTGTTCTGCTTAATGCTGGTATCTGCATATTTAATCTATGGGTATGTTTGGATTCTCTCTCTCTCTCTCTCTCTCTCTCGCTATATATATATAAACACACACACATATAGATATATTTTCTTTCAATAATAAAATTTCAACTTATTAGCTAAAGAAAATATATGGCCTCAAGAAAAATATTCCTTGATTTTTAACTTTTCAGGAAATTGACAAAATGAATGGATACTCATATATATATATATATATATATATATTGGAATCATATAATAAGTAGGCAACAATCTTATCATTCCAAGAAATCCCAAATGGTGAAGTGAGCATGGAGAGGTTGACTGTGGAATAGTATTAGTTAAGTAATACTCCATATATAACATCCACTAAAGCTTTGCTTTTATGATCTAATCAAACAATTAAATAAGTAGAATGCTTCAAATTGAAGGCAACCCAGCTGAAAGGGGAGGGAGGCCAAGATGAAGAGACCAAATTAAAGATATAAACTTAATAAAGCCGCTAGGCTTTGTCTCCTGTTTACCTGTATGCATGACTTGTCACTCCATTGACATTCATTAATGTTGTTTTTATAGGGGTTTCTTAACACTAAACCCAACTGTACCGTGACATTCATTATACAGTTATAATCAAAACACGTAGCTGTATGAATCAATTCAAAAGGAAAGACGTAGAAATAGATAATTTCTAAAATGAATAATGATTTGGAGGCCGATTATTTTTTCGTGAGTGGGGTGGTGTGCCTTATTACTACACTCATATTAAACTATTTTCGATTTAATCTGTGTCCGACTCTCTATCATTATTCTTCTAAAATAAATCTTCTGCTAAATGATTAGCGTTTAAGATTCCTGGAAGCACCACTGATGAATGAGTCAAATATTTGATTAATTAGTATTAGATTCAGTTATTATATATATATATAATATTGTATATAAATATTGTCTTGTCTAAGCTCATGATCTAGGAATCAGGGTGCGACATGACACGAACAAGACGATACGAAAATTATAAGAAAATAAGACACAAACACGGCGATGATACGACTATAAAATAATAATATAATATATATTCATTATTCAACAGCAAAAAATACTATATTACATACATATTCATCATCAAACAATTAAGAATCAAACTTATAAACAAAAGTAGATAAATAAATTAAAAAATCAGACTTATTTAGTTATCTACATATATTTATCTCAAATTGTTAATCATAATTTAGTCGTATATAAATTTATTTCAAAATACTTGAACATATATTACTATGACGAAGTGTCTGACACGTGTCCGGAAAATGTTCAAAAAAGAAAAATGTTCAAATTTTTCTACGAAATATCCAACACGTATCCGAAAAATGTTCGATACGGATATGACACATTCGGTGAAGTGTGCATGCTTCCTAGATCATGATCAATAGACGAAGTCAAAAGTTGCCGAGGCTCAGTAAAGTAACAAACATGTAATTAACTTAACCAAAGAAAATCTAGATAAATTACTATCTGTAATCCTAGTCTTGAACAAATACCGGTGATGCAATGCACAAGGCAATTTGTTATATATATATATATATATATATATATATATATATAACTTGTAAGATTAGTTAGTTGAGCCAAAATACTATTCGGTGACTTGCATTCTGCGATGTAGCGAGGAAGGTTGAGATCAATCCAGCAGTGAACTCACGGGTTGTTGGGAGAATTTGGGTCCTAGCTAATGAGGCTAAGTTGGATTGCAAGAGGTCACAAAATGTAGCCATGTCTGTGATGGAACACCCATCAGACACGCTGCAGATATATATTTTTTTTAATTCGTGCATGCCTATTGGGGTTTTAGTGTGGCGTTAATTGCAAGTGGATGTACTAATAAACATTAATTATTATGATTTTATTATATGGGATTGATATATAAGAATCTTATGATCATATTATAAAATTATAAGTCCTATACCTCGTGAATGTTAGGTTTCGGATAGTGTTAAAGCATCTGTTGGCTCGTGAATCCAGGTTCGCGATAGGATATATGACATACCACTTGTTTTAGCTTACAAAATCATATTTTTACCTTTTTTTTTTTTTTTTTTTTGTTATAAACGAATCAAAAATGAATGTTTTGTGTGACTACTGAATTAATATTGATAGGAAATAAAGTGAGAAAAAAATTATTAAGATGTATGCAGCAAAAACTAAGGACTTAAAAGGCAAAGTGATCCCTCCTACGGAGTTGCAGTTCATGCCTAGATAACAAAGACTTAAAATTTTGTCTTGTGGTTGATGATCAAAGAGGTATGGAGATCAAGGTCGGTCTTGAGATTCAAAAAATGTTGAAAGGTTCTGGGCAAATTTTCAAATGAGACCTTTTTTACCTAAACTTTTACGTGTGGATAAATTCTATAGGAGTGCAAAATTTTTATTTAAATAAGATGATAAGCAAATAAAATATATTAATGTTGAAAAAAAACCCTGATCTTGGTGCTTTATAAATAGCACGATCTAATTCACATAAAAAAAATTAAAAGAAAATATTCAATACACCTTACTCACAAAAATCAAAATTGAACTTTATATCAAAGTAAATGTGATTGTCTTGCATTTTGAGTTACAAAATTATCAATTAAAGTGCTCACAATCCCCAAAAGAAAGTTGTTGCTGTACACACAAATTTCGTGTCCGAAATTCTAGGAACGAAAATTAGTGACAAATAAACAATTTTTATTGATTCAAGAAAATTGGTACAATCCTCTGTAAATCTTTACAAAAGAAATATGAAGATAATATCCTCTGATTCGATCTCCTTGGTGATCCGGCTTCAAGGGCTGCAAGAGCTTGATCTTGAGTTGGATTGAAACTTTGGTGAAGAACGGCACGTGGATGATGTGCTTGTTATTCTTCTCCTTCAGGGTTTAGATGCTTTGCGATTTTGGATTTTGAGTGAAGAGTTCTGCAGAGCTTCAGCTTTTTTCTGAGAATACCCTCTTCCTCACCTCTAGACCTTTATTTATAGGCTCACCGGAGGGATAGATTTGTAACTTTCTGTTCTTTTGATAATTATCCTATAATTATCATTTATGATAATTTTAATAATTATCCAATATAATATATATATATATATATATATATATATATATATATAAAATTATCCATTAGACCCATTTTCAAGTGGGCTTGGACTTCTCAAATAATTTAAACCAGTCCATAACTCATTTTTTTGTAGTGGGCTTGATCTTTAAATTATCTGACTCATTGGGCCATATTTCAAAGTGGGCTAAACTGAAGATAAGCCCAAATTAATTTTGGGTCTATCGTGTAGATTTTTTTAATGTCTACAAATTGCCCCCACTTCAAGTGTCGCGCTATATTGAGCTTGTTACGAACCTAAAGCGGGACTTGAAGTATTTAACTTTCGCAATTTTTTTTTTTTTTTTTGCGAAAATCCAACTGCAAGGATTTTTTTTTTCTTCCAAATGGAATTGTAGACTTGAGAATCCTATTGTAAATAGAATTTTTTTTTCATTGTCCAAGTGAATTTGAAGACTTGAGGATCCTATTGCAAATAGGATTTTTTTTTTCTTATCCAATTGGAATTGAAGACTTGAGCATCCTATTGCAAATATGATTTTTTTTCTTGTCCAACTGAAATTGTAGACTTAAAATCCAATAGCAAATAGGATTTGATGTTTTCCATGTTTAAACAGAATTGGAGTCTTGAAAATCCTATGTCAAATAGGATTAACTCACCACTATATATATGTAGTCTACACTTTATACTCTTCACATCATAGAATAATTGCGAGAAATTCCATGAATTGTTGTGGCAACTTCCATTCGTCAACAAAAGGTAAAGATTTTTTTTTTTTTTGTTGGGTATTGCACTCTTTATTTTATTTTTTTCCTCCTCTTCTATCTGTTATGTGCCACGACTCTACACATAGAAATTTCCCAAATTGGCTCATGTTAGCAAAACCCAAAGACAAGTGCACTTTAGCATCTCCCATACACACTGTACGCATGATTTAAATCATATACATGAATATATGAATAAATTTCCAAATTGAAGGCACAAGTTAGCAAAACCCATATGTATGGTCCACTTTAGCATCTCCCATGCATAATACTTTTTTTTTCCTTCCTTCTTTCTACTGGACGCCACTTGTTTCTTTCTTTCTTTTCTTTTCTTCTTCTCTCTTCTTTCCTTCACGTTGCTTCTGCCGTTTTTTCTTTCATTTTCTCTTTTTTTTTTCTCTCTCTTCTTTCTTTCACGCTGCTTCTGACTTTTTTTTTTCTTCTGATTTTTTTTTTCTATTTTTTTTTTCTTCTTCTTTCTACTAGGGGCGCCACTTTTCTTTTTTTTTTTTTCTCATTCCACTGGATTTTTCCCTTTTTTTTTTTTTTTTTCTCTTTCTTCCTTTTTTTTTCTTCTTTCTTTTCTTCTTCTCTTCTTTCTCCAGCCCCTCTCTTTTTTTTTCCTTTTCTTTTCTCTTTTTTTTTTCTTCTTTCTTTTCTTTTTTTTTTTTTCACTTTTTTTCTTTTTCTTCTTTCTTTTCTTTTCTCTTCACGTTGACTTCTGACTTTTTTTCTTTTTCACGCCTGTTTCTTCTTCTACTTTTTTTTTTCTTCCTTCTCTTTTCCTTTGATGTGTAAAAAAAACAAACTTTCTTTTTTGTTGCTTGGTAGATTTGAACACAAGATCTCATGAGAAGACATTATAGCACCACACCATCTCTGCTACACAACTCCTTATATTATAAACTTTTGCAACAAAATATATATGTCCTTAAATTTTGAAAGGAACATTTTTCTTTAGTAACAACTTTGTCTTCCGTAACCGCTATTAATCAAATCTATTTTTTTTCAGATCAGATTTCACTTGTGGGCCCTGCTCGAATTTTGTGCTGTCTCTAGAACGACGAATAGATCTATCGAACTCGTTGAGGAAGATATCTTCACGTAAGTCACTCAACTTTTCTTGGCAAGTTTCAAATATTTTTTTTTTTCAATTCTTGCAGGTCAAATCGTCTTTATCAGAATATGGAGTTCCAGACGCCATTCATTAGTCCCTTCGGGGTCTCTTAGTGTACTTCGGTGTCACTCTTATTGTCCCTTCGGGGTCCCTTAGTGCACTTCGGTGTCACTCGTCCCTTCGGGGTCTCTTAGTGCACTTCGGTGTCACTCGTCCCTTCGGGGTCTCTTAGTGCACTTCGGTGTCACTCTTATTGTCCCTTCGGGGTCCCTTAGTGCACTTCGGTGTCACTCGTCCCTTTGGGGTCCCTTAGTGCACTTCGGTGTCACTCTTATTGTCTCTTCGGGGTCCCTTAGTGCACTTCGGTGTCACTCTTACTGTCCCTTTGGGGTCCCTTAGTGCACTTCAGTGTCACTCTTTCGTCCCTTCGGGGTCCCTTAGTGCACTTCGGTGTCACTCGTCCCTTCGGGGTCAGGCCAAGTTACCACGATGCAGCAGACATCCGTCAATATCTCAGCGGCAGGTCAGGTCACCCAACTCTTCTCTTGCAAGTTTCAATTTTTTTTTTTGTAAAGATAGTTTATACTCATATCAAGGAGTGATTATTTTTTTTTTTTCATGCAGACAGTTTATACTCATGTCATGAATTTTTTTTTTTTTTGGTCGACAATTTATACTCATGTCAAGGAGTGTCATCTTTTTTTTTTTTGGTAGACAGTTTATACTCGTGTCAAGGAGTGTCATCGACACTTTAGGCTCGTATCGGGGAGCACTTTTAGCTTTAATTAGTCTTTAGCTTTACAAGACTCAGGAGACATTCCAAGCTTGTGTTGAAAGGTGTGAATCAGTTCAGCGTCAATTTGAAGATTTTCTTCTTATTTTATTTCTTCATTATACTCTTCTCGTACTTGAGAAGAAATATCGTCTTCGAACTCGTCTCCCCACCCAGAAGGAAGAGGTATTTCATTTGTCGTGGTCCATGCAGGAGGATTGAATCTCACCCAATATGCTTTTATTTCGCTACGAGATTCGATCCAGACAGCATCTTCGGGCTTTGGTCCCCACACTTTTCCTTTTTCTAGTCTTTTAATTTTTTGACCCTCTCGTTCCATCTGGGATTATAAACGATTTTATTCTTGTTCCTCGCTTTCTTTTTCGAGACCTTCGTTTCGCTGATTGTTAGAAACAGTTATAGAAAGTGACTGTTGAGACATCACTAGTGTGTTTCTGGGCCATGATTCTTGCGAGATCTTTTTATAATCATTCCCTTCTTGAGCATTCTTCTTTGGCCTCCAAGCAAGCACAGTATTTTGAACTCTCCTACTTGAAGTTGTTTGAGTAAAATTTGATGGATTATTCCGATACCGCATCTTCAACACAAATCCTTCAGATTCGTCATTTTGGTTATGCTTTTGTTTTTCTTGTTTCCTTCTTGGGACTTCTTTCTTATTTCTGGATTTGATAAAATGTGTAGGCCTTTTTAAAAGACAACCGTGAATCTTGCCCCCATGCGAAGGATATTTTATGTGAGAGAGTTGGGAATGAGTCTTGTATGGAAGGTTTGCCCCCTGTCTGTTCAGTCTTCTATCAAGGTTTTCTTGACTTAATGTCTTATTTAATCGAGAACTATCAGATGAAGTTACGGAAGGAACACGATGTGTTTTTTGATACAAGTCGTTAGAGACGATACTTGTAACATAAGATGTATTTATTTCATCGTTCGAGTTAGCAAGTATTTCGTCTTCCTCTTTCTCTTCAGACTCAACCTCTTCATCTTTAAGACAGTTGTCAGACAGATTGGGAAAGGCAAAAGCCTTTGCACCACGACTTGTTATGCTGAGTTCCATATCATAGGCACGAGTAACCAATTCTTCAAATGTACGAGGCTTGATTCCTTGTAGAATGTAAAGAAGCTCCCAGTGCATGCCTTGCATACACATTTCGACTGCTGATACTTCAGAAAGACGGTCTTTGCAATCAAGACTTAGAGCTCGCCAACGGTTGATATAGTCGACTACAAGCTCGTCCTTAATTTGTTTCGTGCTAGTGAGTTCTAGCATGCTTACTGTTCTACGAGTACTATAGAAGCGGTTAAGAAACTCTCACTCCATCTGCTCCCAACAGTCAATACTTCTAGCTTTGAGATCCGTGTATCAATCAAATGCATTCCCTTTGAGGGAACGAACAAATTGCCTGACCAAGAGATCCTCTTCGGTGCCAGCGTTATTGCAAGTCTCCATAAAGTGTGCAACATGTTGTTTGGGATTGCCTCTTCCATCAAATTATTGGAACTTTGGCCGTTGATATCCCACTGGCGTCTTTAAGCTGTCAATTCTTTCGGTGTAGGGTTTTGAGTACACAAGAGTGCTTTGAGGGGCGCCGCCATACTGTGCTCGGATTGTGTTCGTTATTATATCTTGCAACTGTTGGACAGATAACAAAGCGACTGGCGAAGCAGGGTTAGTTTCGTCAGCCATGTGTTTTGACACAGATGTGTGATGACGCTCTTTTGATTAGGCACCTTGAAGAGAGGAATTTGAAGTATTCGCAGGCAAATGTGTTGACTTGTCAGGATTTTGGATTTCAAGCTTCCTCATTAGCACGGCGATCTGCAAGTCCTTTTCTTCGACAGTCTTTGTGAGGTTTTCGATTGCGCGCGCCATGACTGCCAGTTGGTCTTCCACCGAGGTTGTTCCAGTCATCATAGCTGCGACAACATTCGAATAGGAAAGACCTTGAGGACCAACATTCTTTGAAGGGACTGATTGTTTTGAAATCTCGAGTAATGACTCTGAGAGTGAACCGACACTAGAGTTGGTGTCAGAGACGGAGTGGGGTGAATGTGGTGGCACCGACTTTTCTGAAACTACGCCAGAGTTCTTTGCCCCCTGAGGACTAATGGTGTTAATATGTTTAGTTTTCACATCCATTGGTTTAACAGGATTCACCAAATCTTGCTGATTCTTGAGCGAATCAATTGCTTTGGTCTTGCTACGCGTCATAGGACCTGCTGAGGTGCTGCTGGCACTTGACAGGTTCCTAGTGTTCTTGTCACTGCTTGCGGCAACTTTGGTGTTAGCCATTACAGCAGTGGTTTCTTTTGAGTTTTTCTTGTTTGTCGTCTGAACCTTGGTAAGAGCCATAGATTCTGATGAACAGAGTTTTGGAGGTATGATGTAGAAGACAGAGATGAGAGGCAGAGATGGTCCCACCGGGCGTGCCAGAAATTTGTACACACAAATTTCGTGTCCGAAATTCTAGGAACGAAAATTAGTGACAAATAAACAATTTTTATTGATTCAAGAAAAAGGGTACAATCCTCTGTAAATCTTTACAAAAGAAATATGAAGATAATATCCTCTGATTCGATCTCCTTGGTGATCCGGCTTCAAGGGCTGCAAGAGCTTGATCTTGAGTTGGATTGAAACTTTGGTGAAGAACGGCACGTGGATGATGTGCTTGTTGTTCTTCTCCTTCAGGGTTTAGATGCTTTGGGATTTTGGATTTTGAGTGAAGAGTTCTGCAGAGCTTCAGCTTTTTTCTGAGAATACCCTCTTCTTCACCTCTAGACCTTTATTTATAGGCTCACCGGAGGGATAGATTTGTAACTTTCTGTTCTTTTGATAATTATCCTATAATTATCATTTATGATAATTTTAATAATTATCCAATATAATATATATATATATATAAAATTATCCATTAGACCCATTTTCAAGTGGGCTTGGACTTTTCAAATAATTTAAACCAGTCCATAACTCATTTTTTTGTAGTGGGCTTGATCTTTAAATTATCTGACTCATTGGGCCATATTTCAAAGTGGGCTAAACTGAAGATAAGCCCAAATTAATTTTGGGTCTATCGTGTAGATTTTTTTAATGTCTACAGTTGCCTTGCCTCGTACTGCTACTCGTTGTGAAGATAGAAGAATAAAAGAAAAGGAGTTCTGAAAAAAAAAATGCCTAAGACAAATAGTTAATAGTAATTTATTTATTTATTTTTTAATAAGGCCGAGACCATTGTCATTATTTTTTAAATGAGGCCCACTTTGTTACTAAACTTTGGGCCAGACTAGTGTATTGGGCTATTAGTTACTATTTTTTTTAAATAACATCTAGTGGGCTTGGTAGAAATTGGAGGCCCTAAGCGACCGCCTGGGCCGCATAGGCCCAGGGCCGGCCCTGATGGAGATAGAGTTGAAGTGTAGTGTGCATATGAATATTGTGAAGAATACTCATATTGTTTGGTCATAGATTTGATCTATTATCATACTCATCATCAACACTGTAATCTTCATTCCATTGTGAATATGTATATGTGTATGGAGATAGAGTATAAAAGTCATTGGAATGCATGTTCCGTTGATGATTCATTGTATTTGGATTAAAACGAGGGTCACAAAAGTAAAGGAATTACACCAACTAAAAGTACATGGAAGTAAATGTATAACTTATTGAAGCTAAGGTACAAATAAAGTAAAGCTAAGAATTAGAGAGAGAAAGTAAAGACATGGTCTAAGGTATAACTACTTGAAACATAAGTACAAAGCTTAAGGAAGCTAAAAATATATAATAAAGATAAGTTGCAGTAACTTGAAGAGATGTCTTTGGCTTATTTGGTCGTGTGTGATCCTTTGCACTAGAGTAGGAGACTTGAGAAGTGTTGGGTTGATGTGATTACTTGCTTCATGAAAAACTTGACAAGTGCGCTCCGTGTTTGCTTGCTCAAATGAGTTTCCTTATGATCCATGAAGAACAAGACAAGTGACGGTACTTATTTCTCATTAAACATGGTTCTCTGCTCTTGGATGGGACAAGTAGTCTTGAAAATGATACTCTTTAAATACATGACTGACACGTTATATATATATATATATATATATATATATATATTCACATGTATAGTGTTAGAAATATAGGAAAAATATATATATTGAATTGAATCTTGAGAATTATACATAAAGCCTATTTATAGGCATATTACCATAGAGAATAAGTTTAATTAGGAGATAAGAAACCCTAGTCCTAGATGAATTAGGAGTCTTAAATGGATAGAACATATATAATAGATATACACTAACATTCTCACTTAAACTCAATGTGGTAGAGTGGAGACCAACTTGAGTTTGGAAAGTATATCCTGAAGTCGTCCTGGTGGATGCGTTTTGATGGGCACAGTAAATCATGGTGACAAAACGCTAAAGATCTGACACGTTGAGGTGCATGTAAGCGTAGTATAACTACTGAATGCGCATGGAAGCAAGATGGCTTTGTGTGGAAGCGCACGATGACTTCTGGAGACGCATTAAAGCACGTTAGTGGCGCACGAAAGCGCATAATGACTATTTCTAAAAACGCATAGAAGCGCGGACTTCTGGAGGTGCATGGAAACGTGTTAGTGGCCTACGAAAGCACACGATGGCTACTTCTGAAGGCACATGGAAGCGCGGAGGCATGCGATTACCACTGGTAGGTACACGGAAGCGCTATGGTTAATCAACATAGACATAAACATGTGATTACTACAGGAAGCATATGCAAATGTTGTGATAAATCACGGATACGGGTGATTACCATAGGAGGCACATGTAAGTGTTGTGATCAATCACGGAAGAAGGCGCAAGAAAGTGCGGTGGTCAATCACAAAGGGGTGTGATTACCACTAAAAGTGTGCGAAGACACGGTGACCAAACTGTGAAGATCCATCACAATCACAAAAGTGTATGATTACTACTGAAGGCGTGCAGAGACAATGGAGCCATGAAGATCAAGGACTTTGCTGATATTGAAACGACGGGGACAATACCAATCCCATTATTAAGTCTCTCATGTGGTTTAAGATGTGTAGATATGTCATGCCCTGATTTCTGACACCCAATTCAGAGTGAGGAAAATGGGGGTGAATAGTGAAAATTAACCATCAAGATTACTCATCACTAATTGTACTCTGATACATCTCACATCTCTAATCTCATTATGGTACCATGCTCTGATACGATGTTATCACGCCCCGATTTTTATTTTTCGAAAATTGGAGATGACGTCGTCCATTAAGCCCTTATGGAATGTCCATCCATGTACATCACCGTGTGAGATATATATTTGTAATTGGCATATTTCGGTGATCAAAACCTGATTGATCGAGTTGTAATTTTTGATTTATTATTTGTAATCGATTATCAACAACTTCGAGCTGACACTCAAGTGCATGAAAGCCGAAAAATCAGTTAGAACACCATATAGTACAGGTAAGTATGGTGAGGACATTCTGCACTTTTTATTTTTGAGCCTATTTTGAAAAATCAGGGTTTAAATGCAAAAATTAGGATTTTTCAAAGTAGGACTGGCCCCAATATTTAGGACCAATTCAATTTTTCTCAACAGTTTAGTTTCTACAGGTTTTTACAAAGTCCCACCGGTCCTATTATTTTGGCACTGGTCCCACTTAGCCTGTTCCAAATAGGAAACAACTTTTGACGAAAATTCTGATTCCTATTGGGTTTGAAACTTCTAGGAGAGTTCTATTTTGGTATTCAACTTCTTTTCCAAGTAGAATTAGAACTTCCTTACTTATATATATGTATTCATATTTTCTCTACAAAATAAGCAAGTAATATATGCCTGAAACATATTTTTAGAGAGAGAAAGTATATACAATATAATTAAGGCTATATATTTTTAAGAACACACATCCATACTTCACGAGTGATATTTAGGATGGTGTTCTACTTCTGATTAGCTGCTCAGAGACTATATCAAATCTATTTGCTGATGAGAATATTGGATTGATAGTTCTTCGCTTGCTTGCTTACTGAGGAAGAATGGTGACCAAATTGCACTACGAAGGGAACGAAATACTTGCTGAGTATTTTGGTTCTTCCAACAACCTTTCTGTAAGGATCGTGACGTTAGTCGAAAGTCTGCAGCAGTTGGACGTGTTATCGCAATCATAAGCCTAAGGTGTTCCGCATCAGATTCTTGACAGAGTGAAGAGGGGTGTGAGACTGAGACAGAGTCTATTGTACTTTACTTCATTATAGTGGATTGGTTTCCTGAGGCTTGCCGCCTCCCTCCGTGATTTTTTTCGTCTTGGGTTTCCACGTATATCCAGTGCATTCTTGTCTTTACTTGCACTTTATTTATTTACTTGTTTTAATTGTTTGATTAATTGAACTTAAAATTGAATTAATTAAAAATTAAGCAAACGAGCAAGTGATCCTACTCACCCCCCCTCTAAGTTCTAAAATATTTTTTTACAACCGCTTCCACACCGCGCAACTCATAATTGGTATCAGAGTAGTATTCTCTCATTTATGAGTAGTTCCTTGCAAAGTATTTTTAAAAATTAAAATTTATATTTGTTTTCAAAAATTATCATGGAATCTAGTATAAAAGAGGGTGAATTGGTTTAACAATCTCATGTATGTGACGTGTTAAACCAGAAGGATGACATAAATTTCTTTGCTAAAAAAATATAAAAGATTCCTTAAGAATAAAGAGAATGAAAATTTTAGAAAAGAAAATTATTCTAAATGCAGAAGTAAAAATAATAAGAAAGATATTTTTGTTGCTCTTACTGCTCATGTTGATGATGATACTGCTAATGATTTTTTTTCTGATGCAGGTAAATCTGAAAAATGTGCTTCATTGAGTAAAATTAGTTCTAATGATTCGAATGATGAAAAAGTTAGTAGAGAATCATGTGAAAGCCAGTTGCAACAAGTCTTTGATGAATTATTGAAGGCTTACGAGAAATAGACCAAAAAGCTCAAATTGGTAGAAAAAGAAAAAGTCACTTTGAAGAAAAAGAATGAAGATCAATTGAAGTTAATTGAAGAGAATAAAGCTAAAATTCTGAATCTTCAAGGAAAAGTCAAGTTTCTCGAAAGTGAGGTAAGTCAAGTTATTTCTGCCAAAGATTCACTTATTGCTAGAGTTAATTTTCTTGAGCCTGAATTAAAAAAATTACAAGAGAAATTGATTGCATTCACTTCTGGGGAGAGTAACCTTGATAGCATGATTAGTGTTGGTAAGCTTGTAGGAGATAAGACTGGATTAGGTTTTGTTGGGTCATCATCTAAGGGAAAAACTGTTTTTGTTAAACCCAAGAACTCATGTGTCTGAACCCAAACCTAAGCCTCAAATAGAGTCATTGCATGCTAAAGTTGTGTCCAAAGTGTTTTATTGTTCTTTTTGTGGTAAGAATGGACATAGTCAACACTATTGCTATAAAAAGAGAAGACATTCTAATTCTGATTTTTATATACATAATTCTTTTGGTAAGAATAGGGTTCATGCCAAAAAGTCACATTATTGGAACAAACTAAAAATTCTCAAACTAAAAAGAATTCAAATAAGAAAAAAAATATTTTTGTTTCTCCACAATACTTTCCTGATAAATTGCACGTTAAAACTATCTGGATGAAAAAGGAAGATTTGGAGAAGTTTGTGCCTGTTGATAATATGGGATTTATTCCTAATAGGTCTTTGGGTGCAAAACCCCCTAACTGAGTCATTTAGGACTTTTATGGTCATGGACTGAGCTTATGTTCAATGATTTATTTTTCATTGGACCATATCTTTTTGTATATGTTAGATTTTGTTTATTTTTTTTAATAATCATATGAGATTATGAGAATCATATTTTTCTGAGAAATAATGTGAATTCTTTATTTATTTTTTTTAATTTCACTTTGGTTTGTGAATGCATAATTGGGACACTTAGTTTGTCAATGAATGAAATACTTGATTTTATGATTTAAATATTGATGACCAATGTGGTGTATTTATTTCTTTTTAGAGGTAAATCTTCTGAGTTCATACAAATTGTGCACTAGTCCAACTCTGAGAGAATTGATTGAAAACTAATGTGAAGTTGACTAGAGTATATTGTATGAGTAGCATTGAAAGCTTAAATGATCAAAGAAAAAAAAGGATGAAAAAAATTTATGTTTTTATTCAGCATGAAAAAAAAAATTTGCTGTATATCTAAGACAAAAGGAAAAGGCTACCTTCGGGATGTGTTCGTAACTTCCACTACAATGTAAATCTCCAATGAGATATCTTTAAAAATAAAGAGTTGTTTTGAGAAAAATAGCTAGCTGCCCGTAAGCGTGAAAGCCACCGTCTTAAAAAAATTTAAAAAGAATTTTGAATGATTGATCATGAGTAGTTTATATTTGTTTATTATCCAATATGTTTTAGAAGATGAATCAAAGGAATTTGATTAATTTTTGATGAAGTTGGATTGCACACACACACATGGATTTATTAGATGAATTTTTAAATTTTTATAAATATTTGTGTGTTGGGAGTTGTGTCATGATCATAAATTTGAGGATGAATTTTATGGATAAATTACGGGTTTTAAAATTCTACATTTATAAATGTTTGAAATTTTTCAGAAATTTTAGAACTCATATTATTCTCTAAAAAATGTGCTTTGATGATTTTCATGAGATTATTCATGTTTTATTTTTATTTTGTCTTGAAAAATTTTTAAAAATTCAAAAATATGTTTTATATTGATTTTGTGTTTATTTTTCATACTTTGTGTGCTTAATTGCTAAATCAAGTTGAGATGATATGTATTTGGTGAATTAGAGGTCCAAAGTGTAATTTTTCATAATTCACAAAGTTGGACGGTCCCAATTATTGAGCACCGGTCGCACTTCTTCAAGTTCTGAGGAACCGAGAGAAGTTGGACCGGTCCCCAAAAATTAGGATCGGTCTCACTTAGCGAATGCCCAGTTTTAATGGACCGCGCGCATGCCTTGTTATTTTAAGTTGCATTCCTCATATATGTGTGTGCACACTCTCATAACACTCTATCTCAAAACTCTCTACAACTCTCACACACTCATATCATATACATTCTCTTCGTCTTCTATATTTATTGTGATTATTGACTATTGGAGGTTGGGATTAGATTTTTAGAGGATTGTGGTGATTGTTGGTTTATTGATTGTTTATTGAGTTTTGTGGTGATATTGTACAAACAAATATCTTTGAAATTTGGGAATTTTAGACTTGCACATTAGGTGTTCGATCAATTGACTCAATGGAACTTTTGACTCTATTTTTCTTCAAATTACATCAATCTTCAATCTATTTTGTGCTACATAATCTACATCATTTTGGTTGATATTTGTGATTGATTTTGGATTGAAATTGGTGGAAGGGATTATCTTTGGAGGAGTTGAGTTGATTTTGAAGTAATTAATCAAACAAGTTGTGCTCAAATTTTTTTTAAAATCTTGCTCTCCAAGTGTTTGACAAAATTCTTTAATGAAGCTTGTGATCTTGTTTATGCTTCCATTCGATGTAGTTCTAGTGGATAGAGAGTTAGGTTAGTATTTTTATAAGTGGACAAGAATGTTGATTTGAAAGACTTTGGTTGGGAGTCCTTATGTGATTTGGATGACATATTTCTATTTAGATGTTTATTTTTTACAATCAAAGTATTTTTCATTATCATTGAGGTGAATTCAATTGTTATAACTCAATTGTTGATGTTCTTGATTTAAATAGGTGTTATTATTTTGTAATATTTGAGGACAACTCTTGATAAAATTCTCTATAGAAGATAATGATTCGAGCCTTATAAGTACCCAATGTATCTTTGATAATGGACATCATTCATTCTCCTACATAATTGATGATAACTAGTTTTTAGGCTTTAATGCTTTGATGATTCGAACTAGTCTATTTATCTACTATGTCTATGACTTAGACTTGGTTATTTTTGTTAGACGTAGTGTCTTGGATTAGACTTTATTTATTATATGAATACCATACTTGTGCTTAGATCATACTGTTGTGGACTTTGATGCAAATTTCAATATATGGAGTTACATGTCCAAGGATATCTTTTTGATAGATATTGATATCTAGTTTTTGGAGCTCATAATTGTAATGACCCGTAATTTTTAAAAATTACATATTGTTCTAAAAGAAATTCATAAACAAATATCAAGGTAATATTCTCCACGTGAAGGTGAGTCAAATGAGTATAATGTTGCCTATGTTATGACTTAGTAGAATTCATATTTTTATTATTATTTTTATTGTTATTAAAATATTTTTTTACAAATTTATTTTATAAGATAATTATATAAAGGTATAGATATATATATAATTCTACGTATTGCCATGTGTATAGAAACTCAATGATTGCACTTAATGAGAAAAATTAACCTCATGACTCTTCCTTTCCTCTTACTAGAGTAATGATAAGGTCATAGGTTACAACCTTTCATCTTCTTGAGTAATTATTAAAGCTTATGTTACAACCTTTCATCTTACTTGAGTAATGATTAGAGCTTGGGATACAACCTTTCATCTTACTTGAGTAATGATTAGCGCTTATGTTACAGTCTCTTCATTGACTAAATTACTGAATAGTTGATTTGTATTATTCTAACAAGTTTAACATTCTATATAAATGGGTGAGAAGACCCACATGATCACATGATAGTTTGTGATGACTTGTAAATTGTTTTATTATTACGAAATTGTTTTTATTATTATTATTATTATTTTTAAATAAAAAAAAAACATTGTTACAAATTTGTTATGAGACAGTGATGTAAAAGTGCATATATATATATATATATATATATATATATATATATAGGTAAATGTGAAAAATAGTAATGTGAGGATGTGAAGGGGTTAGTAATGATGAGTTATTTATTGCAAGGGGTGTTACTTATTGTGTTATTAATGGAAAGTAAAACATCAATTAATAGGAGACTTTACAGCTTCTCAACTGACACAAAATTTATAGTTAATTATTACTTAAATTAAATGTCAGACCTTTCATTTTTCGTCAGTTACAAAATGACTATGTATATATATATAATAACAGATCTCTCTTGTTTTGGACATAACATTCACTCATTTAGAAATTAGAGAGAGAAGATGGAATGAGAGAAAAGGCTGATCGACAGAGGAAAAGAGGTACAACAGGTAGGGGATTTAAGGGGTACTCTATTTTTATATATGCTAGTAGATGGAAGTTACAGAAGAAATATATTTCTTATTTTATATTCTGTTTTGTTATATACGTTCTTATATATTTTCATATTTATGGAATTCATTTACTAATAGGTCTATATAATTAACGATATGGGTCTTGGAATAACTTGTTAGTATGGCAGTGAATGGTATACATATTATAAACGGTTTGTAAGTCGTTAACTTTTTAGTTTATATATGTATTTTATTTGGTTCTTAGTATATAATTAAAATGATATATATATTACATGGTATTACTCGTTGTTTATATATATACACGTGTATTGTTTGCATGGAATCAATGGACCCAAATTGTGGGCAAAAGGTGACTTAATATATATATATATTTATTTATTTATTTATTTTCTTTAAGATTATAAACTCACTTTTGTTATGTTTTAGTTTTATAATTTGAAATTACTTTTTCTGAATTGAGTTTAGCTAAATTTATAGTTATAAGAAATAAGCCCATTATTGTTTTTGGGTGTTTTATTTGTTGTTTAATTAATTATTGATCAAATGAAATTTTGTAAATGAATAGTATTTTGAAAAGAGAAGTTCTATCTTATGAATTTGATGGTATATAAGTATTTGGTTTGAGAAATAGTACACGAATTGTATTCTGTTTATGACTGTGAATGAAATTAGATTGTGTGTACTCGTACATGTATAATCGGATGAAAATAGGCAGGGTTGTAATCCCTTCGGTTGAAATACCAAGAATTGTTCGAAACTATAGTTGGGTTCAGCGGCCCACCGTGAGAATGACCGAAAATCCGCGGTGTGTGTGTGCGGTATACATATCGAGGAGTTATATTATGGTTAATGTATCAATAATGGATTTATACTTGCACTAGTTATTTATTGAACGATTATTTGTACAATATATATGATGAGGTTATAATAGTTTATTGAATATGCTCGGACTTGACTTTATGCTAAAATCTTGAATGGTGGTTGCATTTTGCAGTAGTTGTTTTATCATTATTATTTTTATTTATGCGTAAATTTATGTATATTTAAGTTATATATTCTTTTGTATGTTATTTCGTATATATATGGAAGTAGAGTTGTTGTTTTTCCTACTGGGCGATTGTTGTGCTCACCCCAAAAATATTTCAGGTCTAGCTGAAGTATGGAGTAACGAAGAATTTATCAGAGGTTACTTGAGAGCGTGTTTTGTCATAAAGAGTTAAATGGAGGTTATTTTATTATAATATCATTTGTAATCGGAAAGAAAGACTTTGGTTGTGGGTGTAAGATATTATTTTATTGAGATGAAATATTAAGTGAGAAAGTTTGTAGTTGAAATATCAAATCTTTAAGGTTTTAATTAATTAATATGTCTATTTTATTTTATTTTATTTTATCACGTCTCGAAAAATTCGGGGCGTGACAATAATGATGATGAGATTAGGTCTTGATGATAGACTTAGTTATGTTTTGCTAGATTTTGAGTAGTTAACTCTATTTTGTCTAGGTTTGATATTTGATCTTGTTATGTTCTGTTTATTCCATCAACTGATATGTTTTGAATATTTATTTGATCAGTGATGATGATTTTTGCTTCCTTATTATCTTATTATCTTTATGTGCTTCAAGATTTATCTGTTTATATAAATCTCTTGGGTATTTCTTTGTCAATTTGCTCCCTAAAGGGGGGAGATATTGTTATATGATATGAGGTTCTTTGACAAATGGGGAGATATATTTATCAAATATTTTTGCTTAGGAGATTAAGGGGGAGAATTACAGATTCATGTTTATATTTCTTTATTACGTTTTTCACAGGTTGTGTTGTTAAAATTTAACAAATTTTTTATTTTCAAAATATAAAAATCTTAGATTAATTTAAAAACCATATACAAATTAAAATTTCTCTACTGTTTGTAATTAGTTTTTTTCTTTAGATTAATAGAACTCTTTTAAGTTCTATTTATTTTGTTAAAGAATATTTGTTAATTTTAAGTAATATATATACCTATAATAAATATTAAAATCATATGCGAGCACATGATTTCAATACTTTCTTTTCACTGTGAAACCTAAATTTTCTAGCTAATATAAACTTTATTTATTATATAAAATTCTTTCATTAATAAAATTTATTTATTATATAAAAACTCTTTTATTATAATCAATCATAATTCTAAATTTTAAAAATTATAACCAATAATAATTCCGCACGATTCGCCACAAATAATACCCACCTAAAAATAGCATAAAAAAATTATATAAAAACTCTTTTTTTGATAAAATTTATTTATTATATAAAAACTCTTTTATTATAATCAATCATAATTCTTAATTTTAAAATTATAACGAATAATAATTCCACCCAATTTGCCACAAAATAACACCATACCAGACTTGAATAATAGTATTAAATAAATTTTGTCAATGGTATATTTTTTATTTAATATTCCTCTAGATAATATCTCTAATATATATAATTAGAGTATCCTCGTGCAACGCAAATATATATAAATCAAATAAAAAGGCTTGCACGTACATATATATAAATTAAATAAAAAGACATCGCTAGTAACTTCAAATCGCCATTAAAAGCAATATGACAAATCACTTCCCTCTTGAATCAGCGAGTGGAACAAAAAGTAGTAAAATCCATTGTCCCCCCACTCATATTTACTCATCTACCAGGAAGAGTAGCCTGAAACTCTTGTCAGGAAGTTATTTTCACATTTTTAAGAATAAAAAATAAAAAATAGTGTTTAGTAACACATTTGTTAAACTTTTCAGCAGAAGTAGTATTTCATAAGTATGATATCATATATATGTAAAATTAAAATTGATATCATATACATGTGAAAAAGATTTCATATAGATAATTTATGCACGTTATATATTATCATTTTAATTTATTATATATTATTTAATTAAGTAGACAAGAGAAAAATTACAATATATAAATAAGAAAACAATTGTGCAAAAAATTATGGATAGGGAAAGTTATGTTTAATATTATATATTATTTAACTAAGTGGGTTTCGCTTCGGTTGAGAGAATATTTTCCCGTTACATTGAAGAAGAAACATTTTTTTTTTATTTTCTCCTCCTTTCACAAAAATGATAAACATTTTTTTTATTATAAAGAACAGAAATATTTTACCACACATATTTTTTGTATATGTTTTTGCCTTTTCAGGGAATAGAAACAGAAAAACAAGAAATGTTTCTGTTAATGAACGGGCCAAAGCAACCACCAAAAAAATATCATGGAAGTGGGGCTTTGACCCAATGGGCTGCACCAAATATATTCGAAACTTTTGTATTCAAGCCCAAAACCAGTTTCTGATTTCAAACCATTTACAAGTCCAATTGTCTTCCACCTAAAAAAGAACTGGATTAGTATCTCCATTTACATATATACCCATGTAAGTATAAAATAGTTGAAACTTGAAATGGATCCAAGACACCCTATTGCAAGTTTGTAACAAATAAAATTTTTCATTAACTATGAATGGAGTATGGACCTAGGTCTGCTAGTTAATGGGCCTAACCAAATACAACCCAAGCACCAAAAATAGTAGAGTTTTTCACAAATTATGCAAGCTATCTTCTAAGTTCTAACAAACATAAATGACGAATGTTGGCCCCCAAGTGATTGCACTCTCTAAATTAAACTTCTTTGACACTTGCTATATTCATGGACTAATATATATATATATATACAAATTAGATGGCAGTAAGCTGTCATTTTAAGATCAGCATCAAATCACAGTGGGTCCACAAATTCAGAGATGCAAGCCCATAAAAAAACCCTAGAGATGCTGCCCAGAATAATTGATCATACATCTTTCTTGACCACACAATCTCTTTTCAGCTGCCCAGTCCGTGTTGTACTCACCAATGTGCCTGTGGCATATATGTACCCAAACACTATCTAAAACTGGCCTTCGTTTGTTCAGATCAGTTTAATAAGGATAGCATTGGAACCAGGAGGTTCAAAGCTCAAACTCTACATTAACTTCAGTCAATAACTCACCTTTTAAATGGTCAATGAAACAAATCAATTATTACACGATTTGAAATTACATGATCTAGTCAATCTAAATTCACACATAATTAAATGTGTCAACTTTATTCATTATTATTATTAGTATTATTTTTTATTGCTTGACAGTTTGTAATGCCAAACCATAAAATAATTTTAACCCATCACATATCACATTCAAGTGGTCCATAAAGGCTGAGAAGACTACTTTCAAACCTTGGTACCATTACCACCTCTTAGTCATCACACATCAACTTGAGTCTTGTGAAAAACCATGTATTTGGAAATTGTTACCTCTCTCTCTTTTATATATATATATATATATATATATATATATATATATATATATATATATATTGTCTGCTACCCAATTTACCCTCATGTAGGTATTGTAGCTTTTAGACTTGTCTCTACTCTTGTTCCTGTTCTACTTATAATTGGTGGTTGCTGTGCATCTGTGAACTACAGTAGTTACCAAGCTTAGTAATTTGGTAAGTAGTCTCTCTCTCTCTCTCTCACTCTCACTCTCACTCTCTCACACACACACACACACACCGTTTCAGGTGGATCTCCCCTACCTTTATGGCGGATAAATCGGAGTCTTTTGCATATTCAAAGAAAACTCAGTCTCTTTTGAGCACCTTTTAGGTAACTTGCTCAACTGATTTACCATATCCATGATCTATAAGTCTCTTTTTGTTGATTTGGTATGAAATTCATATCATAAACTCATCTTGTCCCGTGAAAACTTATCTGTAAAATATATATTCATATTATAATCACTTTATTTCTGTTATCTTTTTCTTCTACAAAGTGGGGTTTTTAAACACATTTTTTCAAGTGAAGTGTATTTTTTTTATAAAAAAAAAAAGCAGAAATTCTGGGAACCACATAGGTTCTTGAATAAACTCTAAAACACTTTAAATATCCCTAATTTCTCATTCATTTTCCTTGTATACGTATAGTCATATATATATATAGATATATATATACAAACACAGTGTCTTTGATAATATTCTTTTTCTTATTGGTTATGGGGGTTTGATTTCTTCATCTGATTGTTACCTTAGATTCTGTTCTTTTGTTCTCTGTTATGGGTTTTTGATTTCTTCATCTGATTGTTACCTTAGATTCTGTTCTTTGTTCTCTGTTATGGGTTTTTTATTTCTTCATCTGATTGTTACCTTAGATTCTGTTCTTTGTTCTCTGTTATGGGTTTTTTATTTCTTCATCTGATTGTTACCTTAGATTCTGTTCTTTTGTTCTCTGTTATGGGTTTTTGATTTCTTCATCTGATTTGTTCTCTGTTTGATTTAATAAAGATGGTTCGTTTCTCTCTTCTATGTTGTACTGTTGATCCTGCTTTGCTGGCGAGATTAGTGTTCTCCATCTATTGAAACTTAAGGTTTGGTGTTTTTCATACATTTTTATTTGGTTTTTAGCCTTTTGATTAATTATTGAATAGAATTTCATTTTTTTCCTCCAAGCTTCATTTTTTTCCCCTTTATTTCTGTCTTCTAACCTTCTTTTTCTGAAATATTAATTTCTTTAACCTTACAAGGATTTTGTTTATGGGATGTATATTTAATATAATGATAATAAATAGGTGTATTACTTGTGCTCAAATTTCATATCTTGAATGTGTGCCTTGATTGATTAGCACTTTTTTAATATGCATATATATATATATACACACAATGGCTTTGTAAATAAGGGGGTTCTATGATTCTTATTCACTTCAGGTTCTGGTATGTGGATTGTTGATATCTATTCTTGGTATAATGGAAGGGACTCACAGTGGAACTGTTTTTCCATTTTGAATTCCTTTATGAAGGAAGAAGCATAGATGGAAGAAGAACAAGGGCCCGATTTTCGATGTTGGGATGAACTAAATCCTGATGTGTTGGGGCAAATCTTCAGCAATCTCTCTCTCCAGGAGATACTAACAGTAGTCCCCAGAGTGTGCAAATCATGGGACAAAGCAGTTATGGGGCCTTATTGTTGGCAAGAGATTGACATTGCTGAATGGAGCAATGGAACCGAACCAAAAAACATTGATCCAATGCTTGAAATGCTGATCACAAGAAGCTGTGGTTCACTCAGGAAGCTCCGTGTGTCTGACCTGCGAAACGACCTCATTTTCTCCTTCATTGCAGAGCAGTAAGCAGAAGATCGCCCCCCTTTCGTTTCTTAATTTTATTGGTATAAACAAAATGATCTGGTTGTGGCTCACCGGTTTAGGCTCAATTCATATACTCCAAATTTTGAGCTTTTCTTATATGCGTGTGCACTTTCGCCTAATATAGACACCAATCGGATGAACCTGTTAATCCAATTCTGATGCTTATATAGTATGCTTAGACTATTCACTGGTTCAGACAAGAATCAGATGAATCCATTAGTCCAATTTTGATGCTCATAGGGTATGCTTAGACAAATGTTTGGTTTATATAATGCCTGGCCTAACGCTCTTTCCATTCACTTGCAATCACTTATAGGGCTCTTCTTGTTTCGTTGCAAATCATTGGTTCATGATTTGTATCATGGATGGTAAAACGGCACCTTTATTTTAGCATTGTTATTCATTTTAAATTCATCTTTTCAAATCCCACCCTTCACGCTTAACTACCTTACATGTTATACAAGGACTCTAGCTTTGCCACATCATTCATGATACAAATCATGATTATATTTCATGATATATATCATTTTCCTTTGCTTAATAATTATTTAGAACATATTTGATCTGGTTAATTTTTTTTGTTTTGCTAGTGCTGGTGACCTCAGGACATTGGAACTGCCTAGGAGCAATATGAGTGATTCAATCGTGGAACAGTTTGTTGGGAGGCTTTCTAAGGTCACTTTCTTAGATTTGAGCTACTGTGTTAAGATTGGTGCTCGTGCATTGGAGGCGATTGGGAAGCACTGTAAATTGCTTGCAGGGCTGCGTCGAAACATGCATCCATTCAATATGGAAGGGAAGCTCTCAGAGGAGGATGAGGCTCATGCCATCGCCACAACAATGCCCAAGCTCAAGCACCTTGAGATGGCTTACCTTCGTATAGACACAAAAAGTGTTCTTGAGATCATCTCCAGCTGTCCCGAGCTTGAAGTTCTGGATTTGAGAGGATGTTGGAGTGTGAAGCTTGACGAGGACTTCAAGGACAAGTTCCCGAAATTGAAGGTTTTGGGGCCTCATTTTTTGGACCATTATGAGTGGAATGATTTGGATTATTGCTCTGATTACGATTACTCAGACTCATACTATGACTATGAGAGCTTTGATGGTGTGTGGGATGATGAGGGAGGGTTGGAGCTGAGCTTCTATGAAGGATTTGCTGAGGATAATGGTTATGGTTGGCCTCCATCTCCTTAAAGATTCCACCCCCTTATGACATTGTCTTGGTTTTCTAATGCTAGCACACTTGCATGCTGCATTTATTTTGAAACTTAGTTGTGCTCTAAGGTTGTATATGTTTGAATGGGAATGAAGTAGTGTTGGTTTTATCTTGTCTACTCTTTTATGAGCAGTGTCACTTCTTGTGGGACAAACCTTTGTGCTCTAAGGTTGTATATGTATGTTTGAATGGGAATGAAGTAGTGTTGGTTTTATCTTCTCTACTCTTTTATGAGCAGTGTCACTTCTTGTAGGGCAAACCTAAATTCTACAAGTTCCACTCAAGTAAAGTGTACTGTGTGAAGATATTGAGCTCTGGAGTCTAGCATAGATGAGAGTCATCAGACATGCTACAAGCCTACAACCTAGTTGTGGTCAAAGGAAGATGTATAAAGGATGAATCATTAAGATTGCAGAAAAGGGGTGATTTAAAATCAACCATGCTTTGATAAATGCCATGAGATTTGAAGTTGAAAAATAAAAGGGTTGCGAAAACCACTCCACGAGGCTTTGCTACTTATTTAATTGGTGTATGATACCATGTCATCACTACACTAGAAGCATTCAAGTTTTTCTTGTAAATAAAGGATTGCTCAATAGTAAGAAATAAGAATATGAGCCTCAAAGTAACCTATGAAGATTACAGTTGGTATGGGTGACTCGTACCTGGGTGTAACCAAAAAATCCAAGATACAAGACCAGGCCAGGCCCAATAGGCTTCAGCCCTCTAACGCCACTCAAATTTGAACTCCAATGAGCCATTTTAGAGTTCAATTTTGAGTAACGTAGAAAAAGTCATATGACTCATATCATTAGAGTAAGCCATTTTGATGTCACAGTTTTCCTTTTCTTTCTTTTGTTTTTGTTTATACAATCATACTATTGAAACAAATGGTTGATATTTGAAGTCTTTTCTAAGTGCAATCGAAAAATTAAGCGACAAAGTCAGATTTAACAATTTGTATGTTTTTAGAGTGATACCCTCTATGAACTCATGTATTCATCTTCATCTAATCACATGCCTCTAATAAAATTTAATTTGAGAAATTAAATTCTAAGATTCAAAATAAAATTTTCAACTTGAAATAATTAAAAGAACTTTCCTTCAAAAATAGCTTTTGAATCAATATATAATGAAAGCAATGAAAAAAGAAAGTATAAGTTGGAAATATTACTAATTTGCTATACCTGCAATTTTGTCACCGGAAAGTTGGTCGAATTTCAATTCCAATCGCCGGAATCGCCCCAGAATTTGGGCTCAACAAAGTCTCGAAAATGGAGTTTCACCAAGCATTTATCCATCAGTCTCATTAGACAATTAGGTGGGAGTGAAAATTGCAATTTTGTCACTGAAAAGTCCCAGAATTCGGGTTCACAAGAGTCTCGAAAAATGGAGTTTCACTGAGCATTCATCCATTAGTCTCATTAGATGATTAGGTGGGAGTGAAAATTCGAAATATATGAAAACTCCAAGTCTCAATCCTAAGGGGTTGGCTATAGTGGATAAAGAACTTGGCTCTAGTGCCTAGCAATCATTAGGTCTGAGGATCAAGTTCTCTTGGGTGCAAACAATTCTTTAGGAGTGAGTGTGTGTATCAACTAAGGGGGGAAAAACACCAAGTTTTTTAATGTACGAAATAAGTAATTTTATACTGGGTAAAGTGCGAAAAACCCCCTATGATATACGATATGTGCATATAACCCACTATGTATAATAAAACACTCCACATGTTATATAATTATGCGAATAAGGACCCATTCATTCCAAAAGACAAAAATGACCTTATAGTTGTACAAGAAAGTTATATTAAAAAATTCAATAGAAGTGAAATGACCAGTTGGGACATATCCTAAACGGTGTCGTTTTGGAGTAAATAAAATAGAACTGAACGATCACAACCTTCTCTCTTATTCTGAAAAAATCTTAAAACATTTTAAGTGTTCGATGAAGCCTTATTCGAAACTTATATTGTTGATCACATTGAACTATTGTACCTGAATCGAAACCCTAAAGTTTTGCAAGTGTTCGAAGACTCTCTTCGATCGTGAATCGCATATCATACTCTATTGTACCTGAATCACCCACTCTGAAAACATCTCCTCAATTCTATTTGTAGTACATTTTCTCACCATTCTATATATATATATATATATATATATGTGTGTGTGTCTTTTCGATTCTGTAGTAGATTTAGTATACATATGTGTGTGTGGCCCATGTTTGACTGCGATGTCCATTAAATTAGGGTTTCTGTATTTTTATCTCAACCTTACTTTCTGTCACTTTCTCTCTCTTCAATTTTACAAAAGATTTAGTATATATGTGATTTGTGTGACCTAATTTTGATTCTATGGTCTCTATTAAATTAGGTTTTGAGATCAGTATGAGGGACCATGGTGGACCCAATTACATGCCGATAAAGTTAGAGTCTTTTACCCTGTTGTGTTATGTTTGATGCATTCTAAAATTTTTAATGCTTTTTACTCGGTTGTTTGACCACATTTATGGCTAGGGTATTGTAATTTATTCATTATTTGTGATTGAAATTGCATTGAAATTAAACATTCTTGTATGTTTGTGTGATTCTTGTCTGGAATAATGGTGGTCCCAAAAGTTTGTGTATGATATATATAAATATATATATATATATATATATATTATGTTTTTGATGGAATCTTTGTATATGTGATATTGGGTCCCTGATTTTTTTTTAAAATTTTTTTATTACATAGATAACACTTTTTTTTTAGTGCACATGCCATGTATATTGCATGACGGATCCATAGATCTCGCTCTGATATACATGGCAAGTTTATGACAGATAATAGTGGGTGATTTGTTATTTTTATTGTGGGTGTTTAGTGAATGGAGCAAAGGTATATACTTCAGTTGCATCATTTGGGTAATTTCAATCAACGTAACAAATATGTTGGTGGTGACATAGAACTAGTTGATAATGTGGACCCTGATATGATGTCTTTCTTTGAATTGGAAGACATGATAGAGAGACTTCATTTGTGTATGGACAATAAAATTTTTTACAGAGATCCTATCCATAACTGCTTGTTACAAATATTTAATGATGAAAGTGTGTTGGACATGTTTGAGGTCTTCAAAAACTCTGCTGTCATTAAAATCTATGGTGTTAAAATTGACAATAAGGATAATGAAACTAGTGTACCAGTTGAAAATCAAGTGTGGTTTGAATTTCAGAATGGATTAAATGAAGTACTACAGCATGCAAGTGAACAAAATGTGCAAAATAGTGAAGAAGGGCAGCCTGCAAGTGGTGAACAGAATGTGCATAAATTTGACATTGAAGGTTATGGATATGAAATTGATGGGGGGGCAGAATAGTGAGGAGTTGGATAATGTCTCAATTTATGCACCAAGTGATGAGCTATGGAGTATCCATAGTGAATTAGATGATGAGATTATATTAGGTAGACAACCAGAATTTATTTCTGGGAGGGATATGGGGAAGGAAAAGACATTGACAGTAGGCATGGAATATGCTAAGGCTGTAGAATTCAGGTATGTGTTGAAAGAACATTCTGTGAAGAAAAAATATGACTTCAAGTTTGTTAAAAATAAATCTAATAAGGTGACATGCATATGTGTGAATAAGTGTGGGTGGAGGATATATGCCTCCAAGAAAAAAAACACCTGGAGCCTTTGAGATCAAAAAAATTCAATTTTGAACATAACTGCTCTGAAGTTGAAAGAAATAGGCAGGCAACTTTCTCTTTTTTTGCAAAAAAATATGTGCATAAATTTAGAAGGGACCCCGAATGAAAAAATTCTAGTTTCATGGGTCATATTTTTGATGAATTGGAGCTTGATGTGACTAAGTACAAAGCTTATTGGGAAAAGAGGAAGGCCTTGGAAATGATTGAAGGTAACAATGTGGACCAGTTTCCAAAAGTTAGAGAATATTATCAGTTGGTATTACAGACAAATACTGGAAGTGTGGCTAGGGTACATGCATGTTTGAGCCTGATGGGAGGTCTATAAGATTTAGAATAGTATTTTTCTCACTGGATACAATGTAGAAAGGGTTTAAAGAGGGATGTAGGCCTTTTATTGGCCGATATGAGTGTTTCTTGAAAACTCCTTACAATCAACAATTGCTAAGTGTTGTTAGTAGAGATAGAGAAAATAGTTTCTTTCCCATTACACTTGGTGTTGTGGAGGCAGAGACAAAGGATAGTTGGGAATGGTTCATAGATAATCTGATGGAACTTATTATGCCTCACAAAGCAGCAACATTCATTTTAGATAGACAAAAGGTAACTTTTTAAACTATTTTATTTTATAATGCCACATTTTGTTTGTATATTATGTTAAAATGATACATATAATGATATTTAAATTTTTTGGTTTATAGGGCTTGGTTGACTCACTTGAGAAACTGAGTGGTGGGTTAGATCATAGATTCTGTGTGAGCCACATGTATGACAACTTCAAAAAGAAGTTCCCAGGCATGGAGTTGAAACAAAAGCTGTGGAGTGCTGCAAATTCATTTACAATTGTAGACTTTGAGATCTATATGAATATAATCAAGAAAATTAATACTGAGGCATATGATTGGTTGGCTAAGATCCCATGTCACTTTTGGGCTAAGTGTAAGTACACAGAGTTTTTCAAATATGAGCTCAACAATAATAATATGTGTGAATCATGGAATTCACACATACTAAAGGCAAGGGACAAGCCCATCATAACCATGTTTGAAATGATTCAAAAATTATTACTGAGGAAGGTTCAAGCAAAGAGGGAATACATAGAGGGGCAAGAGGGATTGTTGTGTCCAAATGCAATAACTCAGCTGAAAATTAACAAAAAGTATTCAAAAAGATGTTAGGCTCCTTTTTTGGAAAGTCTTTGTTTGAGGTAGAAGATGAGGGAATGAATAAGACTGTTGATTTGGCAGAGAAAACTTGTAGTTGTATAAAGTGGCAAGTGACAAGTATCCCATCCAAGCATGCATATGCAACTATAATCAAGAAAAGTGGAATTCTTGAAGAGTATGTTGACCCCTACCTCCATAGAGAAACATTCTTGAAGTCATATGCACCAATGGTCTATCCATTGACCTTGAGGAACATGAAACAACTAATTGGTGTAGTTTCTTTGATTCCTCCTATAGTTAGAAAACCCCCAAGAAGGTCAAAAAGAGTAAGGAGGAGAGCTCTTGATGAAGCTACATCAAGTTTGAGGAATATACTCAGACAAAGGACTAACATTATTTGTGAAAGATATAATGTAACTGGTCACAACTCAAAAACTTGCAAGAATGAACAAACACAGCTTACACCACCTGTAAGTAAAGGAGACAGACCAAAAAACCCTCAAATTGAAATATTGCATGTTTGTAGGGGTGATAATGAAGTAGTTGGGAGTGGCAATGAGACTGGTAGTGCTCTTGGCATAGGAGTTGGGAACATGAATGGGGCTTATAGAGGTTCTGTGAGAGGGAGAGGTGTTGTGAGAAGGGGTGGTACAGTGGGAGGGAGAGGTGCTGTGAGAGGAAGAGGTGTTGTGAGAGGGGTGGTATAGTGGGAGGGAGAGGTGTTGTGAGAGGGGGTGATATAGTGGGAGGGAGAGGCAGTGTGAGTGGTGTAGTAGGAGGGAAAGGCAGTGTGATAGGTAGTGCTAGCAGTGGAAGAAATATATTGGGTAATGGTAGTAGTGAAAGTGGAAGGACTACATTAGACAATGGTAGAAGTGGCAGTGGAAGGACTGCATCAAGCAGTGGATAGGATGACAATGTTAACACTGATGCAGGAAACTTGACAGATGTTCCAGTGATAGCTAGTGGGATGAACAGTAAGGTATAAGCATTTATTTTATTTTGTAATAATATGTGTTTAAATTTACTTGTATTGTTAACTAATTTTGTTTCCATCACAGGTTATAAATGTAAGCCAGTCTCAGATTTTTGACATGCCACATACACTATCATATGGTAACCAAGATACTCAAGACTGGTGGTTCTCGGTATTCAATTAATTTATTGACTTTTCTTTTTGAGACACAATACTTTTTTTATTACTTAGTAATTCATTTCAAACACTTAATTATAGCAGGTTATGACTTGTTGAAAAGTTGCCCTTATCCCAGGAATCAATTTACTTTATTACTTAATGGTTATAACTTGTATAGTAATGATGAAGTATTTTTTTTGCTTATTTGATTCATGGATGAACAAATGATACTTGTGGTTAGTTTGTATGAACACAATTGCTCAATTTTGGTTGGTTGGTATGAACATAACTGGTACATTTCGTTGGTTGGTATGGATAATTGATTGTTAATAAATGTTATGTTTGTTAATGAATGAATGCTAATGATTGTAGTGCTTATTTTCTTGGCAATGGTTAATTAGCTGTTAATAAATGAAGTCTCTGTAATAGTGGCAGTGGTTATTTGGTTATTAATGAATGCATGTTAGTGATGACGGTGGTTATTTGATTGTTAATGAATACATGTTAGCGATGGCAATGCTTATTTGCTTGGTAATGGTTAATTAGTTGTTAATGATGGCAGTGCCACTGGTTTTATTATTTGTTTCATTAATGACAGTAGTACAGTTGATTAGTGCCTATGCATTCATATATTAGTACTAGTATTGCATCACAGGAAACAACATCACATTATATTCACATCATTAGCTTCAATATAAAAACACAACTTAAGAAACCCAATAGAAAATTGAAAATGAAGTCATTCAAGTAAAGCATTCTACCACTCTTAGGTTTCCTTTGATGCACTTCCCTACTTTTCTTCATTTCTCTTCTCAATTCAGCTATCATGTTTTCCAACTCCAAAATCCTGTCTTCATTCATATTCATAGTTGAAGATGGAGTAGGTGTTGCAGATTAAGGTCTTTGTAAGTTTCTTATTTGTAAGCTTCTTAGCTCTGTCATAAGGTTCCAAATTAGTTTATGATAATACTCAAACGGTTCATCATCCTCCCACTTTAAAAAATCACATGACCTAGACCTATAATTTGCACACCCATAAAACCTTCTACTAGGATTTCGTTCTGCATATGAAACCTATGAGTTACGTGATGTGGAAGTGGTTGCGAAAAATATTTTAAAACCTAGAGGGGGTTGAATAGGTTTACTTGGTCGTTTGCTTAAATTTCCAAATTAACTCAATTTTAAGTCCAATTAAAAATTAATCAAACGATTAAAGCAAGTAAATAACTTAAAGTGCAAGTAAAGTAAAAAATGTACTAGATATACGTGAAACACCCGGATCGAAAAAAAATCACGGAGGAGGCGGAAAGCCTCAGGAAACCAATCCACTATAATGAAGCAAAGTACAGCAGACTCTGTCTCAAACTCACACCCCTCTTCACTCTATCAAGAATCTGATGCGGAACACCCCAGACTTATGATTGCGACAATATGTCCAAATACTGTAGACTTTTGGATAACGTCACGATCCTTACAGAAATGTTGCTAGAAGAACAAAAATACTCAGCAAGTATTTTGTTCCCTTCGTAGTGTAATATGGTTACCTTTCTTCTTCAGCAAGTAAGAGAAGAACCATGAATACAATGCTTTGATCAGTGAATGATTTGATGCAGTTTCTGAATAGCTAATCAATAATAGAACACCATCCTAAATATCACTCGTGAAATATAGATGTGTGCTCTTAAAAATATATAGCCCTAATTATACTGTTGACCTCAAGGTTTCAACCCTAGGTTACTTGGGTGATTTTGATGATAACAAACTGTTGTAGTGTAGATTTAATAAGTTTACTTGAGTGTGCAGCTTAGAAAATATTATATTATCTCAAGTATCTTAAAGACATTGGACTTCAAAAGGAATTAGAAGAAGGTGTATGAAGCCACATGATCATGGAACTCAAAGATCAATAATCAAGATCAATAGCAAAGTTGAAGTGAATCCAAGTCACATGATGAAGGAACCCAAAAGCTTAAAGATTTGAAGATCAAAAGACTTGGGTAGGCTAGCCTTGGGTGAGTGCTAGATTTAATGTAAAGTTATTTATGAAGTAACTTCTTTTGAAAGCTCATCTATTGACCTAGTGGACCTTAGGACCAATGCATATCATTCATATCATATCATGGTTCCTTGGACACTTAGAATTAGGCCATAAACTTCATTGAATCATTTTGAAGGCCTTAATTGAGATTGAGTTAATTCAAGCTTATGTTTAGCTTTGAAGGAACTTAATTCTTGAGTAAACAAATTCTAGAACCTATGCTTGAACTAGGAAATATCTTTTATGGTTCTTAGATAGATTGAATGAGGCTTTGAACTTATATGTTTAAATTATGAAAAGCCTTAGGTAATATTGAGATGATTTTCAATTGAAAATATTTTAATTCTCAATATTCATATTTAGTGAAATTGTGAAGTCAAAGACCTTGGATCAAATTGATTTAGTTTATAAGGTCAAAGTTGATTTTGAGGAGGTTCAAATATTCAAAGAACCCAACTCATAATCTAAAATTGATTCTAAGACCACATGCATCTCATGTTAGTATCTATGATTGGTTCTTAGCATTTTAGAATAGGACTTGATCTTAATGAAATTTATTTTCATCAGTCCTTGAGGTTTTAGGCTCATTTATGCTTTAACAGAGTTGCATTTCAAATGAGGATCAAAACAGTCGACTTTGTTGAACTATATAGTCGACTTTTTCAAGCAGTATGTTTTTTGGCATTTCTGGAGCACTAACATAGAAGACTATGTCATTTCATATAGAAGACTATCTTTCTATTTTAGTTTGTGTGTTTTTATGAAAATGTCATTTCTAGAGCACTAAGATAAAAGACTATCTCAAAACATATAGAAGACTTTCTTTCTATTTTAGTTTATGAGATTTGATAAAATAGTCGTCTTATGCATTAGAAAAGTCGACTCTTTTAGGCAGTGCAAAAATGGCATTTCTAGAGTAGTAAGATAGAAGACTATCTCAAATCATATAGAAGACTATCTTTCTATTTCAGTTTATGAACTTTTGAGAAAATGCCTTTTCTAGAGTAGTAAGACAGAAGACTATCTCATTTCATATAGAAGACTTTCTTTCTATTTTAGTTTGTGAGATTTGATGAAATAGTCGTCTTATTCATTAGAGAAAGTCGACTCTTTTTGGCAGCATGAATCTAACACTTTGAAGGCTCAAATAAAGTCGACTACTTCAAGTAGAAAGTCGACTGCTTTTTCCCAGATTCAAAATAACGGCTAGTTTTGGACCCCAAACGGCTATATTCTCTTGAGACTCTATATATACCCATTTGTATTGGGGATTTCTGAGGAAGAGAGATAGAATACAATATAGAGCCGTGAGAGTAGAAGAGCAAGAGAGCTAGAGAGAAACCTACCCATGAGCTTACACTTGAGAAAATGTTGAATGCATATTTTTGCATTCTACTTGGTAGAAAATCTCTTAGGAACCACTTTCATATCATTCATTGTGATTCATCTTGCATATCTAGAGTTGAGCTTTTTATTTGAAATCTTCATATATCACTCTAAGATTTGAGCGTGTATTGAATATCTACTCATTGAGGAAACTTGTTGTATTTGTATTACAATTTCTTATTCTTGAGAGAAGAAGACCAAGAGGTTCTCTTGGCATGGGTAGCTTGAAGAAGCTTTGTAAGGATTTTTCTCCAAGCCCGAAAAAGAGAAAGGTTCATTCTCTACCTTAAAAGGAGAAGGATTGGGTAGCGCTCTCCACCCTTTAGAGTGAGCAATGGTTATCTCTTAACCGTCAAAAGAGGGAAGAAGCCCAAGTCATGAGCTTGGCAAAGAAGTCTTGGTGAGGTTGTCATCGAGCAAGGAAGCCCAAGTAATTCACTTGGCAATTGTACGGTTTGCTTTCCACCATTAAGGAAGGCTCTATAGTGGAAACCTCAAGAAATTCTCTTGAGGCATGGACGTAGGCAAGAGGGGCCGAACCATGTAAAAATTATGGTGTCACTTGGTTTGCATTTCTCTATCCTTAAACTCTTTTATTTGATAGCATTTCATTTGTTTAAATTACATATGCTTTATATATGAATGATATAAGTTTATATGTTTCAATTCATATGAGGAGGATGGGATGAATGCTTGGTGTATTGGTTGAGTTGTGGAATTGATAAAATTATTGATTGATTGAGTATTTGTTTGATTATCAATTTTCCAATCAATTTGCACACTATGTATTTGACAAATGCACAATCAACACTTTCACATACTACAAACATGATTTATTGCATTTACATGTACACTTACACTTGTTGTTTTCACTAGATTATTTAAGTGTATAATAGATAGAGAATTTGCAATCCCACTTGTTGAATACATAAGTTCATCAAGTGTTTGACAAAAATCCATACAAGCCTATTTTTTGTCAAAATGAGCTTAACGAAAAAAGTTTCATCATTTGCCTATTGTCCCTATTCACCCCCCCTCTAGGGACAATTCTTGGGTAACAATACTGTATGTATTTTCACTCTCTAAAAATATTAATTTTTTCAGGCCTCTTTGTAGAGAAAATATAAATACATATATATAGGCAAGGGTGTCCTAATTCTACTTGAAAAAGAAGTCAAATACCAAAATAGAACTCTCCTAGAAGTTTCAAACCAATAGGAATCAGAATTTTCGTCAAAATTTATTTCCTATTTGGAACGGGCTAAGTAAGACCATTGCCCAATTACTAGGATCGGTGAAAATTTGTAAAAACCTACAAAAATCAAACTGCTGAGAAAAGTTGGACCAGTCTTAAATATTGGGGACCGATCCTACTTTGAAAAATCTTTAAATTTTTCATTAAACCCTAGTTTTTCAAAATAGGCTCGAAAATATAAAGTGCAAAGTGTCATCACTATACTTACCTATACTATATGGTGTTCTTACTAATTAAACTATTTCCATGCACTCGGATATCAACTCAAGGTTGTCGAAGATCGATTACATAAAATAATACTAAAATTACAACTCGATCAATCAGGTTTTGATCATCGAAATATGCCAATTACAAATTTATATCTCACAATCTCCCCCTTTGGCAATTTAGCGACAAAACAACCTAGACAATTAATAATCTAACCCATTGAAAAAATTAGATTATAATGTTGCCCAAAAATACATAGAAATAAAGAACTGATCAACAGAAGCTGCACTTGTGTGTTCAAGACGGTTTCGAAACCTGTTTATTACTTAAACAACACAACTTGTGAAAAGCTTAATAAAGAAATATAACCATAAATCTGTAATGATCCCGCTTAATCTCCCCCTTAAATAGAAATATCTGATAAATACTTCTCCTCGTTTTTGTAACAAATTAACAAAGAAACGCCAAAGAGAGGCAGATAACCAAATAATTAAGTAATCATGTAGAGAGAATAAGACAATAATAAAGCAAAAATAATCATCATCACTAATCAAATAAATATCCAAAACATATCAGTTGATGGAATAAACAAAACATGACAAAAATAAATAATCTAGACATCAGGGATAAAAAAAGTCAAAACTAGTCTAGAACCAAAGATATCAAGACCTAAAGTATAAGTCTAATCATCCTCTATATCATTAGAAGCCTCATTAGATACATCAGGGTCAAGCTTGTCTATCCTAGCATGAAGTGGTCGAACCCTTGATGAATGAACCTGAGAACCTGGTTCATCTGATTGGTCGTCACGGGTGTGTCAATCACAGGAAGTTAGAAGACTCTGCCACCTCCAAACACAGCCTGTCCAGCTCATTGACTGAGCTCATAGGCCTTCCTATCCTTCTCATTCTTATTTACTAAGCGAATAATTGATGTGACATCAATCATCCCTTTCAGTTTCTCAATATCAGCTCTATCAGGAATACGGACCCTAGCAACCCTCAGAATAGCTATCACTATCTGTGGAAAATGTAATGCAGATGAAAACTGAGAGTGTCAAGTGGCTAAGATCATGGTACGCATGATTGTTGCGGGAAGATTGATAGGATCTCCTCAAACAATATGATATAGAAGCTCAGCTCGACTTTTGATCAAATTACCCTTGTGATTATGAGGATCTAAGTTATATGAAACTATCAAATTTAATGTCGATACCTCGTCTGTAAGGTAAAGTGAAGGCAACTTATCAATAAGTAGTGGGGCTTCGGGTATACACAACTTTCTAATAATGTCATCCATTTTATGTCGGTTTGGATCCTCCACTTGGTAAGGCAAAACTATGTCATCTTCATTCTCTGCAACACCCAAAATATTGGCAATTGTGTCCTTAGTGACCTCAATACGAACGTCATAACATTTAGTCACAAAAATTAGGTTGTTCAAGCTTGATATAATCATATTGCCATAGAAATATCGAACCATGTTTGGCCTCACAATCTCCCTAAGATCACAAATAGATTCTCAACCATTATCCTCAAAATATTACACAAAATCTATCTCTGACTCGCCGTTCTATCCTCATTGCCCGGCACCCAATGACATTGACAAAATTGTTGAAATTGAATTCATCTTCAAACATGTCTAGAGTGAATACAATGCAGTTTTCATCACTGGTAGACGCCTCAGTACGTCCCCTCTTACGTGCCATAAGCACCACCACAAAAGGAACAAAAAATAGAGTCAAAAGTTTCATTGAGTCAATTAATCGAACACGTAGTGTGCAAGTCTAAAATCTCCAAATTTCAAAGATATTTGTTTGCACAATATCACCCCAATCAATCAATAATCTCCAAATACTATAATCTTAACCTCTAATAAACATTAATCAGAAGAAATATAGAAGAAGAAGAAGAAGAGAATATATATGAGTTGAGTGTTTTGGAGTGTAAGAGATTTGAGAGTGATATGATAGAGTATGTGTGTATGAGAGTGTGAGTGAGGGACTTAATCAAAATCACGCACATGCAGAATTGCAAAATTCTGGGCGTTCGCTAAGTGTGACCGGTCCTAATATTTGGGGACCGGTCCAACTTATCTCGATTCCTCATAATCTGCAGAAATGCGATCGGTGCTCCATATTTGGGACCGATCCAACTTTGTGAGTTATGCAAAATTTTACTTTGGACCTCTAATTCACCAAATATATCTCATCTCAACCTGATTTGACAATTAAGCACATAAAGTGTTAAAAATAAACACAGAATAAAAAATATTTTTAGATTTTAAATTTGTGAAGACAAAATAACAATAAACAAAAATAATTTGAAACATGAATAATCACATGAGAACAATCAAAACACATTTTTCAGAGAACAACATGAGTTCTAAAATTTTTAAAAAATTTTAAACATTTATAAATGTAGAATTTTAAAACATATAATTTCTCTATATAATTTATCCTCAAATTCATGATCATGACACAACTTCCAACACACAAATATTTATAAAAATTTAGAAATTCATCTAATAAATTCATGTGTGTGTGTGCAATCCAACTTCATCAAAAATTCATCAAAATGCTTTAATTCATCTTCTAAAACATATTAGATGATAATAAAATATAACTACACATGATCAAATATTTTTCATTTTTTTTAATTTTTTTTCTAATACGGTGGCTTTCACGGTTACGGGAGTCAGCTATTTTTCTCAAAATAACTCCTTTTTAAAAGATATCTCATTGAAGATTTATATTGTAGTGGAAACTTCGAACATATCCCGAAGGTAGCCTTTTCCTTTTTGTCTTAGATATTAGCAAAAAAAAATTTTTTTCTTTTTCTTTTCATGCTAAATAGAAACAGAATTTCTTTTTATTCATTTTTTTATTTGATCATTTAAGCTTTCGATGCTACTCATACAATATACTCTAGTCAACTTCACATTAGACTAAGTAGGACCGGTGCCCAATTACTAAGACTGGTGAGACTTTGTAAAAACCTACAAAAATCAAACTGCCGAGAAAAGTTGGACCGGTCCTAAATATTGGGGACAAATCCTACTTTGAAAAATATTTAAATTTTTCATTAAACCCTAGTTTTTCAAAATATGCTCGAAAATATAAAGTGCAGAATATCATCACCATACTTACCTGTACTATATGGTATTCTTACTAATTAAACCATTTCCATGCACTCGGATATCAGCTTGAGGTTGTCGAAGATCGATTACATAAAATAATACGAAAATTACAACTCGATCAATTAGGTTTTGATCACCGAAATATGTCAATTACAAATTTATATTTCACAAAATCTTCAAAGGACTTTTAACTCCACAATGACAGTAATGTCCTTTCAAAAGCCTCTCATATGAATAACAAGGACTTCTTGAGCTTGAAGATGATGTCATGTTTAGAGATATAGGCCCTTTGATAAAAGGAGAAAGAGAAAATATGAGAGTGTTAAATTCAATGGTGCAAAAAAAAAAATTAAATACACAAATGAGGAAGAATCTGTGCACACAAAAATAAGAAAAAAAGATGTGAAAAACCAAAACAAAAGAAAAAATTGAAAAAATAAAAATTATGGCAATGAAGTCTTTGAAAGTGAGTGAGAGAGAGGAGGGAAAGAGAACAAGAGAGAGAGAGGGTGAGAGAAAGTGTAAAAAAGAGGATATTTATTAAAGCTTTGGAATAAGGGTATTTTGGAGATGTAGAAAAGGCAAAATAGGAATAAAAGTACTATTTTATGTGAAAAAGTTGAAATGGGTTCTATGCATATTTTTGCAAAAATAAGGACGGGCACAACTCATTTAAAAAAATAGGAGTGCATCTTTTACATTTGGTATATCATAGGGAGATTTTTCGCGCTTTGACGTGTATAATTTGTGTTATAAAATAGAAAACTAATATATTTAAAGATTATTTTGCAACATTTTTCTAACACATTCGTGTATGTTAGATCTCAAATCTATATATAGCTATACTCAATGGAAAATGCAAAACATTAATCAATTTAGCTGGTAGAAACATTAAATTTCCGTTTTAGATTCTAATTTAAGCATATGCAAACATCAAATTGAATCAAAATCAAGTTGTAGGGCAAGGGGAGACAATCATTCAATACGGCCATTATTTAAAGGATTTTGAAGATTTGGTATTTGTTTGTCGTTTGCGAGTTGATGGGATGATATTTTCAGTCTTATTATTACTAATTGACTGATCCAGGTCAGCTTGTGCTAATATACAAGATTTTTTTTTTTTTTTTAGCTCTCCAATTAAGTTACACAATACTTCTAGGCGAGTCTCACTCTTGCTTTGCTTCGTCACTCACTCAGTATAATATAGTATTTGTCATTTTTGTGCTCCTATTTTTTACTGACTTAGGATCTATTTGACATGCATTTTTGTTTTGTATTTTTAATTTTTTCTAAAATAGAATAATTATTTTTGTTATGAGTGTTTTAAATAGTAATCAAAAACAGTTTTGTAACGAATATATGTTTTAAGATTTTTTTTTGGTTTCTATTTTATTTTTTCTGCTACAGGAGCAGAAACACAATAAAAATATTAAGATGGTGTTTTTAATTTTGGCCCAAAATTTTGAAATATTTTGACAATATTCAAAATATAATAGGTGATATCAAACATGCTTTATTTCTACGGTACTAAAATAAAACAAAAAAAAACAAAAATAAAATGCATGCCAAACAATCCTTATTGTCTAATTATGTAATAATAATCTTGTAATGACTAGAGGCTTATGTTGCTGCAAAAGGCCCAAGATACTTAACCAAAAAAAAGAGTAAAAAGCCCAATACTTATCTTGGGCCACTTTTATCATACTATATAATCTAACATTGTCGTCATCACATCACCAAATTAGTCAATTTAACTCTGTTGACTTTTTCTGATTTAAAATAATCGCAAACATGAACTCACCTAAACTTGAGCACACTTAATCATGGCTCTCCCTGCCCACCAAACTTTGAGAAAGCATGAACTGACATGTCATTTCACATGTGGAGAGAGATAGAGAGAGCATTTTTCATTTTAGTTGGGGGTAGGAGAGGGGAAGAGTAGTGCAGGAGGGTAGGTGTGGCTGAGTTGGACCTCCCCTCTAGTTGTAAAAATATCAAGAGTGGTACACATCATCACAAGAGTAGCTTTTCACACAATTAAATTCAAGGGTATATTTGTAATTATCCTAAATATCACTCTTAGTTTGAACCATCAATGTTCAAAAACATATTTATAGAAAAAGAAATGAATTAAATAACTAATTTTTATATGGCTTGACTTAGTTACTTGGCTAACTAGTTGGCTTGGCTAAGTTAAATCTTTCTTAAGATATGCTTTATTGTCTTTGACCCTAATTCTCAAAACTTGGCCATCCACTTTCTTTCAAAGTCATTTATGACTTGGTTATGAAAAGCTATTTTAAGATCTACTTTATTATCTTGACCCAAGTTCTCAAAACCTGGCCATCCACTTTCTTTCAAAGTCTTTTATTTTCTTCATCTACTTGTGTCTTGATCATGAAAAGTTGTTTTAAGATTTTACTTTTTTTTTTTTTTTCCACACCAACATATTTTCTTTTAAAAAACCCACTATTTGGATCTTGACTTGCTTGACAAAGTTAAGAGATAGTGTGAATGCTAATTATTGAAGAATATAAAATTCATTTACAAGCACTGTCCATGCCAAAGTGGACAGAAAACATAATAATAAATTTTAAAATGTTTGAAAATTAGTTCAACTAAAATTGAATGTTTGGGATGTAAATTTAATACAGATATTTGATTTTTAGTAATATAATAATAACAATTGATAATCGAAAGTTTATTTAAAATAACTACTTTCACTTAATAGGATCAATAGTATCCAAAGATGGAGATAGAGACAAAAAGTGATATAACTAGTGAAATTGGAATAAGGTGAACAAAATGAAGACAGACTTAATGGCTTCTTATGTGATAGAAGAATAACACATAGGTTAAAAATACAATTATATAGGATTGTTATTAAGCCATTTATGGAGCGGATTGTTGAGTTTTAAAAAAGAAGCATTATCAACGCTTTTGTGTAGTTGGTTTGAGAATGTTAAGATGAATGATTGGAGTGACTAAAAGAGATAGAGTCACAGATGAAAGTGTAAGAGAAAAATTAAATGTGATACTCATCATCGAGAAAATAAGAAAAAACAGATTTAGATGGTTTGAGCACATACACTGAAAACAAATATATGCACCGATGAAAAAGGAAAGTTTAATTTTCATAAAAAGCAATAGACGAAGAGGACAACCAAAAATAATGTGAGATGAAATTATAAGAAATGACTTTAAAAGGTTTAACTTAGTAAGTTATACAACGGGTAACAAAGACAATAGAAAATACGAATTTATGTGGGGGGACCTATTGCAAACTAGACTTAGACAGAACATATGCTGAAATATTATTATTAATTTCTCAATTATATATTAAAGATAATTGTTTCACATAACAAAAATAATAATATTATTGATAGGTTTTAGGTTCGAGACTTTGAAGTAGTCTCTCTAAAAATAAAAGTAAGACTAATTAACATCTACTTCTTGTAGATCCCGCTCAAGTGAGAGCTTTATGCACTGAGTACAAATTTTTTTTATATAGTATAAGTAATGGTTGTTGTTATTATTATTATTATAATAGGTGAAGAAAGTTGCAAGAAGCCTAGAACTAATGTTTGTGGGTAGCAATATTATTCGAGTGTCCATAGACTTAGGGTCGGCTTGATAGTTGATACACGTTGAGGCCTAAAGTGATTTCTCTAAATTAGGTCTTCTCATATTTAATTATTCTCTCTGCCCAAACTGTAATAACCTCACAAATATATAAAAACACTATTTACGTTTTTAGTTTAAGATACAGTGATTTAATAAGACAGAAAATTGATGCGTGTAGCACTCAATAAATTATAAACCGCAAAAAGAAAGATAAAGTTCAACAAATAAGTTTGTGAATTTAAAAGTTAGAAGCATTCCAAAAATGTGAGATTGAGAGAGAAAAAAATAGTAATAATGATAAAGACAAAACTTTTCAGTTAGAGAAACTTAATTTAAGCAGTTGTATTTATTTGGTAATTAATATAATAAATAAAAAATAGTTAATACATTAAATATATATATATAATTAATGTATAAAAAAAATCACTTTTAGACTTCATTGTCTTACTGTTGAGCCGCCCTATACGTGTATAATATATACAAGTCTTACTTATATTTATAGTGTTAAAAAAGAAAATTATATTTCCATGTCACTTATTTGCTAACATGCTCCCAAGTGTTTTAAAATTTGACAAGGTGACCAAAGGACGAACTTATCAAGGGCCTAGTGGGGGACGTCTGCCCCCATTGAATTTTATTTTATTTATATTATGACTTGTAATTTTTGTTAAAATTTAAAAATGTTTTCACTAAATTTTGAAAATACTTCACTATATATTCTTGTTCTTGTAAATATTTTTGTATCTTAAAGAAAGTAAACTTGTTGAGTCTCTCTCATTTTATCACTCTTTGCTATCCACATCCATGTTAATCGTCTCTCTCTCTCTCTCTCTCTCTCTCTCTCTCTCTCTCTCTCTCTCTCTCTCTCTCTCTCTCTCTCTCGGTTTCACTCTTTAGCGACTGTCACTCTATAGAGGACATTTTTTGTTAGAAATATTGCCAACAATCAATTGCGCAATCCAACCAGAGATCAATGGATGAGTCATAATTTAAATGTATATGTTGAAAAAGACATATTTTGTAGCACAAATAATGAAGTTGTCATAAGTCGTTTTCAAAATATGAAAACTTGTCAAGAATAATTATAAATGTAATATCGATTAATACTAAATTATATTGTTTATTATGATGGCTTGGAAAAAAAAAATCTTGTTGCAGTAATTTTTGTGAGAGTTTTAAAAATCATTAGAATGCGCCAAATAGTTTTAACAAGAAATTATTAGATGACCTCGAGACTATTGGTCTCGAGTCAATCACAAGTGCACACGCGAGCAACTATATAAGCTCTATGTCAGTTTTTTTTTTTAACTTTTTGCCTGCAGGTTCACTTGTGATGTTGAAAAATATATATGGTTATATGATACTATTTAAAATATAAAAATAATTATACTAACATGATAAATCACATAAATTATATTAATATATAATATAGCACAATAAAATAAAATAAATATTGAAAAATCTATAAACCGAGGCTAGAGTTAGATTTTATGTCTTTAAGACGATTGACGTCCCCTATGGTGCTGAACGGACTCAATGATGTTTATCTCTCAAGATACGACGATCTTTACTTCAATCGGTAACAGGACTTCAAACCGATTGAACAGGACTTCAAACCGATTGAACATGCGAACTAACACTTGTGTAAAACTTGTTAGAAATCTTAAAGATTGTATTAAATATTTGTCTTGTATTATGAAGAATACATAAAGGCCTATTTATAAGCACATAATCTTGGAAACTAAGTAAACTTAGGAGACAAAAAATTTAGGTGGTTTAGGATAGGAGATAAAAAATCCTAGATGATTTAGGAGAAGATATAATAGTAAACATGTAGTCTAATTAATAGCCCCCCTCAAACTCAAAATGGGTTCTATGAAGCTAACTTGAGTTTGAAGACAAAATCTTGAATGCAAGTCGTGAAAGCAATCTAGTGATATTACCAATCGTGGCTGCGAACACATACAAAGAAGTTACAAAAGAGCAGATTGGTAGATAAAAATAGCTTGTTGGAGCGACGAAAAGATCAAAAGCGGCTCGTTAGAGCAAAAACTGATTTGAAAATCAAATAGTGCGGAGACCAAAAGTGGCTCAACTGACAGAATAAATAACTATCGAAATCAGTCGATAGCACTGAAAAGTAGCTTATTGAAATCGGCGACTTTGATACATGAATGCTAATGGGAGTCGATGAATTGAACTTGAGCTAGACTGTCGGTGGAATGGAGAGCTCCAAGGAGACCTAGATGATGGTTGCCAGTGGCTTTGGATAACATATCTACTGTCTTTGAGAAGAACAATTTGAATCTCTTTGTCAATCTAAGTCGAAAAAGATGAATTCTCGCATAGAAAGTCGCAGTCAGGACCGTAACTTCAAATGCATATTTGACCACCTTATTATACTCGAAATATAGACGAATAATATATCAAATCGAAGCTCTTCAAATTTGCTATCTTCTGAAATTTATATCAGATTGTTTCAATTAGTAACGAAGCAGTTATTACAAAAAAAAGTTTTGTTGTGCAGAAAAGTGCAAATCAGATTTTTCAATCTTCGCGAACACAATTCGAACACTAAGAATCTGATTTTTTCGGCATCCAGACACTCCCAAATCTTCACTCATATGTCCTTGTATGGAATCCACAAGAAAGGGAAGAATGTGCTTCAAGTAAATGAGAGAAAGAATTAGAAGATAATCAAGGCCAACCCTGAGATTCACAAAAGTTTGGGAGGCCCTAAGGTAACTTTCAAATGTGAGGCCCCTTATACATAAGGTTTCGCAAACACATAAATTTAATAATAGTGCAAAATTTTTATTAAAATAAGATGATAAACACATAAAATATATTTATGTTGATAACACACACACAAAAATCGGAGCTAGTGCTTCATAAATAACATGATCCAGTTCGCATCAAAAAAATTATAAAGAAATATTAAATAGCTAATTGCCTAATAAAAGAAGCAAAATAATTCATTTTTTTATATGACAGAGAACATTTCTAATGACCAAGAATACTGCAAAGAACAAATGCAAGCACATATATGCTTACATTACAACAATTGTACTTCTAATTACTACATCAAGATATAAACTACATAAAGTAATTAATTTTTTTTCTTTAAACTTAATAAAAAATTAAATGTCAAATAATCAGACATACTGATTTCGTATCTATTTTTCCTATCACTTGTGTTTAAACAATATAATTTCATCTTTTTTTTTCTTTTTTTTATGACTTAGATAATTTTAGCTAATAATTGTAAGTGTTAAAGACTTGTCGTACAAAATTGCAATTACCAGAAAAATAATTTTTGCCCCCTGGGCCATGATACAACAAGAGGTTTCCAATTTTTGGGTGAAAGTGAAATAGATGATGCATGGAAGACAAAAAATATAGAACTAGAAATGAGAGAGAAACTTACCTAAGAGATAAATTGGACTTTGGTGGACCACAACCTCTACAAGAAATAATCTTTGTTTGCTGCCGTTTGACCATGAAGAAAGAAGAAGAAAATGAGAGAAAACGAGTCGTGAAGAAAAAAAATTTATAAAAAAAATTGGACCTAAGTTAGTAAACCCCAAAATTGGACCATTAGTTAGTATTGGGTTTGGTTAAATGGATTATAGTTAATAATTTTTATTTTAAAATGAGATTTGGTAAAATGGATCATAGTTAATATTTTTTCTTTAAAATTGAGGCCTAGTAGTAATATTGGGTTTGGTTAAAAAAATGGGGCCCTCCAAAATTGGGGGCCCTAAGCGACAGCCTGGGCCGTCTCCAGCCCTAAAGACAATTATTATGCCAGTTGTGCAACAGATCTGGTTAGGTGTTGATTTTACGGAAGCTATTTTCTACGATTAACTGTCGGGGATGAAACAGATGGTGTCATCTCCGGTAGAGAGGGCGATCGACAATGAAGACTACCAGGAATTGATAAGCTCTGATACCATGGTAGAAATCTTAAAGATTGTATTGAATCGTATTTGTCTTGTATTTTGAAGAATACATAAAGACCTACTTATAGGCACATAATCTTGAAGACTAAGTAAACGTAGGAGACGAGAAACTTAGGTGATTTAGGAAAGGAGATAGAAAATCTCATATGATTTAGGAAAAAATATCATAGTAAACATATAGTCTTACAATACTCTCTCTTGACTTGACTCAAGAAATTTAAATTGGAATTGAACTCAATTTGAACCATATGGTTCAGACCCATGTGAGTGGTTTTATGATGTGGTTAGAAATTTCCAGACTTGGATTCACATAGGTAGAACCCATGTCTTAACGGCTAGAACCCATTAGTTTGGGTTCATGTTTGGTGGGAGAGGAAGAAAGATAAGATTATACGTGAAATTTACTTTCGGAAGATATGTATTGCAAATAAAGCTTTCAACCCTATTTATTACAAATTCGGTTCACGTGAACCAACTCTTATCACTATTTTTGGCTGTTAAACAACGCCTATGACAGCTTTTTGGTAATCAACCAACAACTATCGCAGCTTTACAATCCAATGGTACTTATTCCAGAGATAACCTTCTGCAATGGTTAGTTTATATAATCAACCAAATTTAATCGAAGTTTCAACCACTTGTATGTAAAGTGATACTGGAATGTTGCGCACACATGTAAAGCCTAACAAAATTTCATTCTTTACAAAATTCTAACATGATATTGGTTGGGACCATTGGTTTCGGGACTATGTAATAATTGTAAGCTATTTCAACAAACACAAATTAAACTCATGGTCTAAATACATAAATGTGATAGGAGACAATATTGAGAATGAAACTATATTTAAAACCAGCCTTTGCAAAAACGTTGTTTTATATTTAGATAGAAGACAACCCTCAACCCTCTAATATTCTTTTTGTGAATGGACGATGGACTTCTTTCACATTTATAGACGAGGGTTGGGACCTTTCATTTACATGTTAAGAGTTATGTTGGTTCGATCAACTAACACAACTCTTCATAATATATGTGACTATTCATTTAAATTAGAACACCTTCAAAATTTGATATAGTGTAATGCACCTCTATTAAATATGGTGCAACCTCTCTTAAATACAGGGATAACCATTGATCTAAATCTAATTAATATTAATTAATTATTGTTAGACGAATATTTTGCTTGCATTATTTTACTTAGTCTAACAAAAACTAATTATCACTCCCAGATCAATGATAATCGAGTGCACTCAAAATTAATCTACATATTTTTCATTAAGTATTTATATCATTCAACTTGGAGCCCCTTTTAAACTACTACTATGGTATCAAGGACATCATTATATCATTAACGATATAAGACATCCGTGGTTAATCATACTAGCACACTCAACTCCAAAGTCACATATTAACTGTTGATGAAGCAGAAATTCAAACCGAGTTGGTCAAATGCCAACTTGTAAAATGACAAGAGAAGGGTAATTGAAAAGACACCGGTGTGGTGTCGACCTACTATCCTCCGACGCTCAAGCCAAGTATCAGAAGGGCTTCTTGAAGCTAGAAAGACAGTCAAAGGTTATTAATTGCATCCCTTGGTATATGGAATGTCTCTATATTTATAACAGTCGAATGAGAATGTGTCCTAGTAGAAAACTGGTTCTTTAGCTTCCCAGACTTATCTAGAGATAGAAAAGTCCTGGTCAAAGCATACATCTTGTCCATGTCATATTGATCTCAACTTTCACATCACACATTTCATAATTGGAGTCAAATATTCTATTAGATGCCCCCTATTCATGAGGGTCGCTCGTCGAACCTTAGGAACACCTTGAATGGCTTGTCAGACTATGAAAAATAGACATTTGGCCTATTAACTCAAATGATTAATGGCCTACGGTCTTTTCTTTCTTTCTTTCTTTTTTTGGTGGATCTGGCCTTGCTGGTTTTCGGGATCTAACCTTGGCCTGATATTCCTTTTAGCTGGACTTTCCTACGCTTGTGACCGTTGCATTTCTTGAATGTTGGGAATATAGCTGTTTGTTGTAATCTAACTATTAGGTGGTTGTGCCTATATAAGGTCTCTCACACATTCATTTTTTATTCACCTCCAATAACACTCGTAGCACATGCCCCATATTATCATCCCTTCCCTCTCTCACTACTTGTACATTATTGATCACAATTTTGACAAACCATCTCCAGAGATTTTTGCTCCTGCTTCTCCTCTTATCCACGTCTTTGAGTTCATTTATTCTATCATGGCGGATTATGAAGAATAATAGAATATTACCTTCTTTATAACAGACGCAGAAGTAGAGGAGTTGGCTATTTGCTACTCCTTTCCCAAAGAGGTTGTGACTAGAGCCCCTTTGCAAATGGAGAGGGCTTACTCAATTTATCCAGGAGAAACATGCTTCTACGAATGTGACTTTATTTCCAGTCATCGGTTCCCTGTTTCGAGTTTCGCCAAGGAATTGCTCCGAAAGATCAACCTCTATTATTCTCAGCTTATGCCAAATTCTTGGCATATCATCATGGCTTCCTTTGTCTTGTGGTAGTCCTGCAACTTCAGATCTCCATTATCGCTTAACAAATTTCTTCCTTGTTACTCCTTTATGAAGAGCAAAGACTGACGCCACATACAAAGTCGGTCGCACAAAGGGGCCCTGCCCAAAGAACTAGTGATCATCGACAATAGCTAGCGAATAAAAAATTGGAAGGAAATATTCTTTTTTGTTTTGGGGTACTGGGAGCTTCACCTTACCACATTTCCCATTCTTGGACTACGGGGATATTTCTAGTAAGCATTTGCCTTTTTACCTTCTTTTATCTTGCTCATCGTCCCTTTCCTTGTACTCTATTTTATGTAAAACTTACTTTTATACCTCAGCTACTAAGGTCGAGCCACTCTGGATAGCGAAGAAGGAAACAGGATGGAGATTGCTCATGAACTCCCCACGAGGGATGTAATGGTTCTGAATTCTGATATTGGACTGAGCATGCTAGGTTATGCTGCTCGTGTTGTTATAGACATGCGGGATACACCCTGGTGCTTTTATCTATTCTTTTTTTCTTTCCTTTAACGAGTTGTGCAGTATGTACTTATTTGTGAGAACGTACAGGATCTTCGTAGAGGAGGCTTGATAGAGATATCCTTGCACAGGAAAAATGAAACGGCATTACGTCTTCCTCCTCTCCTTCTACACAGAAAAAGGCGTAAAGGCCTATGGTGGTGAGAAGTGCTGGTTTACTTAGAGGCGAGGGCTTGTTATCTCCCCCTTTCGTTGGGAATTCTTCCCCTACTCTGGCTCTTGCCCCCACGAACACTCAAAATTCGAGTTCATTTGGGATGCCTCCCAATCAGCTATTTAGGGGCGGCAATCTCCCGGACCTGAGCTCTTTTGGAGTGCCGGCAACGCAACTTTTTAACTATGGTAGTTCCCAAGTGTCTTTCTTATCTGTTGCCAATCATACTGGGTCAATGACACTTGCTGCCAGCCATACTAGGTCATTGTTAATCGATATAGCGTTCACTGTGAGGCGAGTCGAGGAGTTTGTTATCCCTAGTGATCTCAAAAAGGTGGCCGCCTTTAAGTCACCTACCTCTACTGGATATCTGCTGGCCAACATGGCTAAGGTCTGTCCCTATTCCTGCTATATTTTGTGGACTTCACCTTTTATGCTGCGTACTTATGCATATCTTTTTAACAGGGCCTGACACTTGCTCATGGTCTCTCCAATTGCCTTTTATGGATGGAACATAATATGAAGAAGTAGAAAGCTTCATTTGTCACCGAATATGCCTCTTTCAGTAATGAGCACTCCACTCTGACTTCGGAGCTAGAGACTCTCCATGCTTCCTATGTTTCTCATGGCGGAGAGATTGACGCCCTTAACTCCCAGCTCAATCACAAGCGGTAGGAGATGGCCAGATGGAATGTCGATCTGCCATGGATCAAAGAACTTGCAGTTAGACATTTCAAGGATTCGCCCAATTTTGATAGGGCCTATAATCAGTCGTATATTAATGGCTTCGAATACTTCTATGAAGTGGCACAGGATGAATAGCCTGATATGGACTTCTCTGGTTTATAGCTTAGAGAGCCTAACACCTGATTTCCTCTTTCCTTTTTTATTGCCTTGTAATATTTTTTTTTTGTAGCACCCTTCTGCTTTGTAACCTTTTTTCTTAATCAATGAAGAATTATTTGCTTTCTTATTGAGGTGTCCTCTGACCTATAAGAAAAACTCTCATGGTATAATCCTGCAAAAAAGGGTTTTATGCACTGGACTTGTTGTTGGATAGTACTTCCTTAGGGGGGTTGTGCTCACATATGGTCAAGTGACCATGTTCAATTGATTACATCTTTTCCGTTAAAGATTCCCCTTGGAGGCGTCCCTCCGTAGGGTTCTTTAATAATATTCTCGGGACTAATCCATCCCGCCTTTTTCATTAAAAGCCCTCTTTAGAGGTGTGTTCCCATAGGGTTGTCTCTCGTAGGGTTATTTTAATAATGTTCTCAAAATTAATTCAAATTGAAAAGTCATTTATGACAGTGGCATTAATCATTATATTTACATCTTCGATGAATTGCTCGATGTCAAAGACTTTAAAATTAAACTGACTAAGACACGCCTCTACAGGATCTTTCGACAAGATTTGGGAAAGTACCTCTTCCACAAGCTCATCCACAACTTCCACACAAAAGCATTCGTTTTCATCATTGGAGGTGTGGTGGGATGCGTTGAGGATATTCAACCTCACGGTCATATTTCCGAAGGAGATTTCCATCACCCCGGTACGACAATTAACGCAAGCGTTAGCCATAGCTAAGAAAGAACAACCTAAAATGATCAGAATATGCCTTGTAGGATCTTGAACAGGTTTGGTATCAAGGACTATGAAGTCCAACGAAAAATAGAATTTGTCCACTTTGATGAGAACATCCTCAATTATACCATAAGGTTGCTTTACCAAACGGTCGGTAAGTTGCAACACAATGATGGTTGGCTTAAGTTCTCCTAACTCTAATCTTTGATAAACTGAGTAAGGAAGTAAGTTAATACTTGCTCCTAAATCAAGGAGGGCCCTCTCGAATTCTTGGTCACCAATGACACAAGATATTGTAGGGGCACCAAGATCCTTGAATTTTGGAGGGGTATTATGTTGAAGAATTGAGCTTACTTGTTCAGTTAGATGGACCTTCTTAGGAACTTGGTTCCTAGATTTACGCTTTTACGTACATAAGTCCTTAAGAAATTTAACATAGAAAATTTGCTTTATAAATCTAAGAGAGGAATATTGATTTAACTTGTTTAAACATTTCAATCATATCTTGAATTTTTCTTCTTGCTTTCCAAATTGAGAAGGTTCCCTTAAGCTTTGAGGAAATGGAACTAGAGGTTCAAATGAAGTTTCTTGATTTGGAATTGATGAAAATTCTGCTTTAATTGCCTTTCCTTTTTCTTTTGAAATATTTGGATTTTTGGAAGAACCATTTGAATTTAAAATGGAAATTCTTAGATTTGGACTAGGGATTTTTGGATTTACCGAGTGCTCACATTCTTTCTTTCTTTTCTTATCAACTTGGTTTTCTAGAACTTTACCACTCCTTAAAGTAGTAATTTATTGAGTTTGTTCTTGGTTAAATTCAAAAGAATTAGAAGCATCATTAATTACTTGCACTCCTTTAGGATTTGCCATCGTTTGGCTAGGTAATCTCCCATTCTCTCTCTAATGAAACGCATTAGCTAGTTGTCCCAATTGAGATTCTATCTTAGCAATGGATTGAGAGTGAGAATTAATTTTTGAGTATTGCTCTCAATAATGCCTAATGATGCCCAAACTTTATCCTCAAAACTGAGATCTCGATGAGGTAGTTGATTGGGAGTGTAGTAGAAACTTGAATTTGGATTTAATTGATAAAGTCTAGGTTAAAATTCATTTTGACCTTGTTATCCTTGTGGTCCCCAAGGTCCTTGATATTGACCTTGGTTTATTGGAATTGATTTTGACTTCTCCACCCAGGATTATAGGAATTTTAAAAAGAACTTTGACCCAACCTAGAATAGAGTGCATTCATTTGATCTTGATTATACTTGGGATGTTAACTAGCATGAGGATAATCCCTAATATAATGAGAAGGGCTAGCGCAGAATGAACACATATCATAAGTGGGATGAAGAGTGGGATTCGAAAGATTAGGAAGTAAAGAAGACGAAGATGAAAAAGAAGACCCGGCCAACATAACTTGGTCAAGTTTCTTTTCTAAGGCTTTTATTTTCCTATCTGTTGCTTGTTCCTTGTGTAACTACAAGTGTTTGAAGATCAAGTGATAAAATTAAGCATTCTAAGATAAGAAGGATAAATTTTATCACATGAATATATAGAATTCGTAAATTATATTTATATAATGCTCAAGATAAGGTACATATACACAAAAATACACAAAAAACCCCAATTTACTAAAATTAGAACATAGTTACAAGCTAGGGCTTTGTCCAAACCCTAGAGAATGAGTTAGTTAATCATGATGGGCTAAAAGCACTCCATAAAAAGAGGTGAATCCATGCTCAAAATAATCTTCAAGGCCTTAAAAAGCCTTCTTTGAAGTTTTCCCTCTCTAGAACTTTAAATTCTCTCTCTAGAATTTCTCTATTTGTTCTTCTTGCAAGAAAAATGAATATATTTATTTATTACATATTTTCTATCTATATATTTGACTTAAGGCTCAAAAGATCACTGAAATTTCGGTCAAGGCTCCTTCTAGAAAAATTTAGACAATTGGCCAAGTGTAAAAAATATCTTCAAAATAATATCTTCTGTAGGACTTTGCGATGCATCGAAGTGGGTACTTTGATGCATCGAAGTTGTAATTTCAATGCATCGAACTTCCTTTGCCCTACACTCCTTCAACTCTTCAGCTTCCCGACTCCAGTCTTGACACGTCATTCACTATTCCTTGATTAATATTTTCAATGAAGTACGATCGGATATAGGAATGTATTCTTTAACTGATAAAGGAGTCGAATTGTGCCAAATTCTAAGTTTGAACCTGAAATCATCAAAAATATAAAAACACATAAAACCTATACAATATGTGCATCTATGGGATTAAAATATATAAGCAAAAGGCGAGAATATATAACATTCAACGCTTATCAAGGGTGATAATGAAAAGGTCTACCAGTCCACATTCATGGACCTTTCAAGTCCGGTTACTTAACTCCTTGCATGGTTGGAAATTCAAACTAAACCTTATTCCATTGGATAGAGGGGTGTCTTTTTTTTCTTAACATCGATTCCCTTGGTTATCATCTTGATATAGGGTTGTTTAGCATAATTAAAATAGATTAAAAGTTTTCATCTTTGAGTTTATAGCATTCTTCATACTGTATATGTGTTAAAGATGATGTTTAGTTGCTAAATGTGGTTTATTTTAATTACATAGACAATATATGTGAGATTGGTGTTTTTTGTTCATGGAAAGTATGTGTAGTTATATATAAATGTGATTTATACTTTTGTATAATGATAGTATGTGTTGTATATGCTGATCGTGAGAAATATATAACACATTGGGATCATCTATAGGTTTTAGGAATTGTATGTACATGTTGAACACCATACGTTCGATAAAATGCATGAAAGAGTATTTTACTATGAAAAAGTACATTCCTATTGATACTTTGTAGAAGGAATGACATTGTATTGTAATATGCATGATATAACATGTTTAGCATAGAATTTAGTTATAATGCACTTGAAATGAGTTTGGTGAATTCTTGAAATTGTATGTGCTTGAAACCTATGTGTTTGGTGATGATTTTAGGAGGACGTCGGGGAAAACAAGAAGGGCCCAGAGCCCTAGGGTGTAAAGTCCAAAACTTGGCCAAGAAGGTTTTGTCTAAACTTTTGGATTAGTAATCTGTAAAGTAGAATATTAGATATTTGACCCGAATGATACTTATCCAGTGGATTTACGACTACTCCCATATTTATTTGGTTTCAGATTTACTTGACTTGGTGTTTAAGTCTTGTTGTTGAATTGTGAATATGTGTGGTGCTTTTTGACTTGTGAAAGTTATACTTGATGTCATTTTTCTTATATTATTGATTAAGCATTACTTGATACATAATGTTGCAGCATGTCTTGTATAGTATTATCATTGACACCATGAGCATTGTGAAGCATGTCATATAGCAGAATAGGAATGTTATGTTGCATTTCATGAACGTTTGCATCGAGTCGATGTTTAGGCTGGTTAGGTATTCCTATTGGATATGTTGTTTATCACCCCCCCTCCCCTCCCAAACATTTTTATATATAAGGCACCGATGGTAGATGACGCTTAAAAGTGCTATGATTGAAAGCACTTGGGCATACTTTTGTTATTTTTGTATATTTTGCTCGTGTATGCCATGTTGATCACATTGAGAAGAAATGAAATATTAGATATAAACAAGTGATGTCATGATCAAGAACATGTGTATTTCATACTTTTGAAGTTGTTCTCTTCTAATATTCTCTTATTATGATTAAAGTATATGTATATGATGATGGTTGAACAAATGTATCCATTTTGGTTCCAATGTACGTAATTCGGACTCCGATTATTGTATAATAGTGTTTCTTCACATTTGTATATGTTATGGATGAAAATTTTAAATTATTCAAATTGGGATAGAAACTATCTTGTTGAGAATTATTCATGTCAAATTTCAGATCAAATAGACCAATGGGTCTTGAGAAAATCGAATTTGAAATTAGGTATGCATTTTGGGCAAAATGCAAAAGTTCACATTTCCCTTACGAACCTTTGCAATTTACAAAAATTTTCATAGATTTGATTTAAAGGAAATCAGTATGTTGTGAACCTTAGAGATAAGGTTCATATTTTCTTTGCGAACATTCGCATTCAGCAGTGAATGGGCAAAATGCGAAAGTTCGCACAATTCACAGTACAGTGACATTTTGGTCCCAACTTTGAAAAGGCATAACTTCTTCATTTTAACTCTGATTGAGGTTCTTTTTAAAAAAAATTGAGTATTTTTAAACCTTCTATCCAATGAGATAAGGCCAGTTTCAATTTCTAATTATATAAGAAGTTAGATAACAAAACTAGAAAGGTCCATAAGTGTGGACCGGTTAAACTTTTTCTTAACCACTCCCTTTCCTTCGTTCTTGACCAGGTGTAGGAAATCAACGATGTAACAATACTTGAGCCAAATACAACCTCCCAAAAACTAAGTAAATCAATGTTGTCAACCAAAAGAAAGCACCTTACTGTACAACATAAGCAACAAACCCTTAGTCATGGGATCAACAATCTTTTGTTATGTACCAATGTGCTTAATAGACACTAGACAGTTCTGAATCCTCTATCTCACAAGAAGGTATTAACAGGCATATAATTAGACCAACCTAAACTCTTGTTATTTTCTATAATACAAGACAGCAGGAAAATTATTGAAACATGGCCTTTTAACAAGTAATAAACTCTGCATCCATCAATTATCATAAAGGTATGATAACCATATGCAAAAATCTGTGAAATCTGTCTAGTATTCTGACAGAAAATGCCATATTTAACCATATGCAAAACCTAAGCATACATTAAGTTCCCAAAGGCATAGGAAAAGCCTTTTTCTCTAATCTTGCTCTAAGTATTTTCTTGGTCATTAAAATACTAATTTGCTCACCTTTTACAATGGGTGCATTTTCACCTTTCTAGTGTTATATGTCAAATCTTTTTCAAAACTCTATCTACATTAAATCGTTGTGACAAATCAAGAATTTTAAGAGATTTATTTAAGTGAAATTTAATGCCAATGAAGAGGCTTCACCAATACCTTCATCTCAAATCTTTAAGACACAAATTGTTTAATCTCGTGTAACAAAATAATGTCACTACTCTCATCCACATTTAACACTAAAGATGAAATCATTCCCACTCACTTTCACATCAGTCTTTTCGGCTCTTTTGCAGCTTTTTTGTATTTGTTCACAGCCACAGTTAGTTATATCACCGGATTACTTTTGCGAGCCGCATTTAAGATTTTGTCTCCAAACTCAAGTTGGCTTCATATGACTCACCTTAAGTTTGCGAGGACTCTTAAATTATATATTTCCTATTATATCTGATGTTAGATTATATATCTTTTCCTAAACCACATGTGTTTCTTACACATTCTCCTAAACCATTTAGGACTAGAATTTCTTATCTCCGAAGTTTACTTAGACTTCAAGATGTGCTTATAAACAGATATCTATGTATTGTTAACAATACCAAAACAAATCAATTCAATATACAATTTTCTTTCTTTATTTCTAACACACATAGTGAGAAAATTAACGCCTATAGTTTAATTGATGAAGAAGTTAATTAAACAATGCCTCAAAAACAATTCTCTTAACTTTAGCAAAATAATAATTTTGCCACTAGCTACAAATATCATTAAAATTTCATGAGTGTGCCACTTCAATGATATACTTGTGCTTAGAATTGCCGAGTGATTCAATTTTCCCAAATATGAATCACTTTAACATATACATATTATGTAACGATTTGTAACATGAGGCACATACATAATTATGTATATAATTATAATAACATGTATAATTGCGCAGCCATATATGATACTGGATCTTAATTATAGCTAAGCCATAAGAAGTTCATGTAAATTACAATAAGTATCATGAAAATTATTTTAGAATTATATAATTAGTTCAAAATTAGAATCTAATAATTTCATAAATGATTCTGGAATTGGTCAAGACATCGATATACCAAAATTAATATAAAATGTACAAGAATCGATCAGAATAATTGCAAAATGCCCCTCATCACCTTTTTTTTTTAAGGATAACCTAGAAAAAGACTGTGCATATGAATCAACTAGTAATTTTTCTACTGGGTAAAGTGCAAAAAAACCCCTTCTTAACTATTGCCCTTTTGCAAATAATCCTCATGAACTACAAATTACTCTCCTGAACTAATTATTTGTTGCAATTAAGGACATATCCTTCACAAAAGATAATTTTACCCTTTCTTATTAAATTTGTTCTTTATTATTAAATTATCTTCATTATCTTTTCTTTTATAAAAATATTAATTATACCACTTACGTTAATTTTATTATTGGTATTAATTTATTATTGCAATGAGAAAAAATACACATATTTGTAATTACTACTAAATTTAGCCATTTTCTAAAATAAATAACTTATTATTAAAACTTTACTATTTGTGATCAAACTTATGATACTCAGTTTAAACTTTTTTACAATAAAAAAATACATTTTTTCATTCAATATATTCATGAAAAATTAAGCAATTTCTTAAATAAAAAACACATTCTTTTTCGTGCAGTATATTCATGAAAAATAAAAATTTAGTTACTTTTTTTATATAAAAAAAAATTATTTCATATTTTTATTAAAAAATTAATTTCAAGAATTAAAGATAAATTTATGTAAATTTGACAAAGAATATATCATCAAAATATTATGAATTTTTTCATAATTTATTTTAATAAAAAAAATGAGTTAAGTATAATTCAATAAAAAATGGCACTATGGTTATTTAATGAAAGATAACTAGGCATAAGAGACATTTTGTAACAAAATGTGATAGTTTATAGATGGAGTTTAATGTAAAAAAAATATAGTTTAGAAGGTTATTTGCAAATTTGTACATAATTTAGGATTTTTTTTTTGACTTGATACTTTTTCAACTAAGCCAGATCTAGATACACACACTAGTAAATAAAGTGTAACCTCTCTTAAATATATGATCTAGATCTAGATCTAATCAAATAATTAATATTAATTAATTATTGTTAGACTAATATTTTGCTTACAATAATTTCTCTAATTTTGGCAACTTCCGCAATCGTTCACGTTTTGTCGGATCATGTCAGAGGCTTTAGGTGGGCTTCTGCAAAATGGTGGTGAAATCCACAGTAAGTACCAATTTTTGTTCATTTATACATCAAATCGCATGAATAAGGAATCAAATCGTATGAACTAAAGAATCCTACTTATAAATACTATATTCATGGGATTTGTTGTATCTCCTTCAGTGCATATATATATATATATATATATATATACACACACAGATAAGTGTGTGTATGACTGATTTTTGGAGGATCGTATAATCTTGCGTAGAGAAATTTACTGTCACAAGAACCTCTTTTACTATGACGAATATTGTTAGAAAAACATTTAAAATAAGGAATTATGGTTTTGGTACTCGGAGAATGTTTTTTTTCTGTATTTTAGTAGGATTTTAAGGTAATAATTTAGGGAATTGATTCATTTACTTTGATAAGTGATATATTTTCATTTTATATTTTTCATGCATATGTAGTCCTAATCTATATGTGAACCAAATTATAGATTTAATTTTCGAAACAATAACTATGTGCAATCCAAATTACGAACCAAATTATAGATTTAATTTACAAAACAATATTATATGATATTATATATATAATATTTTTTTATGGCAAGAAATTCACACTCATCCCAGGGGACTTAAGCTCTCACGCCTCAATAATAATGATACAAATTAATTATCATTAATATGACGTGGAGGAGATACCATAATATATTAATGATACATTTATGCAAATTCTCTAATAAAAAATTGCAAGTGCAATGTACATGTATGTGTGTGTGTGTGTGTGTATATATATAATATACAAATTAATAAAATATATTATGTATATAATGATACATTTATGCAGATTCTCTAATAAAAAATTGCAAGTGCAGTGCACATTTATGTGTGTGTGTATATATGATATATACAAATTAATAAACTATATTTTGTATATAACTTTATATGACATAGTAAAAATTTAGAATACTTTTTTTTTTTTTTTACAGAAAAAATTTAGAATAATTGTTCAGGGAGAAAGTAAAAGAGTTTTAGAAAAAAATAAAATAATTATTTATACATATACATAGATGGAGTCATGGAGAAGTATAATGTATTTATAAACTTTTTTTTGGGAAAAGAGTATTTATAAACTTGAATATACACAATTGTGTCTTTTCTAATAGGTACCTTTTCAAGAAAGCCGGTGTCTATTCCAAATGACAACTTTTAGCTATTATTAGTAATATTATGATAAAGCTGTATGTATGTATATACATATTTATCTATATACATATGCAAAATAAAATAAATTTTCTATTGACTTTTATATAGTAGGATAGATTTGCTTAGCATCATTTAAATTACATGGTAATAATCAAGGGTGGAGTGAGGAATTTGTTTCCAGAGACACGGGAAAGATGTATTAGGAAAAAGATTTAATATTAATAAAATGTTGTATCAAATTATAATATAAAAACTTTCAATGAATCACGTAAATATATAATTTAGGATAAATTACACTGACTATTTTTGTAAATAGGTGAAATAACATATATTTTCTCTATATTTTCAAAAATAATACTAAACTTTTATGTGACCTGTAGAGCAAATTTTATGAATTTTGGCTGGAATCTAAATTTATGAACAGGGCAAACCAATGACCCCACAGTTCACATATGTATCACGTGTATCACAATGCACATGGCAACAGTACTTTAAATCCAAGTAATATCCCACGGTTCACACATGTATCTTTATATCACCATGCACATGGCAACACTACTTTAAATTCAAATCACACCTGCATGTGTTAATGTGTTAATTGGAGGGAAATTTTCTTAAAATTCTTACTATTCAATTGTGAGTCCTAAAAAAAAAATTTGATTAAGCAACTACATCCTACTTTTAACTAATATTTCTAATTAAATTCATAATTTCACTCATATTGATTTTCTTATAATAGTGACATTTTTTATATATATAAAAATATCATTAATGTCATTCTTATATAAAATTATTCAAAAAAAATTTATACCTTCTTGATAAACTTTATATATATATATATATATATATATATATATATATATATAATTTATTTCAGTATTCTTGATTTCTACAAGTTGTATGAATTGAAACTCAACAATTGGTATATGAGTCAATGGTAGAGCTAAGGTTTTTCTTGTAGAAATCAAGAATAGTGAAATAAATTAAAGAGAGGAATTTTAGCAATCATATTTGATTGGTGATATAACATTTAGAATATCTTTAGTTTCATACAAGAGATCCTTATAGAACTCTACTCTTTTATGAGAGTTGTCTTTCGATGGGACTGAATATATAAAATTATGAACCCTTATACATTACAACAATAAGGGGAGACGGTTTCTCTACAAACAAACATATCTAAGTCTCATTTCCTATCATGAAAACTTAGATACCAATAGCTAGCAATAAATCCCACCAAATTAAGTTGAAAACCACAATCCAAATATATAAATTTTATACTACCAGTTAAATCACAAAATGACAAGTATAACCCAATCCATTAATTAATGATAAGCACATTGCAATCTAATTTTAAAAAATAGTATGTAGGACCACCAAAATAATTTTATTTATTCAAAATTTTTGACAGTTCTTAATCAAATATCAACAATATTATTATAAAATTTTATGAGTAGAGTATTAATAATATAAATAAATAAATGAGAGAATTTCTAAAAAATTAGAATACTTGCTCTGGGAGAAAGTAAAAGGTTTCAGAAAAAAATAAAATAATTGTTTGTACCTATACTTAGATGGAGAAGTCATTATTATTTATAAACTTGAATGCACAATTGTGTCTTTTCTAATAGGTATCTTTTCAAGAAAGTCATGTCTATCCCAAATGACAACTTTTAGTTATTAGTATTAGTAATATCATGATGAGAGTGTTTCTTGTACTTCACTATGTAAATAAAACTCAAATATATATAAACACATATACAAAATAAAAATTCTACTGACAATTATATAGTAGTATAGCATTAAATTGCATGCTAATAATTGCATTTGTGACAAATTTGAAAAGGTTAATTTCTTGGTGTTAGACAAATAAAACTAATGTAGATTTTGAATATGTTGGATTGACATTAAAGAAAAGATCTCACGAGCACACAATATATCTTAAGAACATAAGATAGTTTTAATGACATTCCCTTTTCCTTTATTTTTTTCTTCTTACTAATTAGTAAATATGTTGATTTGTGTGTAGACATTAAAAAATTACAAGATGGACCAAAAATATAATTTTGACTTATCTTCAGTTTAGCCCACTTTAGAATGTGGTCCAATGAGTTGGATAATTCAAAGTTCAGACCCACCACAAATAAATGGGTCATGGGCTGATCCAAATTGTCTAAGAAGTCTAAGCCCGCTAGAAAATGGGTCAAGGATAATTGAAATATATGTATAAATATTTATCATCAAAAATAATTATATATATATATATATATATATATTAATTAGATAATTATCACAAAAGATAATTATCATTAAAGATAATTATCAAGAGTACAAGAAGTTACTAGTTTACTCCTCCAAGAAGTCTATAAATAGAGGTAGAGGGTGGAAGGGGAAAAGAAGAAGACTCTGAAAGAACGTTGAAGCTCTCTGTAGGATTCTTCACTCAAAAATTCAAAACTCCAAAACATCTAAAACTCTGAAATAAAAGAATAACAAGCACATCCTTCACGTTCCGTTCTTCACCAAAGTTTCAATCTAATTCAAGATCAAACTCCAACAACCCTTGAATCCGGATCTCCAAGGAGATTGAATCAGAGGAATTTGTCTTTCTTTTGTAAAGATCTACAGAGATTTGTAATCCTTATTTCTTGAAATTAATATATTTGATATATTTGTCCACGTGTTTTGATCTTGTTCTCATACTCAAAATTTGTGTGTACAAATTTTTGGCACGCCCGGTAGGACCATCTCTGTCTCCTACATCATATATCCAAAATTTTGTTCATCAGAATATATGGCTCACTAGAAACCTGTCAAATACTAACAACACCTCAGTAGATCCTATGACGCGTAGCAAGACCAAAGCAACTGCTTTGCTCAAGAATCAACAAGATTTAGTGAAAACCAATCATGCTAAACCAATAGATGTGAAAACTCAACATGTTAATACCATTGATCCACAGGGGACAAAGAATTTTGACGTTGTTTTAGAAAAGTCAACGCCACCACATTCACCCTATTGTGTCTCTAACGTCAATTGTAACGTTGGTTTTCTTTCAGAGTTGTTACTTAAGATTTCAGAACAATTGGTCACTTCAAAGAATCCTCAAGGTATTTTTTATTCGAATGTTATCGCAGTTATGATAACTAGAACAATCTCGGTGGAAGACCAACTAGCTAGCAGTGATAGCGCGCAATCGAAAATCTCACAAAAATTGTTGAAAAGAAGGATTTGCAGATCGATGCGCTAATGAGTAAGCTTGAAATCCAAAATCTTGACGAGTCAACACAACTACCTGTGAAGATTTCAAATTCAGCCCTTCAAGGTCAAAAGATCGTTGTCACACATTTGCGTTAGGACATGTGGCCAACAAAACTAATCGTGTTTCACTAGTCGCTTCGCTATCTGTCCAACAATTGCAGGATATAATAACGAACACAACTGCTTCTATAGTACTCGCATAATAGTAAGCATGCTAGAATTCACTAACACTAAACAAATGAATGATGAGCTTTTGGTCGACTATATCAACCGCTAACGAGCTCTAAGTTTTGATTGCAAAGATCATCTTTCTGAAATCTTCGCAGTCGAAATGTGTATGCAAGACATGCACTGAAAACTTCTCTACATTTTACAAGAAATCAGGCCTAGTACATTTTAATAACTAGTTACTTGTACTCATGATATGGAGCTCAGCATAACAAGTTGTGATGCAAAGGTTCTTGTCTTTCCCAATATGTCTGACAACTGTCTTAAAGATGAAGGGGTTGAGTTCGAAGAGAAAGACAAAATACTTCTTAACTCGGATAATGAAATAGATACATCTTCTGTTACAAGCACCATCTCTAAAGACTTGTATCAAGAAACACTTCATGTTGCTTTAGTAACTTCATCTGAAGATTCTTAGTTACATAAGACATTTAGTCAAGAAAACTTTGGTAGAAGACTAGACAGACTGGGGACAAACCCTCCATACAAAACTCATTCCCAACCCTCTCATATGAAATACCTTTTGCAAGGGGGAAGATTCACGCATGTTCTCTAAAAAGGTCAATACATTTTCTCAAACCTCAAAATAAGAAATAAAATCTCAAGAAAGGAACAAGAAAAACCAAGACATAACCAAAGTGACAAATTGCAAGAATTTGCATCAAAGAAGCATTATAAAAGTAATTTTTCAAGTTATTCTCAAACAACTTCAAATAGAAAGGATCAAAAAATTGTGCTCACATGGAGCCAAAAAAGAAAGTTCAAAATGGGAATAGTCTTGTAAGGATCTCACAAGAATCATTGCCCAGAAACACAAGAGTGATGTCTCAAGAGTCACTTTCTCAAACTGTCTCTAAAAAGTAGCAAAACAAATGTCTCAAACAAGAAAGTAAAGAACAAAGTCATCTCCAATTCCAAATAGAACGAGAAGCTGTGAAAATTAAAAGATTGAAGGAAGGAAAAGTGTAGGGACCAAAGCCCGAAGATGTTGTCTGGATCAAATCTGGCAACGAAATGAAAGCATACTGGGTGAGGTTTAATCCTCCTACATGGATCATGACGAATGAAATACTTCTTTTTTCTAGGTGAGGAGATGAGTTCGAATGAGATATTTCTTCTCAAGTACAAGAAGAGTACAATGAAGAAACAAAGTAAGAAGGGAATCTCCAAATTGATGCCGAGTTGGTTCACACTTTTCAACACAAGCTTGAACTGTCTTCTGAATCTTGCAAAATTGAAGATAATTAAAGCTAAGGTGCTCCCCGATATGAGCCTAAACTGTCGATGACCCTCTATGACACAAGTATAAATTGTCTACAAAAAAAAAAAAAAACTTCTTGACACGAGTATAAACTGTCTACATGAGGAAAAAAAAATTCAAGAACTCCTTAACACGACTTTAAACTGTTTCGGACAAAAAAACACGCATTGGCACGAGTATAAATTATCTTTATGAAGAAAAAAAAAATAAAACACTCGTTGACACGAGCATAAACTGTCTGTATAAAATAAAACAAACAAGCACTCCTTGATACGAGTATAAACTATCTTATAAAAAAAAATTATTTTGAACTACATGATGACTTGATCCCTATTCAGGGTACGTAGGTATCTTGGATGACTGTTCCAAGTTCTATCGACCCAACAAAAGAAAAAAAAATTTCTTTTGGCCTATCGCACCATGGTAACGACTTGGTTCACCGCCAAAATATGTTAAAAGGTGTTTGTCATACTGTGGTAACTTAACTTTCTGTCAATATGTTGAAAGCACCCATTGCGCCGTGTTAATGTGGCCCGTAAAACAAAACGACCAACCAGTGGGGTTCTTACGTTCAGTGTAGTTCCTTTTTTCATGACATTTTTTTCTCGTTCTAAAATTGTTACTGTATTTGCTTTGAAACTTTTAAAGAAAATCATAATTGGCAGAAGTCAAAAGTTGTTTACCTGACAGAAGTCAAAGGTTGCTCACTTTTTACGATAGATGCATTTTCACCTTTCTAGTGTTGTATGTCAAATATTTTATGACTTAAGTGTAATTCAATAAGAAATGATATTATGGTCATTTAATGAAAATAACTAGACATAAGGGGTATTTTGTAACAAAATGTGACAATTCAGGGAGTTTTATGTACAAAAAATAGTTTAAGGGAATTATTTGCAAATTTGGACATAGTTTAGAGATTTTTTTTTCATTTTATCCTTTTTCAACTAAACTAGATCTAGATACCGGGCAATGTATATATATACACACAGTAGTAAATAAAATGTAACCTCTCTTAAATACATGGTCTAGATCTAATCAATAATTAATATTAATTAATTATTGTTAGACTAATATTTTGATTTCTCTAATTTTGGCAACTTCCGCAATCACTCACGTTTTGTCAGATCATGTTAAAGGCTTTACGTGGGCTTCTGCGAAATGGTGGTGAAAGTAAGTACCAATTTTTGTACAAAAAATCTCATAAATAAGGAATCAGATTCTATATTCATGGGATTTGAAGTATCTCCTCCAATGCATATATATATATATATATACATACACACACACACACACACGAGTAAAAAGACATCTATCTATATATATATATGTGTATATGACTGATTTTTTTGGAGAATCGCATCATCTTGCATAGAGAAATTTACTGTCACAAGAACCTCTTTTACTATAACAAATATTGTTAGAAAAACATTAAAAATAAGGCATTATGGTTTTGGTACTCGGAGAACGTTTTTTTCTGTATTTTAGTACGATTTTAAGGTAATAATTTAGGGAATTGATTCATTTATTTTGATAAGTGATATATTTTCATTTTATATTTTTCATGCATATGTAATCCTAATCCATATGTGAACCAAATTATAGATTTAATTTACGAAACAATAACTATGTGCAATCCAAATTACGAACCAAATTATAGATTTAATTTACAAAACAATATGTAAGCCATATGTGCAATGCAAATTAATATGATATTTTAATTGTGATTATAAATATGATATTATATATATAATATTTTTTTTATGGCACGAAATTCACACTCATCTCAGGGGACTTAAACTCTCACGCCTAAATAATAATGATACAACTTAATTATCATTAATATGACGTGGAGGAGATACCATAATATATTAATGATACATTTATGCAAATTCTCTAATAAAAAATTGCAAGTGCAATGCATATGTCTGTGTGTGTATATATATATAATATATACAAATTAATAAAATATATTATGTATATAACTTTGGAGAAGATACATAATATATTAATGATACATTTATGCAGATTCTCTAATAAAAAATTGGAAGTGCAGTGCACATGTATGTTTGTGTATATATATAATATATACAAATTAATAAAATATAATATGCATATAACTTTATATGGCATAATAAAAATTTAGAATACTTGTTCAGCGAGAAAGTAAAAGAGTTTTAGAAAAAAATAAAATAATTATTTATACATATACATAGATGGAGTCATGGAGAAGTTATTAGTATTTATAAACTTTTTTTGGGGAAGGAGTATTTATAAACTTGAATATACACAATTGTGTCTTTTCTAATAGGTAACTTTTCAAGAAAGCCGGGGTCTATTCCAAATGACAATTTTTAGCTATTATTAGTAATATTATGATAATGCCGTATGTATGTATATATATATAAATATATATATATAAAATAAAAATTCTATTGACATTTATATAGTAGTATAGATTTGCTTAGCATCATTTAAATAAGATGCTAATAATCAAGGGAGAGGAATTTGATTCGGGGAGACACGCAGAGATGTATTAGGAAAAAGATTTAATATTAATAAAATATTGTGTCAATTTATAATATAAATTTTTTTAATGAATCGCGTAAATATATAATTTAGAATAAATTACACTGACATTTCTTATAAATAAGTGAAATAACAGATATTACATCTGTGTTTTCAAAAATAATACTGAACTTTTCTGTGAGTATACCTTTTGTAACACTGACCTTTTCTGTAAACATTGCAAGTACAAAAATTGTTGTTGTCATAGTATTTTTGACTTAAAAATTTTAAAATGTCCCTAAAACCTATAAAATGATTAAAATACCCTTTGACAGTAGACAATTTTGTCCACATAACATACTCTTTCTCTCACTACAACATGCACTATCTCTCACCACAAATAAGAAAGTATTCAACCCAAATCAACCAAATACAAAATTTGGTATCATTTGCTTTAGTTTCTAAGGGTGCGTTTAGTAACAAAAATATTTTTTGTTTTTGTGCTCGGAAGAAAACAGAAATATATTTCTGTTTTTTTGAATGGAAACAAAAAATAAAAATAGCATTCATTAAAAACTTGTCATTTCTATATTTTTGAGAACAAAAAATAAAAACAGTGTTCAGTAACACATCATTCTACTCCAAACAGCCCACAACTAAACCCACTAAATAGCCCAAACTCAATTCAAGACCCATTTCAGCTCAAGCCCATATACCATCACCACTCACCTCCAAGGTCCATCAGCCTTTACCCATGCCCAAGCCCATAGAAGACCCTTCTTCTTCACTCGCGCCTGAACCAAACCATCACCATCACCATCACCATCACCAAACCCATTTCTCTACAGTTACATCTGACGACCTAAAATAAGGAGACCAGTAATGCAAGAAGCAAAGAAACCAACATCCTCTAATGGAGTCGAAAGTGCGAACCTCGCAGAAGACGAAGACGGCGATGACGTAGAAGAAATCCTTATCGATCGACACTTTAGGGGAGCAAAGGTACTAAACTTTAGGGGATCCAGTCAATCGATTCCGATTCTTCTTTTTCTTCTAAATCTACTAAGATATATATATACAGATATATGAACAGAGAGATTTTTTCTTCGATGAAGTTTGGAAAATTTTGGGGATTTCAGACATCTAGGGTTTCTTTTATGAAAGTAAATTTCTTGTAAGGGTCTTTTATATAGGTTTCTTTCTATAGTCTCTGGGACGATCACCACCCAAACAGTTCACTATAATCGATTTTAGAGATTGAAAGTTTTAGTCAAAGTGATGATCACTGCGAAAGTGGACATATTTTGGGTTCTATATGGTGAGCTTGTTTGTTTAATCATTGGTAATGTTTGCAAATGGTGATATAAAGCCAATGGTTGACATGTAATCTTGGTCCAATGAAGAGAGAAGCACAGAGGAGGAGGAGGAGGAGAAGAAGAGAAAATGAAAAGAATAGAAGAGTTGGCTCTGCTACAGTGATAGAAATGTTTCCTTTGCTACAGTAGAAAAACAAGAGAAACATCTTTTTTTTGTTTCCTCTTTCTTTAACAAAAATGAAAAACATTTTTATTTTGGAGAATAGAAATATTTTTACTAAACATATTTTTTGTTTTTGTTTTTGCCTTTTTAGAGAATGGAAACAAAAAAACAAGAAATATTTATGTTACTAAACACACCCTAAGAAACCAAACGGAATATAAACAAAAAATTCAATAAGGAGCAAATTGTACGGTGGAGAATCAATCCTATTAAATTCGGTAGAGGAGTCTCCATCAACCACCGTAGACGAGGAGGACAAAACCTTCACCACAAGACGAACCTTTCCTGTCAGCTTTGAAATTACGAATTTAGGCTGGAATCTATATTTATGAACAGGACAAACCAATGACCCCACAGTTCACATATGTATCACGTGTATCACAATGCATATGGCAACAGTACTTTAAATCCAAATAATATCCCACAGTTCACACATGTATCTTTATATCACCATGCACATGGCAACACTACTTTAAATTCAAATCACACCTGCATGTACTAATGTGTCAATTGGAAGGAAATTTTCTTATACTCCCTCCGTCCCAAAATTCTTGGTTACTTCAGAAACTGTGACTCACATTTGTGAGTCACAGTTTCCGAAGTACCCATATATTTTGGGACAGAGGGAGTAATTCTTACAATTCAATTGTAAGTCCTTAAAAAAAAATATATTAAGATAACTAAATTCTACTTTTAACTAATATTTTTAATTAAATTCATAATTTCACTCATATTGATTTTCTTCTAATAGTGGCATTTTTTTGTATATAGAAATATCATTAATGTAATTCTTATATAAAATTATTCAAAATTTTTTTATACCATCTTGATAAACTTTAAATATATATATATATATGTAACATAGTTTTAAATTTACATTTAGGTATATCAATTTAATTCTTTTACTTGATTTCTACAAGAAAAACCCTAGCTCTACCCTTGACTCATATACCAATTGTTGAGTTTAAATCCATACTCAACTTGTAAAAATCAAGAATACTGAAATAAATTAAAGAGAGGAATTTTAGCAATCATACTTGATTGGTGATATAACATTTAGAATATCATTAGTTTCATACGAGAGATTCTTATAGAACTCTATTTGTTTATGAGAGTTGTCCTCCGATGAGACTGAATATATAAAATTATGAAACTCTTATACATGACAACAATAAGGGGAGATGGTTTCTCTACAAACAAACTTATTTAAGTCTCATTTCTTATCATGGAAACTTAGATGCCAATAGCTAGCAATAAATCCCACCAAATTAAATCACAAAAATGACAAGTATAACCCAATCCATTAATTAAGAATAAGCACATTGCAATCTAATTTTAGAAAATAGTACATACGACCACAAAAATAATTTTATTTATTTAAAATTTTTAACAATTCTTAATTAATTATCAATAATATTATTATATAATTATATGAGTAGAGTATTAATAATATAAATAAAAAAAAGAGAGAATTTCTAAAACATTAGAATACTTGTTCGGGGAGAAAGTAAAAGGTTTCAGAAAAAAATAAAATAATTGTTTGTACCTATCCTTAGATGGAGAAGTCATTAGTATTTATAAACTCGAATGCACAATTGTGTCTTTTCTCATAGGTATCTTTTCAAGAAAGCCATGTCTATTCCAAATGACAACTTTTAGTTATTAGTATTAGTAATATCATGACGAGAGTGTTTCTTGCACTTCACTATGTAAAAAAAACTCAAATATATATAAACACACATACAAAATAAAAATTCTACTGACATTTATATAGTAGTATAGCATCATTTAAATTGCATGCTAATAATTGCATTTGTGACAAATTTGTAAAGGTTAATTTCTTGGTGCTAGACAAATAAAATTATTGTAGATTTTGAATATGTTGGATTGACATTGAAGAAAAGATCTAACAAGCACACAATATATATGAAGTACATAGGATGGTTTTAATGACATTCCCTTTTATTTCTTTTTTCTTCCTACTAATTAGTAAATATATTGATTTGTGTGGTTTATTCAAGATACTTATGGTTGGATCCTAGAAAATTCTAGATATGGGCCATACTTTATGATAAATGATGATATTGATTACATGTGCTTATGAAGTGATATGATTGTTGGTGCAATTAATGAACACATATTGAGTAACCCTTCCAACAACAAAAAAATAAAATTGCATACATCAATAGTCCTGCATAGAATTCATGGTTGCATGTGAGTTCTGTATATGCTTCACATAATTCATGGTTGCATGTGAGATCTGTATATGCTTCACATATGTTTGAGGATCCAGGGATGGGTTGTCCATGACATGTGTATTTTCATGCAAGTAATTCCAAATACTTTGAAACTCTCAAAACTCATTAATTGAAGAATTGTCTTTTTGCATGAACTACTCTTGCAATCAAACGTATACATGCCTAGTGGAAGATTATTGGAATTATATACCTTTTAAAGTCAATTTTGAATTGTGATTGTCATTTAGTTAAATCTGATTTATTTAATACTTTATATATATATATATATATATATATATATGGTGAATGCCTTGAATTGATTGACTCACAAGTTGAGGTCAATGTTATTTATGTGCATGTTGTAACAGGAGGTATGCATAAGAGATATAAATCATATAGTACATCTTAATAAATTAGTTTGTATTAATTATAGAATTAGATACCTTATTTGTAAGAATGTGACATGCAAGTTTTTATTTATGAAATGAAATTATCTCGGCCATTGTAAATAGAGGAGTTGTACATGATGATGTGTATGACAAATTGAATAGGATCGAGGATAAATTTTAGAAAATAAAATAATTGTCAATGTAATTTATTATTATGTGTTATGGCAAGTAACTCTTAAACGTGAAAAAGTAATGGACTCTTATCTTGGTTGGTTGCTTTGATTTAATTCAATGGATCCATCTAAAATCTAGATATTTTAAGCAATCATTAATTATGGGCATTAAAACATGTACTCTCAAGATGGTATCTATGCTAGTTCATTTATTTTGACATGATTTGTTTGATTAGAAACTGGGCCTAATGATTTTAATGAATTTGTTTCTGTATATATGTATTTATTAAATATATATATTTTATTTTTCAAATAAAACTTTTATGTGATCAAACAGAATAAATCAAGAAGTCAAAATAAATGATAAATTAGTAATTGGATTGATGGTTTTACATATTCAATAGCTAATTTTGTGTAGAGGGGTAATCTTGTAATTTAATAATATGCGGCTTTATATATTTATTCATTACTTGGAGTAGTCCGTTATTTTTATTTAGTGAATTTAAAATAGTTAATGCATTAATTAATTTAGTCATGGGATTAATTGGTACTTTAAAAGATCCATTGAAACCAAGTTTTGATTAGACCTAAACAGATCTCAATCCTAGCTGAACTTGGAAAGCAAGCAATAGAGTTAGAAGGAGAGAGAGAATGGAAACCACTCTAGAATTCTTCCTAAGTGGGCAGCCACTCCTCACTATAAATAAGTGTGTTTGTATTTGTCAGATTGATGATGACTATTATTGATGCTTAGACAAACACATGAAAAATGCAAAACATATTTTCTCTCTTTAGATCTAGGATTTTCTATACTCTTTTAGAGCCTACTCTTTCATAACTTGTGAATGCTATCAAGATCATTAGAGTGAAGATTTGGGAGTGTTTTGAAATCTCAAATATCAAATTCATACAAGAAAAAAGAAGAGTTAAAGATTGACAAAATTCTAGTTTGCACAAACAAAATTTGGCCATAACTCACTCGTTACTTAGAATTTTAATGTGAGACCACTTGTAAAGTAGACTTAATTGGCCATAACATATCCAAAATTCGTTGAATTTAGACTTCAAAAAGTCCCTCAACTGACTCTATAAAGTTGATATTCCTGTTGTCACAGAATACTGTTCTTCACACCCTTCGGTTTTTCATGGATATCTCCAATAATGCTTAGAGTTTAGAGATGATTCTTTTTCCATTGGAAAGTAAACTCGAAGAGCTTCAATTTGGGCTGTGACTTCACTCAATTCCAATATCTGTAGCCCTATGCAGGTGGTGATGATCATCCTGGGGTATGCACAAGTGCCCTTGACAGGCATTTGAGAACCCGCCTCTTAGGAATTGTGGCTCAAATTCCTAATATAATTAGGTTTTCATATAGAGTTGTATTTTAATAGGCAATTCTTCTAGCACAAGTTGTTTTAGGCTTTAAAGAATTATAATTCTTACCCAACAAGGAATTAAATTTGAAGACTCTATAAATAGAGGTGAGGTTGAGAAGAGAGATTGTAGAGAAAAAAGAAAGATAATTATAGAGATAGAGGTGAGTAGAGAGAGAAAAAATGTGTAACCAAAGTATTGAAATAAAGAAAGTCGTTCTTCCCTTGTGGACGTAGGCAATTTGCCAAACCACGTAAATCTTGTGTTATTTGTGTGTGTGTTTTTCTCTATTTTATTGTCAATAGTGTGTGTGCGATCTTAATAAGTGGTATCAAAGGTATGGCGATAACTATTACAGATGAAAAGTACATGGTCACAAAGTTTGATGGAAGAAGAAACTTCAGTCTTTGGCAAGTTCGAATGCGGGATTTACTGATTCAACATGGTCTCGAAGAGGCTTTGGATTTAAAATCGGAAAAGATGGAAGATGAACAGTGGAGGAAGATCAACTCGAAGGCAATGGGTGTTATTCGATTGACGTTGGCGGATGATATTGTGTATGATATGATAGAAGAAGCTTCAGCAACGGATATGTGGAAGAAATTGGAGAATCTATATATGAAAAATAATCTCACCAACCGGTTAGTCTTGAAGCAAAAGTTGTATTCTTTTCGAAGAAAAGAAGGGGTAAGCTTACAAGAACATCTTGGTGAGTTCAATGAGATTATTTGTGATTTATTTAATGTTGATGTCAAGTTGAGTGATAATGATAAAACAATTATTTTGTTGATGTCCGTATACTCTACCCATAAACATTTATTCAATACTTTGCTTTATAAAAGAGATATCATTTTGGTAGAGCAAGTTAAGAGTGCTTTGTTCTTTAATGAAAAGTTGAATGATGAAGAGAGTCACAATGATCAAGCTCAAGCTCTTATTACTCAAAAGAATAAAAAGTTTGGAGCTTCAAGAAGCTTTGTGCCATTGTCAGAGAAAAGATACTACAAGTGTGGAAGAAATGGCCATCTTCAGTGGTATTGTCTAGAAAAGAAGGAGAGTGCATCTGCTACTATTTTTGTGTCAAAGGCTATTTTTGTGGATACTTGATTCTGCTTGTTCTTTTCATGTGTGTTCTAATAAAGAGTGGTTTGCTACCTCCAAACCTGTAGGTGGTAAAGTATTTATAGGGAATAATGTTTCTTGTGATGTTATGGGAATTGGAACAATCAAAATCAAAACAACTAATGGTTTGGTAAAAATCCTAACGAATGTACGCATATTCCAAGTATTAGAAGGAATGTGATTCTGTGGGAGCATTGGATTCCCAGGGTTGTTCGAGTGAAGTGAAGAATGGATTAATGAAGACTAGAAGGGGGCCATGTGTTATGCTTTTGGTAAGGAAGGTCAACAACCTCTATGTTTTATTGAAAAATACTCTGCTAGGTGGAGCAATTATAAAGACAGAATGGAAGCTTGTTTTGAGATCTACTAGAGTGTCCAATCAAGAGCGACAAGAGAAGGAAAAATTCTTGACAATTGCAAGAACACCAACCTTTATTCCAAAAGCAAGAAGAATTCAATTTGGTGATGTGAGAGTAGATTCCAAGTTCAACTATTTGAACTTAGAGTTTGCTTACAATAGGTAAATGCAATGGAATGACGAAAAACAATAAGAAGAAAGAAGGTGTTTTGTTTAAGGTGAAAAAATCTTCAGTCGAGATGGAGTTATAGAGGAGCGCGTTGATGAAATTTGAGCCAAGATGGAGATTGTTAGGAATTGTGGCTCAAATTCCTAATATAAGTAGGTTTCCATATAGAGTTGTATTTTAATAGGTAATTCTTTTAGCACAAGTTGTCTTGGGCTATAAGGAATTATAATTTTTGTCTAACAAGGAATTAAATTTGAAGACTCTATAAATAGAGGTGAAGTTGAGAAGAGAGGTCGTAAAGAAAAGAGAGAGAAATGATTGTAGAGAGAGGTGAGTAGAGAGAGAAAAGTGTGTGTAACCAAAGTATTAAAGTAAAGAAAATCGCGTGGACGTAGGCAATTTGCCGAACCACATAAATCTTGTGTTATTTGTGTATGTGTGTGTGTGTGTGTGTTTTTTTCTTTATTCTATTGCCAATAGTGTGTGTGCGATCCTAACACTGTCAACTGAAAATTCGGATTGGTCGGTCTTCCATTCATCCGACCAGATGTGTCGTTCAAAGTTAGATTACTTGCTGCGAAAAAAAAGGACACAAAATTTTGTCTAATGGGGTGAGCCTTGTTTGATTCTGAATTTTCCGTAGAGTGGGGTGATCGAATGGTGGAAGGTTTGTTTGTCTAATGGGGCGAGCCTTGTTCGATTCTACATTCTCCATAGAGTGTTCTGGGGAGGAAGAAAGAAAGGCAACCTATGACATCGAGGAGTTATGCTTCTTAGAACTGTTTTCCAACATAATTAATTGATAAGTGACAAGTTTGTAACTTACCTTATTTACTTCTATAAGATAAGATTGCAATTAATACGAGTAAAATGGAATTTTCTCAAGCATATAAAAAAGGAAAGGCCGCGGATAGCCAATTTAATTGGGAAGCCTAAACTTGAGGATAAGTCCACCAATCGACAAATGGCTTCTATCTATATATGATTTCATTATTGAAGTGTCGATTTGTTGTTGGTCAGAATTGCAAAACTATCAATCGAAAACTAAGTAAGATGTCCTTATTTGGTCGTAAGAATAATCATTCTTATTATAGTAGGAGTGACTAATTCTTATTATAGTAGGAGTGACTAATACGAGAGTTACTTGTGATTGGTAATTACACAACTAGACAGGGGGGGCGACGGCAGCGGCAGCAGCGGGTGGGGGGTGCTAACCCACTCAACCCCCGGGGGGGTGGTTACGTGTTGAGGGGTGCTAACCCACTCACCACATCCCCTCTTCACGAGGTAGGTGAACACTAGGAGGTCCAAAAAATTCAATCTTTGGCCGTGGCACAAAATTCTTTCACGAAGAGACGTTTTCACTATTGCTCCCACAAGCAAAAAAAGGCTTTAGAATACCTATTTTTGTTCTAAATTTCATTTTTTCTTTGGTTCCAAACACAGCCTTAATTATCTTAATACTTGAGGCTGGGCTCGGCTAATCAGCTTTTATACCAACTCTAAAACATTATTGGAAAAAACAAAATATATTGACTTTTCTCATGTTTTTGAGTTAGTTAATTACCTAAAACACCCTTCTCAACTACCACCACCACCACCACTATGGTCCTCACCAGACACCCTGTCCCCTCTCTCCAACATCACACGAAGAACTTCCTTATAAAATCTCTGCTCTCCTCTCTTCTCTCTTCAGGTACCCCCCACACCCTAAAATTTATAAGGTAACCTCTTTCTCTCTCTACAACTCTCTCTCTCATCCACAAAACCAATGGCTCTCACAAGCACCACATCTCTTCTTCCCACCAAATCTACCTTCATTCAAACCCAATCTCTCCTACCCACCTCCAATCCCCACCAACCTTCTCTCTCCATCAAACCCAAATCCATCAGATCCATCCAACCCATCTCCGCCGTCCACTCCTCCGACCCTTCCAAAAGCCCCATTGTCTCCGACAAGCCGACGAAGCCATCCACGCCGGCAACCTCTGCGACGGCGACCCAGTCACCGGTGGTGACGAACCCAGAAACGGTTCCGAAGAAATGGAGCGTGGAAAGCTGGAAATCAAAGAAGGCCCTTCAGCTTCCGGAGTATCCGGATCAGGAAGAGCTCGATTCGGTGCTCCGAACGCTCGATGCGTTCCCTCCGATCGTGTTCGCCGGCGAGGCCAGGAGTCTGGAGGAAAAACTCGGTGAGGCCGCAATGGGCAATGCGTTCTTGCTTCAAGGCGGAGATTGCGCGGAGAGTTTCAAGGAGTTCCATGCCAACAACATTCGTGACACTTTCAGGATTCTCCTACAAATGGGAGCTGTTTTGATGTTCGGCGGACAAATGCCTGTCGTCAAGGTTTAATACCCATCTTTGATTTCACAGATTCAATAAAGTTTATGGCTTTTTGATTGAATTTGAGTCATTGGTAATTGATTTTATAGGTGGGAAGAATGGCGGGTCAGTTCGCGAAGCCGAGATCGGAGGCGTTGGAGGAGAAGAACGGCGTGAAGCTGCCGAGTTACAGAGGGGACAATGTGAACGGAGACGCTTTCGATTTGAAGTCGAGGACTCCGGATCCGCAGAGGATGATCAGAGCCTATTGTCAATCTGCAGCTACTCTGAATCTCTTGAGGGCTTTTGCCACTGGAGGGTACGCTGCTATGCAGAGGATCAACCAATGGAATTTGGATTTCACGGAGCACAGCGAGCAGGGCGATAGGTATATATATATATGTTGAATTTGACTTTACTTTTGCCTATTTTTAGCTTAGAACTTTTCTGTTGAAAACGACTTAATCATGTTTATTTTAGGTCATTTTCACTTGGTTTTTGATTTTTTTGGGTGGTTAGAGTTTTGATGCTTTCATATATAGAGATTTTGGTTTATTTAAAAGTTAAAACACTATATGAAATCCACACGGGCTAGTTTGGCTGGTAAGGTCCTTGGGAGTACTACAACCTTGGGTCCTTGGTTCGAGACTCACTGAAGGTGAGCCCGAGTCCAAAGTGACTAGCCGCTGAATCATGATCCAAATTACCAAAAAGAGCCTATATAGAATTTACATCAATGTCACTGTTGAGTTACTTTTTCTTTTCTTATCTTATTTTTTTTTTTTCAAATAAGGAAATTATTTATGGGTTGTGTTGTGATTGGATTCTCGAAAATTTCGAGTTCAAATAGGTTTTTTTAGTAAGTTTAGTTTTAGATCATAATAGGCTTATCATGTTGTGGCAAGCAGGTACCGGGAACTAGCTCACCGAGTTGATGAAGCTCTTGGATTCATGTCTGCTGCTGGACTTACAGTTGACCATCCTATCATGACAACAACCGAGTTTTGGACATCCCATGAGTGTTTGCTCTTGCCTTATGAGCAGTCACTTACTCGGCTGGATTCAACTTCTGGCCTGTACTATGACTGTTCTGCCCATTTTCTTTGGGTTGGGGAACGAACACGGCAGCTGGATGGTGCCCATGTTGAGTTCTTGAGAGGTGTTGCTAATCCCCTTGGAATTAAGGTAAACACAGTTTATTGGTGAATTTTGTTGTTTAACCAGTATATGCATATTTTTGCTGTATGGCATGCTTGAAGATTTGAACCCATATTGCATTTTCATGTGAATCGATCATAGATGTGGAGTAAGATAGGTTGTTAATGGAAAAAAGTTGTTCTTATTCCACAGGTGAGCGATAAGATGGATCCAAATCAGCTAGTCAAGCTCATTGAGATTTTGAATCCTCAGAACAAACCTGGGAGGATTACAATAATCACTAGAATGGGAGCAGAGAACATGAGGGTGAAGCTTCCCCATCTAATTAGGGCAGTTCGCAGGGCAGGTCAAATTGTCACTTGGGTCAGTGATCCTATGCATGGAAACACCATCAAGGCTCCCTGCGGTCTCAAAACTCGCCCATTCGATGCTATCAGGGTATGTTGCTCACATTTTTACTCATATCTGATGCTTTATGTATCTATTCTTTGGAATTGAGTCATTTAGAAGATAAATGAAACATGAAACGAAGATTGTTGATAAATTTGATACAATATCATCTTTTAAAATCTTAAATTAATTTGATCCATGCAAATAATGGAATAATAACAATGATTGTGTGCACTACAGAAGTTATATTGGTTAGAAATAGTATACAAGACAAGGTAGACTGTTCCTGTTTTGTCCAAATGCCCACTAAAGCTTTTGTTTATATAGAGTACTACTTTAGTTTATAGTGTTTGTCATGCATTTACAAATTTTGGCTTGATCTTTCACAATAGTTTTGGTATAAAATCATTGGATGAAAAATATTTCTGCTACAATAGCATTCTTGATCCTTTGGCAAATTAGGCCTGATCTGAAAATTTCATCACTCGCCAATGCTGCTTGTTAAAAGAGAGCTAGATTTCTTGTAATCTTATGCATGATCTAAGAAGATGGTCCATTGTTGTCAGTTAATAAACTGGATAGTTGGGTGTTGGCTCATTCAAGAGGTTAGGCTCCTAGCTGAACAACCTTGAGTTATGGGGGAATATGAAGCGTACAGGAACTATAGTTATTATTTCATACTAATGGGACTCATAATAAGATGGCAAACAAGGAGTAGTAGGTGAGAAAGTGACAACGTGGAAATGTTGTTTTGGTAAAATTGTCAAAATGAGATTCCTTAAACGTCTATTCAATTCTTCGATAGAGATTGTTTTGGTAGGTAGATGGCTATGTGTCCTTGTCTTTGGTTGGTTTGGAGTTTGAACCTGGGATCCATTTTGCTATATAAAAACTCCATCTAATACTGTTTCATTGCCAAGAAAATTCACAAAAGGAAAGAAAACTTTGGCTCCCATGGCAAGTTTGGCTAGTAACTTATTTGAGTAGCGGTCTTAAAATCCCCAAGTTTTTTCTTTTCCTGCTTTTCTGACAACTTATCGGTGATCGAATACAGCATAAAGCCTTTTTGTTTCACAACAGTAAATTATAACAAGTAATTATCAGACCATAATGTTAAATGTTATATTTTTCTGGAACAGGCTGAGGTGAGAGCATTTTTTGACGTGCACGACCAAGAAGGAAGCCACCCAGGTGGAGTTCATCTAGAGATGACTGGCCAGAACGTGACAGAGTGCATTGGTGGATCACGAACTGTGACATTCGATGACCTGAGCTCACGCTACCACACCCATTGTGACCCAAGGCTCAACGCATCTCAATCTCTAGAGCTTGCCTTCATCATTGCCGAGCGGCTAAGAAAGAGGAGGATCGGATCCCAGCGCTCATTTTCCTCACTAGGGCTGTAGAATGGCTTCAAGACCAACCAACATGCCCCATTGTCCTCATTAGGGCTGTAGAATGGTTTCAAGGCCATCAAACACGCCCCTTGTTTTTTTATAAATTATTAGTGGCTGTATTAATATATTTGGTCTTGGATTTTTTTAGCTTAAAACTATGTTGTGTTGTATGTGTATAATGGACGAAACTGATGGTTTGAGACTTTATGAGAATGAATGAATAAAGCAAAAATTTATGATTTTATTCAATATACAAGTGATGCCTTTGGTAGGTTGAGTTATATATTTACAAGTGTTTGCTTTTTGCCATAGTTTTGGTACGTTATCTTTTCAGGGTAGATGAGCCAACAACTACTGGTTGGTTTGTTTTAGTTTCACTAGCTAGAACTTGGAACGGTCTGATGCAAATTCAACTTGTACATGCTTGGCACTCTCTAACACACACACACAATATATATATATATATATATATATATATAGAAATGATCTCTCGCTCACCTGTAAGTAAGAAATTCTTTCACACTATGTATGGTAACCATTGGATATGGTTGCAATGATTTTTGAAAGTTATCTTTTTTATTCTTAAATCATATCTAACGGTTACTATACTTGGTGTGTAGAAAATTTCTTGCTCACCAAGAGATCATTACTCTCTCTCTCTCTCTATATATATATATTTTGTGTGTGTGTTAGAGAGTGCCAAGCATGTACAAGTTGAATTTGCATCAGACTTGTTCCAAGTTCTAGCAAGTGAATATATATATATATATATATGTTAAGGGATGATTTTTTCAACTTTGCTAATGTGAGATAAAGATAGCAATCTGTCTATCATACTGAGGCAAATTTGGATGCTGATACATACCAATATTGTCTCTTTTTTTTTTCATGATCCATAACATGAAAATTTCTCATTGTTCTATTGGACCTTGTTTCATTATATGAACCAATGTGGATTGAAAGTAAAACATACTAAATTAAAAGTTCACTATTTTTTATATATTTTAAAGTGTTTAACCATTTGATCTATAGAAATTTTTATTGATATGCAAAAGAAAGATGAGGGTTGAAGAAGCCATTGAGGCCACACATCCCATTCAGTGTCAGGTTATGAAATAAATATGAAATTGTATGATTTTAAATAAGGAAGCAAAGGTAAGACTGCGCTAGACCTCAAAATAACGAGAGCCTCGTGCAATGAATTTGCTCTTATAAATCCATAAAATTTTGGTTATGTGGTTTTCTTAATATTCAAAACTAAAATGCTTGAAGAAGTTTATTGCCCTCATTTCCACTATTCTAAACTACCCTTTTTTTCTTTTATTTTTGAAAAAACAATAAAAATTATTCATGCTTTATCAAATATACTAAAAAGATGGATGATTAATCAGAAAAAGAGGCAGTAGATATCTTTGTTAGTTTGGACTTAGGACATGTTAATTTGGTAATCACGTGTCTATACTAAACCTAACTTAGCTAGCTGAGGACCTGAACAAAACCCTAGGACTTGAAAGATCATATAAACTTGAAGACCTTAGAGATAATCTATAATATGTGTGGTATCAAATTATTTACAGACCAATTGTCAAAAATAGCTTCTTCACATGCTACCTAAATATCTACTCCCAAATCTAACCATAAAACTTCCCAATCCAACCCATTGTCACAAGTAGCTGCTGAACCAGGAATGTTAGATAATACTCTATCAAACAACTTTCATGGTTATCCAAACTTGGAAGTAAAATTGAGTAAAATGATTCAAATATTGCTTTTTGAAAAGAAGACCTCTTTAATCATGTAACCCTTCCTTTTGCTGTCTAAAATGTGAAACCAAGTGATATTGTAGTGCTCAACATATTTTATACAATTCTTTAAATCACGTTTGTCAAAATACTTGTATCACAAGTTAAGTCACATAATTATTCTAAATGAGTGTCGCTTTCGTGCTCAACACAAGTTTCTGTTCTCATGTTTCGCATACGCTTTCAGTATGACATAGAATTTGTTACTTTCGCTCTCTCGCTCTCATGCTCCACGCATGTTCTTTATATGACATAGAATTTGTCACTTTCGCACTTTCACTCCCGCTCCGTGTGACTTAGATCAGAAGCATTAAGTTCTAAGTTAATTTATTTGGATTTTTCAGTCATTGCCATGAATAATTGATACAATCTGGTATGAGTTGTGCAGCAAGATTGTGCTCATGGAGAGCAAAGTATTCATAATTGCTAGCACGACAAAGTCCAATCCTCATTTTTTAAGGTCATGCCTTCTGATTAATTACTCTTGATCATCTGTGTGCAGGCATAGATATATGTTGTCCTAAAGCATGTAAATAGATATATCTTGACCTAAAGTATGTAAGAATCAAATTCGACTAGCTACTCAAATAAGTAAGAGAGAAATATAACAAATAAATGCTAGAAAAACTTATTCTAGGGGTATTACTCATAGTATTGAAAGTATTTATATGATTTTTAATGGATATAACGCAAAAAATTCTCCTACGATATCAATATAGTACATATATCTCTTATGTATTAAAAAACACCTTTAAAGTTATAAAAGTGTGCAAATAAAAACATATGCGTTAGAAAATACTAAAATGACTTTATATCAATAAATATATTAATATTAAAAGAATAAGTTTAAGGAAAATTACAGTTTAGGACAAGAAAAAAAAATAACAGTTTAGGAATTAGGACATGAAAAAAAAATTGGGTCAACTTGTTCTATCTACATAGTCGATATTAAAATAATATGTTTTAGACTTTCACTGTGATATTTACTTATATCTATTTTTTTCCCCCTCAACCCAGTAAAATATAAATTTTCCACCATCCACTTAATCAATTCGAAATAGCTTGTAAAACAATTCATAATATCATGTGTTTAATAATTCCTTTTTCAAGAAACACCAATTATTGGGTTAAGTTATTTTACAATAACTTGACATATATTTATCAAAAATAAGGTTTAAATTAATTTTTGAAATAGTTGGCAAAGTGTAAGAATATTTTTCAAGGATAATTATATTATTTTATTTTATTTTGAAAAAGTGAAGTGTACAAATCAATTTAATGTTGAAAAAATGATCGAAACTCTTCTTTTAAAGATAAAATTTAAGTCTTTTTAACTTTTTGCAGTCAAGGATGTCCCACTTCTTTAAATTAAATTGTTAAATTATTATTGTTTTCCAGCTGGTATAGTTATAGTATATTTTTAATAAAATTAAATTGCACATGGTCCTTTTTTTTTTTTAATTTAATGGTTAAAAATGAAATCAATTTTGTCTTTGTGGGAGGTACAAGTTGTCATGTATTATTTTAATATTAAAAGTATTCGGCACACCTCATCTTGTGATTGATTGTGGCTAGCACTGCTACGAGGCTATGATTAACAACAGTAATAATGATAGTAATAATAAACTTCCACTTTTTGATTATAATAATCTGTTTTACAATTGAATTGGATCGCTGCAAACAAGATTGGGTCCAATCAGTCAATCTAAAATCTTAACGATTTTACAACCCTCGGCACAAACCAAAAATATTTACATTTTTAGCAAAATTGGAAAAAAATATTTACTTTTACATCAAAAAAATGGTGAGAGAGGGTATATATATTATTTTTTTTATTTTTTATTTTTGTAAAAATAAAAACTGACACAACTAATTTTAAAAAATAAAGAGTGATCATACACGAACGATATATCGAAAATTCGTAAGGGTGTTTTTTTGTACTTTGCACATTTTTAATTTACAAAAATATTGATTTTGTTATTCAAAAAATTATAGTTATTAGTTCTTTCTTCTAAACGATTATGTCGTCAACAACTAGGTGCTTTGAATCAATTAATTAAGTTAATTTTTGATCATTTAAGGTGGTCTAATTACAAATATGTCAAGTTTTAAATAGTATTGGCTCAAAAAATAACTTGTACAAAAGTATTTACGTATTTGACATTTTTCACTATTCCTTAATACACAAGACCAAATTATCCCTATGCAATAATGTGTTGTGCACTAAGATTATAACATCATATAGTTAAAGTATTACATAAATGCAGTAAAACAGTGTGCACTAAAAGAAAGTTTTAGTAAATTAATATGTAAAGGGTCTTAAGGGCAATTTAGATTTAAATAATATAAATTGTCGTATTTGTAATTACTTTTTGAAAAATTATTTTTTGACCATATACTATTTGAAAGTTGGTGTTTGTGTAATTAGACTCCCAAAAAATTACAAGAGTGGCCCTTTAACATGTAATATTTTAATATCAAATATTAGTTAATAATTTATATATATAAATTATTCTTATTAAAATTATTATATTTAATTGGACTATTTTCTACTAATAAATCCCTTAATTTTTAATGATATTTTTTCGGTGCATAGATATTTGTAGGAATAGAATATGATTTTTGAATAAGATCTTCTTTTTTTTTACTTGGTTTACTTTCTTTCATTCTTTTTCATATTATTCGCAAAGATTTTTTTTATCACACATTTGATTATCATTATGAATCGAAATCGCTAATATATTTATCTTTTATTATTGTATTATCTTCTAGTAATTCTTTTAGATAACTTGGTTGTTCATTTATTGATTTTTCACCTAAATTTCTTGTTATTTTATTATTAATTATAACAAAAAATTATTGAAATGAGAGAAGAGAAAACGTGAGAAATAGGGAACAAAAGATAAATGTTAATAGGAGAAGATGAAAAGTTTTATAATTCTTAATTTTTTACAATTATCCATTAAGTATATATTCAAAAATTCATAAAAAAACGTGAAATGAAAAAAAAGAAGGTTTTGAGATAAGTATAGAAATTAGAAATTTTAGAACGAATTAAATTATTTGGGCCTATTATTAAATTTTTACCATTGGTCGAGGTCTATCACTATAAAGAAACAAAAATTTTAGGAACTCTTATTAAAGATATAATATAATTTGGAGGCCTTCTATTGACTGAGGCCTTAAGGCAATCGCCTAAGGGTCCAGCTAGCCCTACATGAAAGATAATGTCTTAATAAGAGTAACGGTTCCAGTTCGGTTCTAATAGACCTGTAACCAGAACCATAGTGAATGGTTCTTAAAATTTGTAATCAAAATCGTTGTGAACAATTCAGTTCGGTTCAGTTACGGTTCTAATTTCACCGGTTCTTTGTGCACCCCTAATAACGATAAGACGATACTAACCTTGTATTGGATATGAAAATACTAGTACTTTTACAAGAGCGCAAGCAACAAAAATTAGAGTATGAAAATGTCTCTAAATGAATAAGAAGTAACTTTCTAGATTTTACTTCTTAACTATTTTACTTACTAAATTTTTTTTAGCCCTCAATAATTTATTTGTTATGGTTTGGTTTTGTAAGATTATCATAACTTTATTGCATAATCTCATGACAAGATTATCAAAGGATAGGAAAAATATGTAATCATAAAAGAGCATTAAATGTAAAATTATAATAATATACTTGAATTGTAAAATATTTTTGTTTGTAATTTTATTCAATTTATTTTGGTGTTAATTGTTTATGAAACCAAGTATTCTTTAAATAAATCAAACATAGTTTAGGCAACTTTTGGTTTGGATTTTGAAATAATTATCCAATTAACTTTTGTGATAATGAAAACATTTTACTTATTATATAACAAATCAAATCAAGACTTGACATATAAACAGAAAAAAAAAATCAGCTTTTAGATGAAAACAATCCCCATCCCAACATATAACAAAATAATACTAATGTACGTCAAATTGTTTATTTAAATAAATTACTTGATAATTATTGTTTTATTCTTTTATTTTAGTTTTCAGTCATGTGTATTACATGTGCACTTTTTACTAATAATAATGAAAGTTTAATAAATTTGCAGTGAAAATTAAACGGCAAAATAAGATGAACATTTTTAATCAACGCAAACTATAGCGAATACACTCAACGGTTACAATTAAGTCAGTTTAACAATTTTATTTAAATATGCTCAACGGTTACAATTAAGTCGTTTCGGTAAGTTAGTGTTCTTATGTCGTTTTAATTAATTTCTTAACTTGAAAATATTGTTGGTTTTATAATATATCATAATGAATTATATCTTTTAGTGTAATAATCTCTTAACCTAATAATAATAATATAAAATAGGAGGGTTTTTAGTCTTTTGACCTCCACCACCGGTAAACAGGATCACTAATACCACTGACCAACATTTAACCCAATAAAAGAATACCAGGGACTCATGGAGGAATGAGATTACCATAACAACTATTGGGCCGGACATCCAGCCAAGCCCAATTACTATTTAGGTCTGAAGTGATTTGGTCCAAACGCGAGTTCGCTCCAAGAATAGTTTGGGTCTGTTTGGACTTTAACTGCATAGTAACTGCCAGCTCCAAAGCTACCAATCCTATCTGTCCACCACTGACTTTAAAATCCAACGGCTCACATTTAATCTCCCAACTAATTTTTTTTTTTCCGATTCTCGCCCCCAAGTCAATCACTGCCAAGCGATGATAGTTCAGCTTCAACGAACCCAAAAAAGGTAAACCCAAAAACAACAGCCTCAAACCACTCCCCGCCCCTCCCCTCTCTCTCTCTCTCTCTCTCCTCCTCTCCCTTTCCTCTTCGGATCTCCCATCTTTCTATCTCTAAAAACAGTTCTCGAACCTCACTCTCTCTCTCTAACAGATCCAACAATGGCGGTCGCAGCTTCAGCACGCGAAGAGAACGTGTACATGGCGAAGCTGGCGGAGCAGGCGGAGCGGTACGAAGAGATGGTGGAGTTCATGGAGAAGGTCACGGCGACGGTGGAGTCGGAGGAGCTGAGCGTGGAGGAGCGCAACCTCCTCTCGGTGGCGTACAAGAACGTGATCGGTGCGCGACGAGCCTCGTGGAGGATCATATCGTCGATCGAGCAGAAGGAGGAGAGCCGAGGCAACGAGGACCACGTGGCGACGATCCGCGAATACAGATCCAAGATCGAGTCCGAGCTTTCTTCGATCTGCGGTGGGATTCTCAAGCTCCTTGATTCGAGGCTCATCCCTGCGGCTTCCTCTGGTGACTCCAAAGTCTTTTACCTGAAGATGAAGGGCGATTATCACCGCTATCTCGCCGAGTTCAAGACCGGCGCGGAGCGCAAAGAAGCCGCCGAGAGCACACTCACTGCATACAAATCGGCTCAGGTTTCTTTCTCACTGCCTTCACTAGCTCTCTCTATATACATACGTATATACATATATGAATCTATAATGGATTTATGATTACGAGATGTCTCAGAAAGGTCAGATTCTTATTTAGTGTTACAATAATTTTAATGTTTTAGATTTATTTCCGTTGAACTTGGATTTAAATTTATTAGACTTTGTTTTATGATTTAGATCTCTTTCTAGTTTCTACATAATCTTAACGCAAAAGCTTGCATTTTTAAGCATTTATAGATATATGCGGGAAGTTGTTAATGCGTCAACTTAACACATACCCAAACAACTCATATTTTATTGATGCAAGTTGAATACACGGACGGCCTGAAATCGCTCTATCATGTTAAGGTCCCGGATGCAGCTGTGAATATTTTTAATCACTAGCAAACCACTCAAAATAGTCAAAACTCAATGTTCCTGTCCCAATTTATCACATTTGAAAGTTGTATTATTTTTTGTCAATGTTATGAAAATGCTCCTTTTTACACCTAGAATTCTTTAATCCCCAGCAAACCACTCCAAGAAAAGATGTCAATCATCCACCCTGCTTGGACGCCTACCAAATCAAACACTCCATTTCGAAACTCATAAAAGTACCTAACAAACCTACACCAAAGAATGCCGTCAAGCAACGTTTTATCCCTAGGCCAAATAAAAATATCCCTGAAAAAGTTCAAAATCTAAAATATCCAGAGGAGGAGAGCTGCAAAAGACTTCAGAAGCACAATTCCTTTCCTATTTTGGGGTGTGGGGTGGGGTCAATGAGAACACACTACTCCTCAAACCACTGGATCCTTTGACAGTGATAACTCCTTATCGTTAATCCAATGGAGTTCTCCACTCTCAATTTCACTCCACTCCATATTACCAATATACCTGTACTCACCTCCCTTTCATCTAATGAAGATTCATCATATCCTTTTTTGGGGACCCTTGCCCCTGGCACATATACTGAGCCGCTTGCAGTGCAGGCAACAGATATTCTAATAAAAGCCAAAGAAGCAAGTAGGAGTGGCCTACTCACGAGCTCAGATAAGCAAAATTCGGAATTCAGAGTTGATGCGAGGATGGAATTGGCCTCTGTATTTCTAGTCGTTCTTTTTTTTTTCCTCCAAAGAATCAATCTCTATGATGTCCTACCTGCAGCAAGACAGAGAGGCTCAAGAGAGAGTGGTGAACTGGAGAGAGATGATGCACGAAATGAATGTAATGACTGTAACAGAAATTGTAATAGCATGGCCTTTACAGATAGAGAAAAGTGTTACTTATGATATTTTTCCGAATGGAATTATGACCCTATATACCGATCGGGACCTTGCACTTTCATTACGTAATGTCTGATTTTTGAAATCATGGCGGAGTCTTGTTTGCTTTGGTAGGTCTGATCCAAAAATTTTCCTGAGAATAAAATTGAAGTTGTAAAATAAAACGTTTTTCTCATTTTGAGAGCTATGATGAGCTTCCAGAGTTGGCTGTGGAAGAATCAACAAGATATATTGTTCATCAGTCAGTAAGTCACTTTCTATTTGTAAATAGGAAAAGGTGTCACCATGGATCACATTTCACTTAAAAAACTGAATTTATATGGGTAATTAAATATATTTTTCTTGTGCCCAATTCAAGTGAGATTTAATTTTTTTTCAAGCATCTAGATCAGATCAAGATGAGTGAAGGTTAATAAATAGTAGAATAGTTAATTTTTTCAGTACTATTTTTATTTATGAATATTCTTTTACAAACTATTATTGATTGTAACAAGTAGACCAATGGAAATTCCACACCTAGCCCCTCTTATTTTTAAGTTTCATTTCATCTCAAGTTATATCATTCATCATCTTAATTGTCCTTTTACTACATTTTGGTTAGAACAGTTCATGAGAACTATTTGTATCTTAATGCTTTTGCATCTCATGCAAATTAAAAGAATGCTTGACTAGTTTTCACATTTCATATTATAAGATTTTATATATGGGTATGTACAACTTGCTTCTACCTAGTTTAGGATGCAGTAGTGTTCATCTCCCTTGTAATTGCATTTTTTTCTTATGTTTACTGTAATTTTGTGCCTGCAGGATATTGCAAATGCAGAACTTGCTCCTACGCATCCAATCCGTCTTGGACTTGCCCTTAATTTTTCTGTATTCTACTATGAGATTCTGAACTCTCCTGACCGTGCTTGCAACTTAGCAAAACAAGTGAGCTATTCTTACTTTAACATTGTTGTAACTCTTGTTTTCTTCTTTCAATTTGTTAAGAGGTGATGAAAAGCCAATGTTGAAAGATGATAATACTTCTTTTAGGTTTTAATTGCTAGATGACCTTTTATTCAAATTAAAGTGATCTCCCAAATTGATGCATCAGTTGGGGAATATGTAAATTATAACACAGATCCATTTATGCTGTTTGATTTGAGAATGGCCGGAATTTTTTGACCTGTCTTTTGCTCTGCCTTGACCAGGCTTTTGATGAAGCAATTGCTGAGCTGGATACCTTAGGGGAAGAGTCTTACAAGGATAGCACTTTAATTATGCAACTTCTTCGGGACAACCTCACTCTATGGACCTCAGACATGCAGGTATTACTATGCTGCCATGCAACTCGTTGGTGTATATATTCCTATGTTCTTTATTATCTTTGCAGTTTAATGCTTTAAAAAACTTCATTTTTATAAAAATCATTTTTTTAAATTATAACTAGCGGACAAGATGTTGGACCTGTTTAGCTGAATTTTTAGAAATGACTTCTGTGAAACATGGTTTCTGATACGGTGGAAAATTTATAAACACACTTCTCTCAGTCTTTTTTATTATTTTTGACTGATAAAGAAAGAATGACCCTCCTGTGTTTCTGGTAACTGGTCTTCTTAGCCCTTTTTTCCTGAAAATTGTGTTTGAGAATAGCAAATCAAACATATTTGACCTTGTTTTATGTTGTCTTTACAAACTGCATTAGAAGGCCCATTATATGTAGCTTTTACAAATATACCTGCTAGTATGGAACCACCTTAATGGGCGGGGTGGGCCTAAGATTTTGATTCTTAACGTCCGTAAAAAAGTTAAAAGAAAAAAAAAAAAAAAAAAAACCTCACCCTGTTATCCACCATGGTGAAATCATGCTGTGAAGAATGTAAAATAATGACATAAAGCAATTTTTGATTTTGTACGTTTTTTTCGTAACAAGTTTAGGTTTTTGATACAGGATGATGGAGCTGACGAGATTAAAGAGGCGGCTCCCAAGCCTGAAGAGGGACATCAGTGAGGGAAGGGGCACTGACCCTCTAATTAGGATTTCACTTCTCCTCAGGTTGTTTTTATTAGGAGAAGGGGCTTGTTTTTATTGTCCTGCGTGGGGCACTGAATGTTGGTGCTCTGTCGTTAGTTTTTAATTTTTATGTGGTTTTCGAATGATTTTATTTTCTTCTTTTAAGATAATTCTAAGTCTGCATTGGGTGTATTAAAATCCTTATTTCAATAGTTAACTTGGTAATTCCATTTTTTTCTCGTTCTTTTATGGGAAATAAGCAGAAGCTTTGAAACCTCATTGAACATTTTTGTATGGAGTTGGAGTTATGCAGAATAACTGAATATGCTCCAACAAATTGTTTCCAGTTGGTTGTCTTCCCCTATTTGTTGAATGGGATTACATTGAGAGCTCATTTGTGTGTTTTTGGCCGAGCACGAGTTGTTAGGACTTAGGAGCAGGAATTTATTCACTTTTGTCCAATGGACCGTCGTTGAACTCACCTGAAGGGATGTGGTTTTTGAGAGGGCTTCCGAATTTCAGAAGCTGAACAAAATAATTTAGAACCTAAGTGGTTTATAAGAGAGTGATGGAGAGTGTAAGTGGTTTATAAGAGAGCGAGAGAGAGAGTGTGTGCGGAACGCTTTCGTGGCACCTATTTAAAAGAACTATGTGTCGAGCAATTTTGTATATACGATGCACCTTGGGCTTTGGATATGCAAATGGGGTTCTATATAAAACGTATTCATGACAGGTGTGTATGCAAATGGCCCTAAAACGAATCAAAGACAAATAAATACAGAACGCCATCTTCAAATCAAGGCAGATAGCAGTGGATGAAACTAGGGGTGCATATTTGGTTCTAAAATACTTCAAATTGTACGGATTGATTTTATTAAATCATGAAATCAAACCAAACATTTCAAGTATAAAACTGAACAAAGTGAATGGTTTAGTTTGGTTCTAATCACGGTTTTATTATCAATCTATTTATTGTTTAAATAGGCAAAAACACATAATAGTTTATATCTTTTAAAAAACGGTCACTAACCTACTATCATAAAAATTACTATTAGCATACTATTAAAAGGTAAAAAAAACTATCACTCCACAGGAGCATATGCCATAATATCATATATTTTATAAATTTATATAACTAAACGGTTCGGTTCGATTTCAATGGACGATTTGACACAAAACCGTAACCGAACCGAAAAATTACGAATCGAAATTTTTGAAACCATGACTGAATCAAATCATAAAAAACCAAGCTATTTTGTCCAATTTGATTTTTCTGGACGAATTTTTGTGCACCCTAGATGAAACACAAACAAACATGCGCAATACATAAAATATTGAATTGAAGATTTCTGCAAACATGATCAGAAAATTAAAAATAATAAAAAATTTGTTTGAAGTCTGTCAGACAACCGTGTGACCAACTCTAGCTAGAACCTAGAAAGCACAAACACTTCATATAAAGGTGTCGTATTCGTGTCGGATACTCGGACACGTGTCGGACATTCCTTAGAAGTGTCTTGAAAAAAAAAAAAATTGGACATGCGGGGGACATGGCGGGGACATGGCAAGGACAAGCGGGGGACACGGCGAGGTACATTTTGTAATTTTTAAAAATTCAAAAAAATCCCTAAATTTTTCCAAAGTTGCAAAAAGACTCCTTTGAACTTTTTTTTTAATATTTCAGTCCCTCATCTACTAAAAGCTAACATCTTGACCCCGTAGAAGAATTATAATGACATATATACTATTTAATATGATTATTACATTTTCTTTATAAATATAGTATTTTCTAAAATAAAATTAAAAAAAATAAAAAATAAATAGATAAATATTTCTAAATAATAAATTTAGAAACAAAAAAATAAAAGAGTCAAACTTTATCTAATATAAATCATGTCATTTTGTTTGGTATTTTGTATTTAAATTTATTTGTTTATTATTAAAAAAATAAATAAAATATTAGCCATATGCATATATTATAGCCGAATCTCGGCGTCAGTCTGATTCATCAACCAGTCTTACGTTTGAGTTACGAGCCTATAAAACAGATCCTACTCAAGTATGGTCGTGCGCGTAAACATTAACCCAACGATATAAATAATAATTTCTCTATTAGTTTTTCATCGATGTGGGATGACAACTCTTAAGCATTTGTCAGTTGTCAGCTGCCTCTGTATGAATATACTGGGTTTAAAGCTTATATATAAGTCAACAAAGTTACCACATGTATATGTAGTATATACTTTGCATCTTAAACCCGATACCTTATATATACTTCTTAAATCATTATTAGCTGCTGACTTGTTAGTTAAAAGCCCATGTTCATTGTTGTCGGCAAACGGTGGTGGTTGGGTGTTTAATTGGGTGATGTGGGAGAGTGGCAGTGGCGGCCAACAGCGGTGGTGTTTGGGTAATGTGAAAGTGACAGTGGTGTTCGCGGCGAACGGTGGTGGTTGGATTAGTCTTTTACGAAGAGTGGCAGCTCTGTTGTCTATGGTGGCAGCAAACAGTGGTGGTGTTGGGATGTTTGGGTGATATGCACATTTTGGACCAAAAGCGTATAATTATGGTATTGTAATTTTATTGTATTAAATGACTTTGTACATCAATATTATTTGATATTTGTTCAATTTGTAATTATGCAAAGTTAAGTGGTTATTTATTAAATTGTCCCTCTTAATACGGTATGAGATTATGCATAAAGCATGAAATTAAAAACAAAATCAACTAATTGAAGTTAATTTTTAGATCTATTTGACAAACATTATTAAAAAGTAGGGTGACAAATTCTGCCCAAACCCACTAATCTGTCCAAATTCGCTCATTAATTAATAACGGTTGGGTGAATGATTTAAATAACTGAGTCATAAACGAGTCAGTTAATTAAAATAGTGTAATTAACGAGTTGTTAGCGGGTTGAGAGTGGGTACCCACTTCCAATCCGCTTAAATATAACTCTTTTCAGAAATATGATCCAAAAATAATTGGGACAAAATTCCAACAACTCATAAATTTTACATATATGTGAATATAATACACAAATCAGGCATATATTAATTTTTTAGATCAAACTCTCTCTATATATTTTTTTGAGTCAAACTCTCTCTCTCTCTAACAAAAATATTATATAGATGTGTGTATATGTATATATAAATACATATAGTTGTTTTGCCCAACATCAAACTCACTCTCTCTCTCTCACATATACACACTAGTCTTGGTTATAGATGCATCTAACTTACATAAAATATTCACATTATCATCCTATAGTTAGATACACCAGTTATTTTTAAACTTTTCGTTCAGTTTTTATATTCTTCTATTAATTTTTATTTTACAACTTTTCTCTGCAAGTTAAATAAATACACAAGCAATTTCATATTAATTTTAAAAAAAAATTATAGTAGATCCAATATAAAAAAAAATTGAACACAACTTTTAAGATGAGGCATTAAAGGATCACATCACATTAATGATTATATCTAAAGATTATTTTCTCATTGTATTGATTCTAAAATTATCTTGGACCAAATACATTCTATATATATATATATATATATATAAACACATACATACAGTGTAAAATTAAAACTTTCAATACATTTCAAAAATAAAATTTTAAATGAGAAGGTTCAAGTTGACAATTCATATGAAATTTTAGTTTCTTACTAATTGATGTAGTTTATGCTCACTTAAATATTTCACATTCAATGAATATTGAGTTTTTAACGTAACAATATTGGGTAACGGAGTACAAAAGATTTTATATTTGAAATTGTATTTGCCCCTACCCAATTAATAGAGACATAAAATTTCTGTTGTGAATTTAGATAGAGAATTTTTTTGAAACTGTACTTGAGCCCGCAAGTAAGATGTGGGTCTACTTGTCCATTTACTACTCAACTCATTTATGACATGTTAAAACGGATCAATAATGAGTTATTGGCCCGTTTAATACCCGTCGAAACCCGCCCATTTGTCACCCATGTTAAAAGGAACTCTAATCAAATTTGAACAATGAAAAAAGGTTGAACAATTCATTCTCCTTGACATTTTCATGTACGTATGCATTGTTTGTTAAATTGTAGATTGTCTACGGAAAAATAGAAATCCATTTTGTGAAATGGAATCATTTTGTATACATACATATATTGGTGACAAATGAATCATTTTATGCTTCAACTAACAAAACGTATATAGGATAAAATAACACTTTGAAGTATAAACAATCAAGATATTATGAAAATACTTTTCTAATAACGTTGAGTACTTATTAAAATAAAAAAAGGATAAATCGCATAAAATTTTCCTCGACTATTTTTTATAGGCAAAAAATTCTCCTGTTTATTTTATTGATTTTGTTTTTCTTTTTAAGATGCTGGCCCACTTTTATTTTTATTTTTTATTTTTTTTATATGTGGAGGGACATTTTTGTTACAATTATCCTTTTTATTCGATTTTCATTAGTTGATGACGGTTCTTTTGCCAAAAATAAATAAATAAATAAATAAAATTACATGGGGGAAGTTGTTTTGCCAATGAGAGAGTCGAGGGAGAGTTTTTTTTTGTAAATTGCCCTGTAAAAAATGACTATTTATGCATGAACAATGATTTATCGAGGAAAACTAATCATCTAATAGAAGAGAACCTCTCAAGTTTAAAACTGAGAGAGAGAGAGAGAGAGAGAGAGAGAGAGAGAGAGAGAGAGGCAATTGACATGACAAGACAACTTTTGGCTTTGCTTAATTTGCATTCGACCCACTTTGCCAAGCCCCACCTGCCATTATGTCATTTGCATGTGGCATCACCAAGAACACGGCTATTTTAAAACATTTTGAACATCAACATGTTCACATACAATTAGACACGTATCGCTAGAAATGTTTATATTTTTAAACGTTTATTTTTCTGAAACTACACCAACAACACGGCTGAATCCACAATGACACGACAATGTCAATTTTGTAAATATTTTTTTTAAAACCATAGGACTCGGCTCGAATTTTAAAATCTACTAAAATAAAAATGTAAAAATAAAAATTATTCTCACTTCTCATGTCAAAATGTAAGTGAAATTAACGAGAGAGAGAGAGAGAGAGAAAAGAGGAGAAATAAAAGAATAGGAGTAAAAAGTGGAGATTTATAGAGAATGTGTATTTTATTATTAAGAAATGTGTGTTACTATTTGAGAAATTGAAAAAAAGCTATTTTTTTAATAATAATCTAATTTTATTTAAATTTATCACACCACCTAAGAAGCACACCACTTAGGAAGCACGAACACGGACATGGAACACGGGCACAATACGGATACAACGATACAAAAAATTCTAAAAAAATAAGACACGGATATGGCAAGATACGGTTATAAAATAATAATATAATATATTAATATATATTAATTATTTAACAAAAAAAAGTTATAAATAAAAATAGACAAATAGATTAAAGAACCATACTTATTTTGTCAGCTATATATATTTAACTTATAATTTTAATCATAACTTAGTAACATATAATTTTCTTTTAAAATAATTGAATATACATTACTTTTACAAAATGTCTGATATGTGTTCGAGGAGTGTTCAACAAGTGTCCGAGAAGTGTCCTAAAAAAAATATCAAAAAGTATTTGAGGAATGTCCGAGTGTCTAACACGAATACAACACCCTCGATAAAATGTCCGTGCTTCTAGCATACCACCATATCTGTGTCGAGTGGTACTTTGCCACTGCTTCCGAGATGTGGCATTTGTCAACTCTTGGTTTCCTTCTCAACTTTAATCCACCTTCTGAATTCCTGGTTTCAAGGTTACTTCTTCCCTTAATTTTAAGGTCAATTCGCATGTAACCTTTTGCCTATAATCAATTTATCCCCATGTGACTCTCTTCTCTCTCACTCACACACACACAAGCCATTACAAAGGTTGATGGATAGAATGCATATATATATATATGGACTGCAAGCTAAACAGGTAGTTCTCAAACCGACAAATGCAACCAAGAGAATAAAGAGTCAATTTTTCATTCAGTTGAGCAAGTCCTCTCGAAAAGGATGGATGGGTAGAATTGTTCTCATCCTGAAGCTTCTGAAAGGGTGATCTCTCCTCCGTTTCCGTAGCTTCTAAATCATCATGGAGGAGAATGGCTTCATGGACTCAAACAACCTTTCAGTTATACCCAAAGTCACACAAAGCGGGTGCGAGAGCGAGAACTGAAATGCGAATACAACAAATTATATATCATAAAAAGACTGAGAGTGGCAGAGCAAGAGTACACGCAGAACACGAGAGCGGGAGCACGCATGGAGCACAAGAACGAAACATTTAAAAAAATTATGTAACTTTGATCACACCTAAAAAAGAGTCGGAATATCACAATCTTCTCAAATCGACAAAGCAAGGACCCACGCAGAGCGGGAGTGCGCGTGGAGCACGAGGTGGAGCACGAGAATGACACCTATTTAAAAAAATTATATAGCTTAGATTACACCTAAAAAAGAGTCCGAATATCACAACCCTTGCAATAACTCAGGCAGCCATCATATGACAATATAACTCCTAGTCCAATGCTTTGGAATATAAATTGTCCTCTTAATTTAAAACTGGAGAAAGTTTTGAACAATGAACAGAAACAAAATGTTGTATACTGTATAGATTATTAGCAAAGCTAAAGAAATCAATAGTTGTTCATTATAAATAGCCGACAATTAAGATTAAAAAAAAAAAGTACAAGAAAGCTATCAAGTATTCTACCACCATTCTTCACATAGTCTGGGGGTAGTAAGAAAATATATAGAAAGAATGAAGTCCAAATTAAACACTTCTTCACAAACTTCTCCTAGAAAAACTCCTCGAAGTACTGAACAAAATGAAGAAAAGAAGTATGAAAAACACATGCAAATCGAATAATTACGAAGACTGCCCAGAACATCAGATGAGGAAAAATCAGAGCTCAGATCTCCTTCAAAGTAAATGAATCCTCCCATTCAAATCACACTAATAACTTCGGTATAAACATGCTTTGATCTCAGCTTATTAGAGTATTTCCATGTCATAGAAGCATATCAATATATCATTTTGATCAAGAGAAGTTAACACGGGTACAAAAACCTATAAAACATATGAAAGCATTTATATTCACATAAACAAGTAGGGAAAATTTTACATTTACCTACAATACAGCAGTGTCAGCTCTCAACCCTTAAAAAAAATTGTGTTTCTCCTGCAACTGAGGGTTTAGGAAAAATATTCCAATTTCCAACCCAAATATATCAGACAATGATTTCTGACTATGAAATTCTACTTTCTATTCCTACTGTTGAAATTAAGCAACTAAAGAACTGCCAAAAACTCAGAACTGGTAGTACTTGTTTAGTCACTAGGATGGTGAATCCTAAGAGTTCCCTTGTTGAAAGTGTAGAATTTTGATTCCATGTCAAATGCATCACCTAGAATTAACCTTCATAAAAAAATTAAGGCACAATAATACTCTGTCTAAAGTTATAACTTATATCCTCTCATCTAACAAGACATTTTCTCAAATAATCTTTTGCTAAAGCCAAATGAAATGCAAGAAACCATTTCAATCATAAGCATGCAGGGACTTCCCCACAACATTATGTTGACCAGAACCTTCCCCACACTCTATCAAAAGCTTTACCAAATAACAAAACGGACATCCTTGTGAACTCAACTTAAGAGGGCTGCTGCAACCGTGGGAAACTTCTGCCAAGGGCGTCGTAATCCCAAACAACGAAAACCAAACATACTAAGCGATTCGTCGGAACTTGCTACTATTACCCTGCATCAAACTGCCTAGATATGCTCTTGCTACTTCACTACTGCAGTTGTAAGATACATGAGAAAGTAATTTACAGAGACCAAGGTGCACTTTTCCTTGGACATGTCTCTGTGCACACTTTTTCTTTTCAGTGGTAAGAATGACCCCCTCTCCAACTCTAGTCCTTCTTTTGAGATACAAAACCAGCATTTAATCACTTCAAAAACTCAAATGAATGTAGACAGCAGAATCACTTACTTCCCTAGTTCCCTTCACATGTACCTTGGAAGGCGAAAAAGACCACTACTCTACTCACTTCGAGAAAATCTTACTTACAAAGGGATAGTCATGTCATCAACCACTTATATTTTGTCACATAAGTAAGAATGCATCTATTTCAATGAATCCTATCACTATATCACTATATGTAATTTAATTAGTGTGTGTTAGCATGTCATCACTCCTTAGTCATTATATTTTTTCTCATACTTAAAACACTCGGATCATGAATTTATTCGCATGATATATCATTTTCAAGGAACCTTAAAATTCTACAAACTCATCATGACAACCAACTCTTGCACCAACCGACATTGAGCGCAATGAGATCTGTGTTAAAACACCTAAAAGCACACGATGATTGTCACACTACGCATCGACAACCGATGGCACCCGCATCAAACTTGATAATAAGACAACTCATACCAACTAATCAACATATATATAATGTAATGTTGCTAATTTAGCTAGAAAAGATAAACAGAAATTAAGAGCATGCACATTTTCACACATAAATAGCTAAAAACCAACCACCATACACCAAAATTGAAGAACTCTACCTCTCACTCCCCCAATATTTAATAATCTATCAAGAAACAAAAACAACAAACCTAGGGTTTTTTCACAGCTGTGACAACCATTTACAGGACGAACCCTAATTGATTGGTATCAAACATCATTTCTTCCACCAACTAGCTATCCAATATAAACCCTCAACATCTACAGATACAGATATAAATATATAAATTCCCTTTCAACAACACCAAAAAAGTGCTACCTTTGTCTTTGGAGTATACAGAACAGAATAGTTCTCAAGCATCTTTCCACCTAGGGCTCGGCACGGGCAGCGTTGGCGACACAGGGAACTGTTGAAACCCTAATTGACCCGCCGTCGTCGGCGAAAACAGCAGATTTGGGGAAAAAGGATACGGTGACCGCGGCGACGGAAAGCACGCGAACGGCAGTGGCGATGACGGCATTGGAAACTGCAATTGAGCCATCGACGCCGATGTCGGCGGCGGAACAATGTTCTGCGACCGAGGAAACGATTGCTGCTGATGTTGAGGCAGCTGAGGCTGAGGAAGATACCTCCACCTAGGCGAGACCGCCGGCGGAAACGGTGACAACCGCTTTTGATCGGAATCGACGGTCGGGATTGAGCTCTGGAGGTACCGCATGTAGGCGGAGATCGGCGATTCCGCCGCCCCGTGGACCGCCGGGAACGGCGGTAGCGGAGATAGCGGCTGCCGTTGATTGTGAATCAAGCTGCCACCGCCGGAGACGGGGTTGTTAGGGTTTATGGCGGCGGCGTTGCCTAGCAGAGGAGGAGGACGGTTGCTAACGTGCGCGAGGGGCGGAGGGCGTATGCGCTGGAGACGGGAGCTTGGTGGCTTCGGCGGTTGGATAGGCGGCGGCGTCGAGAACCGCTCGTGAGCCGGCGAGCCGGTGAGCTTCTGAACTACGTCTCGGAAGTCGCTCTTGTTGATATTGTACACCGGCGGCTGATGCTGTTGCTGCTGCGGCGGCAGATTCTGCGGCTGTGATTGCGTCTGCTGCTGCTGTGGCGGCGGCGGTGGTGCTGCTGCTGCTGGTGGATGATTGATATGGTGGTGATGATCAAAAGGGGGTCGTCTGACCGGTTTGGAGATCTTGTGAGAGATTTTGTTAAGGTGTTTGAGGTAGTGATCTCTGTTGCTATTACTGCTACTAGTCGTAGTAGTAGAGTCCCCAGAAGAGTGACAGCTTTTATCCATACCCTTCTCTCTCCAATTCTCTCTCTCTCTAAAACTCTGTATATACGAGTAGAGCTATGTGCGTCTCTGCAACTCTTGCTTCTTATCTCACAGAGACTCAAGTGGTCAGCGAGTACTCGTCGTTAATAAGGTTAAACAAGTGTTTTGAACGTATTACATAAACTTTGACTAGTATTTCTAGAGAGAGAAAGAGACAGATTAAAAGGTATAAAAGAGCAATTCTCGTTTGTCTCTGTGTTCTCTCTCTGCTTTAATTTTTGATAGCTTGAAAGAAGAGAAAGAGACATCGACCCGTAAAAGAAGCCAAAGGGAAACACTGTGTAGTGTGTATTTACACACACATTTTTGTGTTTGATGACTGTGACGTGTTTAAAAATCGTCCGTTATGAATATAATTGATTGCGTCAGCGAAATTTGTTTTGTTTCCAAATGTGGCGGTTCACGAGCCGAGTTTTGGAAACTCAGTGACGAGTCAAACACTCCAAAGAGGGAATGCCATGTCTGTGACAGTCGTGTTTAAATCATAGAACAGGTGACAATAAACAGTGATTAAGTGGGACCCAATACAATATGCAGTGATTGAGGTCTCATTTTAAAAGTCTCTAACAAACTTTCCAAAAATTACTAGTATTTACTTTGAGAAGTTAATAACTTTCCAAAATTATACTCAAATTTTGAAAACGATTAATAAAAACTTAAACCTTTTATAAAATTGAATTAGACAAAAATGAATTACATGTGTTTCTCATCATAAACGATAGGGTAAATTATTACTAAGTTTTTATCTATTTACTTTTAGATTAAAATTTTTAAAATATGGTAGTCAACCTCTTCAAAAGTTTGATTGACTTTATATTAGATATTTCTGTCATTAATTGACAGTCAGTTCCAATTAATATAAACAATCAAAATGTCAAAACTATCCTCGATGATAGTTGATGTGATATTGATAAAGAAAATATATATACAAAAAAAAATGATTGTCACGCAGAATTGAGGGTATTTCTAATCATTTGATTGAAATTAACTTATTTTATATATTAAATGTGATTTTCTTTAACGAATCATTAGGTTGACAGATGAGAGTAATTTTATAAAAAATTAATTTGAATGTAATTAAGTCAAATATTAAGACATCAATGCAATTTATTCAAAAAGATGATAGAAAAATTAAAAAATAAATAATAAACAATATCAAGTGCACATGGCACTACTCAAACATTCATGTTAAATTATAAAAATATATTTAAAAGAATTTTATACAGTATAAACGTCAAATCATGACTTGTCTCTTCTCTGAAGCACACTGTTAATTTCTCCTTATTCTCAAGTTGTCGGTGACATTATATCGAGTCCTCAAAACTCTTTCCATTTGATATTTTTCTTATAATCAAGATTTTTAGCTTTTTATATTTTATAAATCTTGGACTCTCTCATTCCCAATTCGTTTCAACATTTCAACTATTATTTTTATCCCAATTCTAATTATTTAATTATCATGATTCTTGTGAATTTTTTTACTTTTATTTATCCCAATTCTAATTATTAATTATCATGATTCTTGTGAATTTTTTTACTTTTATTTATTCTTTGAACAGTTAAATTATGTTGTTTAACTCGCTTGAATTATTGTTAGTTTACTTATATTTAGATATCAAATATGCAATTATAACTGTTAATTTAATTTTGTTAATTAAAATATAGTTAGATTACATAAAATTGATTGTATAAACAAAAATACACTGTAATGCTGGGTCTTTTATCAAAAAAAAATATGTTAGTGTGAGAAATCAAACATAAACCTTTGAGGCGCACACACCCAAACACTCTTGCCACTATTCTATCACTTCCTTTTGTTATATAAGACGCAACAATAATATTTAATTTACAATACTGAAAGTTTGGACCATTTATTAAAATCAGTTTAAAATATTAATTAAATTACAATAATATTCCCTTTCTCATTTTGACTATAACAAAAAAAAATTGTTATAAATTATATTATTAACTAAACCAATAACACAATTTTCACTATCTTTAAATCAAATAAAAACATTAATCTCATTTAAATAATAGATTATCGAGAACAAATATGTATACATTTCATTGAAATAGCATATTTTTTTAGATAATCGTCAATATCTCTCGACATTAATATAATATTTATATTCTAATATATATTAATGTTAAAGTATTATTAACAAAAAAATAAAGGAGTGGTATGACTTATATTACTTTAACTAATATGTTATACTATATATCTCGGGGCACTAAAAAAAAATTTAATTTCATAAAATTAGATATTCAGATTAAATGGTTTAAACTCATCAATTAATCTAATTGAGTTTTTAGACACATAACTAACTAATTAAAATTTTAAAAAATATAAGAAAATGGTCTAACTTATATTATTTATAACTGTTATATGTTATATTATATATCTCGGGACACAAAGAACAACTTAATATCATAACACTAGATGTTCAAAATAAATAGTTTAAACTCATTAATTAATTTAATTGAGTTTTTAGACACTTGACTAATTAATCAGAATTTGACAAAATAGAATAAAATGGTCTAACTTATTGTAGATGCAAAAAATCGCTCAACTTAAAATCAAGCAATTAACGCACCAAAAACACTCAATAATTACAAATATTGAAATAGACACAGAATTTACATGGTTCAGCACAATTTGACTTGCGCCCATGTGAGAGGAGATTTTCTTTTATATTTCAGGAGATATTACAAATATTTCGAATCATAACCTTCCTAACCTAGCCATGGCTGAATACTATAAATCAATATTTCTTAACCTCTGTCTCCCCTATGTCTCCTTCATTATTTCATATTTATAATTGAAAATAGTAACTCCTTTCCATCTATCTCTTCCAACTCAAAATTCAAACTGTAATTATAACTTTGATAAATTAAGTCTTCTCTGTCATGTAAGCCATAAGTAAGACATGAGTTCCATTATTGAAGATAAAAGATCTAAGTATTTTACTTTCAAGAACTATAAACCAAGCTTGTGAAGCCGAAATCATAAATATTTTAAATGATAAAATGGAATTTAATAAATAGAAGAGTAAAACTTTATATTATAATATTATACAAATCTCTAATTAAACATTTATCAATTTTCACAAAATAAGTTTAAATATTTTGATCGTCGTTCACTTCAAATATGTGAAAGTCTAAGCATTTCATGTATCCAACGTGAAATCCTACAAGTCCAACTACTTGTTATCCTGTTGTGTATTTTAAAATTATGCTATAATTTGATATAAGAGTGATTTGGTTTCCAAATTCGGTGATAACTTTCATTGTGTCTATCATTACTCAAAGTAAAATCTTTGTTATCTATTATAATTGATTAATTTGATATCCTCCGATTAGAGTTTTATAGAAAATTTAGTACTTAATGGGTTAATGATCAAATGAGGATAATTTGGTAACTCACAATTTGCTAATACTTTGTCATTTTTTTGATAAAATTGTATTATATGAATAGTCAACATCGACAATATAAATCGTGATTGTCATCTTCTCAAAACAAATTTTGCTTCAACCAAACTAAATTATATATTATTCTTATACTCTAACTACTATTTTTATTGTGGTGGACTGGTGGGACGGTTACATAATAATGCAAGTCACACAATCAAGCTTATATCAGTATAACATAACATAATTGATTATCACATAAATTTGATAGAGATGAGTTTTTAGTGAATTTTACTTATTTTAGTAAATTTTATTGATTTATTGGAGATCATTTAGCACAAATAATTATTTATAAATTGTAAGTCCACGTCTTTATTAAAAAAATGAGTAATTATTTTTTCTACTAAATAAATGAATACTAATAAATTTAAGAATGTAATAAATAAAAATTTATATTATATATAATATATTAGAAGATAAAATAAAATATATATATAATATGCGTCAAAATAAATAGTGTGAAAAAGTGGTGGAAGAACCCTTCTCATATATGTTTACATGTTTTAACATTCTAAAACAAATATACAATATTAAGCGTTATATTTTATACATTTGAAAATAAATTAATAAATATTAACACTAAAGTATTATTAACAAACAAAAAAAGAAGCTTATACTTTAAGTAAATATAATTATTGGTACAATTTTAACAAAAAGAAGGTGTTGGCATTATAGTTGAGCCTTTGATTTAAGAGAAATAGAGTAGGTTTGATACTTCATAGTAACTAAATTTTTATATATATCAAGTTGTTGGGTTGCTCGGGTTCACAATATGGGCTGGGATCGGGTTGAGATTCATAATAGTCCGAGCTCGGCCCGTGATTCAATATGCACAGCACAGACCCAAAATTTTTTGGAATGGGCTCGCCCGAGTTGCAGCTCTGGCTTTTAGCAACAATTACTTTTATGCTTGGAAATTTAAATAATACAATGAAAATAAAAAAGTTTTGAAAGAATGTTTTCAAAAAAATTTTTTTTGTAGCCTAGTGATATATCTCATCAACCTCTCAAAGTGAGAGTTAAGGGTTCGAGTTCCCAAAGGACCGAATGAATGTGTGAGTTTCTTGTTAAAGAAAATACAAAATAAAAAGTTTTGTAAATTAAACATTTTAAACTTGACTTAGGTTGTCTTTAGGAATGACAAAAGGTTGAGTTTTGGGAGAATTTTGAAAGAAAAGCCAATGTAAGTGCAAAAATTTGCAAGTACAGAAACAAAGCAAAACTTGCAACAATCACACTCAAAAAATAGAGAGATAAGATTCAAGCTCTTATTATCACTAAGCAAGGTGTCACGGGGTTAAATTAAACACCAAAATTGTCACGGGGTTAAATTAAACACCAAAATTTTTGTCATTGTGATTGCAGTTGGTCGCACCAAGTCTGAGAACCTCTTACATACAAGAAAATCCGTTTTCTTTCACTGTTTTTTCTCTGCCTCTTCTCATATGTTCTCTTAGTATTTATACAAAGAGACCACACTTGATCTCCAGCCATCTGATCTTATGAATTGAAGCTAATCCCCTTTTTAGGGAGCCAATTGGGTCATGTCAATAAAATTTAGGTGTTGGTTGATTTCATGGAATCTCTCTTATCAATGAGTTGTTTTGACAAGCTAATCAGCTTCCCTGATTCGTTTGATTGGCACGTGTGATGTCCAAATTAACTTACATACATGCCATGTATCTCATGGGGGTTTGTCTGTTCTGTACAAATGTCATGTCTTTAATGGTGAAAATTTTAATATGTAAAATCAGCATAAGAAAATCAAGAAAGTTAATTACTATATTTGATATGAAACTCAATTAGTATATTTTAGTATATCTTTTAATAAATAAAAAAGGTATTATAGAAACTTTGCAACATAAATTTGAGTTTTTACTCTTTCACCTCATGTTCGCCCATTATCTATTAGACATTCCCTAAATGTGAGAATCAAATAGGTCAAGTCATGTGTGTACCAACTAGGGAAAAAAAAAAGGTCAAGTCATTTTGACATCCATAGTTGTGTTTGGTATAATAGGAGAGAACATAAAAGAAAGATAACATTAGTGTTAAACTCTTTATTATGTGTAGTTTGATCAATGAAAAAAAGAAAAAGAAAGTGATGTTAACACCTTATCATGTTCGGGAGAGAAAATAAATGAAATTATTTACGAGTGCTATTTTATTTTTGTCGTTCATAAATTACTTGAGGAAAAAAATTGTATTATTAATTTTTTATTAAACCTAATATTCTTTCATTCCATTTCCTTTCAATTTGAGAGGATAGCAAAACAACTGTTAGTGAATCCCTCTATTTTTATCTATTTCCTTCCATAATTGTACCAAACACAAGATATCATTCTATTTTTCTCACACCAAATTGACTATTAAGGGCTTGTTTGGTAACTGTTTATGTTTAATGTTTTGTTTAAGTATTTATATAAACAGTATTTATGTTACGATTTTGTTTATCCATAAACACGAGTATTATTTGATGACGAAAAAACGTTTAGCTTGTTTTATAAATCATACACAAAAAACATGTTTCATGTTTTTTTTTTTTAGAAAAAAAATCAACACAATAAATTGTATAAAAAATCAAGTTAATGCTACAACAAATCTATACAGTAATAACAAAGCAAAAAATATACATAAAAAATAAATAAATAATATTGAGTTACATATATATTTACACACTGCGAATTATACTGTAAAACTAAAATGACCCACAACTTAGAACGCCCTAACAAGTAGGGGTGCACACGATTCCTTACAGTTATTGGAAGAATCGAAACCAGAATCGTTCCCAACGATTCCTTAATTTTGAAACCGAAATTGTTGAGTTCGGTTCAATTTGATTATTATAGAAGTTGTATTTAACTTTATAATAGTTATAATAACTTTATTGTTTAAAAATTTTTATATAACAAAAGGTTATTATAACTATTACTATAATTTTATAACAATTATATATATATGTTTATATATATAATAGAAAATCATTATAGGAGTTTTATAACTATATATATATATTAAACGTTTTCTGTTCCAGTTCTGGTTCTAAGGCTTGGAACTGAAATTGTAGTGAACGGTTCGGTTCAGCTATAGTTCTTTATTATTCTACTGATTTTTTGTGCACTCTTACCAATAAAACAAAATATATATAACTATGAAAAAGTTAAAATTTTTTCAATTTGTATGGAGTGAGACGGGGGGTTTAGATGACATACTGTTACTCTTGAACTTCTTATGTTATTAGTTTCTTTTTTATTTTTTTGATTTCTAATTTCCTTTCAACACTGGAAATGAATAAATGATATGAATACAAAATATCATTCTTATTTCTTTGACAAGGAGATGGTTGAGACTTCCTTATTTTTTTTCCTGAAATAAAGATTTTTTTTTTAGCGTTAGTAGTCCTAAGTAATTATTTCTTATTATCAAGTATATTAGTAATTATTCATATTGTACCTAATATTTTTTTCTCAAGGCAATTGATACTCTTTAATTATGTCTACACTTGATAATTCTAATATTTTTATTGTTGTATCAAGCAATAGTCTTTTATAATTTTTTTTTTCATTTTCTCACTTTTAGTTTCAATTTTTAATTAAAATAATATAATTACCATTTTAGATAAAAAAAGATTTTTTTTTAATAAACATAAACACTAAAACATTATTTTGGTGTTTAAGATCTGAAAACTTTAGTTACAAAGTTGTTTTAACAATTTACAAACAAAACAAAAATTATCAAACATGTTTATCCAAAAAAATTTATTTTTATAAATAATAATCATTAAAAACAAACTCTTTGCTACTTTTTTATTTTTATTTTTTTATTTCTAAACATAAACTGTCTTTCCTTTCTTTTTTTTCATTATTTTTACTTTTTTTCTCAGTCATAAAACGCTTATTCCTTGCTTCGCGAACTCCGAATCGAAAACTGAGACGTGGCTAATTGTGGTTGGCCTCAGTTTCTACCCCTCCTCACTCTCACCGGTGTCACTGTATCTATATCTAAAACCTAACCAGTAACCCCATTTCTCTCTCTCCCTCTTATCATCGGCCGCCCTTTCGCAGCTGAAGCTTCGTTTTCAAAGCAATCTATGGCTGAAGCTGGTGGAAAAACCCTAACCCTAGCTGAGGTAAAAATAAATCTCTATACATATATTTCTATACTCATTTTCTTGATCTGAAATTAGAGGAATGTAGTGCCAATTTGATTTAGATTAACTCAGCTCAACTCAACACAGCTATCAATTTGATCTATATTTTTTCTTAAATTTGCACCTTCTGGTTTGGTTTCTGATTTTCAATGATAGTTCAAGTATTTCCTGTGAATTTGCATCCAATCAAGCATCGATCTCAGTTGTTTTTTGTTTTTGTTCTCATTTTGGCAAAAAAAAAAAAGAAGAAAAACAGTAGAGAAAATTTCAGCTGGTTAAATTATGCATCTGTGAGGGATTGATCGTGAAATGTTTGATGATACGAGCTATGTGGGTATAAAGAAAGTTCCTGTGGGACGTTTTCATGGTTATAATAATTATCCGATTTTGTCATAAGTTGTATGCTTTTGAGAGAGTGATTCAAATTGTCTTGAATGGATGTGTCGTAAACTAATTTGCTTTTGTGAAATATAGGAAGAATCCTCAATGACTGAGGCCACAATTGAACTTGAAATGAATTTTGGCCATGATGACATGATATTATTGAAACATTTTCTTACTCTTTTGGATACATTCTTTTTAATTTCTGTAAATTAAAACTATTCCTTTTGGTTGCCCTCCACACACAGAAAGAAGAAGCATAACCTTTAGAAAAAGAAGTCTCTCTCTCACATATAACAAGGCTGTGGTGGGGATTAAAACTATTCCTTTTGGTTGCCCTCCACACACAGAAAGAAGAACCATAACCTTTAGAAAAAGAAGTCTCTCTCTCACATATAACAAGGCTGTGGTGGGGAAAAAAGACTCTTCATATTGTACACAGTTACAAAAAATTGTAAGTCATTGAGTAATGACAATTGTGTATGATCTACAACAATGCCATATAGCATTCAATTAAAATCCATGCAACCATTTTTGATGTAATATATGGACTTTGTAAAGTAGAAGCTACGTATAACATGAGCATGCAAATCTGAAACTGTCAGAGACCAAATTTTCATTTGCTTATAAAAAAATTCATTAAATAATCTAAAGTAATGAGGGTTTAGGAAATAAAAAAAATAAATTTAAACTATTCTCATTTCTGTAAAATAAGTATTCCTTTATCAAAATGTATAGGGATACAAGTTTGAACAAATTTTTGAAATGTGAGATCAGATCATAATTTATTGATTCAGAATAAATCAAGGTGAATGAAATAAGTATTCCTTTATCAAAATGTATAGGGATACAAGTTTGAACAAAATTTCGAAATGTGAGATCAGATCATCATTTATTGATTCAGAATAAATCAAGGTGATGTGTCATTGTAACGACTCGCTCCACCACATGATATGATATTGTCCGTTTTTGGCTAAGCTCACACGGTTTTGTTCTTGGATTTTACCTCAAAATGCCTCATACCATTTAGAGAGAACACATCACATATAAGCACGTCCCCTTTACCATACCTAGGCAATGTGGGACGTCACAATCATTCTCCTTAAATCTCATTAACTAGTATCAATGTCCATATCTGTGTCCATCCAACCACAGGTGTAGAATTGTAAATCCTACCAGTCTTATGTTCAAATCTTGTTACTATTATCATCATCATCATCTTTTCCTTTTCCCATCCCATATGAATGAGAATGTTTTATTTGTCATTACTCGAATGAAATTGTCTGAAATACAGTAATGCTTATTGCTTACTCCCAGTCTCTTCACTCCCAGTCTCTTCACGTGAGCAAATTGCCTGAAATATGTTTGTCGAACAACTGAGAGTAAGCATGACTGCATTTCAGGCAATTTGATTATATGAGTAATGACAAATGTAACATCCCCATTCATATGAAATGGGAAAAGGCAAGGATGATGATGATAATAGTAACAAGATTTGAATATAAGACTGGTAGGATTTACAATTCTACACCCATGTGTTTGGATGGAAACAAATATTGACACTAATACTAGTTAATGAGCTTTAAGGAGAATGACAAATCAGCTTGATTTTTCTAAATGATAATCTCATTTCACATTGTTTATTTGGAAAGGGAGTGAGAGAAATTGACAAAGGCAAGTCATAGCCTTTAGTTTCATGTAAAATTAGATGTTTGAACAAGTGATTCGGAAATTTGTTCAAACTTGTATCTCTATACATTTTGATAAGGGAATACTTTTTTTGCATAAATGAGAATAGTTTAATTTCCTAAAGCCTCATTACTTTAGATTCTTTAATGAAATATTGGTATTTTTTTTATAAGCGAATGTAAAATTGGCATCTGGCAGTTTCAAATTTGCGCGCTCATGTTCAATGTTCATGTGTAGCAAATGTAGCTTCTCTACTTTACAAAGTCCAAATATTACATCACGGATGGTTGCGCATGGATTTTAGTTGACTATTAAATGGCATTGTTGTAGATCATCCACAATTGTCACCACTGAATGACTTACAATTTTTTATAACCTTGTACAACATGAAGACTCCTTTTCCCCCACCACAGCCTTGCTTTGGCTGTTATGTCCTCCACCTCCCTATGGTTGAGGATTCAAGCTCTGGGCTTGCCGCATGTGTGCGCGAGTATACTTACCTATTTAAAAATTAGAAAAAAGGAGTAGTGAGATGGGGCTATGTTTGTACCTGCAGTGGCATTCAAGTAATGCCGTTTTATTCATCTTTTGGAACGTTCTTTACTTGATATTTCAGTGCAACATGAATTGATATAACATGAAATGTCATTCTAATACTGTATGCTTCACAAATTAATACTTACAATTAGAAGTTGCTTATGTGACTTGTAATTAAGTATGCATATATAATTAATTATGCATATATTATTAGTAATAGATTTACTTCAGGTCGGATCTGATTTTAAAATGCATAGATTGGTGATAGATAAGAAACTCTAGGGGTCTAGGGCTATATGGAGTGGAACATCCATAACTTGCTTTCTTATATCTGGAAGAGTGAAATACAAACATTTGAGGATGTGAGGCTTCTTGCGGTTAAGCTGAAACTTTCTTTTGTAGGTCTGTTGTTTTTCCGGAATCTATAACCAGTTTTAGAGTTGGATCTTCTTTATCTGATTGTTATCTCATACCTTGTAGTTGTTTTTGGGTTTCTTTATTTTAACTTTTTGAAGGGAAGTTGTTTCTTTGGTTTACATGGTTGAACTTCATTTATTCCCATTCTTAAGCTATTTCTCCTTGATAAAATTTGTTTATTTGTCACAAAAAAGATCTCAACATAACATATTAACAATTTAGTCTGACTTAAACATACAAGTATTTGCATGGTTTTTACTGTAAATCCAACTCACCAACAGCGGTCTGACTTTGTCATGTATGCTATTTGCACAAGAAAACTGAAAAGGCCGCATGTGAAAATCACAAAACGATCATAACAAATAGTAAACCTAAGTAGTACTTTGTGATTTAATGCATCTTTTACATCAATTTGTTGAAAATTTTAGAGGCTGCATTGATCTGATAGTGTATTCTTAAGTATACATTATGTACACTAACCACCGTAACCAGTGTCTTCAAATAAGGTTCCAACTAATGCACTTAATGAAGTCTATTGGAGATTCTACCTAAATCTAGCTTAAATTCTTTTGTTCAATTTGAGCACCACACTTCTTGTTGTCCATATTAAACAAAATGATCAGCATAAAGGCAGATTTTATGCCTTGAGGCTGACCTCAAGTGAGATTAAAACAAAATTAATGGGGATAAAATCTTCAGGTTTTTGCTCCGTGTAAGCGACATGCGAGGTATTCCAACATTTGAGGCTTGCTCCTCATAAATTGATTAGAATTGTTTTGACAATAAATTAAAAACATAAGGAATAGCTTTTTCTCTTTTAGGTCTTGTGTACATGTTTAATTATATTTTTGGGATTATGAAAGTTGTTTGACCTCAACATCAAATTTCATCGAAGTTGGGGGTTCCCCCACCCCCCCCCCCCCCCCCCCCCCCCCAACACACACACACCCACCCACCCGCGGGCAATATTACAGATTACCCCTTGGGAGATTCCTTTTCCTTTACCATTCTGTCAACTGCTGTTAACCAAGTCACTCAGCCACCGTAATTTTGCAATTGGAAACCCATTGTTGCCCTTATGATTTGGACCATCTTGGAAATAGACTAAAGTAGCCTTTGTTGACCATAAATTCCTGTACTTCCTCTCTCTATTTTTTCTCTCTAACATGAAAATCAAAACAGTTACCCAACATCACCACCCACATCCAACTCCACAGGTTTCTGAACAAGAAACACCCCACTCCCTGCGGGAGATATTACAGATTACCCGTTTGTCCGAGAAAAGAGTTGGGAGAGTCCCTTTCGTTTACCATTCTGTCAACTGCTGTTAACCAAGTCACTCAGCCACCGTAATTTTGCAATCGAAAACCCATTGGTGCCACTCTTATAATTTAAACCATCTTGGAAATAGACTAAAGTAGTCTTTGTTGACCATAAATTCCTTTACTCCCTCTCTCTATTTTCTCTCTCTAACATGAAACTCGAAACAGTTACCCAACATCATTACCCATACCACCCAAATCTGCCACCATGCCCATTCTTTTTCACTTTCTCTAAACATCCCATGTACCATTGCCAGCATCCACCAAACCTCTATCTTCTTTCATTATCTTACTCTCTTTACAATATCTCATCTCATGTTCTTTATCTTACTCTCTTTACATTCATAGAATTCATTTGTGAGCTTGAATAGCGGAAGTGTTCTTGTGTACATGGATGTTGTGGGATTATATTTAATGATTGGCTAAGAGTTAAATATGCACACATATGAAGAAATCTTAGCCTTCTCAACTATTTTTTTTAAAGCCCCATCTCAGAACAACTGATGAACTCTATATAAGCAATGACCATCGATAACTAAGTTCTCTTCCAACCACATAAAAGCAATTAGATTCTAGGGGAAGAAATAAAGAAAGAAATGAAGAAAAAACAATCATATTAGAATAGATTAAAGCTTGCAACTTATATTTCATGCCATTACAACCCTAGGGCTCCCTGCCACAGTTATTTTCTCTGCTTCAAGTACTTTAATATAAATTAGTTTGCTTTTCCTTCAGTGAGAGATGATTGGTCATATTATATAAACAACCCCACCACCTCACTTCACTTCCAGGATCCTCACATAAAATCCACCTTCATTTGGACACCCTTCCACGGAATCGATTATCTGGAGTGTGAGAATATATGGACCCTTTGTCTCTTTGCATGCCCAATGATATATTCTTTGCATGACATAGCAGTTTTGTCAGCTCATGGTAAAAACTGTTTTATTTGATGTTTTGGCATGCAGCAATACTTATTGAAGGAGAAAGAAGAGAAGCTGGATACAGTTACAAAACCTGTGGAAGAGATTGAGGTTAAAAACCCTGTAAATGCTGCTTCAGAGGAGGTTGTCACGCTGAAAACTGAGGAAATCCCTGTTGCTGTTGAAAGTACTGAAGTTACTGCTGCTTCTGGTGAGGAAAGCAGCAAAGCCTCCGATGCTGCTGCTGTAGAAAGCAATGAAGCTACTCCTGAGGCCAGTGAAGTTGTTAATGAAGCTGTCCCGGCTGCTGTTGAAGGAAGCAGTGACAGCACTGAACAGGAAAACTCAGGTGATCAAGAACTCGTTGAACCGACACCAGATGAGATCAAGGTTAGCTTGACTAGACCATCAATATTTGAGGCTTCATAAATGGTCGGCTTCCTGCATCATGGTTGTGCCACTTCATTTTCTTATATTTCATTCTTTTCTTATGTGCAATGATTTGGTTACCAGCTTGAGACAGCACCAGCAGATTTTCGTTTCCCAACTACAAATCAAACCAGGCATTGCTTTACCCGATACGTTGAGTATCACCGGTGAGTCAATCTAGTTCTGCCACTAATCTTTTTATTTGTTTTAAACTCCCCTCGTTCTCAAACCAAATTCGAACTAGTGCTTTTTCTGAAATTTCTTGATTGGGTTTGTGGTCTTCTCAGGTGTGTAGCTGCAAAGGGGGACGGTGCTCCTGAATGTGATAAGTTTGCAAAATATTATCGTTCTCTTTGCCCTGGTGAATGGGTAAATACCTTAGTCTGCTCTTACACATCCTCGCAACTTTACTGTTTATTTTGAGATTTGTTTTAGTTACCGAGACATGACTTCAAGAAGACTTACATTGAACTACGTTGTTCCACTGCTCTTTCATATCTAAATGTTGAATTAATCACATTAGGAGTGTTGTGAACCGTTTTATATGTTTTTCTCTTCCGTCTGCTGGACTTCTTGTTTTGAATAGAAACTTAAAAGTTGATTGTATCATATTGCTTTTGGATGCAGATTGATAGATGGAACGAGCAAAGGGAGAATGGTACCTTTCCGGGCCCTCTGTAGACGGTGCCTGCTGAAAGCCTAAAGACGACTCGGTTCCTTCCATTATAGTTCAACTTGCTTCTTGATGACCTGATAAATTTATTGAAATGACAATGGGATTCCCAGATGGGAAGTCTTACCTTAGAAGAGTTAATAAAAATTTCGGCTCGTCTGTTGGAACTAGTTCTTGTTACAAACACACGTAAAGTTGCCTCTGACAACAAAGTTGTTGCTAGTCATCACTTTGATGGAAGCATGAAACTTTCTTCCCATAATTTTTACACTTTTTGCTGGGTTTGTAAACAGTAAGAGGTTACTGAAGTGGACCAAAGGTGCAAAGCTCAACTTAAGCAGTGGATTGAGTTTTTTGTATGTCACGTAATAAAGATTTACTTCTATGTGATATTGTTCAATCAGTTACAACTAGTGTTCAGGTCCATGATTGGGCAGGACAGGAAAAAGAAGAAAAGTGCAGAACATGAGGCTTCAATGCAGAAAACATAATGGGGGCCTCAATGCAGTGATAATAATTATGTCCGATTGAATATGGAGTTGATGCCTTTGGGAAGAAAGCATGCGAGGATAGAAATGACAAGCGATTGGGGGGCAAAGGCCCCCCTCCCCCCTCTGGGCCTTCGTAATCCCATCCCCGTTTCCGTTTAATGAGTAGTTACAGGGAATTTCACCATACACGAAATTTCATTCGTAAAAACTCTTTTATTACTGCTAGGATTTTCACCATACTCGAAAAACCTAGAGTAAATACTAATTCTTTCCGAATCTCTCAAAACTATTTAGTGGGGATCCAACATTTAAAATTTCCCACCTTGTTTCTATCTTGCCTCACTCAATTATATATATATATATATATTCAGTATTCTATTAATTTGTCAAGGAAAAAATTCAACGTGAGAAATCAATATAAGAGAATAAAGAAGATAACTACACTTAAATAAAGTTAGGAGGCCTAAATTATAAAGTGGTCTATTTTGAAAGTTTATTTTTCACTTTGGTTGAATTAAGCAAAATAATTGCACATACATTGAAAATTATTATTCAAATTCAAAATGCCCTTCAATCTGTTATTTCAAAATATCAAATTATCCTTCTTAAATCAAATAATTCCTTAACTCAAGAAATTAAGAAAATATTTGGAACTGAAACAAACCTATAAAGTAAAGCAAAATATACGTTATACAAGCACTTGTGAGTGTGTTATTACGTAGTAAAGTAGTCAAAATTAAACCGCCTTATATGACCTGAATGACAACCAACTTATTTTTTCTTTTAGACTAATGCAAGTGGATACACTTGTGGTGTCACAACACATCAATTATATATTGATGAGAATGAAGTAGATTTTTCAGATGTGCTTGGCTAACTTTTCGGTCTGGTATGCCTAAAAAATTATGAGTATCAAAAAGAGATATTACATCAAAATCTGAGACACAAAGATAAGGAAAATTCAAATTTCATAAGTAAACCCCAATAAATTTCAAGTATGTCTGCAAATGCAAACAAAATTTGAGTTTTATCAACAAATAAGTTATGAGTCATTCTACATAGAATATGTCTGTTCACTAAATCAAATTAAAAATATATTTAAACAAGCACATATGAATTAGATAGTTAATAATGACAACTTAAAAAAGTGACTAGTGAAATCGTTCATCTCATTTAAAAACCCTCAAAATTAAGAACCATTGGCACATGAATTTGTTATACAATTCAAAAATTAGTTCACTAATTTTTATTATTATTATTTTTTAACAATAAAAAAAACAGTTCACTAAAGGAAAATAAGAGACTGTGTTTTTGTGATGAGAGATGATTAACGACCAATAATTTATCTAAACAGTGGTTCTTTACAATAAATTCAATTTTCTTCCGAACAGTGATTTGTTGACTTTTCTTTAGTCACACACAACGCTCCTTCAATCACAGATGAACCAAACGAAGTTTAGTGTGAATTGCAATAAGAGATTAAAAGACATTTTGGAATTGAATAATACTTTTCAATGTATAAGTGATTATTTTGTTTAATTCAACCGAAGTGAAAAATAAAATTTTAAAATTGACCACTTTGTAATTTAGATCTCCTAACTTTATTTAAATGTAATTTTTCCAAAACTCAATCCGTATATTTTTTGAAAAAATACAGGAGTATTTTACCTTTCTCAAACTACAAATAAAATTTTGCAATTATAATTTTTAATAATATAAGAAAATTATTTAATATATTTCAAATATAAAAGTAAATAGTAATATTTTGATGAGTCTTGAACGGGTGAATAACTTGGATTAACTTGGATCGTGGCTTTAGTAACACTGTAGTACAAAAACGTACATTTGGTGTTCCGTTCAGGATTTCAAACGAGGTTTGACTAATTTACACCTTCGCCCTTCTGTTTTTGAAAAATCCATTTACCTCCCTTGTCTAATATTCAACACTAACGTGGGAGGGGAAATGTGTAAAAGAAAACCCGAACTCGGACATTCTAGGTTTAATTCTCACATAATGCAAAAAAATCACATGAATTTAAATGATATGTATAGTTTACGAGTGATTGCATATATTTAAGGACGTGTAGTCATAAGGGAGGTTTATGCAATTTTCAATAATAAAACGGGTGAAGAATTTAAGAAAAATTTGGAGGAGGTTGATGTAATTTATTCTAAATCTCCTGTTGGACTGGATCATCTTTAAGAGAAGTCCCTTTAAGTCCTCAACACCATTTTATGTAATTCTAGCAAACTTCTAGGGGTAGAATAGGAAAGGCTAATTCTAATCAAGGCAACACATGATGTTGATAATAAAAACTCATAACATGAGTCTAAGTTCCAAGTATAACCAGCAGCAGAAATAGTCTTTCTGATGTTGCTTTGGAATTGCTTATAGAAAATAACATATGTACCATTCATGAAACTTCCCAAATATATATATATATATATATGTATATATATATGTATATATGTATATATTTATTTATTTATTAAACAAACCCAAGATTATCTTGAGTACAATATGAAATAATAATCAATTGACTCTAGTGACATCTGAAAATTTAAACAAAATGCTGCCGTGGTTCTTGGATGTAATGCCGAATGAGTCTCTATATAAATAAACTAGAATGGAAGCCAGGAGGGATCTTTCTTATTCTCATGACAATTGATGATAATACTCACCATAGCAGCTTCGTTGCGAAAACCATTTTCTTTCTTTCTACAATTTGAGCTTGCCCAACTCAACTTTTTTAACAGGATATGTATATGCCTCATAATTGATTTGTTGGCCCAAACAGCTTAATTTTGTAAGTGCGGTTATCAGGTCAACCTGAAAAGAATCAAATCCCATACTGGAGTTATACAATTTATATTGAATTCAACAGAAAATTCTGGTAGAAAATCTGCAGCTTGATTATTCTGTCCAACAATTAGATCGATTCTACCTATACCAAAATTGGGCAAAGAGAGACGGATCTCAATTTAAATGGAGTCGAGCAACATGCATAGACAGTAAAAAGAATACAAGTTTCTATTTACTTTTGGAAAATGATATTTGGGCAGAATTGTCAGACCTACACTTTCTCATCCATAGGATGCACGTGGTGAGCACATGTGGTGTGACCTATCACATGCATCCAATGAATGTAAAAGTTTAGGTCTACCAATTATGTCTAACAATTCTGCCTAAGTAGCATAGTCTTTAACTTTTTCTTCTATTTATCCAACAAAACAATTCTCTTTTATTTCCTAATATGGCAGGGAATTATCTATTTTACTCCATTTTCATTTTTGAGAGGTGAAAAGTGAAGTTGAAAGGAGAAAAGAGAGATTATGATATTAACCTCATAGTCGGTCTCTGACACTGTTTCTCGGCTCCGTTGGTACTTCTGAACCCATGGAGCAACATCTGGATCTGCAGCCAATAAGGTTTCAGTGGCAATCTGATCGGGACCCAAGAATGCAGACATAACAGCCAGCTGGCCAGCCAAAAAGCAAAGCAAAGCAAAGAACTGGGTTAGTGAACATTTTTTAACAAATCTAATAACAAATAAGTTCTCTCTAAAGTTGTAAATGGTGAGAAAGCTTTGATGACTGTAAGTGTGAATAGTTATATCCATGAATGGACATGAAGTATATCCATGAAGGAATTGAAATGATCCTGGATGGACACAATTCAAACACATACCATCTAAAGATGGTTTGGACATGCATAAATAAAAAGAACCAAAAAAGAAGAGCTAAGAGGATGTAAATTGGAGTCAAAAAGATTGGGCAAGGAAAACCCATATAATTAGTAAACATTTAAGAAAGCTGTTTTTTCATTGCAACAGTGGTTTTTACCAAGTGGGCTGACAAATGTTGGAAATGATGTTCTAGTATGATGCTGCAGTTCAAAATTAGGCAGATGGTAACATTTAATAGTATGTTCAAAAATAATCCCAATCACATAGGAACAAACAAATTCTATTAAATAATTGTTAGAATAACATTTGTATGTTGACAAATTACGTTCAAACTTATATTTTTGTACTAGGGTATGTACACAAAATGTAATGTGAGTCTTGTGGGTATGGGTCCTTACCGGTTACCTTGCCGATGAAATAAAGTTCAAAACAAGTATTGAAGTATGGAGATGGAAGCTACATCGGAATATCTCAAAACTGAGTTCCATGCTAAGAAACATGGACAAAAATACGGTACGACATGGATACACTGGCACGTCAAATTCTAAAAAAGTAAGACACGAACACAACTAGGGGTGTACACAGTTTGGTTCCTTACGGTTCTTGGTGAATTCGGAACCGTTCCCAACGGTTCCTTAATTTTGGAACCGGAACCGTTGAGTTCGGTTCGGGTTCTTTGCTGATTCCCCAATAGTTCTTTGTCATCTTTTTTTTTTTTTTTTTTTAAACATTGGCAAGATACACACTCATACTTGTACATCCCTAGTTATAACAATAGATTAGAAGCTATTAGTATTTATTTATATATTTTATATTATATAAATATATAGAACATTAGAACTTAGAAGCTATTACTTATCTATATATTATGTATTTTATACTTTATATATAAATAGAACACTAGAATTTAGAAGGTATTTGAATTTTTATATATATATATATTCTAACGGTTCCGGTTCTGGTTCCTTGACTTGGAACCGGAATCGGAACCGTAGTGAATGGTTCGGTTCGGTTTAGCTACGGTTTTGGTTCCACCAGTTCTTTGTGCACCCCTAGACACGACTAATATAAATATAAGTTTTCATTTATATATCTATTAAGTAAGACAATTATAGAACTTTAATTAATTTATAATTTATATAATAAAATTACATGAGTTAGAAGATTAAGCTATTCGAAAATAAATAAAAAAATATTATATTATATATGATATTACTCTCCTATCTTATCATTAACTTATAATTTAAATACTAAAGTTACATAAGTTAGAAGATTAAGCTATTCGAATATCAAAAAGAATTTATATATGATATTACTCTCCTATCTTGTCATTATAATTACGTTTTTGTTCATTACATATTGTAATAAGTGTTTAATGTCAATTTTTTAAAGAAAAAGAGTGTGGGATGTGTTGGTGGAGTGTCCAGAATTTGTTGACCAAGTGTCCAAGATGTGTCTGCCAAATGTCCGAAATAATAAAAATTATTTTTAAATTATGGGCATGGCACCTTCATAGAAGTGTCTGTGCTTCTTAGGTTCCATGATATTCAATCACACTTTGAAAAAGGTAAGTGAAACCTTAGAGAACTTAGCAAATAGGTTGGTAAAGACTTAGATAGTGTGGACCACCTTTGAACTAGGTTTAATATGGATAAAATTCATAGATTAACCTTAGAAACTTCAAAAAGGTTTAAAATGTCTTTTAAGAGTGAAAATATATTTTGAAAACCTTAAAACATGATTTGAGTAAGCTTGAACCAATACCTACATTGGCTGTTGTATTTACTCCCAACCTGATCTCTGTCCTTTTGGGGCACAACTCATTCCATACTTAAAATTTTAAAATTTTGTTATGATATTTATGTGGTAGAAAATTAGGCTCGATAAGCTTTCCAACGATATATTACATGCTCAATTTCGTGTTTGTTTAACCATTCAACGAAACCCGGAAAATGCACAGTCTTTGGAAAATTTTCAGAGTGAAGTTGCACAGGTCCAACTTAGCCCAGAATGGACTTTCACTGTTCTAACTTTCACTTGCACTGGTCTAACTTGATCAAAGTCGGTTTTAAAAAGACACGATTCAAGTCCAAATTAGGTGTGAACTCAATAAAAACATCCAAAACATGCCTCATTGAATTCTAATTATTTTAAGACTTGATAAAGGTTTCTAAAGCCTATATAAAGGAGTTTATGGTTGACATAGAAAATAGAGAACACAGACTAGAGTAAAGAAGAGAGATTTTGAAAAAATCCCTAGTTTTCTTCATTGATATTTTAGGCTTTCTTCACCACGTAGTTTGGATTTGTTTAAAGACCATTAATGCAACTTTGTGATTGAATTGAGAGCACAGAACACCATCGATTTCAATATATCAACAGTGAATCAAACAATTCTTTGCACACACTAGTGGAAGAGCATAGGCGTTTGATCACTAAAAGAAGTGAATCATCATGAGGTGATTGAGTTGGCGTGGATCAGTGTTCCTGGGAATTTCAAAGGCACTAAAGTCGGAGGAGATTGAGCATCGGAGGTGAATCAACGACAGGTGATTCCAAAAGCACACGAATAGACAACTTGTGGAGAGCAATTCGAGAATGTACTGGAACTTGTTGTACTCTTTTCTCAAAATTAGTGGATTGATTCACTTGAGACGACATAATCTCCGTAATTTTTCCTTGCTAAGGCTTTTCACATAAAAAGTCTGGTGTCTCTTACATTTTACTTTAATGCTTTCATTACATGTGTGTGATTGATTGATTGGACTAAATTATCAACTTGGTAATAATCAAAGTTAGAATCAATCAAAAGAATAAATAGACCTATTAACCCTCCTTTAGGTCTCATAAGCTTCCACTGCATTACTGTCAAGTGGTATCAGAGCTTAGCATTTGGTATCATTATTTCCTTCAATAACGTGCATTCAGTACCAAAGACTCCTATTACTTCAAGGCAATTTCCTTACGACCTTGCAACCCAAGTATATGTTTAGCCAATAGAAGTTGGGACCACTGTGAAGTTTGGGAAAATATTACTACTATCAGGGCCGGCTGGACTTTTAGGCGAGTTAGGCGGTCGCCTAAGGCCCCAGCTAATAGAAGGCCTCAAAATTATTATTTTTCCTTAATAGGAGTTCCTAAAATTTTTATTATCTAATATTATTAGACTTCCTAAAATTTTTGTTTCCTTGTATTGTTAGGTCTCAACCAATGATAAAAATTTAATAATAGGTCCACATAATTTAATTGATTCTAAAACTTCTAATTTCTATTCTTATCTCAACACTTTCCTCTTTTTTCTCTCTGGCACTCCTAATGTTACGTTTTATATGAATTGTTGAATATATACTTAACAGATAATTGTAAAAAATTGGAAATTATAAAACTTTCCATCTTCTCATGTTGACTTTTATCCTTTTTCCCTATTCCTCATGTTTTCCCATTACAACATTTTTTTGTTGTTGTTATAATTAATAATAAAACAACAAGAAATTTAGGTGAAAAATCAACAAATGAACAACCAAGTCATCTAAATTAATTAGAAGACAATACAATAATAAAAGAAAAATATATTAGCGACTTAGATTCATAATGATAATCAAATGTTTAATAAGAAAATTATTTACGAAGAACATGAAAAAAAATGGAAGAAAGTGAACCAAGTTAAAAAAAATGAAGATCTTATTCAAAAATCGTATTCTATTCCCACAAATATTTATGCACCGGAAAAAAAATTGTTAAAAAATTAAGAGATTTATTAGTAAAAAATGGTCCAATTAAATATAATAATTTTAATATTAATGATTTTTATATAAACATTATTAACTAATATTAAATATTTTTATATAAACATTATTAACTAATATTAAATATTTTTATATAAACATTATTAACTAATATTTGATATTAATATGCTATATGTTAAAGGGTCACTCTTATATTTTTGGTCTAAGGCCTCAAATTCTGTTGAGCCGCCCTTGACTACTGTCAGATTAAGCTTAAGCTTCTTTTCCGCATAATTACTACCGGTGCAACCATTGACCTTTTCTTCTTTATTTTTGTTTTACAAATCTAACTGCAATGGTGGCATTATGGGATATGCCAAACATAGTTTTATGGTTTGCAATCTAAAATTCTGGTGCACTCAGCAAGTTCTATAAAAAACAAGGCCCTGGCGTACAATTTTGATGTTGTAAATAATTGAATGAATTACCTGGCGGGGACCGAGGCCAATAGCCGAGAACTTATCTTTCATTTCCTGAACACTTGCTTTCTCCCATTGGGGAACCCTCCCCTCTGGATCTGGCTCTTGGGTATCTGACCTCCCAAATTGCCTATCAAACAAACCCCACTGTAGAGCATACACACAAAACCAATTGCATGCATTATAAGCACAACTTCATTAACATTTTTAGTTAAAAGACAAAACATTATGAATGAATCAGCCGGCAGATTCAGAACGAGTATATGAAAGAACTCATTATGGGCATATGCATGCTAATAAATCACTTTAAACAGAACCAACTGCACACAATTTATAATTGAAAAAAGAACAGCCGGAAATCAAAGGCCAACATTATAACTATTTCCTAATTGACATTTTGCTGTTTGGACATCATGCGTTAGTTCTAAAAATGATTGTTGTAAGACCACCCTCCTAAAGAGGAGGTTGAAGGTTCAAGTCCTGAAAAAGGAGAAACTGAGTGTGTGAGTGTATAAAAATAAATAAAAAAGTAATGTTGTAAGATGCTTCATTAGTTTGCAAGCCAAGTTAAAAAAAAAAAGTGTGGGTATATGAAGTTATGAATCCCATTCTACATGTGGCATCTAAATAAAGGATAGCTTAACTAACACATAATCAACTTGTTTAAGGTTAGTTCCACCCTAGTTTGGTAGCTAAAGCCAATGATCAATTTTGCTATCATGACACCTCGATGTTTTATTTATATATTTACATTATTTATGCTAAACAAAGATCATTAAAACTTGTTATTGACGAACTTTGGCCAAGTTAGAATAATAAGGTGCACTTGTTGATCTCGAGGTTAAGCCGTTAAGGTGATTGAAGTTCCTTTCTCAAAGAATCTCATCTCAAAGTTGAAACACCTAGTCTCTCCATATAGGTCTGGACAGACATCGGTGATGTTTCTCAACGTACACAGTACCTCCAAAGGGGTTCTCCAAGAACATTTAACACAAGGATTTCTTTTCGATAGATAAGCCTCGTGTGAAAACCTATTCCCCACAAATAAGCCTCTCTCACTTGAATATATCCTGGAATTTCAAAGACAACATAAAGGCATCCTACTGTACATCGTATACAACCTAAGTTGAAAGCAGGATGGGCGTTTGACTCGTCATAGCCCACCTCAAAGTACACGAATATGGCACATCCGCACAGCTCATATGGTTGACTCATCATAGCCTACTGCAAGGTTTGCAGAAATGACACATCCCATTGGACAATAAGAGGATTTGAGGTTTGGTAACTGGATTGGGAGATCATCAAAATAATCTTCGTTTGAAGTACAACATACTTTGACCTGACTCTAGCAGAGAGTCTCATACATAACTTATGTCCAGAAGACATGGCAAAGATACAGACATTGACTATATGAAGTCACTGCATGGGGTTACCCCTCTAAATACGTGGACGAGCCTTATTGCACCGTGGTGTAGCTTAAAGGGGAGGTTTGATACTTCGGCCACCACTGTAGCTGAAATTGCCTACTCTATAGCCAAAATTCCTCTTCCGACTTTGTCTTAAGTGGACAACATAGGACCCAAATCCCAAGTTCTAATACAGTAATACCACAAAACATTTGCCCAACTAACCTCACTTGAAGAATCCTCACATCTGATTGACTTCGAATAGCAGTTTCCCCTTTTACGTGCATCTACCATGAGTTCTTAGTGATTTACACTGCCATTCTCTCTCTCTCTCTCTCTTTGTTGAGCAACCCTAGTCTCCAACCTTTCCATGACACCTTATAGTTTTCCTGTTTAAGTGTATTACCTTCTCTTTTCTCTCTCCCAATCATCTACAAGAACATACAATGTGCAATCATGCATTCTCTTGGCAATTAATCCTGACCATTCAATAAGCCAAGACATTGGCCCAAATCTGATAAGCACAGAAGCTGAGTTGACAGGAGCATATTTCTTATTTTCTTCTTATTCTTTACATGATGTCTAATTGTCTATAGCAGTTTGTGTTCCCTACATTATCAAAGTGATATAAATAACCAAACAATCACGCAATTACACATTCCTTGATGGCAGATACTGCCTTTTGAATAATAAGGAATATATAAAGTTTGCCAACAAGTCCACTAATTGGTATTTGAAAATTTTGATCATTTGCAACAGAAAATAATTCAACAATTCAATTCCCTGTATACTAGTAAGCCATATCTTGGTAACAGTACTAACACTGAAAATAGACACTGAATCATGATTGAGAGAATGAAGCTGATGGTGGAAGAGAGGGGGGGAGATTTCTTCAAGGTGAGCAAATTTGAGAAAACAAGTTTATCCTGGGTAGTAGTAAAATTTTATAGAGAAATTGAAATCAACTGATTTAGAGCATAAATCTGACGGTGGGGGAAGAAGGAGGATCTCTCTTTAAGGTGAGCAAATTTGAAAAGATGAACCTACCCGTTTAAATGATATGCAGTCTGTGATGCAAGACAGATGCTGTGAATAACAGTATAACACAGCACAATAAGAGAAACTACCTGCCCATTTGAACCATATGCACTGTATAATAAGCTTCCTTTTTCTTCATTCCCACCACATTTGCGAATGGCAGAAGCTAGAAAGCCAGACTTTAAGCCACTTTGTGCTGCATTCAACAAAAAGGAAAAAAAGTCAACATCTACAATGAAACTACTTCTTCTTCATGGCACTTAAACAAAGTCATATTAGAATTTTTACAAAATAATTTGTTGGTGTTGACTTCATTTTACATGGAGAACTAGTGCCCCTAAAAATGCTACGAAGTTGGCATTGCTATATGATTGAGTCATCATTAGCCATCAGCATTTGGCAAGACCTTTATCAAAGTCTCTACCCAAAAAAAAAAAGAAAGAAAGAAAGAGAGAGAGAGAAAATAGAGAGAGAGAAGACCTTTATCAAAGTCTCTACCAAAAAAAGAAAAAGGAAAAGGCCTTCACCAAGAAAGTAAGTGAAATAGAGAAGGCCGTTGCAAAGATTTTATTTGAGAATAGATCAAAAGGTGGTGAGAGCTGATGAACATGCATCTAGCTTATAGTTCGGGCCCAAAATTTTTAAACACTGACAATAAACTCATTAATCAGGAATTATCATAAACCACCTCTTAAAGAAGCCATTGCATTCAATGATTCATGTCAACCAATTAAAACCCCTCCCCCCTGAAGCCATAGTTATCTGCCATAGATTTGTTCACGCAAAATATCCATGACCAATAGTTTGGTAAAACCTATAGCTTATAAACACAGTCTACTGAAGTACCAAATGTGCAGTCTATAGTACGTAGTGGCCATATAGATGGTGTACTGGTTGAACACGGTGACATTTGACATGCCTAACCTGCAGTTTGAATGAGATCTGCATATGAAATGGGACCTCCCTTGGAATATGAATCTATTTCCTTCTTTACTTCTTCCAATAGATTCAAAGCAGCAGAGAGCCCCTTATTTTCTGGTCTGCTAATCTCTGAGCTTCAAGCAAGAAAAATTATGCACAAGGAGAAAATCATTGTGATGTTTGAGAAATGAGCTACAACAATAAAAGGAAAACCCTAAAGAAACCAAACATCAATTAACCAAAACTTCAAAACAAAATTGGCAATTCAGCTCAAATTCCCACCCACATTTTTGAGTCCAAGATGCTACAGTCCTTACACTCTACTTGTTGGGTAATGTTATGGATTGACATTTAATGATGCTTAAAGCTGGCATAAGCAAACAGCTTAAAATGTCAAATATGAATCAATTTACGAAGGGAGTTTAGTTATCAATGAGCATTTTATTCTGATTATTCAGCGAAATATTATATGCTATCTGACTTTAAGCTTGTACAAGTATTCACCCGATTTCAGTTAAAGATGTTTTGCTTCATTTGTTAAATACCTCTCTTATCTGAACTAATGCTATATGTAAAAAATACCTGAACCGTATTGATCCATTTGGGCCCCCGGATTTTGTAGCCTACAAACTTAACCAAAATCACATTAATTTTATGCTTTTCATAAAATTGTATAAAGCAATGGAGAGTTCTAGTGTCCACATGAAGCTTTAAATGGCAAGGCATTCTACCTGACCTTATCATAAGTCAACGCATCATTAAGGGCTAAAGTTAGTATGGATGGGATGAGATCCGGATTTCCCTGAAATAAAATAATAACATTACAGGGTGAAACTTTGAGGAACTTAGTGCAAATCTGTAAATGGGTTAGGGTTCTAAATATGTGATACACCGAGATTGAAGTCATCAAGCATGATATTGGGATTTACCTTTAGAGCTGTGTAAAGGGTCCCCTTGATATTTGCTGTGAAAAAAGTACGTAAATTTATTTCAGGTGATGCCAGCAAGAGTTTACAACAATGACAACAACACACACAAAATGAAGTGTTTAGAGGGCTTACACTGAAATTCAGAACGCTGCCTGCGTTGTATCAAATCAGCAGCATTTGCCACTTCAACAAATGAGCCAGAGCTTGCCAATATTTCCTATGGAAAAAATAATAGCTGGCAGAAACTATCACCACACTATCCTAATTCATGGAACTATATGGTTTTCTAGATATACATCTATTAAAAACCATCTATTATGAAAGCTTAAACTATTAGAGAGGGTGTAACTTAAATATATAAATCCTTCAACACGCCCCCTCACGTTTGGCCTTCTTTTTGGTCCAACACGTGTTTCAATTTAATTATCGGGTGACAGTGAGGTTTGAACACGAGACCTTTGGCTCTGATACCATATTAACAACCAATTATTTACTCTAAAAGCTTAAGCTTTTGGAGTAGATGGTTGTGCTTTTAGAGTAGATGGTTGTTGACAGCATCTAATAGAAAACATGTGCTTACAAAGTTTGACATAGTAAAAAGAAATTAAGTATATATTAGACAGCTGAAAGCCATTTAAAATCAAGAGAGGGGATCCTCTCCACTAAACATTCATGGTGTGGCATATGATTTTCAACTGCATTACCTAATTCAGATATTAAATCTGTCTATATGGTCCAACACGGCAATTTTTTATTTTTTTATTTTTACCTGGGCAAAAACTCACACCCCCACTTTGCCCTTATGGGGACTTGAACCCTTGACCTTCTACTTTGAAGGTGAAGACGTACCACTAGGCTACAACCCATGGTTACTAGAAGTTACTTCACCAGTTCAATTGTGCCACAGACATGCACTTAATGCTGTTTTGCAATTCATTATAGAAATCTTTGCATCATTTTGGAATATACTGAATGATATCATAAGATAAATGTAGATGTCCATTTGAAGTTATGGAGGTCCACTTGGCAAAATAAGTTTTTCAAGTTGTATTGAGCACTAGAAATTCAATGAACTGTTGGATTCCACTAATCTCTGTTTCAAGGATCTTCATCACTTGACCATCTGTCTCTTTACAATTGAAGGGAAAAGGAAAAAGAAAAAGAAAAAGGAGAAGAATGGATTAGTCTTACCATGCCAACAGTAGCGCCAAAACATTTGAGAATGTCCCTCCGACCAAAGCGATCCTCATTAGCAGTATCAGCTTCAATCTTACAACAAATTGTACTCTGATTTAACATACAAAACACATAGAATGTAGAATTTGTCAGTGACCCATAACTAAATAAAATCCAAAAAGAGTTTTTCTTCTCTTTTTTTTCAATCTTACAACAAATTGTACTCTGATTTAACATACAAAACACATAGAATGTAGAATTTGTCAGTGACCCATAACTAAATAAAATCCAAAAAGAGTTTTTCTTTTTTTTTTTTTCTGGTAAGTATATCCGAAAAGAGTTGGTTGAACAAGAACCAAAAGTACCTCTGAATTTAAACATGCATATAGCACATACACATACATATAATATATATATACACATTTAGAAAAGGAGAAGAGAGAGAGCAAACTTACAGCATGAATGGGGTATCTGGAGGCAGCAAGAGCAGTACTGGTGTTGGTGGGAGAGGGAAGAGGACTAGCTAGTGGAAGCAAAGAAGTAACAGTTGAAAGAAAAGAGACCGTCGTCATTTCCTACTCTCTGAATTTCAAATGTTGGAGAGAAGATACGTGAATGGTGTGGGTTGAGAGTGGGGGTAATCAATGTGTGGAGTGTAGAGTTCGAGATATGTGTTATCCTAATGATCTCTTTGTGTCCTACCTATCTCATTTCTCAAATTCTCTTTTTTTTTTGTACAACTGATTTTGTGTCCTACTCAGAAGAAAATGGATTGATTGTCAAGAAAAAAAACCTGGTCAAATGTGGCCCAGAAAGAATGGAATTGAGACTATATAGAAGGAAATCTAGATCTGTTTGGTTAGTACTTTGAACTCAGGTTTCAAAATTCTGAAAATAAAAAATACTAGTTTTTAAACAATTCTTTTTTTTTTTTCTTTTTCAGGTTTAGCCAAATGAAAACAGCCTGAGTTGTTACAGTGTTATCAATTAATTATATCTTGTCACAAAAGTAAAAATGCAGCTATTTTAATAAATTATATCATTATATGTTAGTGTTTGTCATTATTACTCTTGTTTCATTAAAGTTTTTCTACTTCTCTTAGATAAAATTAGTGCACCTGAACCTTCCGACATCGTGACAAAAGTCTCGTGCATTCATTAACACTTTGTAAATTTAATAATTTTTAAAAGCATTTAAAAAGGAAGTTAAGCACTCCACCAATATCATCTGGCACTCCCATACTTTTTAAAGTAAAATTACAAAAGTGATTATATGTTATACTATCTTTTATTTTTATATTTTTAGTGCCCTAATTATCCTTCTAAATCATGACTCAATTCTAATTCTATTTTATCTTTCTTAAAAATAAATAAAAATTCAATTGCATTCTTATCATCCCAAGTAATTTGTTATTGATTTTGTTTTTTACTTTAAGTTTACAATAGAATAATTCATTTATTGTCATTCAAATACTATAGTTTAGAGAAATTTGTTGTTCGTGTCCCTATCCTGTATAACTAAAAGAATCCAAAATTTAAAATATTATCCTTTTACTCATCGAATGTGTAATTTATTTTCCATGTGTCTTATTTATAAAATAACATAAATTAAAAATTAGAAACATACTATCAATTTGTGAACAAACAAAATAGAAAGGAAGAAAAAAATAAAAAACAAATGAAGAAAAATATTATATTAATTTTTTATTTTTTGAAATTTTGATACAAATACTCCTCAGTTAAATTAAGCTAAGATAAAAGCACTGTGATTATGATATTTTGTTTTGGTGACATAGAGATATGATATTTTGTTTTGGTCTCTCTATGTTATTTTGTTTTGGTCTTCACGTGATTTGAAAGACACAGAGATATGATTTGCACTAGAATGCTAACGAGAAACCCATCGGCACCGCATTCACCGACAATAATTTTTTCTTTTCGTCTTTTAATTTTTAAAAGTTTCTTATTAAAATAAAAAAAATTTCTTTAATTTCCTTAAAGAACTATATATCATAATTTTTATTTAATTAAAATTAAATTTTCTTTTGATTTTAAATATAATTAATTTTATTCCAAATAAGTTTTATTCATTGATATAATAGTTGTTTTTAATTCAAATATTTTTTTAGGTAACTTATTATTAACAACTTATTTCCAACTTATTTAATCACGTAACTTTTATTATCCTAATCACATGCATTTGATCGATACTCTCTAAATCATTATATTGAATCCTAAAATTTTCTACTTCTAAAATAAATATTAATAAATTGATTCAACAAGAAGAAATATTATTTTTAAAATCAACTCAAACAATATAGTCTGAAGAATAAAGTAGAAAAAAAAATCACATTGCTATGAAAATTAGGGTTGAGTGATTCATATATTTATGAAATCTCTTCAATACTGTTTGTCTTAATAATTTCAATAACTTTCTCTAATTCAGACATTAAGGGGAGAGGGAACGTGAGAAAGAAGAAGTACTTTCATGCCAAAAAAGAGAGTTGCAGTTTAGAGCCAAAAATTCTAACATTGTCAAATAAGGACAATTAGGGTATTAAAAATATAATAATCAAATATTGTATAATAGAGGGACCCTTTTGTTATTTTATTTTTAAAAAAAAAGAAAGGAGTGGAGTGCCACGAGATATCGATGGAGTGCCAATATTAGCTCCGTTAAAAAAAACTAATTCTTTTCAAATCTCACCAATATGCAATTTGTTTTGAAATTCATTTTCAAATCAAATCAAAACATAATGTCTTATAGATGGCCTTGATAGTTCTCTAGGAAGTACGAATACTTTTACGAGAGTAATGTACTCGTATCGAATACTAATACTTCTCGAATACTTGTGAACAAGTGTCCGATAATTTCTAAATGTATTCATAATTTTAAAATATATCTTTTTTATTTCTAACACGTTTCCGATACTTCTTAAATACTTCGACCATATATCTAATATTTCTCGAATACTTCAGAACACATTCCTAACAATAATATCATAGTATAATTGTTAAGAAAAGTTTACATTTATTTAAAAAAGAAGTGTTGATATATATATCATAATTTAGTACAAAATTTATCCATGCAAATTTTACAATATGATTCTTAACTCTTAGTTTATTTGTTAATCATAAAATTTTATGAAGAAATATAAATAAATTTATTTTTTTGTATATATAAAAATATAATTTGTTATTTTTATATTGATGTATTATGCCATACCTGTATCTTATTTTTTTTGAGATTTATCGTATCGTCGTACTTGTACTGTACCCATGTCCCGTATCCATGCTTCTCAGTAGTTCTTAACATAGGGATAATCTTATTAGGCCTCAGTTTTGATAGATGGTGGGAGTCTCAAATATGGAAAAGGAATTATAAAAATATAATTTATTATTTTTATATTGACGTATCATGTCATACCTGTATCTTATTTTTTTTTTTTTAGATTTATCGTATTGCTATACCCGTACTGTCCCCATGTCCCGTATCCATGCTTCTCACTAGTTCTTAACATAGGGATGATCTTATTAGGCCTCAATTTTGATAGATGGCGGGAGTCTCAAATATAGAAAAGGAATTTTAGAAATTCTTTATTCGAGGGGGAAAAAATTCTGTACAGGCATGGCATGACATGACATGGATGCGCTTAATTCCCAGTAGATATCAACTTATATGACAGGAACTGTTTGGCTATGAACTTGCTTATTGAGGTTGGTAATTGAGATATTCGTATTCCCCACAATAATTGTATCCTCTAGTTACCTTCATATCTTGCACTTTGTGAACAAAGTTATATATATATATATATATATATATATATATATATAAGGAAAGACTAGAATTCAGAATGAAAAGTAGAAGCACATTCAGGGGGGAAATAAAAAATAGAAGCACAACTAGAGCACCTGTTCTATTTTGTGAAGCGAACCACAAGGGACTGAATGATTCTTTTCTTATCACTCATCCTTTTGACTTTCCTCTCCTTTGCGGAGAAATTATTCGCCACCCGGAGGGACGGACTTTGTAGTAACCCGGCCAATGAAAACTCACTATTTTCTTTGATTATAAGAAATATTAGTTCACTCATTATTCTCAAATAGCCCCAATGCCATAAAATCATTATAGTGTACACAGCTTTGTCCGGTTTTCCAGAACATGTTATTACTATAATAATCAATTACACATACACAAGCATGCTCCCACACTACCCTCAACCCTCAACCAAAGAACTCCACTATTTACACTGCCATCTATACCAATACTAAGGGAGAGGAAGTATGAGTTGCCATGAGAAGATATTATATGGATTGAAAATGGAGGGAAGTGAATCAATTCTCTCCTTGATTGCATTGAATGTCCATGAATGAAACAGATACATCCATAGAGCACATTATTGTAACAACAGCACCAATGCAGTATTGTATCACCCAATAAATCACCTCTCGTGCACTTGAGCAGCTTCTCAGTCCAAATAAATGCACCGAATGAGTCGCCTTGTCTCAATCAACCTGTGTCTGTCTTCATCTTGATGCGATCCTTTTAATCTTTATGTATATAATTCCCAAGTAAATTAGTCCCAAGATATATACAGCCCTCAATCCCAACTCTGGTAATGGCAGCGTTACCTCAAGCTTCAGAAAATAATAGAAAATGAAACATGCCACCAACCAAGCGACAAGGGGATGTTTTACCGAAGGAATTTGCTCTGCCAAGTCTAATCTACTTGATAATTAGAGATGTATTCGTATTTGGCAGTTCTTTCTGACATAAACAATCTGGTAAAGGGTTCACATAAAATGCCTCTTCTGAACGAAACCGATCAGTGCCTTTTGTTCCTGTAACAGGGCCTTTTCTCTTCCTTGGTGACCCTTGCCTGTACAACCAATAGAAAGAAACAAGGGCCAAATTTAGCAACAATAGACACTCTGTGATTCCTCATCTTTTAAAATTTAAAAGTTAAGAAAATGGATTAAAAAAACCATACTGTTTTCCATTATGGAACCTGCATTAGATGTGCTTCATGCAAAATAACCATTGTCACTTGAGGAAATATCCCCCAGAAGTCACCTCATCAAGTTACCTCTAACATTAAGCCTAGTGGTATCAAGTTGACTCCCTTGTTCAAGGGTTCACATATTCTCACACTAGTGTCTTAAAGAAGTTGGGTGCAATTTAACCTCTGGTCTAGGCTTAGTTTGGGTAAGATTACCTATGGAAGGAAAGAGAAGGGAAAAAAATAATCTAAAAGGCATATTCTCACACTAGTGGCTTAAAGAAGTTGGGTGCAATTTAACCTCTGGTCTAGGCTTAGTTTGGGTAAGATTACCTATGGAAGGAAAGAGAGGGGAAAAAAATAATCTAAAAGGCACCCCTAGCCATCCACACAAATCCAAACTTCTTGTCTCTTTCCCCAACTACAGACAAACGGAGGGAGAAAAAATTACTGATAAAAGCTAATAGAACAAAAAATGAATGATTTGCATAAAAGTGTCAACCTACAGGCCTTTATTCATAGGCAACATAAACCATGATGCGATACAAACCACAATATGAGCCTCAAATGGGAAATTGCCAATGAAATTATTATGATCAGATGATTCTGTACTATGCTGATAGAGATCTAAAAAAAAAAGAAAGAAAGAAAGGAAAAAATAATAGCAACTAATATAGAGATGAGACAATCTTCTTGGGAATGGCAGTCTAGATATCAACCCAAAGAAAACCACAAGTACATTGATAAATGCTTAGCATCACATTTTATACAAAGGCTGTAGATAAAAGTGTTGTTCACATTCACATACCGTCTTTTGTGGATTTCAAGAATCCGATCTGATAGCTTGCTTTCATTTATTTTTCCCCGCTCAATTTTGTCAAAAAGATGAACAAGGGCTTTCCTGGATGAAGAGAGATAAAGAGATACAATTTAAATAAAAGTTGCTGAAATGTGAAGTGCTCAAGAAAATAAAATGTCTTGCCTGTCAGGAGACACAGTTTTTCTATGTCCCAGAAAACGACGATGACCTTCAACTGCCCTTGCCATGTTTCCGGAGTATGATGGAATAAATATATCACTCTCAACAGATACAATGTAGTCAAGTGCAGCCATTTGAGTTGCATGATTAATAAAAGGTTCAAGCTCCTCAACTGATGACAAATTTTCCTGGAAAATGAACACAAGGTATTAATCAATCTACTAGTCACCAACAAAAAAACATTTAAAATTTCAGAAGCTGGTAGTCCTCACCCCCTCCCCTCGAGACACAAACATGAAAAGAAATTAAAAATAAACTTCTTTGTGTATGTGCAAGAAAGCAAGTGTGTACGTGTGAGAGAGAGAGAGAGTACAAGCAAATTGATAACCATGGATTTTAACTTCAACTTCCATGTGTTAAATTGTTCCTGAGTGGCCAAAGATTTCAGCTTGAAGGGATTCTCATCGTAATGCTTAGGATGTTATTCTTCAATCCTAGTATGTGCGGTGTTTGGAAATTTTTACTAATTGGCTTTTCTTGTACAGTATTTATGAGCTTATATGCAACTTGCATTGCTTTATAAGCTTGATTTGTTCATTAAAAGGAAACTAATTTGGTGTCTTTAAACCTCTGTACTGATTGAGGTTTGACTAGGAACTTCAAAAAAATGAAGACTGGTAGGATTTTTAGTCATGTGTTCGCAAATTTCTTCACAAAACTTGGGTTGTAATGTGTGTCAAAGTCAAGTCGTGTGTTTACAGCCACAAAAGAAGATAGAGACAAAGCTCCGCGTAGAACATGCTGCAAATCTCTCAAGACTAAATCAGGTATCCAGGTTAAGGTAGTCTGAGACCATAAAGGACCAATTATGATGAGCTAGGTATGATCTTTAAAAGGATCAAAATTATGTTTTAATCTTGTTTATCAAAATAGGAATTTTTGATCAAATGATTTTCAAAACAGGGAAACATTATCAAAATCCAGTAAGGCTCAATCGAATGAAGCTATGACAGCGAGTGCTGGTCGATTGAACCCTGCAGAATTATATTTTTGGAAACTCCGTCAAATCGAAATTCTGATAGGATTCTACTTACCATACTACATGGGTCTCCTATATTGGCTATAAATATGGGGTTACAGTCAGTCAAGTGTATCTCTCACAAGAGCTTTCAACTACTTGTATATTATTGAGAGAATTTATATTTTTTGAGAGAGAGCTTTGAGAATCAATCTAGAGTTCTTCATAGATTATCAAACTATATGTGATTGAGAGAATCAAAGCAAAGACCTGAATTGAAACTAACAGATAGAGCATCAACCAGGTGATTCAAGAGGAACAAATTCATCAAAGGTCACTAGTCGTGGAGATCAGAAGCAAATTGAGTGAGGACTGAGTCTATTGATGGATCAGCAGCTGGAGGATCTGGGTTTGATCTTGGGCAAGTCTGAGTAGTCAGGAGGGACGAGGTGATTCTAGTAACTTAGTTGTAACCTCTATCTTGTATAATGGATTTTAATCACCCTGGACTAGGTACCATGATTTTCCCTTTCTAGGGGTTTTCACATAAAAAAATATTGTACCTCTGCTTTACTTTATTTATTGCTTAATGTGCTTATGTGATTGCAATTGAGACAAATAGTCAACTAATTAACTGACTTCTAGACAAGGATTAACGGTAATTCAAAAAAGTTAGTTGCAAATTAATATTTATAAGATCCATTCACCCCCCTCTAGGTCTAGTATAATTGTGCCCTATCAGAGGCTTGGGTTGACGGTCACTGCAATCTATCAAAGACAATTACATCTTTATCTTGCTTAAGTTTAAATAGCTGATTATTTGTTATTAGTCCAATGAATAATAGTCAAGCTCAGCCAATGTTCGATACTCTGCCCCTTGGAATAGTACTTCCATGACTCCTTTATCTGCCTATTTGTTAATAGTTGGAGAACTTCTCTATTCCTTCCCAGGACAACAATATATATGATTGGAAGTAAGAGCACTGAGACCTTAATTAAGTTTTGTAACCCTCCACCCACCATCCAAGTGGGATAGGGTGAAGAACATCCTAGAAAATGCATAAGAAGGTGAGGAAAGAGGGGTTAAAGAAGTGGGAGAATGTCTAATAAAGAGGCAAACACAGTAAACTGTCTACCGTCCCAACATTATTCTCAAATGCCCCAAAAGATCTTCACTATGCCTGAAATGTGTAGAAATGCTCTACAAGATCCATCAAGTTGATGTCACAACATTATACATACTATTATTTTTTTCTCTAACTGCCCAAAAGAACAAAGACTTCTCCCTCGGTTTTCCCTTACTTCAACTGCCATCAGTCTCTCAGACAAGAAAGGTTACATGAGCTTTTAGACATAATACAGACAAAACAAACTTGACAAGTTACTGTATTAAACAAGATTGCATTGACATTCTACAATTTGCACAGAAAAACTACAAAGAAAAATCCCAAGCTCATAACAACATAGGTTGTAACAAGAACAAAACAATTCATGCAATGATCCAAAGAAGAATTCTTATAAAACAAAGCTTCAACAGTATCATCAGTAATTGTGATTGATTAATTAGTGGTCATCCATCTGAAGCACTAACCATATTACCCATGACTTTTCGAACTCCACTAATATTCATTTGCAGTAGTTTGTACAAATGATTATAAAAGAAATTCAATATGTCATAGAATCATTGGGAAACTAGTGTAACCAAAAGTGAAGATTTAACAATACGACCAGAAGTCAATTCAAAGGCACATTGATTCTTCTGAAATAAAGTGGTCAGCAGCTAACAATAATTTCCAGTTAAATAAGTCTTTTTCATTGATGGCTCTCACTTACACAGATGTTTTCTCTTGTTTGTAATCTATTATAGACTTAAAATAACAGCTGTCCACAATGTAACAAAATACACCTCAGCAAAACCAGGTTGAACTCGTTACTAATTTGACTGATCATCTTATTTGTGTATTATGAGAGCAATCATAATCAGATGGAAATTCGTTGAAGGTAATAGTCCAATGTGATTATGTTACAAACCTGGATATTTCTATAATGTGTATACATCATGTATCACTAATAATGCCATAGATTTATCTGGGGATCACTTAATAATATCTTGTATGGTACATTCAAGTTCTTTAGTTACCTTAACACCTAACAGTTTGACCTTGAAATCTAATGAAGTTCAGATAAGTGAACAAGAAATCAGATTCAATATATAGGATACACCAGACTAGCTATACAAACTTAAATCCGGTACACATATTTAGATTCAAACTTGAATTATGCTAAATCCAATCGATTAACATACCTAGCCCAAAGGCAAGGAATACACCCCACTGAACGGTTCTGAAGTGGCATAACTAACCTATTCTAAAAGAAATAGCCTAGGAGGAACTTGACCCTACAAGCTTTGACAAAGTAATGTAACAAGGTATTCTTTAGCCTATTCTAATGTCTCAATTGCATTGTTTACCAGTTAATATGGTTAGAACTATTAAGTTTGCACAAGGTTCCATTGTTATCACTATTATGTGATTAGTTTCTTTAGTATATGGACTAGTAGATTCACATGCAATGCACATGACATTACTTGACTAGCCTCAGTAGTGGTAACCACAATAGTTTAGGTTACCTAGGTATTCATGTAACTGAATGGATAAAACCACTATAGCATACACTGTAAAACCATAAATCCAACTCCATGTTAGATAAGCTACCTCATATAGCCAAAAATGTAACATATATATTATATTTGTACATATATTTCCATAAAACAAGCTTCTTGTAAATTCAGACCTTTAGGCGTTTAATTTAGGGCTGCAACTCAGGTGGGCCCAGCCCTAAAATTTTTGGGCTTGGGTTGAAAATTAAGAACTCGATTTCATTTCGGGCCGGGTTCGGGCTATTGTGTCAGGCAACCCAAGCCCGACCCAAATTACAAGACCCGACAAACCCAAAAAATTGAACCTATTAGGATTTACAATATCTGTGAACTTGTACTAATTTAGCATTTACAATATTGCACTTATTGAACTTATTAACTTTTGATGCTTTTGTTTATTTGTTATTATGTCATGTCAATTCTAACCCAAAATATTAGTAGTTGGAAGCCGGAATTCAACCCAAAATTTCAGTCTGAGTTGCAAGCTCGAATTCAACCCGAGCTTAAAAAATTAAGGATGGGTTGGGCTTGGGTCGATTAGCTCGGGTTAGATTGGGCTTGGGTTGAGGTTTTCATACCTCGGATTGAGCCCGAGTTGAGCCTCCAACCCGTCCAAGTTGCACCCCTAGTTTATTTGCTTCCAACTGATCAGACGTCAACAGTTCAGGAGATTCTTATTAACAGCACATGAAATTTACTTGGTGGTGGGGGGAAAGAAAAAAAAAAAAGCAAAACATCAAGCAACACTAGTTACCTTGTTCATTAAAATGGGAAAGCGGGATTGCAGATCAGCCATATGAGAAGCACCCCCATATATCTCTCCAGCAGCAATATAAATTGGGGTTTTTGATGGGAATCCAAGAGCAGTAAGGAACACTCCAACCTCCTTCGGAGTTAAGGGGCAATATCCTTTGGCTCTCTGTTCCGTGGAATTGATATCCTTTACTTTCCAATACGCAGTGTTCTCTCTACAAGTCAGTATGAAAATAAGATATAGAAAGTCTGTATCAGGCAGCACATGTCTGTTGGCTGTTCTCTGACATATTAATACACAATGTAGGACACAATAATGATGATTATTATGATAAAAGCCGAAAAACAATATCCTACCTGATTGTCCTTAACTCATCAGCTTCATCTGGTGATAAATCATGTGTGCATCCACTAAATGCAAGCATGTCCTTTTCATATCGTAAGTGCAAAGCAATGTAAGGACCATAGGACCTCATCCGATCAACCAACAACTACAAAATCAAGATAACAACTTGAATGATGGCCATTGCACTGGCCGCAACTAAGATATAGCCACTCTAAAAAGATATATGAGCATTGAAGATTTACTTTTCCCATTGCCTCGATTAGAGGTGCAAAACGGAGGGCTTCATAACAAGCACGGCAACGAAGCTTCTGAATGTCTGGAGGCATATTATTATTAGCCAGTCGTGAATCAGACTTAGCAGCTCGAATGACCTATCAGAAAATGTGTTGGATCAAATATTGCATCTGGATTATCGCATTCACCAAGTAAGCAAATTTAGTTGGAATACTCCACAATATATATACCTGATAATCCGCCCACATGCTTGCTATCTCATCCTGGTAGTAATCAATACCAGACCAACTTCTGAAGTGCTTAACTGCCCTCGTAGCATTTGCCAGTTCCTCAGGAAGTTCTTTAATGATTATTACATCATTAAACAAGGAATTAATAAAATGATCTTCATCAAAGACATCAGAGAAATTGCTGCAGTTCAACATAGAAAAACTTAAGTATAGCATCAAACATTCAGAACATAAGACAAAAATGCAGATTTTGGGGTATGAAACAATTGGTACCTAGTGTCCCGCCAAAATGAGCTTTTATCAAGTTCTGGAATTACGAGAGTGGCATTTATTATACGGGCTACAGCAACCATGTCACATATCTACAAGTCAACAATGAGATTATTCTTCAGCTCCAGGTAATAGTTGTATTCCAATAATAGATGGGAAAAAGGAAAGAACCTATATCGTTACTTCGGCTAGTACAGCTACACGGGCAACTACTTTGCAGAGACTGACTACAGTACCAAAATTAGCTTTTACCACAAATGGGCTAACTTCCACTTTGTCTACTAGGTAATGAATTTACAAAAAATTAAGGCAATTTCGACAGAGGTGGCAATTAGTGGGACCAGATAGTGCAATATATAGGCTGGGTGGAAATGGTGTGGCAACAAAGGTGAATTTTCCAAACTGCTCAAAGCCTATGGCATATGGATTTGGACTTTGGGGTAAGTAAAGTGGTTAGCACTAGTGGGATTACACAGGTTTCGAACTTCTCTAAGTGTCTATAAAAATGACTACATCATAATTTAATTAGAACTTGTCAACAGTAAGACAAGTTCAGGTAGGTTTGAAATTGCCATCCCCAATCTCGATAGTTTGCTAAATTTACATACTTCATACTTCAAGTCTTCAAAGGCCTGTAAAAGTGTAGAAACAAGTCTTTAACGGGATTGGACATTTTATCACTCATTGATGGAAGGATGAGAACTCCCAGTCCCAAAGTACATCTAATCCTACCCGAGCAGAAAATTTCCCTCTCAGCTATCAAAAGAGGAAGAGGTTTAGATCATTCCCCAGGGCAATTCCCAACAAAAAATAAGGAAACTGATAGTTCTCTAATTATGGACATCAGAAAGAGGACCATCCTCAATAAACGATAGCCCTAGCATCAAGTAAGTTCTGGTTAGTATGTTAATTCTAGCACTCTGATTATGACTGAAAGGAAACTAATCATTTGAGCGTGCGTTTCAGTGATAAGTAAGAGAACATCAATGTCTCAACAGCAACATGAACCTGCCACCTCTCTCTTTGGGAGTGTACCACTCAAGCTAACAACTAAAAGTTATATAGTCTTTAAAAACCTTGAATCTCATAACAGGTTAGGATTGCAGTTGCTATTGTAGGATTTCAAGTTTTACTCTCTTTTCACACAACTTCTGTGCAATCCAGTAGAGCATGAAAAGTTCTCTATCAATCCAGTAGAGCATAAAAAAAAATCTCTATTTCTGAAAATTACAGAACAGGCTACACAGAAGATCCTGTCTAAGCATTCTATAGACTTTAAGGAAGGGGGAGAAAGGGGGAAAGAGACAGACAGAAGAGAGGATACGAACCCCAGCTCGCATCTGGTTGAGCCCTCCATTTGTATTAACGAGCAGGTAACCCCACGACTCTCCAGGAGCTGAATTGTTGTTAGTGTCACCAAAGTGAATACAGAGAGGTTTCACATAGCATACTTGAAGCAGAAAATGAAAAACCACCAACTTCCTTACATGTGTAGGACGAACTTGGTTCAACACAGGGCACGTAGCCTCGATCTGGTGGCGGCTTCCATAACTTGTTAGAATTGAGAATCCCTCTTGTATTGCCCAACTGTCAAGTTCAATGTGAGTGAAAACATGAAAGATACGCTATTACTTTCTATCAATATATATATATATAGAGACACACCTATATCTATGACACTCCCAACACAATACACCAAATTGGATCAATATAACATTCCTGATATGCACTACGTAAAAGGGTAAAAAAAATATTAATGCCAAACTGAAAAAGGGTTTTAAAAGTAAAAGAACAGAGGGAAATTAATTGGCACGTATTGTGAGAAGCACAAAACCTTGAGAGAAGAGAGGGGGGCTTTCGACAACTGGGGAGGCACCAATTCTTGCATCCAGCTTCGCTCGCTGCTCAATTTTTGGTATCCAATTTCATATTGCTGAGAAATTGAACCATCCCAGATCAAAAAATAATCTCGTTTTCGCAATCTCAATGTATATCAATGTACAAACCCTTTCTTGAACGAACACTTACAAACATTCAAATGCAGAAAAAACCCTTTTTTTTTTTTTTCTTTTCCCAAATATTTCCTTAAAATGTTGGAGAACAAACAAAAATTAATTTTGCGAATAAACAAAGCATTGAACTTGAAAAAATGGAAAATTTAGAAGAATAAGATTAATAAAAAAGGGCAAGAACTTGAAATTCGACGAAATGAAAAAGCAATAATCAGTTCAGGAGAAGTGAAGAGGAAATGTGAAAACTGCAGAGAGAGAGAGAGAGGTCACCGTAGGGAGCTTGAAAGAGTCAGGCACTCTGAAGGAGGGGAATACACGTACGTGGACTGAGAGTACAGCGACCAGGGCAATTGAACATATGGCGCAAGTTAACAGCTTCCTCAGTACTCCCAACGTTCTCCAACTGTGCTTCTGCATCTCTCTCTCTCTCTCTCTAACCACACGCACACTTAAACTAATCTAATACAGAACTCCATTTCTGTAACACACTCTCTTTCTATATATATAGGCTATATATCATTGTAATATATATCATATACTCCGTAATACATAAATATGGGTGTTGTATTTGGTTAGCACTTACTAGCATGTACTATAAACCAGGATGAGAGAGAATGTGTCAGGTAAAAACAGACCATTTAGAAATGAAATTTAAGGATTCAAAAGAAAAGGCATAAAAACAATGAGATATCAAGATCAACATAACCACCTAATAATTAATTGCAATATACCTAAATAAGAGGCTTTGAATAATGCACCATTATTAAGGCTGTTCTTTATTACTGATTTTTTTTTTTCATCTTTATTACTGATTGATCATTTATTTTATTTTTATTGAAGATTCTAGTGTCAGATCTCATGCCACCCCCATAATCCACTTTGATTAAATGTTTGGCGGTTCATCAATATACTTGGAAGCTGATTTTTTGAAAATAAAATTACAGAAGAGTTTCTGCATTATATTATTTTTTATTTTTTATATTTTTAATACCATAATTATTCTTGTAAGTGAGGACTCAATTTCAATTTTTTTTATATCTTTCTTAAAATTCCCACTATGATTATATGTTTGGCACTTTACTTCGAAGTTGATTTTTTGAAAATAAAATTATAGAAGAGTTTCTACATTATATTATTTTTTATTTTTATATTTTTAATACCATAATTATTCTTGTAAGTGAGGACTCAATTTCAATTTTTTTTATACCTTCCTTAAAATTTCCACTATGATTACATATTTGGCACTTCATTAATATACTTCGAAGCTGATTTTTTGAAAATAAAATTATAGAAGAGTTTCTACATTATATTATTTTTTATTTTTATATTTTTAAGACCATAATTATTCTTGTAAGTGAGGACTCTATTTCAATTTTTTTTACACCTTTCTTAAAATTCCCACTTTGATTACACGTTTGGCACTTCATCAATATACTTCGAAGTTGATTTTTTGAAAATAAAATTACAGAAGAGTTTCTACATTATATTATTTTTTATTTTTATATTTTTAAGACCATAATTATTCTTGTAAGTGAGGACTCAATTTCAATTTTTTTTATACCTTTCTTAAAATTCCCATTCATTCACTTTGTTTCACAATTCCTTCTTCCCTCTCCCGGACTTCTAAGAAAGGTATGAAGGGTAAACGGTAGTAAAATAATAAAGAGAAAAGAAATGAGCCTTTTTTTCATAAAAGTGAAAATTTATAAATAGAAATAAAATGAATAATTAGTAATTCTTTCATTTTTTTATCACTTATAAATTTATAATTAAGAGTATAGAAAAATTAACAAAATTGTTTTTTTCTTCCTTTTCCTCCTTGTTTTTAAACTAAACATAAATAATCTCTTATTATATTTCTTTTCATTCAACTCTCTCAATCCAAAGGCTTGTACTGCCAGGAATGTTTGGCATTGTTGTTATAACTAGGGATGCACAAAGAACCGTTGGAACCGGAATCGTATAGAATCGTACCTGAACCGAACCGTCGGTACGGTTCCGGTTCCGGTTCCATTTTTCAAGGAACCATTGAACACGGTTCCGATTTTAGGCCCAGTAAAACCGAACCAAACTAGACCGTAGATGACGGTTCCAAGGAATTGATCCGGAACCGTTAGATTAGTTTTATAATTAGATTAGTTATTAGTCTTATTACTAATTTACTATTATAATATTATCAATAATATTGTATTGTTTAAGTTACTGATTTACAATTAGATTAGTTAATGGGGCTTGTTCAATTGAGGAAAAAAAAAAAACAGGAGAACCATGGTTCGGAACCGAACCGAACCGTTGGCTACGGTTCGGTTCCACCTCCCAACGGTTCCGGTTCCAGTTCCAAAAAACAAGGAACCTTTGGGACGGTTCCGGTTCCTCCAAGAACCGTGAGGAACCGAACTGTGTGCACCCCTAAGTATAACCGTAAAAGAATTAAGAAATAATAATAAGCTATCAATGCAAGATAAAGATCAAATTATGTTTATCAATGCAATATGACAAAACATCAATGAATAGGAATTGTAAGAAAGGTAAAAAAAGAAAAGAAAATTGAGTATGACAATTATGATATTAAAACCATAAGAATCAAACATTGTATAATTTAGGAACTATTTTGTAACTTTATTTTAAGAAAAGATGAAAGTGGAGCGCCAAAGAAGATTGGTGGAGCGCCAATATCAGCTCCTTAAAAAATTTTGAATCAAAATAATAAATAGTAAATGATGGTCTTTCCTAGATTTTGATTCTTAAAATTTTTGCAAGACTTCTAGCAGAGAAAAGACATGGCTTTTTTTAAAAAAAATTAAAATTTTGTTGGGAAAATGACTAAATGAGTTAAAAAATGAAGGGTCTTTTCAAAATTTGAAAGTTTTTCTCAAGATCTTTTGTGAATTTCTTATAATTTTTTGTGAGTTCATTTTTTATAATTATCAAAGTTTGTGTATAAAAATACAAATAACACTCCCACTGCCTCTAATGGACCAATACATGAATAATTATTGAAAAATTGATCTAATGTTGTGTTTAGTATGCAGGAATGGAATGGAATGGAAAGTCCATTCCAATCATTCCTTTATTTGGTATGAATTTTAAGATTGAAATGATCATTCCCTTGGAATGAATTCCAGGAAATGAAAATCTATTCCATAGCTAAACTTATGAAATAACCATTCCATTTCCAAGTAAGATAAAAAAAAATTGATGTTCCTAATAAGTCCTTAACCACATCACCACCTCCATTGCCTTCCATCACCGCATTTCACCATCGCCACCTCCACCGCCTTCCACCACCACCATTGTCACCTTCCACCATTGCCACTGCCACCACTTACACCATGACCGCCTTCCACCACCATCACCGTCTTCCACTACCACCACCTACACCATTGCTGTCTTCCACCACTACCACTGTCACTGTTTTTTGCATCGCCGTTGCCTTCCACCACCTCCATTGCCTTCTACCACCATCATCGCCTTCCACAACCACCATATACACCACTATTGCTTTCCACCACCACTGTCTTCCGCCATTTCCACCATCACCTTCCACCACCACCACCACTATTTCTTTTTAAAAAAAATTATAGAAGAATGATATTTTGTTACTTTAATTTATTCGTCACATAGAATGGTATTTTAGATAATTCAATTTAAATTTCATTTCACTCTTACATATTTTTATTTTTGCAACCAATAAGTAGAATAGGAATGACCATTCCATTCAATTCTCATTCTCATTTCATTCCCATTTACATTCCATTTCATTCCTGCATACCAAATATAACTTATGGGAATTCGAACTTCCGACCTCTTCCTAGTAGTTCAACATGACTCCGCCACACAACATGAAGAATTACTGAAAAAAAATCTCAAAATGGACCTAAGAGGATTCGAACCTCTGATCTCCTCCTAGTAGTTATTGCAAATTGTACGTAAAACAAAGTTTCAATCGATAAGAGGCATAGATGACAGAATGGATCATGATAATTCTAATTTTTGGTTCTCTAGTCGGTCTTCACTTCTTGTCATTTTTAAATAAAGAAAGAGTAAATATCATTGACACCCTTTGAGGTTTGATGTATTGACACGCGGTTACAACTTTATTAATGTTCGTCACCAACACTCCCTTGGTTTGTGCCATATATCACATACACCCCCTTTTGCCAAAAGCACACCATGTCACAACACTTTTTGACAGTGAAATGACCATGTTGCCATTTGACTTCTGACCTAACCCATTTGAATACTAAATTTACTCATTTAACCCTGTCTAATGGACCAAAATATCCCTTTGAATATACCTATATATTTACTATAATATATGTAATCTATATATAATTATTTATTTTCATAAATAATAATGTTCACATAAAATAAAAAGCAATTAAATTTATTTTTATTTTTCTCTATCTATCTATATATATATAATATACTATAACATATATATAACCTATATATGTAATTATGTGTGTTGCACGGTGCGGAAGTGACTGCGAAACTTAGATTTAAAACTTAGAGGGAGGTGATTAGGTTTACTTGTTTTTTCCTTAATCTTTTAAATTATCTAATTTAAGTCCAATTAAAATTTTAAGCAATCCCATAAAGTAAGTAAATGAAATAAAGTGTAATAAAGTAAAGAATACACCGGATATACGTGAAAAACCCAGATTGAAAAAAAATCACAGGTGATGCTTTGTAATCTCAGAGAAACAAATCCACTATCGTCGAAGCAAAGTACAACAAACTCTGTCCCAGACTCACACCCACTCCACTCTGACAAAAACTTGATGCAGAATACCTCAGGCTTACTATTGCGACTACCTCGTCTAACTGCTGCATATTCCCGACTAACGTCAAAATCCTCTCAGAAGGATAACTGGAAGAACATGAACACTCAACAAGTATTCTATCCTCTTCATAGCTCGATTTTCTTCTCCTTCCTTACCAACGAATAGTTGTCGAAGAAACCAATCCAGTAACTTGATCACGAAGACATCTTCAATGCAGTCTTCGAACAGTTGATCAAGCAAATAAAAACACCCTAAATCACTTAGTAAATTTGTGTGTGCTCTCAAAAATATAAACAAAGAATTTGAGAAAAAAATCATTTGTTAGAAAAATATCTCAATGCTTTCTCTCCCTAGAGTATGAATTTCTGGTCTGTGGAATGTGTCATTGAAAGCACAATGAGAGAGAAATAATATGAGGTTTTTAAAGAGATTAAAAACCCTAATTTTCTTTGAAAAAAAAATTAAAAATCAATAGGAACAAGCCCCAACGTTTTAAGAAAGTTCAGGGTTAAATCCGGGTCAAAACAAGACAAAAGAGGCAAAACTTTGCAAAGAAGACACCTTAGACAGGTCCAACCTTGTTTAAATCTCTATACGAAATACTGAGACCTCTTAAACCGGTCCATCCTTTACTTGGACCGGTCCGACCTTGAATATTTAAGCATTTTACTCAAAAGTCCCTTATTCAAGGTCGGAACCTCCCAGTTTGAAATATATGTGTTTTCACCACTTTACCTAAACTACTTGACTCTCATACGTGATCAATGATATCCTTATGCAATTGGAACCATCCAAAAACTTTAATTGATCAATTCTTTGTTCGGACTAGGGGTGGCAAAAATCTCTAACCCGATGGGGACCCGCCTAACCATTTATTTAAAGGTGGGGGAGGGGCAAGGTCGCCCCTCCCCATTTATACTACACTTAGTTGTTTATATAATATTACTTATGTGAATATATACTTAAAAAAATGTTAAATTTCACAATATTTGGTTTTGTTGGAAGTTGTGTAATCCTTTATTTTAAGTAAAGACAACAAAAATAAATAAGAAAATTTTGGAAAGGGTAGAATGTTAATATTTGGAGAATGTTAAAAATTCATGAATCAAATGAGTTTTAATTGGTTACTGGGCTGGACAGTTTGGAGCGGGATGGGTTAGGTCTGTTATGGGGTGGGGATGGGGTGAAATGAGAAATTTATAATTGATTATGGGGCGATTATGGGGATGGGGATTGGGATCCTTACCCCATAACCGACCCGTTGTCATCTCTATATCATACCATTCATGCATTTTTTCAAATATTCAAGCTTCATCATTTGAAGAACACTTGCATGGTTGGTGTGGAACTTCATGCTCACTCTGAGACTTCAATTGCATGATCAATGATAAGAATATAAAGCAAATATTACAACTCGATCATGTTTGGTTTAGATACCGAAGATTACCAATTACAAAAATATACGTCACAAATTATTTATTTTCATTAATAATAATGTTAACATAAAATAAAAAGTAAATAAATTTATTTTTCTTCTTCTCTATTCATCTATTTACTATAATATATATAACCTAATATATATAATTATTTATTTCCATAAATAATAATATTAAAATAAAATAAAAAATTAGTTGCCAATGCATATTATCATGAAGGGTATTGTGGTCATTTTTCTATTATGATATTTTTATATTAAAATATATTTAAATAATCAGGAAAAATCAAAACATTTAATATATTAAAAAAATAAAAAAAGTTGACAGAGGGTTTTGGTGACGAAAATTCACAAAGTTGTAGCTACATGTCAATATATTAAACCTCAGAGGGTGTTAGTGATATTTACCTATAAAGAAAATTACATAAAAAATTTTTAGTGACTAAAATAGAGTGCAGTTGACTTTTTCGGTGCATGGGAGACCACTCCACCTTTTAAAATAATTGTGGAACGTAAGGGAATAAGAACTTTTAAAAAAGAGTTGTATCATTTTTTAAATAATAAATAAAAATAAATGTAGTAATACTGTAAAATAGTATTGAATTACCATATTCAATTGATCATTTATAATCTTAAGTGTTTCTATCTAATCTAATCTTCTTCTTATTTTTCTTTTTTTGGTTAATGTCATATGCAAAAATTGAAAATATGTCAATTATTGAGTGCCTAAAATGACACAAATTGGACAAACATTGCAATTGTTACACTGGAGCTCTTCTATTTTTGGTGTAATAACTATATAAAATGACACAAATTGGACAAACATTGCAATTGTTATACTGGAACTCTTCTATTTTTGGTGTAATAACTATATAAAGAATTAATCTAGAGTTAGTGAATTAAAAGGATATTAATTACCTAGTCTATATCACAACTGTTCAAAATTTTGGAAAAAGAAGGGTAAAAATATATCAATTTTTTGATATTATTTGCACCATGTTTTTAGAAAGATCGTCTATCACCATTACATTGGTACCACTAAAGGATTATTTACATGCTTATAATATAGATAACCAACATGATTATATGCTATGAGAAAAAAAGAAGCATAATTATAAGTTCACATAACTTTCTCAAAAAAGTAAAAATATTATGTTTTTTATAGAATAAAATTATGAGAAAATCAAGTGATTATAACCGAAAAATTACTTTCCCAAAATATTTTTTGCTTTCCAAACTATCAAAATATTAAAATATTTTTTATTTCTTTTCCTTTCTTTATAATTCCATCAAATCAAACCAAGTTTAAAAGAGTAAAAGAAAGAAAAAGGATAATGATAACTTTTCATTTTGTTTCGAAAACATAATGAAGAGAAAAAAAGGAAATGATTCTTTTGTTGCATGTGACAAGCTAAGAAGTATGTGCTGGAATATGTTTCAAAATATTTTTATAATATTTTTGCAAATATATTTGTGTATAATTAAAGTCTAAATATTTTGATTCATTCCCTTTTGAGTAATACATTTTTAAATGTGTTCACATATATATAGATATATAGGCATGTATTTGGATATATAGTTTGTGTATCAACAAAAGAGATGTTTTTTTTACATTCATTCATAGTTGTTGACATTTGGTATTCTCAATGAATCTATTTGATTCACTTAATTTTAGGAAGAACTATTTTAAGTTCATTCATCAGATTTATGAGATACATTTTGTTTAGTGTGATACATGAATGAATTTATCCAAATTTATTGCTTGAGAACGTGAATCTTCTTAATTCATGTATTTGGAAATTGAACATATCCATGAGACTCATCTTGAGAGGTCTATATAAGAACTACATTTCCTTCATTCAGGATGAATCAAGTTCAATCTCAACTCATACTAGAGTTTCTTAACTCAAGTTTAAGTAGTTTCTCTTCTATTTTTCATATTTGTGCATTTCGAAAGAGATAAGTGTTGTACCCAATAGTATATCATGTAAATACATTGTGATTGGATTGAATCCAGGCTTGGTTGAATCTCAGAGATAGAGCTGCTAAGATCCCTTTCACCTTGTGGAAGGCTTCGACTATCTTCAAGAAGCATTTACGGGCCTCCAAGATATGGTCCGAGTTTTCTTAATATTTTATTTTTATCATATATGTAAGTGCAAGTGATTTTCATGATTTATCATAATCATTTTTCCAACAATTTGAAGATACGTCTTTCTCCTATATGGCATTGTGGTATTGCGTGAACTCGTCTCAAACTAGTGGAGTTTGAAAATGAAAATGGTAACTTCTCTCATGCAAGGTCAATAAAGGCTCTTTGCAACTATGTTTACTTATGATGAACTTGTTCTCCAAAAATGTTTTATATTTTTCTAAAGAATGATCTACTACATTTTTGAAAATCTATCATCTCACTATGGATGGAAACTATCAAAATCGATGAACTCGAGAAAAAAGGATGTACTTGGGGATACCCAACCTGATGATTTTCTCAGGTTTAATGAAAAAAATGAACCAAGTTGACAGTTGTTGTTGGTACACTACATTATTTGATTTGAGAGTCTATTTCTTATAGTGTAAGTAGTGAAAAGTTTTGTAGTAATGGGAGGATGAGATTTTATCTCTTAATGAATCTAGAGACATTTTTTGTCAAGGTAACTACAAGACACTCGTAATAGATTCACCTAATTAAGAGTGAAAGCTAGTCACTTTTTATGAGACTTTTCATGTAGTCTCTAGAGCTCTTAATGAGAAAACGAGATAAAACACAAACCTTAAAGTGCTAGCCAAATACACAACAATCTCTAAAAGAAATATGTGTGTGACAAGTCCGGTTTGTCCATATGGGTTCATTAGTTCAAGGTTCCGTCCACTAACATTCTCAGGCAAACTTTGATTTATTTACACTAAGTAAAAGTTCAAGTCTCCAAGACACCTTTATTTATACACATGACTTTCCTTAATGCCCTATTAATGAGATTTTATTTTCCAATTATATTTTGAAACAAGTGGAGAATTATTGGAATATGTTTCAAAATATTTTTATAATATTTTTGCAAATGTATTTGTGTATAATTAAAGTCTAAATATTTTGATTCATTCCCATTTAAGCAATACAGTTTTAAATGTGTTCACATATATATAGATATATATGCATGAAAGAGATGTTTTTTTTTACATTCATTCATAGTTGACCTTTGGTATTTTTCAATGAATTTATTTGATTCACTTAATTTTAGGATGTATTATTTTAAGTTCATTCATCAAGTTTATGAGATACATTTTGTTTAGTGTGATACATGAATAATTTATCCAAATTTATTGCTTGAGAACATGAATCTTCTTAATTCATGTATTGGGAGATTGAATATATTCATGAGACTCATCTTGAGAGGTCTATATAGGGACTACACTTTCTTCATTTAGGATGAATTAAGTTCAATCTCAACTCATACTAGAGTTTCTTAACTCAAGTTTAAGAAGTTTCTCTTCTATTTTTCATATTTGGGTATTCTGAAAAGAGATTAAGTGTTGCACCCGTGTATCGTGCAAATACACTATGGGTTTTTAAATTTCCTTCAAATAATAGCTAAATTTCTTATGAAGAACCTTCAGATCTGATACCACTCGAAAATACTTGATTCTATTGTACCCTTGAATATATGATTATTCTCTTTTTCTTTGAAATTTTTGGGTAAACTACACATAGAACCCTTGTGTTTTGCCTTTATTACAGTCAAACCCCTTCGCTCTGCAAAATTACACTGTTATCCCCTACTTTATCTGACACATCAAACTTTGACTCCCTTACGGTCTTAGGCGTGTGGAGATAATTTATGTTGACATTATCCAAAAAATTATTTATAATGTCCAATTTGCCCTCCAAACTCATTTGATAGTATCCTGATTTTTGAATTGACAACATAAAGATTCATTAGTTAAATTATCTAACACAAGTTACACAATGATTTTATAGAAATTATTTTTTAGTTAAATTATCTAACACTTTATATTCAACATAAATTGATTCATGTTTCACGTGTTTTAAACATTCTATATTCTTGTTTCCGTGACATTGAGTGAATTCTATTTTAATTTTTTTGGAAAGTACTTGGAACTATTGGGTTTGTGGCTCAAATTCAATTGCGGAAGTAGTTTTCTTTTCCGTTTTGAAAGCATAAAAACTTGTGGAGCAAGGCTGAAGACTTGGGAAGAAAGTTGTAGGCATCTATTTTAGAGTTATGATTGACTTAGTAAATTTTTATTAGACAGGGTATGAGAATCTTTGTTCAAGAAGAAATTGGTTTGGAAAATTTATAAATAGAGGTGTGGTTAAAGGGAAAAGGCAGAGAGGGAGGAAAGATGGAAAGAGTTGGTGAATGTTGTGGGGAGAGGATAAAGTATATGTAATTTCGAAAAGAAGATGCCAAGAGAAAGAGTAAGAGTATGTGTGGTATGCATGATTTTCGCGTATTGTATATTCTCTTTTCAATTATAGTGTCCATGGATGTAATCCTAGAATTAGGTGAATCATGTAAAATTATTGTGTTATGCGTAGATGTTTTTTATTGTTATCTCCATATATACAAGTATGATTGTGATGTGATGATATACTTCGATTATAACGAATGAAGGGGATTAATCCTGAACACGAACATGAATCAATTATTCAAGTTCTATGAATATTTGTTTGCAAAAATAAATCAAATACTCATTTTCGATTGAAACTGTTTGATTTTTTTAATTTGCTTAAACTTTATGTTTTGGACAACCTATTAAGACCCAAGAGCTTAACAATATCTTCCTACTTTTTTTTTTTTTAATAAAATGATTACTAATTCCTAAAAATAAGTCGTTTTTAGGGTTCTTTTGCTTTTAGAAGCAGTTATACTGCAGAGAATATTTGAGACAACATTAATACATCATTTCTCTTTGCAAGCTTTCTGATCATCTATTCCATTTTATTTCGTCTATACATTATACTTGATGAGATCTTACTTTTATATATATATAAAAAACATTAGTTGTTTTAATTAGAGTTTTTTTTTTTTATTTCTTGTTAACAATTTTTTTTTTCCTTTTTATAAACGTACTTAACTACTTATAAAGTCGGTTAATTTTCTTGATACAATGATAAGAATTTGAATAAACAGTTTGCTGAAAAAAAATAAAAAAAATCAAGTTGACGTCATAGGTATAACTCAATTTTTAAGGTGAGTTGAACTCTCAAACTTCTCCGTATCACACACACACAGATGAATAACAAAAATTACCTCAATCCATATTCGTTTCAATCTCTATCAAAAATTTTGAAAAAATAGACAGCCTTCCTATCACATCAAAAAATAAAAGCCAAAATGATGAAATGGAAAATTAGATATATATATATATATATATATTTTATTTCAATTCAATGGAATACATGCATTTATGTTTAAGTCCAAAATTAGGCCCCACATGCCAAGCATGATTCCAAGTTCTTTTTGAACCAATTATATTTCTTGTCTTCTTTACAATTGAAAGGACAGAGTTTCTACACCACTATATTTCTTCACAATGCGCACCGACAATCCTACATGCACAACTTGTGGAGTCTGATGGGTAAGATTAAAATTTTTTCCGGACATACGCAACACTTCAAATCAGTCCGATAAATTCGAGTATAATATTTATATAAAATTTTAATTAATTTTTACAACAAAGGGACACGAACTTTTTACTTTTTAACACAAGCCTTCTCGCACAACTTGTGTAATATGTTAAATGTGTCATTTTCTCCAAACATAATCACTTGCAAAGATAGATTTTTATTTGATTAAATTTTCCATTGCAGACTATATGCAAGGAAAAGCAAAGATCCTTGGCAAATTATAGTCTACCACGTCAGAATAAATGAATTGGGTGGTAAAACATGGTGGAGTGTTTGGTTTTTGTGAAAAGAAGTGTTTGGTTTTCGTGAAAGGCGAGCAGAGTTGGATAGAGTCGTAGACTCTTCTAGTAGGTAAAATACTATAATCAATAAGGAGAGACGAGAGTAAATTAGTCATTTTGTTTGACATGTTTAGTAGTAGGTAAAATACTATATTCAATGAGGAGAGACGACGGTAAATTAGTCATTTTGTTTGACATGTTTAGTAGTAGGTAAAATACTATATTCAATGAGGAGAGACGAGGGTAGATTAGTCATTTTGTTTGATATATTTAGTAGGGTGTCTAAAGAATCAGTAAAATTGAAATTGTAAAAAATTGTATCTGAATGGAACCGAATCGTTTATTACGATTTCGATTCTTATTTCAAGTCACTGGAAGTGTTAGAAATATATATATATATATATGAATAATAAAAGTTTCTAACTTTTTAGTATTCTATATAAATATATCAAATATATAATATATAAATAAATATTAATACCTTCTAAATTCTAGTGTTCTATTTATATATAAAATATAAAGTATAAAATATTTAATATATAAATAAATATTAATAGATTCTAAGTTTTAATGTTCTATATATTTATATAATATAAGATATATAAATAAATATTAATAACTTCAAATCTATTGTTATAACTAGGGATTCATAAATATGAGTGTGTATCTTACCAATGTTTTTTTAAAAAAAAAGTTAACAAAAAATTGTTAGGGAACTGGAATTGAACCATACTTAACGACTCCAGTTCGGAATTCAAAATTAAGGAATTGTTGGGAACTGTTATGGTTCCAGTTCTACCAAAAATCGTAAGGAACCAAACCGTGTGCACCCCTAACGTTTACTCTAGCAATAAGGTCTGACAGGGAGGATTGTGTAATTTTGCAAATCTGAGGGATCTGACTGTAATAAACACAACATACAAGGTCTAATTGTAGTTTAACATTTTTTATTTAAAAATAGGATAAATTATTCTGACCTCTCCTGATGTTTTATTTAATTACCCTCAAACTAAAGTTTTTACAAAATTATTTTGACACTGACTAACAATATGTTAAACAAAATTATATCTAAAATACACTCAAGTTCAAGTCATAATGCTTTTGTGCAAAAATAATTTAAATTTTTAATCCGTTGTTAGAGATTAACATGTTATATATATATATACTCCATCAATGCTATACCGGCACTATTGCCACTTATGATAATTTTAATATTTTGAATTTTGATGTTAAATGATTTTAATAAAGTTGATTATTAATCAACGATAAAAATATTTAAAATAAAGTCAACTAAATTTTAAAAGAGATTGAGAATTATATTTAGAAACTTTAATTGTGAGACAGTTAGGACAAAACTTAAGTAAACATGAGAGTAATTTAGTCTTGAGTGGAGTGAGCTGTGAGCACTTTAATGTGGTCCAATACGTGTCATAAGATCTTTTCATGTTGTCAATTTCATACATATGAAGACAATAAAGAACATGTGTATTGGTGGTCCTACTTCTACATGTACTGTACACAGTACACCAGCTTTTTCAATAGTAGTTGCCGTCAAGAAAACAACAATACATTACTCTAGAACGGAAATCTCCTACACATACTGTATTCTCTTTGACTACGAATGCTATCGCAGTCACAATTATGATGGTTAGATTAATTAATTTTAGATCCTATTACAAAAAATATTATGAATTATAGAATTACTATTTTAGTCATTCACGGTTGTTGGATAGTTTATTTTATCGTTACTTAACCGTCCTTATTTGTTATAGTAATTTGAGTGTGTGGGGACAATTGCAATATATGTTGCATCTAGTACAACGATGAAAAATAAGATGAAATAAAGGCCGACATGGTTGAAAATGGTTACCTTTAAAAAATAGAAAATTGAAGAATTTTCACTTTATGAGTTAAAGAAGAAAGAAAGGTAAAAAAGAAAAGTAAAAAAAGAATGAATATGGTAGACGATATGGTCAAAGAGGAGGGAATTCATTCACTTTTTGATGATTAATGAGTTACGTGTTTTTTTTTTTTTTTTTTAATCGATAACATTATAACGTATAAATATTCAATGAGTAAGTTGAACATACCATATCATTGAATTACATATACCCATATCACTTATGAATTACAAATATCAAATAAGCCAAATGTTCTCTTCGAAGAGTTGTCTAGAAACTTTATCTAAAGTTAGCTACTATGTAAGGGCTTCTTATGTTTTTCTTTTCTTTTTATTTTTGACATTTAAACACAAATAATATGGAGTATATTAGATAAATTTTCTCATTTAGTTCTCAAAATATTCATCATTTCTATGCATTGGTGAGATTGTTGTTATCAACCTGACTCGATTTTAATTACGGGTGCAACTCGGATTGGTTGGAGGCTCAAATCGAATTCAACCCAATTTATAAAATCTTCAACTCTAATCTAATCTTCAACCCAATCCCAACCCGTTTTAAAATATTTGAACTCGTATTTGAGATAAGAAATTTAAAATATACAATAAACATAAAAATTACAAACAAATTCTTAGAAAATTAATTCTCCAAAGTATGAATATAAAATAAATTATGATTTAAACAAAAAAAAGTTGAAAAAGAAAAGGGTGATCATAATTGAAATATAATATATTTAAAATTAGAAATACATAAAAACAAAATTCGAGTTCGAGTCAATTGGATTGAATTGCTGACACGTCAATTTAAGTCTAATCCTAATTTAATTCCGGTTGAGATTTTTAATTCAAACTCAATCCTAATTATAAAAATAGTTGCATAAGTGCATGAAAAATTAAACTCGACTAAGTTAAAATCAAGTTCGCGAATCCAATGTTCTGATATGTCAACAAAGCCATAGGTAATACTCCCTCCGTCCCAAAATTTTTGGGCACTTCGGGAACTGTGTCACAGTTCCCGAAGTGCCCAAGAATTTTGGGACGGAGGGAGTAATAGGTTTAGCTTTAAAAAATAAAAATAGAAAACAAAGCCATAGGCCATAGGTCATTTATCAAAATTATAGCCACCTAATTAATCGAAGGACATGTAAATAGTATACTACTAGTCATATCACCCATGAATATGACAATTCATTTAATAGAAAGCTTAATTGGCCCAACTAAGTTTTATCTTTTTAATTACCAAAAGTCAAGTTGGGGTCAAGTGCATCTTAGTCAACTAACTCATTGATCTTAATATATACTCAACAAAGTATAGCTTTATTTACAAGTGAAAGCAACTATCAATCTTATGATCAGAGTGTGGAAGGACTGCTAGGGTTGTTGAAAGTAAAGGGTAAGTTGAATTCAAAGTGAGAGCTCAATTGACTTATTCAATTAATTAACAAGTTCATTGTTTTATAATAGAACATCACTTAAGTATTCTTTTTTAGAATCATTAGCTGTTGTTTTCGGAGGTAGATCCACCTCTCAAAACATGCCTTACCTAAAGCTGAAAAGCACAACAAATAAAGAAAATTGATGGTGTACAAGATGGATTGAGTCTTATTGGAGATTTTTAATTATTGGGAATTGAAAATGAGTTTTGTCATATTCATGTTCATTGAAATTTGACATTTTGTTAGGTTGCATCTGTATGTTTTATGAGATGTCAATTTAGTAATGTTTAAGTGGATATGGACTTCGCAACCAACTCTTCGTCCGGTGCAAATATTTAGTGCGTTCGGTGCATATGCACTGGGCATATTTTGGTCCTTCGTGTGTTACATATGCACTGAGTTCATGCATCGGACATATCTTGACCCTCTGCGCGCTACGCACGGAGGGCTAGGATGTGCCCAAAGCACGGTGTGTCGGGCGCAATCGATACCTTTTCCTTTGTTCGTCTGGACAGGGATTCTTTCGGGTTAAATATTTTTCTTAAATTTCATAAATTTTAATATGTAGTCCAGATTCAGCCACGTCATCATCTTATTCAAAATCACTTACAAAATTGAGTTTCAATAAAATTTTCACCATTGAACTTAACAAAATAATAACTTGTCTAAATTTGAATCGCACAATTGACTTATGTGGAGATCATGAATGAGATTTGGTTGAAGAGAATTCATTTTTCCTTTTCTAGTGAACCAAATTTATAGTACTTGCTTACCCCAGTGCTTTCAAAATGATGTACTTTGGTCAATTTATTTCATATTTAGCATGCTATGCTTACAAGGAGCTATGACTCTGTCATCAATTCCTTCTGATAGGCCCAAACTAGATCTCTAGAATGGGCCTAAGAATTGGTACCACAGCTTGCCTAGAATGTTAAAATATGTTTATTCTTAAATTTTTGATAAATAAAAATTATGAATTTTAAAAATAAAGAATCCGATCTCACTCCTTTTATTGATAACCTCTATGTTCTAAGCTTGACTCATTAATTTGGAGGGTAGTTGAGAGTGAGTTTTGGTGTAACGATAAAATTGTTTTATTATGATTTTGAGAAGGCGAGTTCATATACATTAACACACTTTCTACCGCTTAACACTAAGTTGAAAAAGTGAAAGAAGTTCCTAAATTTTTTTTATTCTCATCAATATCCTAAAATTTATTATTTCTCGTATTATTGCGGTCAAATTATAGCACGTATTGTACACATAAGAATGTGATTGTCCGACACATCGAATCTCAGGCGTACTCAATATTTATTTCTAAATTAGGATTTTTCATTTTTATATATATTAATATATTATAATACTAATAATTTCTATTTAAAAAATATTGTTCTCTCTACTTAACCTGCATCAGCTCAAGGAAATATTTTTTTTAAAAAAAATACATTTTATTTTTGTTAGTTTAAGAGATCGAGCTTTAATGGTGCAGGCTACTGATAGATTACAAATTTCACAAGAATACAAAACTCATTACTTACGCATAATGGAACGCGCATGTTTTGTTTCTTGTTAGTGACTTGATTTTCAGTCACACAATTATTTTATATTTTTCAGTAGTATGTATTTAATAATAATTGATTAAATACCATTAATACATTAAAAGTTCATTCTTACTTATCCACTCAATAGTGTCAAATAATGTCATATATATGACTCATATTGCATGTAGTTGACGTGTAACAAGAAGGCACGACATTCATAACACGCGTCAAAAACAGACCAAACGTGGCATATACCAGCACATGAATGAATCAAATTACCATGCCAAACTTCAACCAGCCCACATATATACATAGATATATAAATAGATATATATATATATATCCCAAGTGAGGCAACCAACCACAGGGAGCAGCTATGGCTGAGGTGGGACCATGGTTCGGAGGAGGCCGGCGCGGAGAAGGTGGTAGTGGGTGGTTCGGGTCACCTTTCTCTAGTGATATATGGAACCCTTTTGACTATGGAGGTGACCGATTAGGCGATGAAACATCTGCCTTGGCTCATGCACACGTTGACTGGCGTGAATCTGACAAGGCTCACATCTTCCGTGTCGGTCTTCCTGGTTAATTACCTTTATACTCCCCACTCTTTCTATACACACACAGACACACATAAAAGGTCGTAGACCAGTATATATGTATGTATGTATGTATAAATATGTATACGTACTTTGCATAGTTTTTGTTTTTTGTTTTATCTACCCCCCCCCCCCAACACCAAAGTTCAAGTAAATACGTCCATTCACCCACACAATATTGTATAAGAAGATCATGAGCTAATGTTCATTGTTAGTTGTGTGTGTGTGTATATATATTAATTATATATATAGGTACATGTATATTTACTTTGCATAGTTTGTTTTATCAGATAGTTCAAGGTCCAAACACCCACACAATATTGTATCGTAAAGATCATACCATAGATATATATGTAATCAGCATATATATATATATATTTTCCCCCGAAAGTTCAAGTAATTAAACGTCCACACACAGAATATTATCATACCATGTGAGCTAACGTTGATGGTTAGGTTTCTATGGTGTTGACTAATTAATTAGCTGAATGGATTTGTTAATGGTAGGGGTGGGGAAAAAGGAAGTGAAGGTACAGGTGGAAGACGGCAACATACTGCAGATAAGCGGCGAGCGGACTGAGGAGCATGAGGATGTGAGCCACAAGTGGCACCGCGTGGAGCGGCGGCGTGGTGGCTTTGTGAGGAGGTTCCGGCTGCCGGAAGATGTGAATTTGGACGAGATCAAGTGCGGGCTCCAGGATGGAGTGCTGACGGTCACTCTGCCAAGAAGGAGATCGAGGAGCCTCCCAGAAATGTCAGATACATAGATGTGGAATAGATCTTGTACGTGTTATATATATATATATATATATATATATATATATATTATATGAGCTAGTGGTCTGTACTTACGTATGAATATACTACCTATATATGTTCATTAGTAGTAGTGTATATATATATATATATATATGTAGTTAGCAATGTTGTAATATACTCTCTTAGCAGAACATATGTTCAATGTATATAGTTAGTAATGTTCTAATATCTCTCTCTTCGATGTTAGCAGTGTTTGTTGGCTAATGCTATAGTTACCGATGTTTGTTGTGAAGCATTCTGTAAAACAAATTATGAACAACATGCTTTTCGGAATATGATGTACTTGAAAAATAAAAATAAAAATAAAAAATGTTTTACAAAACAGTTTTTTGAATTAAAAGACAAGTTTTTTGAAAAATGAAAAAAATACAATTCAAGGCGGAGCAAGATTACCACCACCTTTTGAAGAGAGAATACAATTCATGTTAGCTTTAAGTAAACGAATCTCGCAGAAGATTTTAAGGCCGTTTACCAAACAAGTCAAGTTTAAATAACATGAAGAGACTTAAAAATTTGAAGTTGTATAATAATTTAAGCTTGTTAATTTGGGCTCGTGAAGGTCACAATGTAGCCATCTGCATGTATTCTTATATATCACATATAAATATTCATTTATAAAATATTTAACATTTTTTAAAAAATTTTAAAATCAAATCAATTTTCAATACAAACAAAATAATTGGAATAGGAATTCATTTATAAATGAATTCTAGTATTGTTTTGAATTCGTCACAATGGAGCCATCTGCATATATTCTTATATATCACATATAAATATTCATTTATAAAATATTTAATATTTTTTTAAAATTTTAAAATCAAATCAATTTTCAATACAAACAAAATAATTGGAATAGGAATTCATTTATAAATGAATTCTAGTATTGTTTTGAATTTGTTAAATTATAATATTTTAATTCAATGACGGATACTATAACTGGTCGGACGATACTTACTTCTTAATTTAAAATTTTAAGTTATTAAATAATTTTAATTTAAAAGTTAAAGTTATTAAATAGTGCTGATTTCTTATTCGAATTCAATATAGAACAAGTTAGTCCTTCTAACAATAAGTCAGTCACGAAAGGACACCTAGTCCCTAGTCATCTGTGAGGAGATAATTATTGTCCCTATAATATTAATTTGATGATTCATCTTTAAAAACAAGTCAAACCGAATTATGGGCACCCTTGACAAAAAAAAGAAAACAAAACTATCAAGGTAATTAATCTTAACGATATAGTCCAAGTACAATCCTCATTTTAGTGAAAAAACTCTATTATGTAACTTTTCATTTATCTTAATCTTAATGATATAGTCTAATGGTAAAGCACTCGCTCAATATTTTGGTGTGAACACTTCGTTCGTGTGCCCTCTAAAATATTAGAGGATTATTGGAATGCTTTAAAAGCACCGACATCAATTTCGTGGGAAAAAAAAAAAGTCCACATAATAATAAATAAATAAAAGAGGAACATGGAAACAAAAACAAAAAAGAAAAAGAAAAAATCCAAAAAGATAGAACTTTGAAAGCTAAAGGAAATCGCCAGGAACTTTGACAAGCTGTTACTGACTGTCGGTCAAAGAAGCTTTACAATTCTATTTTTTTTTAATATCTCTCTATTCTATATATTAATAAAAGTAAAATAATTATTTGGGTCCAACATACAATTTTAGATGAATAAAGAAATTATTCAATTTTTATTGGTATAAATTTTATTATGCGTCTCATTACTCTTTTTTTATAAAAGATATTTCATGAATGTAATAAATAACCTTTTAACTAAAAGAAATTTCTTGAAAAAAAATCAAATTAACACCATCATTTAGAACTGCAAGGGATCAAAAGCATAAAATCTAAAATGAATACTTAAATTGACGATTTTCTTATAATAACAAATCATCATCATTTTATAAGAACATCAAAGCGTTTCATCCCAATCTGATTATAGATTGCAATAGAAACACATATCAATAATCTACAAATACATGCAAAATTTCTCTTTTCTCATTCTCTCATTCTTGTCCTCTTTTTTCTCTACGTAAATATCTAACTACTACAATGTTTTGTACACCAAGAACAAAAAAATAAAAGAAAGATCAGAATATAAAGAGGTCAAAATATAATTAAGCGAGGTCTTTCTTATCCAAATAAAAATACTATCGTTTCTTTTCTTTTCTCCCCGATTTATCCAAACATGAATAAAGGTTATTGATATCATTTTGTTTCTTTACTCTTCTCTCATAACTAATGCTATATTTTCCTTTCTCTTCTCTCTTGTAGTCATCATCTCCTTTATGGTTACAGACTACACCAAACCTTCATCCATCCTCTTACTCATCCGCCAAAGCAAATTCGACTAAAACCCACCTTTCTTCTTCCCGTCCTCGGCCACTGATCAAATTAGCAGAACAAAAGCCATAGACCTACTCTTGGTAAGCACATTCTTACCATTCTTGAAGAAAGAAATAGTATATATAAACCTATTATGACGAGTACTCTCAGTTTGCAGTACCTGAAATAGAAATCCACCGGGTGCTCGATGTTATACACAATTTCCATAATAGGTTTCACGATACTGTATAAACATATGTCACTCTCACAATTATATATATTTATATAGATATAGATGGAGCAACCCTAAAGCTTCAGCTCTAAGTTAATTTCGATCGCGGCCTCAACCTTCTGGTGCTTAAATTTATTCTCATTCCCTCCTTTTGTATCCCCATGCCTCTTCTGAAGCCCACCCAACGAGGCACCACTCTCAAATAGGCCACTGAGAGGTCACACCTTGGTGCGATGGCAAGTGCCTTCGCCCAAAAGCGATAGGTCTCAGGTTCGAGACTTGGAAGCAGCCTCTCCAAAAATTGAGGTAAGGTTAATTAGCCAACATCTACCTCTCCTAGACCCCGCTTAAGGGGGAGCCTTGTGCACTGAGTACAAACTTTTTATATGTGTGTGTGTGTATCTTTGTAAATTGTCGATGTTGCTTATACTTAATCTTGGAAAATCATGGATTTATATTATTTTGAGAGGAAGTGCTAGAAGAAAGTCGTTGTCGTCATTATCGTCTTTGTTGTCTTAATCCCATATGAATGGGATCGACCACAAGAATTTTCTTCAAAAATAAGTATTAATCATTATTAGATACTTCATGTGAATGGGGTCAACTACATGAATTCCGACCTACGAGTGTGTGTGTTTTAGACTTGCCCATTATCACTTTCAGTTTTAGGAGATTAATAGAGTTTTCTTGTTAGCTTTAGGGTGTGTGTATAGATGTATGTATGTATACTAATCAACTTAAATGTTGGGGGATAGGTGTTCAAGTACCCTTGTATGCTTGGAGAGAGAGAGAGAGAGACAGAGACAGATTGTATATATTCACCCGTATTTGTATGGTGATGCCAAGACATAATAATACTGTTAGTACAAGAATTTGTCTGGCTAATTTTTAACCAATTAATCTATTGCACACACCCAAAAATTCAAGAATACAATATATTTTTTCAGAAAAAAAGAGTCATTTTTTATTAATATTTTTCTCTATTTATACAAGTTAAAATTTGAATCATTTTAGGACTCAAATTTCTTTATTTACATCTTTCTTTTCTCTCAAGCATATGAATTCCTAATATAATTTGGACTGATGTCTAAATTGGGCCACTTTAACCCTCAAAAGGGAGGCCTGACCCATTTTTTCTTTCGAGACTATTCCCTGAGTCTTGTGTTCTGAACTTGGACTTAATCTCTTCTTGGGTTCGACCCGTTTGTGCTTTAGTAAGCCCATATGAATAGCTGGGAGATTTTTCCCCTACACTTTGCCCCCAATTCCTTTTAGTATGAGCTCTCCCAAATTGGAGAAATTTCTAGAGGCATCAACTTAAACATTTTGTTTGTCTCGAGAATCCTCATTAATGTTGAGGTACCAACGCTGGCACTAAAACACGTAAGTGATTCTTCTACACTTTATTTGTGTTTTTTGTCTTGACACTTTGTTATTTTTAGCCACAGAATTTATGCAACTGCTTGTTTTCTCCTTTAGATTCTTTTTTTCAAGTTTTTTGGTACCGATTCACCTTCGCAGGTCAGTTTTCGCTCTTTTATCCACGATTTTTTCTTTATAATGTCGATGAATGATAGTGATCGTACTCATTCTGATAATCGAGAGACCATCATGTCTAGTTCATCTCTTCAAATAATAGAAAATGTCCAACCTATCACTATTTTAGAAGAAACAGTCACATCCGATCAGGGTGTGGACGTGGCTCCAGTGCTTAGGCAGTTAGTTGATGTCGAAAAAATTTGGGGGAATGTTGGATCCCCAGTGACGTTGTGATCGAGGGTTATCCCCTAGATTTTGATTATAATACTGGTGAAGGGGTTGGAAAGGGCGACATTTTTTTCTTGACTTCTCACCTGAAAAGTTTTAGATTTCCCCTTCATCCCTTCTTCAATTTCATTCTTTAAAAACTAAGGCATGCACCTCTTCAGTTAAACCCTAATTTCTTTTGCATTATTTCTTGTTTGCTTTCTTTGAACCGTGTTTATAAACTGAACCTAGGTTTGAACGACCTTTTGTTTTATTACTCCATCCACTGAGTTAGGTCAAAGGATAACCGTTATCACTTGTTCCCTAACAAAGAACAGAAAGATTTGTGTTGATGCTCTCACTTCTGACAAGTTGTGGAAGGAAAAAATTTGTTCTGGTAAAGGGAGCTTAAAGTGTTAAGGTTGCTCAGCACTTTTCTATTTCCAGAGTGGTCGGAGATCAGAGGAAATCCGTAAATCCTTGTTACACTCATCTGGAACATCCGTAAATCTTTGCCTGGCAAGTCTCCTTTAGTTGACATAGGGAAAGTCGAGAGGTAAATCTACTCAATGCAGCAATGCGCCCTATTAGGATCTGAACATCCCTGTAAGTCTTTGGTTCCTCATTCTAAAGAAGAGTTTTCACCTGAACTGGACTTACTTCTATTCCCGTTAATCACTGGACTTACTTCTATTCCCGTTTGATTAACTATGTGCCTCAAGAATTGTCTTGAAGAAACCCCGAAGGAACACTTCGAAGGGTTCAACTTTATGTTATACTTTCGTAAAGTATCGAAAACTTCCTGTAGATGTTTTATGTGATCTTCCTTTCTGAGGCTTTTTACTACCATGTCGTCTATGTATGCTTCGACCGTTCGACCAATCAAGTTTTTGAAAACTTTGTTGATTAGCGTTCTTCAGCCTGAATGACATCACCTTATAGCAATAGATCCCCTTCTTAGTGATAAAAGATGTTTTTTCTTCATCGTCGGGATTCATCGAAATTTGATTGTATCCAGAGTATGCATCGAGAAACGTCAACTATTCGTACCCAGTTATGGCATTAACCATTTGATCAATATTTGAAAGAGAAAAACTATCATTAGGGCAAACTTTGTTCAAGTTGGTGAAATCTATACAGATTCGTTACTTGCCATTCTTTTTCTACACCACTACTATATTGGAGAGCCAATCTAGGAACTGTACTTCTTTAATAAAGCCAACTTGGAGAAGCAGGTCTACCTCTACAACTATGATTTGATTCTTTCTTAAGCGAATCGTTTTTGCCTTTGCTTCACAAGTGGGTGGTTTGAGTTAACATTAAGCGTATAACATGTCACTGAATGGTCAATTCCTAGCATATCCACATAATCCCATGTGAAAACATCTGCATTTTCTTTTAGCAACTGTATCAGTTGCGTTCTTTCTTCTTTGCACAAAAAAGCCCTAAGATTTGTAGGATCTTTTTCGGGAACGATCTTAACTGTTTTGAGCGATTCTTTAGTCAGCTTGTCTTTCTCGTGCTCTTTTGGAATGCTCTTCGGCAGAGATTTATGTAATTGTTATTTGGTTTGATCTTCCTTCACTATCTTCCCTTTTAGCGCAAGAACGTAACATTTCTTAGCAACCACTTGGTCTCCTAGGATATCGATCGTATCTCTTCTGTTTAGCATTACATATCTCATTAGCTGGTGAAGTGTTGATGAAATTCCTTGTATTCGGTGTATCCAACCTCTTCCTATTATCATATTGTACGAAAAGTTAAAATCGACAATAACAAAAAATTCAGTCAAGGTTCTGGCCGCTGCTATTATTGGGAGTTCTACTACCCCAGTTGTGATGACCTGTCTTCCATCGAACCCTATCAGTGGCTCAGCAGTTGGCTTAATATGTTCTACCTCTAGTCCTATTTGTTGGAAAGCCCATAAGGTCAGAACATTTGTGCTGCTCCTCGCATCAACCAAGATCCTTTTTATTTCACAATTAGATACGATGAGACTGATCACCAGCGAATCTTCGTGGGTGTTTGGATCTTGCTTATGTCTTCATCTGTGAAGACGATTGATACCTTAGCTGAACAGTTATGCACTAAGTGAACCTTCCTAATCCTTTGCACCTTCTGGGCACTCCTTAGGTGCGATCGCCTTTCTGATTCCCTTTCTTGATTTGATGCCAGTTGACCATGAAAAACGTTGATGACTCGAACTGGAGCAGGGTTCTACTGTCAATTCGATTGAGGCTGAAGCTGATCAAACGGTTTGGCTTGTTCTTCACGAAAGATATACTTTGATAGGCCACTTTCGGTGATTAGAGCCTCCACTTATTGCCTTAAATTTTTGCACTCATTAGTAGTGTGGCCAAAGTCACTATGAAGCAAACAATGCTTGTTCTTATCCCTTTGTTCTAGGGGTTGCATGATAGCCGAAGGTGAATTAAAGATCCCTTTGCTTTTATTCTCATAAAAAAGCCTGGCCAGAGATAATTTTAGTAGAGTGATTTTTCCTTCGACCCTTTGCTTTTTTACTGATTCTTAAATAGATGATGGAACAACTCGAGACAGTTTTACCTTAGCAATCTGGCTTTTTGTTTGCTGTCCCACAGTGATTAAAATTAATCATTGTTTTCTGGCAGCTTCATCCTCCTCTATTCTTAAATACTTCTAAGCCTAGAAGTTTAGATCACCTATATCTTTTGGAGCACTTTTTACCAAAGATCTATGAAAACCTTCCTCAGACAGTGCTGCTATTTTAAAAGCTTCTACCTCCACAGTTTTATTGCACTGGTCTATCATTGATATCTCCAAATTGAAGCGAGTGAAGAAGGATTTCAAATTTTCTCCCTTAACCTGTCTCATAGTGAATAATGAGGAGATGGTCCTCCTTTGTTCTTGATTTTCAACGTACTGAACAATGAACAACTCACAAAACCTTGCGAAGTTCGATATTGAGCGAGGCAGTTATTGCTTAAACCATAGCAACGCTGGTCCTAATAGACTGGATGAAAAGATTTTGCACATGAATGTATCATTCTCCGCATCTAGGGTCATCTTCTGTTGGTACTAATAGATGTGCTCTTCCGTCGAAGGTAACGAATGTAGGCAGGGTAAACCTTCTCAGTCTTTCGGTCCCGACTATATTTTATGTGAAGGGAGACTCGATCAACCTGCTGGTCGCGAACGCTTGGTTGGCTGAATAACATGATCTATTATCCTTTAGATCATCAATCTCACGCTGCATTTGGGTTCTCCATTCCAGATAGAACTGTGCAAGATTGATTTGATCATTATTGACCCGACCAAGGTGTGGATCACCACCTATTTGTCGATTGTGATGAGATGTACTCAATAAGTGGTTACTGGAATAAGCTCCTTCGTTCTGCTGTCGTCCAGGGTCTCTCGCGCTTTTGGCGCGTTCCACCCTTTCTTGGAGGTCCGCGATTGGCTGGCGTAGAGCTTCGTTCTGCTGGGTTAACTGTTGAACGTTCGACTACACTAGTGGCTCCAAGATGTTTGGCTATATCGACGGCGCCCCCCTTTGATTTCTAAGGGGTCTCCCCAAATCCGTCATGTCGTAAGTATTTCTTCGTGTATCCACCATAACTATGAGTTTTTCAAGCTTTGAACAAAAAATGATAGAACGTTTCCCACAGATGTCACCAAAGTGTTAGTATAAGAAAATTGTCTGGCTAATTTTTAACAAATTAATCTCTTGCACGCACCCAAAGATTCAAGAATACAATAGATTTTTTCAAAGAAAAGAGTCATTTTTCATTAATATTTTTCTCTATTTATACAAGTTGAAATTTGAATCCTTTTAGGACTCAAATTTCTCTATTTAAAGCTTTTTTTTTTTTTTCTCTCAAGCATATGAATTTCTAATATAATTTAGATTGATATCTAAATTGTGCCACTTTAACCCTCAAAAGGGAGGCCTAACCCATTCTTTCTTTTGAGACTATTCCTCGAGGCTTGTTTTCTGAACTTGTGTTTAATCCCTTCTTGAGTTTGACTTGTTCGTGCTTTAGTAGGTCCATGTGAATAGTTGGGAGATTTTTTTCTTACAAATACTATTATTTATTATTCATAGTGACAATGGCTATGATTCAAACTGACTATCTAAAGGGACCTGCATAATAATATATTATTTATTATTATTCATAATGACAACAGTGGTAATGAAAATTGACTATCTAAAAGGGCCAAGTTTGGCCTATTTTCAAGAACTCGGAAAACAGAGAACTATTTTCAAAAAACTATAAAAAAACAAGTATTTTTATAATTGAATTTTCAGAAAATAGTTTTCAAAAAAATTGAATCAAACAGAGTTTTTGAACAATTTTATGAGTGACAAACCAATCGAACCCTAAAGTTTTTCAAAAATGAGATAAAACAAAAATTTCACTGACGGAACAAGATTACAACCACTTTTGACAGACCTCAAACTACGAATTGTTCACAAGACTCTATTTGTTGATTAGTTAAAGAACAAAGAATGTTGTAAGAGGCATGATCCAGTTAATTTGACTAGCAAGTAGCAAATGTTTCTTTTACGAATGGGACAGTAATTATGTGTGTTTTTCGAATTTGACATAAAAATAATGAAACAGGTAATGGCATGTACAATTCGGTTCGCAACTACTTTGTCATATTCAAAACTTTAGTAACAACATTAATTTCTATTTATCAAACAAGTTTTACTATTTATGTATCCATAAGTACTTGTTTGGGATTGGTTTTTAAAAGCTTAAAATGGTAGCTCAATAAAAGCTTTTGAATGAGAGCAATGCTACACGTCATGAAAATATTTCATAAATTTTTATCTTGAATGATGTGGCAATTAAATGATGAGTTAGTATTGGTGGGATTCCCCCCATACACGGAATCCCAATGGTATTATCACCTGCCACATCATTCATGATGGCAATTCATGATAAAATTTCATGATGTTTAGCATTTCCCAAAGTTACATTTTAAAACTTTTTAAACTGCATTCAAAATAAAGTTTTATATATTAGGCAACTATTTATCCTTACACAATTTTATCATGTTTTATTGTTTTAAAGACAATTTCACCCCTTCTTTTATAAAATTTTTATTATAAAATATAATAACACTCTATTAAAGGACACTATTGTAAAATTAGTAATATAAGTATTTTTTAAAAATATTGTTACCAAATAGGCAAATATATTAAAAATAAAAAAAATACTTTATACAATGTATTTCCAAACACCTAAAATTCTTTTTACCAATAGCAATTTTTTGACGACTCTACCGACAAAAAGCGCCTAGTCTAGGTAATCATGCTTCATGTTTTTGTTTATGGGGAAATAGAAGTTATTTCATTCCTTCAAAAAAAAAAATCATTTCTCGCATCATTTAATTACCACAAGATAATTGTCTGGTGCATGTGAGATGGAGGGCATGCATGAACTCAGTGGTGGATTATGAACTGTTCTTAGAGACCCGACACCAATGTGACCTAAAAAAAAAAAACAGGGAGGAAAAAACCAAAAAGAGAGTGTATTGAAAGCTAAGAGGAATTGCCAAAAACTTTTGACAACAAAGCCAGGTGTTACTAATTGTCGGTAAAAGAAGCTTTACAATTCTGATTTTTTTCAAAAGCATACTATAAAAGATATTTCATGCATGTAATAAATAACTTTTTAACTAAAAGAAATTTCTTGGACAAAATCAAATCAACAACATCCTTTAGAACTGCAAGGAAACAAAAGCATAAAATCTAAAATCAATACTTAAATTGACTATTTTCTTATATAAAGAGAACATCAAAGCCTTTCTTCACAATCCCATTACAGATTCCTATAGAAACACATATCAATGTACAAATTACATGCAAACTTTGTTTTTTCTCCTTTTTATCTTTTCTCTGTGAATATCTAACTACTACAATGTCATATGACTCATATACACTAAGAACAAAGAAAAAAAGAAAGATTAGAATATAAAGAGACCTCCATTATTGTAACCTTGTACTCATTATCTCCCTCGTGGTTACTGAGAGCACCAAACCTTCATCCATCCTCTTACTTCTCCGACGGAGCAATTTGGACCAGAACCCTCTTTTCTTCTTCTTCTTCCCGTCCATGGCCTCTCCTCGGATTGGCGGAACAAAAACCATAGACCTACTCTTGGTAAGCATATTCTTGCCATTCTTCAAAAAAGAAAAAGACCCTTTTGCCTCTGAACTAGTACGGTGATGCACCGGAGATGTCTGGAAAGACGAGTAACGGGAAGATAAAGAAGACGGAGAAGAACAAGAAGTGGCCATGGTGGTGGTGGTGGTACTACATGAACTAGTTGACAATTGTGAGAGTCTCTCTCCAAGACAAACTGAGCAAACACCCGGTGATTGCGTGTGTTTCATGTGCTGCTTGCACCTAAACTCAGGATTCGACATGCCCATTTGCTGATTCTTCCATCTCATGTTTTCCATTTTATAGATTGTTTGTACTTTGTAGTAGTAATCTTCCTATATACGCGTGTGCTGGTTGATCTTTATATGTGCGTGTTTATATATATATATATATATAGAGAGAGAGAGAGAGAGAGAGAGAGAATGTCTATCTGTGACAGTTGGTGTGAACACTTCGGTCGTGTGTTCACAACATGGCTTTTTTTGACGGGTTGTGAGTTTGAAAAGTCGGATTGATGAGCGTAGTTGGGGGTTGAGTCGGTGGTTGGGATCATTTTGTGGAAAGCACGAAGCTTTCCGTTGGGCTTGGGTGCCCACTTTACAAAATAAATGGAGTAAATTAAAAGCACAGAGAGTCGTGGACGCAATCAAATGGATGACAATGGGAAATCGATATTATAATAATAATTTTTTTTTCTTTTTTTTTTTGGGTGGTGATTCTATCTTGTAAGTTGTAAAGTTTCACTCGATTACGTTATTAAACTTAACTCTCTGGATTACATGAAAGGTCTACGTGGTATCAACCACATACTTTAAATATTTTTAAATTATATAAGAATTTGAAGTCCAGTCTCCTTTTGTCTTCACATTCACTTTCGTTTCGTGTTTGGGTTTTCACTTGGAAACCCCACATTCCACCGAGGTAGGATCTTTTTGGTTTATTTTTTTTTTAAATAATTATCAAAAGAGTAATGATTTGAAAAAGAAGTGGTAAATCCAATCACATAATAGTCACTAAATAATATTATGTAATAAAATCCACCACTCCTATCTCAAATATAACTATTCTCGGACTAGTCCGAATCGAATTCCCTATCATTACTCTTATAAAAAACTTTGTTGTTAAAGAATTACAAAAAAACAATTTTTGAAAAACATTAATTACTTTATTTAAATGAGTTTTCATAAAACAATTTTGAAAAAAGTGCAATCGATTTTTTCATTTTCATTTTTCTGAAAACAAAAAACTGTTGTCAAAAAATAAACCGTACTCAAAAACTCAGAAAACATAAAACTGTTTCGTGAGAACTACAGAAGATGGTTTTCTAAAAACAAACCCTTTCTTTTTTTTTTTCTGATTTTCAGTTCTCAAAAACTGAACCAACCAGACGTTTTGGTAGTACCTTCTATTACCCCACTTGTACTGTGAACTATTACTGTACCCGAATGACAAAATATCAAAAAACCCTATTACGCGGCTGTGAGACGACAACTGCAAATTACAAAAATACCCTTCTATTATTTGAATGATAAAATATTAAAAATACAACTCAAATCCAATTTTGTTAGATAAGGATAAGTTTGTCACACCATGATGTTACCTCAAGTTTATCTACCTTCCATTCCTCCAGGCTAAAATAAAGTCCTTCCATTTTGGTCAATCATACTTATAAGTTTACCAATAAGTAGGAACACCCATGAACTGGCCTCACCCAACCCTCCCAAACCCCAACCAAGAAAGAAATTAAAAAAAAAAAAACAAACAGAAAAACAGTTTTTGACATTAAAAGATAGGTCAGATACTTCTCACACCGTGGATTTATTAGCAGAATCATCAGCCTCAGTAGTATTGATTTCTCTTGGGCACTGCGATACATACGGTTTCAGCTGCAAGCAGGAAGAACAAGTGAATTAGCACACGTATGAAATACTTATACAGCACACAAGTTATGACAGATTTAAATCTTGGACTTGAAGATCTCAAAAGCAGCTGGCCAAACACGACCAGCAGTCGTTACGTGTCTGGCAGCAGTATGCAATTTGTGCTGCTGCTGAAGAAAAATATTGTAATACTTCAAAATTTGTGCAGTTCCTAGACAAACACCCAACACTGGCGTGCATCAACTATTGCTCCAACGGAGACCTCAACCCTCAACCACCAACATGCTAATACTTGTAGGACTATTTTTTGTGGGAAAAAGGAAGGAAAATTAAAATAAATGAAAAAAATAACCTTTTCTTTCTTCCTATAACCAATGCATAAGAATTGAAGCTTTTCCTAACAAGTTTTGGCTTCAAGTTAGAGAGTTCCACAATCACATAATCATTCTTAGCTAATAATGTCCAAGGAATTTTCAAATGAAAAATCAATCTACTTGGCCAACACATGCATATTCCCACATGCTCCATTAAAAGCTGCCATTTCAAGATGGAATTATATAAATACCTTGAAGTCAGTCAAATCCGGAACTACATAGTTCGGCAATTTTTCTGGCACCACAACGTAGCCACCTGTAATTGTTAAACTACTTAGTAAAACAACAAAGTTATGTAAGCATTCAAAACTTGTTATCCTTCACGCATTCAAACTTTGGGAGAACATGAAAAGAACATGTTTTGAGTATGAAAATCAGAAGCTAGCATGGTACAATCTAATATGTGGGAGAACTCGATAAATTATACTTTGTGAACATGGCAATTCAAGTAAATAAAATTTATTACATTCATGTAACCCAACTTGTGTAGTACGAGAGTTTCTCCGAATGAGGTTGAGGGATTCATGTCCCACAAATGTTGGTGCTCAGAAAAATGTTACGAGAGTGGTCCTCAAGTAAACATGCTTACAATTGATGTTACCAAACTGCACCCAGCTAGGTCGTTCAAACTACTCAATTGGCGAATTAGACACCTGACTAAGCACTAATTCCTTCCTTCCCCTCATTCCATTTCCCCGACTTCCTTTGGCGAACCCTCATGCATGCTACTTTTCTCTAAGGAATGAATTGGTCCGCTCGACCTGAGCAACTTTTGAGAACCGATTTTGACCCACCGGTCAACATGAATCAAACTTAGTAATAAGCTCATTCAAACTCGTATATATAGTAAACAAGCCCCAAGGCCGGGCCAAAGTTTAAGGCTCGTTTCATTAATGACCTGAGCCTAAATAAGACCAGCCTAAACTCGTCCAATCTCAAGAAAACATATTTTATTGGTACTTTGAGTTCAAGCCCTTCAACCCCATTTGTTTTCCTAGCAGGATGAGTCATGATGGGTCAAAAGATACCTAAAAGCAAAAAAAATTGTTACCTAAACTAAAATATGCACAAAGAGGAAGATATTAGAAACGATGTTAAGAATAAGGTTAAAGCAAGATGAGTGAAGCAGAAGAGTGCTTCTGGCATATTGTGTTTTCAGTGTACACATCTAAAAGTGAAACATAAATTCTATAAACAGTTATTAGACCAATCGAACTTTACGTGGTAGAATGTTAGACTTTTAAGAAACAACATATTCATAAAAATGAGTGTAGCAAAAATGAGAATATTGAGATTGATGTGGCAACACAAGAAATGATAAAATTAGAATCAATAGCATGTAATGACCCCAAATGGTTGAAAAAAGACTTTGTTGAGTTGAGTTGAATGATGTCGTATCACGAATATACTAGGATGACATTCTTTACATTCATGTTTTGGATAATCCAACTATTCCCATCAATCCAACCTCTATGGGTTTCTTTTTATCTCTCTACCCTAGCCGTCCAACATAGTCTTCTTTATATATCTTCCTACACTCAGAATCCTAGAGCTCCTTATTCGATATGATGAGTTAGGATTAGTGATAAATGTAGCAACTCAAAAGACCAAGTGAAGAATTTTTGTTGGTTACAAAGTAGCATCCCAAGTTTTAAAGAGAAGTAAAGCAATAAAACCATTTATATATATTTTTTCTTATTCCTTTTTCTAATAAAACCAACAAAACCAATTAGATTTTCAATTTTTTTCTTTTGTTTATTTACTTTCAATTACTTGATTTTTTTTTTCCTTTTTCATGGATGTCTTCTCCCAGTAGGTCTGATTTTGGAGTTTTAGATTTAACATTCCAGATTTATTTCTCTTTTTTCTTTTTCACCTTCCCTTTACGGTTTCATCGGTAGTAGGCAAGTTGAGCTTGAGCTTAAACTCCCCCAAAATCATGTGAGAGGAGCTAGAACACACACACATCAGGCTTCCTGCCGAGGTCGAGTCAAGCTCAAGTAAATTTCAAAATGACCGAGCCTAGTCCTCTAAGGCTTCTACACTGCAGTACCAGGTTATGCTACTTAGCGTGACTTTCAATTTGCCATTATGTTCTCCACCTTTATTTCCATACAACTGAACATACATACAAATACACTCATACAATTTTATTATATCATGTATAAATAAAGAACCACCAAACCAACACCATAATATGTTACTAATGAAACTTTTCATGGTTTCACTATACCCATGGTCATCCTTACATTCCTAATATTAATATTTGAGCATGAAAATTCAAATTCAGATCATACAATTTAATCGTATGAACATATAAACAAGTTAGTTTAAACCAAAATATGCATTGTAGGAACACTAAACTTTTATATGTATAACTACATTACTATTACAAAATTTGAAATGTTATACTTACATATAATTAATCAACATGGCATGCATTTATATGCAGTATCCAGTAGTTTTTTAAGCTTTATAGTATTGCTAAAAATTAAACAAAATCTTAACAATTTTTTTATTTCTAAATATTTTCCTTCTATTTATATTAAACTTTCCCCATATGATTGATGGTTGAACCAATGACCATTTATGCCAATCCTATGATTGGTTAGCATCTAGGTCAGACTTGATAACTAAGTGTTGAGAAACAAGCCTCCAATCACGTATCACCAAATATTACGACGTGATGATAAGTAAACAAGCACAAAGAAATTTGCAAGAACACACCAATAATTATACGTGGTTTGGCTAAACAAGCCTACATCCACGGAGAGCCCAATTTCACTATATAGATTGTATCAGTACAAGTTGAAAGATCAAGAGTACGCTAAACTCTCAACCCTTAACCCTTATACACTCAATCTCACTCAAAAGAAAATCACAAATTCTAAACAAAAATTCTCTCTCGAAGTGTCCTCTCAATAACAATGAAAGTTTAACCTCTACACAAGAGTTGCCCTCTCAAAACAATGAGAGTGACCTCTCAAATATAATGAGAGTATTGTCATTTCTTCTCACTCGTCTCAACCTATAACATAGGTAACTATTTATAAAGCCCAAAACTCAATTCCTTGGTGGACAAGGATTACAGTTTCTTAGAACCCAAGACTTGCCTAACAAGTATTTTCCTTTCTTGAGACCAAGACTTGCCTTCTAAGAAATTACCTAATAAGACACGACTCTATAATGGAAACCCAATCACAATAGGAATTTGGGCCAACCTAACAAATATCCTCCTTGACAAAAATTTTGACAAGTCTTCAATACACGAGACTCCTGTCTACAAATCCACAAACAATCCATCGGCCTTTCAAACTCCAGCTACATAACTCGAATCAAGTATGAAACAATACTCCCCCTTGATCCGCACGACCAATGTATTCATGCAGTTGTATCAAGTCAACACTATCAAGTGACTTTGGAAGGGAGCTTCGATGCAACCTTTCTCAAAACAAGAACTTTCATCTCACTCACGTCTGTCTCGAAACGTGCAACCTGTGTCTTTGATAAATCAAATGAAACACATCTCAAGATCTTGTTACCATGTGCACCCCGTTTCCTATCCACAATCGAAATTTGAGTGCCATTGGCACTCTCCACCAGACGGTACAAACCTCTACTCTGTTCTCTTCGCATTAATACCATGCAGCCCTTAGTGATCTTCATGACTCCCCCTGCAATGAAGCACTTGTAGCCCATGGAATCCAACCGGCTCAAGGAAATTAGATTACACCGCAACTTGGGTGAATCTAAAAATCACTCATGTTGGGTAAGAGTGTCACCTTTGTAAATTATGATAACAACCCCAAATCTAATAGTGCTAACACATCTTGACTCTATATCCTGTCAATCATCAACTGACATTTTTTTCGGTTTTCCATCCTTCCCTTTCAACGCTCACGCTAAGCCTTGTTGAACTAGGATGTCCTTCACCCTCCCTTGCCATAGGGTGAAGCTACCCTTACCATCAAATCTCTCCACCTTGTACTGTGTGACAATATTATCAGCCATGATTGTCACAAGTGCCCAAGACGAACAACACCCGTATTATGAAGAAAAATCTAGACAAGACTTTTATCAAACACCTTGTGTGTACCTTGAAACTTTGATACCAATTTGTTGAAAAACAAGTCTCCAATCACGTATCACCAAATATTACGACATGATGATAAGTAAACAAGTACGAAGAAATTTGCAAGAATACACTAAGAATTATATGTGGTTCAGCCAAACAAGCCTAAGTTCATAGAGAGCCTGATTTCACTATATAGATTGTAACAGTATAAGTTGAAAGATTGTATCAGTACAAGTTGGAAGATTACACTCAACTCTTAACCCTTAACCCTTATACACCCAATCTCACTCAAAAGGAAATCACAAATTCTAGACAAGAATTCTCTCTCCAAGTGCCCTCTCAATAATAATGAGAGTATTGTCTCTACGCAAGAGTTGCCCTCTCAAAACAATGAGAGTAACCTCTCAAATACAATAAGAGTATTGCCTTTTTTTCTTTTCACTCGTCTCAACTTTAACATAGGTAACTATTTATAGAGCCCAAAACCTAATTCCTTGATGGACAAAGATTATAATTCCTTAGAGCCCAAGACTTGCCTAACAAGTACTTTTCTTCCTTGAGACCAAGACTTGCCTTCTAAGAAATTATCTAATAAGACACAACTCAATAATGGAAACCTAACCCTAAGCTTAAATAAAGTATTGGGAATAAGGTATTTATCTCTTGTAATCACTGTGTAGCCTTTCCCTTTCTTGAGATGCCTTAATTTTAAGTTTACCCTTTTAAAATCTGTGTTCACGAGGATAACAATTCAGCTCTATACATCCCAAATCATTAGATAGGAATCCAAAGATGGAAGAGAAAAACAAAGAATATCACTACTGTGTAAACAAAAAGTTTGACAGTAAGCAATAAACAATCTCCAAAACATTTTTTGGAAAAAGAGAGAGAGAAAGAATAGATGCTCCATTTTTATACTACATATACTATTTTGACACCAAGAAATGAAGTACTTTCTACAAATAGAAAAGAATGTTCAAAAACTCAAATTCATTTGTAATAAGAGTTTTATTACCAAAATTTAAAACCATAACTCTTGTTAATCCATAAGATCAATAACTTTGTTCCATATCTTAATCCACATTCTTTATGACCTCCTTTAGTGCTTGCAATGCTTTAACTTAATCTACATAAGTTCCCAAATGCAGGACTATAGGATTCTAACTAAAGTTTCATGCTGAACATCTAGGAGTAGAACGACTATAATGCAAAATGATAACACCCTTAATGCGCTTAATAATTCCACAGTATTTGCTTAGAAAAAGGTTTCGAAGGCTACTCTATATTATATCCCATTACTTAATTAACCATACACCGAAAATAAAAAGAGATTATAAGTGTCCTTTTCAAATGTATAAGTTTTAAAGTCTGATGTGAGTACGTCAATTAGTATCCATGCTATATGGAGATCCAATTCACTAAAAAAAATATTGTAGGAAATATTTATTCCTGGTCGTCTTACAGAGAGAGAACACTTGAGAAAGAAAAGTGCCAGCAGGTGTGTCAGCAAGAGAATTTTCAAATTCAATTTTCTTACTGAACCCCACAATACACGCAAACACACAAACAAACAAACAAACAAAACCACTTAAACTCACATAAAGTTGACAAAGATATTAGCTTCTATAAATTACAAAAGAACATGAGGCTATCTCAAAGTTGTTTTAAGATCACATTCAGTTTCATTTAATATACAGCAATATAAGAAATGGACTACTAGTGGTCAACAGGATTAACCAAATTTCTAGAGCCAGGAATTACATGTGCCCAATCACTATCATAAAATTTTAATAACCACACTTTTCAATAAAAGCTAAGGATTCGGTTGAGACATTCAAACTACTACCACAGAAACAATAAAAGAAATGATTTCGACCCTCAGTACCCCTATTGAACAAACCAAAATCTACATCTTGCAATCATTGTAATTTCGCAACAAAGTAGGTAGAGAGTAATTCACATGATCAGTACAATTTGTGATGAAAAGTACATATATAAAAGAAAGAATAGGATACTTCTAGCATTTACAATTAACTTTCCCCATTCAAAAACCTCTGATTCCTAACATGCATTTCTAGACACCCAAATTGTGAATTGATGATTTAAACAGAATCCTCAAATAATCAATGAATACAAATAAATATTACTAAACAACGTGAAGAATGATCAAACCTTTGCGAGTATGAAAACCAGTTGGCTTGCAATTCTTCCCCTTGTAGTAATCTCGCGGACCCCTTTTTGAAGAGAGAATGTCAAGGGATGAGGTACGCTTTCTTCGCATTGTCCTTCCTAACCCTAATAGCAGTCCTAGTGGCATTTTTTCCTCTTTTTACACAAACAAAATAATTTAATGACCTAACAGAAGATCAAACAAGAAAATTTTCAGACTTAGCTACACTAGACACAAGTTACATAAAATCATTAAAAACTTCTTTTTTGACAATAACACATTGTCCCATTTGAGGAAAACACAAAACAGTTACAAAGAGACTTGCTAACTAACATTTATCAGAGGAACCAATGATTAGTATAATATATAATTATCCGAGCATTTAGTAGACGCCACAAACCAAAAACAGAAAGATAAAAAAAGGTGAAACAGCATAATAGTAATGATGATTTTAGGTGAGACCCAAACCATCACTGTAAATTGAAGCATCTGTATATTTCCAAGATAATTCCTTTACTGAGTAAACCAAATATGTCGTCATCGAACTTCATTACTCTGCAACATTCGTGTTTGTGTGTTGACTGTGTGTGTAACCGAGTCCCATTTCTTGTAAAGTAGAGGCCACTTGTGTTGGTTTATATAGAGATGTTGTTGGCATGTTACTATGATTACTATCATCAGTTTAATTTGTATAACATTGGAGTGGTTGAAAATCTCTAATTTAGACAAATGATGTTTATTAACAGGCTATCAATAAACATTTCTCAGTGTAGATTTTCAGTTACACTCAAAAATTGCAGCAAATACATACAATTATTATGTAAATCTACCACTACATGCTATCAAAAACAGCAACACTGACAATTAAATAGAAGAAAATCAAGCATATAAAAAAAAATCAACAATATGAAACAACATCGAATACGCACACGCACACACATACATATATCGAGAGAGAGAGAGTTACAGTTTTGAATGTTTTGCGTTGCTGAGGAAGAACGTTGCACTAATGGGGGCAAATGATTCCTGGAGAGAGAAAGGGTTTTCCTGGGTTTCTCATTTTCTCGCTCATCAAGTTATTTTTTACTTTTGGTCTGGTTCGAATGGGCCAAAACTCAGTTCAAACCCTCTCGTTTTTTTTTTGTTCTGGGCGGGTGACCTGAGGGTGAATCCTAACTTAAACCATAGTCCAGGACCTTTCAATCTAAAAGATTTCGGATGATTAAAAACAAACCAAAGCCCATTAATTTCATAAAATAAATAAATAAAGTCGGCCAAACTTATTCAGACACTCAGATATGCCACCCAGCATGCATTGAATACATTAGGTGATTTCAGAGACTTTGGATAGGTGATATTATGTCATCAACTAATTATATCTTATCACAAAAGATTTGGAATGATTAAAAACAAACAAAGTTCATTAATTTCATAAAACTGTTCAGCCCAACTTGTTCCAATTTGAAACCCAATCAGAACTACTGCATGCCTTGATGAAATCAGTATAAGAACCGAAACTTCTCTTTCATGATTCGACCCACACACCTATCACCCGAGTGGAAATTCTTGTCATCAACTTTCTCGAGTTAGAGTTTGTTTTGTGCCACTTTAGATCCAGAGTAATGATAAAAAAAGTAAAAAATGAACCCCAAAGGGGCATTGTATCTTGTCTGACGGTTCGATTTCGACAAAATAATAATTTTTCTTAAGAAAATCATTACCAGCCCTCTTCTAGAATGTTTTTGTAGATCTTGCCTTGAGTCATGAGTGCGTTAGGGATCATTTCTTAGTAAACTTATACAATGTTGCAATTACTTTTTGGTAAGTAATTCTGAGCAATTATTATGTCAAAAGTTAGGTATTAGGGATCATTCCCAAGTACACTGTGAAAAAATGTTCGATTTATGTGAAGACAATAATTACCTAATCATCAGTAAGTAAACTCTACTGACTGCTAATGTAATCCAATAAAAAGAAACACATTACTCTTAATTACTGAATCAAAAATGTTATAAATTATTTTGAATCAACCAAGTTCCATTGGGTAATTGACGTTTTGAAATCTCTATTAACTCACCCAATCATAACGGATTAGTGAAAATTGAATTAAATCCGATCTATGAAAAGACTTTAATCCAATCCGATCAATGAAGATCCTACAAATTGAGTTCTTCTAAATAGTCCAATATTTTTTAAAAAAACATGATCCAATATATGAATTATCAATATATTTACATTAGTTCATATATTTAAAAATAATAATGGCCCAATATATTTAAAGGGCTTGTTAGCCCAATCATATAACTTCCCCATCCTCAAAGAGGAGGGGAAGCCCTAGGCGAAAAACTGCGTTAGTGAGTCCCCAACTTGAAAAAAAAAAAGGGATCATTATCAGTTTAGGAGAAATTACTACACGGCCAAGTCTTAAATCAAGGGTGCATGAAGACTATATAGCAATTTCATATCATCAAAATAATGACAATTTAAAGATGTGATAGAAAAAACAAAATCATTTCAAGGAGGAACTTCACATTGACATAAAAAAATTCTTTCAACGTGTGTGTTATAAATCAATTGACACAAATGTCCTCAATCAGGTATAATTATCTTTCAATGTGTGTGTTATAAATCAATTGACACAAATGTCCTCAATCAGGTATAATTCCTAGTGAAGCAGCATATGGTCTACAAAATATATGCTGCCCAGTTTTTCACCTGTGTATCAAACTGCATTGATGTCAACCTCTGTCAAGTAAATCGGTAAAACGCCTTCCTTCTTCATTTTCTCTGTATTTTCTAATCTAATCTTGGGATGACGGGAATGGAGCACAACACGAAGAAATATCAATTCCAGCAACCTCCATGGCATTGCAGACCCATTCAGGAACATTGCCTTTGGGAAACTACAGGAAATATCAACATCAAAAAGTTCAAGAACTCATTGCAAGCCATTAAGTATGAAAATCAGGTAATAAAGATTATCCCCATATTAAATAATTATATAAACAGTAGATTACTAGATCGTTCAGTGTGCAGTAATCAACGCTAACCAACCAAATGGTAAAGACAGAACGATCTCCAAAAGTTACAAAATAATATATAGAGGTGACAACATTGATGGTGTTGAAAAATAGATTGAATAGTATGAAAATTGTTCCCTTATTTTATGAAAATCAGGAACATGTGGAAATGACAAATACACAAACGCCGAACACGACAAGCAACTCAAATAGAAAATGAAAGCAACCAATTCCCAAATTATATTAGTGGACCTATATTGAATCTGTATATGATCTGAATATATAAACACTATCAAATGGTACAGAATCAACATATTTCTTCAAATTTTCCATCATTTTTCAATGTTGTGCATGTGTCATTTCTTCTTATCATATGGTGGGTGGGGGGAGGAGGTTCTCGGAGGCGGTGGTGGGCGTGGGTTTGGAAGATTATGAATAACACAGGAATTTAGTTGCATCTACCAACAACTCCACAGCCTATGATGTCAATTGCTTATTGCCCAGGTTATCAAGAGAGAACCACAGACAAGATTCCAAGTGCAAAAATGATGCATTAAATTAAGTTCTTATGGTTTATATAGGGGCAAATAACTCCAGCTATAACATTTGGTAGTTAAAAACATTAAATACTTGGAACTTATTGGGTGGCTTGCCATAATATTTTTTGCTTAAATCACATTGATGTACAATAAGATACCATAGGAATTAAGACATTATTTTGCAACTGAATTTTTAATGACTTGGATATAAACATATTACTGTAAGGAAAAGTAGCAAGGCTGATGGCTTTTGAAGCATGGAATGACCAAGGAAGGGCATACCATTATTAGTAACACAGATAAACAAACAACAGTAAAAAGGCAATAAAAATTCAGTAACAATAGTTCACAATTGGTAATACAGTAAAAGTTAGATAACATGCGCAAAGAGAAGAATACAAGGCCATTTTCAGCAAAATAAATACCATTTTCTGTAGGAATCCGCATACAAACCTGCAGAAACAAAAAAGGAAAAACAAACGATTTATAAAACGAAATGAAAATGCATGCCGGTTGGGTGTGTGCGTGCGTGTGCGTGTGTGTGTGTGTGTGTGGGGGGGGGGGGGGGGGGGGGGGGGGGGGGGGGGGGGGGGGAGGTGGTGTGGTTGAGTGTTTGTGGGAGGTTGGAAGTAAACATAGGAAAAGCAAACATACTCTGGAAACCGTCCATGTATTATCGACAAGTGTAGATCTCTGCTAAGCTGCAAAATGATTTTACTTTTGAATGTAAGTGTTAAGTGTATGTAAATATTAAAGTCACACCCTCTCTAAAAACTGAACCTTTTTAGAGTAGATGGTGGTTGTTAACAAGGTATCACAGCAGGCAAGGTCCCGAGTTCACCCTGATAATTAAAATTGAAACACATGTAGGACCAAAAGAAGGCTACACATGAGGGGGCGTGTTAGAGTATTTAAATATTTAAGTTACACCATTTCTAACAGCTTAAATGAAGCTTGGATTTTTTATTTTATTTTATTTTGGGAGATAAGGTGCTCAAACACCCACTATTGTCCCCGTGGGGAGTAGAACCATAAACCTCCCATGTGGGAGGAGGCGGCGGTACCACTTGAGCTAAAGGCTCTGTGGTAAAACCTCAGAAATTTACTATATAAAAAATTCTGGGTCTGTACCTTCATCATGTAGTACAAATTGTGATAAGACAGAAGCTGAGATCCCATTGCGTCTTTTGTAACAAGGCAATGGATGTAGGCCCTTGTATAGTTTTTGCAGACCTATAGCAAGAAAAATAGATTGACTTAGAGATACACAGCAAACTCAGCATGCAATTAGTGACCCAAGCCAAAGAGAGTCCAATTACGCGCATACCATACACGTGCAGGTAGGATCAATAGGACGGACATCATTGGCCATCGCGTTGTGTTTAAGTTTTAGAACTCCCTGCAATAACAGCTCTATATTAGCAGAAGAACAAAGAGAAAAGAAGAGGAAGGGGTGTAGTTGCCAGTTCTAAATTACCTAAGGAAAGCGAATTGTGCATTAAGTTTTAACTTCTCTTGTACAGTGCAAAATTCAGGTGTATATGTACTATTTCATGTTGAAATTTTGCAAAACAATATCTTGGGCCCAAAAAAAGTGTTGGTACACCGTAAGGAAATTTTTTTTAAAAATAACACACTACTTCATCAACAAGTGGAGTTGTAAGAAACAAGATACTCTTTCGGTGTTAAGCCCCAGGGTGACTAAAAGCTACAATATGCATAATGTCAATTTTTGCTAGTCTTGACCAAGAAAACATGCAGGAAGAATATATATGATGCATATTTACATTAACACATTCACAAATCTAGGAAAAACACGGTTTCCTACAATAACAACTAGGTTACATTTAGTTGTATAAAAACAAGGAAAGACAATCCAAGCAAGACATTAAACTGAAAGGCTGTAAGTAAAGATATGTACTTCCCAGCAACCCAAGAAAATAAATTCCAGTACAGTTTGAAAAAGATCAAATAATCATCATCACCAAATAACTGGACTAATAGAAACTATGATTCCCTTCGATAAGTTACAATGAGTATGATGCATGAGGGTCCCGAGTGCATGATAAGGCCAATTAGGCTCATCAATAAATCAATTTCATATTAGCCTTACCCAATCCGTGATACCATTTTTTCTGTTTCAGTGCATGACTTGGACACCGTTACAAGGCTTTTTAGGTTTTTTACATAGTCATGTGGGGTCACATGACTTGTCGAGTTGTTAGTCATTTAAAATGATGATAAACACTTAAATGCGTTAAAAATATCTTTTTTCTCAACAGAGCACAAATATGATTTTTTTTGGTATATAATATAAACTAAATCTATGCTCTTTTTTTGTATATAATATAAAATATACTTACCTACCAAAAGAAAGTGGATCTTTGTCTTTGTATTCAAAAAATGAAACCCTTGAAGTTCGTATCTTTAGTTCCCTCCTTAAATTACTGTGCTTATGTTTCCCCATTATCTTGTTGATTTAGACTAGGTATAGAGTTTGACATTTCCAGCATTCTACTCGAAGCTTTAAACATTTTTTTCCAGCATCATACCATGACACTGAAACACAGGGTGGGTTAAGCATAGATAAATATACTTTAATTGAAAAGAACACAGTTTTGATGTCAAAGAAGGATCTGAAGACATACTCCAACAGATATATTGATACCAAGAGACAATTTTCAAACTAAACTGATATATGAATGAGAAATCAACAAAACTCAAATATTTCACTCTTCTAAAGACAAGTCATCAAATTACTAACAAATTTATCAATCCAATGGAGCAAATAGATTCTTTATGTTTTCACAAATGGTGAAATGTTGGCTGTTGGGAGAGCCTTTCCAAGAATTTATCATAATAAAGTTCATATAAAATGTATATGAAATAAGTCATCACCTCAGGTACAAGAGCTGTGCCAAAGCGAGCAGTACGAGTAGGATAGACACAGTCATACATGTCAGCACCCAGAGCACTGCAAACTACGATATCCAGTGGATAGCCAACACCCTGCAAAATAGTGGGTAAGATACCATGGAAAATGAAAAGGTCAAAGAAGAGAAAGACACACAATTCAAACAATTCAATGTAGCTGTAGGTGCTAAAATGATAACTCATCTGTACCATAACATATCGTGGTTTATCCTCAGGCAGTGCAGCAGTACACTGAGCAACGACACGCCAAAATGAATCTTTATCTTCACCGCCTGCAAGACCACCAATAGCATAGCTGTCACAGAAGTAAACTCAGTTATTTCGATCCCATGATCGCTGAACCACCAAGCTGCTAATCTAATTTTGAAGGAAAATATTGTCATTGTAATAAATTCCATCCCTTAAAATACTTCTACAAAAGTTAAATAAGGAAGTGGAAACACGAGCCTAAATGTTATGTGTCTATCGCTAAACCAAGTTCACCAATTAATAAGGAAAAAGAAAAATAAAAGGAAAAACAGGAAAAATTCAAAATCAACAAAACAGCCACCAACTTAGTGCTACTCATCATCAGCACATCCATAAGAATAAATGTTTTCAAATATATTCAGATTATTAATTTCAAGGCCACCCAGCAGGAAAAATATAACGCATGGCTCTAAACCAAGCAAACCCAGATTTTCGCAAAGAAGTTGAATATAGAGCAGATTGCTCTGAAAAGGAGCTAATCTAACTGCAATCCAAAACTTTTAACGAATAAATAAAAGGATAACGTACTTGTAAATATCTCAATATCAAAACATAGCATTTCTGTACACTTTCAAACTAGTTTATAGCACCACGAAATAAATAAATAGCCTAGCAAATTGATAGAAAAAACATCAACCAGTTACCATTTAAAACACTCAAATATTTGTAAATCAAGCTGCAATGCAGAAATGCTGACAAGCTATAGTTCAACTTCAGGAAAGATATGCAAAGATGACTCAATCAGATAAAGTCATTAATGGTATAGAATCTCATTAGAAACGTTATGCCTTTTGCCAACAAAGCCCAATGTAGAATCAATTCAGCTACTGGAATGTGGAGATGGAAAATTTCTAACTACAATATGAATTATTCACTAAATAGTAAAAGGTGAGGAGCATAGAGACTCACTTTTCTGTACAAGTAATTAACCGGCTGAGAAGTGCCAAAGAACACAATGCAAGTACAGTTGAAGTATAAAAAGAAAGAAGAAAACATAAAGAAATTAACTACAAGCCATCCAAACAATAAAATAAACTCAGCCAACCAAATAATCTTCCAACAGAAAAGGCCATTACCTAGAGTTGGCCATGCCTATACAAGATGCTGGGAAGGAAAGGCTTGAGTTAGAACTAATATTTGATACTCCCTCCGTCCCAAAATATAAGGGCACTTCGAAAACTGTGACTCACGTGAGTCACAGTTTTAGAAGTGCCCTTATATTTTGGGATGGAGGGAGTATTATTTTGCATAAAGTGGCTGCTGCCAAACTCAAACCTAAATCCTCTTGCTTGTTAGCTTGAATTTTTGCTATTGCATCAAGTAATGATCCTCGAATAAAATGATCTCCCAGCCATGCACAAAATTATAGATCTCAAAAGAGTATATTACAATCAATACACAGTTAACTTCTCGCACTCCAATGCCCTATTCCTCCCTTTCCTCAAACATCAAGAAAGGAATAATAGAGCAGCTCTCCAATCTTCCCACAATGTTTCATGGATGCATGCAAGTCTATTTTATTTTTATTTTTTTGAAAGGTAAGTGTAATTGTATATATAAAGAAACTGTACAAAGCCCATGTAAGGGCCCAAGAGAGAAGGAATCGGGCAAGAAGCCCATGATGCATAGCAACGACACTAGTCCAAAATACAAGGCAAAGCCCAAACCCAAACCAACCCTCAACCGCTAAATTTCAAACTCAACCACAAAAGCGGAAACATTCCAGTGAGAAGTTATGGAAGCTGAAATTCACTCTATTGAGATCATCTCAACACATCAGATCATTCAATCCAGTGAGGCGGAGGATGATTAGCACGAACATCTAACTCCCATTCATGAGCAACAGAAGCAGCAAATGGGCAGTCCGAATTGACTATCAACACAAGCTTCTCTCTAATGACAGATGGGGTTCTATGGAGCAGTTGATTTGCAGAGAGTGCATGATTGTGGAAGAGTCTTCTGTTTCTCTCTAACCAGATGTTGTATACCAGAGCTGAAAGAGTAAACTTGCAAACCAGCGAAGGCAAAATTTTCTTCTTCCAGTGTATCGATGCCTGGGCGATTAAATGGGGGCCAAGAAGGGGGCAAGATGTGGAAGCCATGTTTCGACTGAAAGAAACTCCAAATTGGGGCAACAAAGAGGCAATTGAAGAAGAGATGAGTGTGGGATTCTGGGCCATTTAAGCAAACAGAGCACAAATTCGGTATATGGCGATATGCAAGGGACTTCTTGTCAAAGGTGAGCATGAAATTATGCGTAGGTATGCTGGGATTGAACCAAACAAGCTGTGTCCATGGAAGGTGAGGTTAGGGGTGGAGGAAATTTAGGGTGCATGGAATAGAGAATTGAGCTGATGGGGATAGGAGCCACTTGAATTTGTCAACTCTGTTGTGGCATGGTATGGGAAGGGAGTGAGAAAGTGCTGAATGGGGGATCAAGTTGAGAATGGAAGGTAGGAATTGCCATGAAGATCCTTCGATGAAATCACTCACTTCATGCAAGTCTATTGTGTATGGACATGTGTCTAAGTTACAGATCTATCAAATACTTAATCCCAAGAATATGGCAACACTTCAATATATTCATTTTTTAAATATTATTCTTTCGTTTCCCAAAATAAAATGATTTTCTTTTTATATAACATAGAGTAGCAACATAAGCACTTCAATTATTTTGAATCAAAAACGTAAGAAAGGGAAACTGAATAATGTATAGTTATAAACTCTTTGAAATGGAAATCAAGAAACAATTTCTGATCATAAAAACAGAAACGCGTGAATAGCGCAAGAAGTTCTTTTGGTTAAACGTTGTGCGACTCAGAAGACATAAGACTTCTTGTTCAAGCCAAAAAGATTGCCGACTGGATGCTCCTACCCCACCATGCCTGGTTGAATTATCCATCGTGCTTGCAACATGCATGTCCAACCAGACATGTCCAAAACATATCTAATACCCAAGTGTCATACATTTGAAATGGTTACTCTACGCATTTATAATAATCCATGTGACATAGTTTCATGCCTTTGTCTACCATTGTATCCACAACCTGAAGGCCTAGACTGAAGCAAATGAAGGACAGTCCTTGACATGACCCAACCACTCAAAAGAGAGAAAAGGAGAGACTGCTCTCCATCATTATGAGCAGAATCAATCAATTCCCTGTGAGTATATACCACCTGGGTTGGGGGACGGCCCCGGCCCCCTGGATTCCAACTCCCTCACTGTTGTACAATGCTATAATAATGATAAACTGTTTCTTCATCTCCTTTACACATGCAGCTCTAACAGGGAAGAATCTGATGCCTCAAATTACCAATTGAAATTTTTTCCAAGTGGACTGCTAACGAAAAAAAAAAGGACTGGAAGGGACTATTGTCCTCTGAATCTCTTTCCAAGGAAACCAAGATGGAGTTCTATCAGCACCCTCATCTTGACTCTTCCATTCTTATCATGCTTCCACTACACTACATCACTCTTCCAGAATTGTTCATCCCATAAAGCATGTTAAAAAAGAATACATTGCCTCAAGCCCCCAGTCTTCAATAGTCCCTCCAAGACCTTGGCTCTTAAATCAGCCCTCAATCAGAGAATCTCATATAGTCCACCACTGTAGCCTTCTTATACACCACAATCACAAATACTATCAATACATAGGAAAACACCTAATATCCAACAAAAAATGAAGCAAATCACAAATTTCTAGATTTCTCACTGAAAACATAAAGAATAGATAGAGAGGTGTACTTTGTTTCTACTTGTAAACATAGGTCCAAGCTTCCAGCACCTACTAATCTTTAAGCACAAGTTATTTTAAAAAGGCTAAACTAGCAACTACTTTTTTTTTTCTTGGCAAGTACCAAACTAGTAACTTCCAGTGTAAAACAGGTAATAATTTTTAGAAAGCATCTGACTACATCAAATCCTCATTATCTTTGTCTGTTCATTAATTTTGTAAAAGATAACGGAAATGCGAGAAATACAGATATGCACAAGCCTCAAAACTAGTGACTGAGAGCAGTAGACACATACCCAGGTAAATTCCGGTCCACCAAACCTTTGACACATATATCCCTGATAACAATAAATTGTAGTATAATAAGTACCATTACAAATAAAGAAAAGAAAGTAATGGATATACAGCAGAGTAAAGTTACAGAGAGATTATTATAGATTGAATTGACATTCACCTTAACACGGGATCTAAACCACCTTGCACAATACCAAATAAATTCTGCTCAGTTGGTCTCTTGTGAGCTGTTGTTCATAAAAATTAAAATTGTAGAGAAAGTTTAACTGAATCAGACAGCATGAAAAACAAGAACAAACAATGAAGACATTAAGAACATCAACTGGATAGTAACCCAAGGAAAAGTAGGGATCTAGAAAGAGAGGGTCACATGCCAACAAATGAACAAAGTAAAATTACCCATGAAAGATAGGAGTTCCCACAACTAAGACTACATGCCCACATAAGAAAATATCTAAGCAAATGACAGGTCCACATTACATGTTGCATTATTCTAGTGCACTTGTAACAAATCCACCAACCTAGCCAATAGATTCTACCTTCAAATGAAAGTTTTCACAAGAACAAACTGGCTTGGAATGCTGTTATCTGACCCTGAGTTCCTGAGCCCAAAGGACAAGTCTTCTAGCTCATGAGCCCAGGTGGGTCAAGGTTGGACAGCACTTGCTTCAACTTGCATTGGTATGTACTACATATGTGAAAGAAACATTTCTGCCAATCTCCTATTAGATGTAGCTACCTGCTATACACCTGTCTATCCAACGAAGAGTGCGATACATAGCCTCTTCAATTCGTGGGCCTGTAATGGTGGTTCTCACAACATCATCAAGAGCCATAATGATATCTGCTCCAATTCTGTTCTGCAGAAGTTGTTAGCAGAACACATAAGATATTTGACGAGGAAAGACTATATTAGCAAATGCTGGAGATATAAATTAAAAGAAGAAAAAAAAGGCTTAAAATTTTTTATACTGCACTAGTCACAATTGTCGTGTTCTATCTGCAAACCCCATAAACGACACAATAAATTGAAAATTAGCAGCTGAATGCATTCAACCCATATAAAGGAAAAGGCATCTCATGAAAAATGAAGAATCAAAGTTTTGGGAAATTATTTTGCTGCAAAACTCAACAGAGACGTATTTTCCATTTATTTTAGGATAATTGTACAGCCATTATTATCCTACTTATGGATCATCATGCATGAGGCAAATTAAATGTTTTAAGCTGCTTTTTTTTCTTTAGCAAGTAGTATAATGTATGCATTCAATTAAGTTGCAACACTACCAGATATTTGCACTTAAACTGTTGACAACATAATAATGAGAGCATTAAGGACACTATTCATCAAAGTTAATTTGTAATAAACCCAATGATGTCGTGTCATTATAACTTTTGCAAAGTCAGGCATACCCTATACAACAGGGTTTCCATGCGGAAAAAGAGATAGATAGAGAGAGAGAGAGATTACGATAGAGCTCCAATTCACAGACCAAGTCATATATAAATTTTAATTTCAATCAGAGGAATAACTTAATAGTGATTATAGCTAATAAACATCGAAAATGAGTGACCACCAATAATTGGCTAATATATATAATGATTACCAAGTATAAATAAAGTTTGGAAATTATACTTTATAAAGAAAACAAAGTACAAGGGAGGAAAAAGACCCTCTAGGGGAAAAAGAAATATGAAGGATGGCCAATGTCAATACAAAAGCCTTCCGGAGAGGAAAAAATCATAGAAATGTTCTCTAATAAAAAAGTTATAAAAAAAAAATCATTTGCTAGATAATAACTTCTGACATTGACATCAATAATAATATGCAATTCATGGATCTATGGATGGAAGAATTCTCAGAAGCAAACAAATTCTCAACTGGCCCAGGTTTACAGACAGTCAACTATCCAAATCTGATAAAGTCTAGGGGATCAGACAGCAGAGAACTAAACTATTGCAGGTAGTAATGCACAGTATATCATTTTATAAAGAGAACTTCTTGAATGATATATATGAATTGGAAATGGAAAGTTCCACAACATCAAATACTAATTAATGTTATGTAAGCAATACAGCCATATGTGTCTGTGAAGAAGAGGGAAAGGCAAAGATTTATAAATTAAAAATAAAATAAATCTATACACACGTAATGGCCAGAACATTTATTTTTCTGTTATTATAATACATATTGAAATTTAATTAGACATGGAAACCATCCAATTCTAGGAAGACTTAATGAGGTCAGACATAAAAATTATAACCCCAGAATAACAAAAAATGCAGAAAATTTACCCACTTGGATTTGAATTGATTCCTCGGGTGTTAGAAGCATTGGCTTTCCATCAACAGGCGACTGCAGTAAGAAAATGAGGATTTAGTTACAAGCAACTTTAGAAAAGGGGTGCACTCCGCATACTTGGTTAGTTCAAGACTGAAAATAAATGAACATGAGATATTCATAAAAGTTGAAAAAGGTAGAACATTGGCTAAGTAACTGCATATTGACCAGCAAGTATTCCATTGTAGACAAGAGAATTAAATGCTAGTACAAGATAGAATGGTAATTATGGGTTAAGATAACTTTCAAAGTGTTTAACGACCCCTAACAAAGTAAACCCATATCTTGTCATTTTGTTTGTTGATGCAGTTAACGCTCACACACATGCCCATGTACAAGAGAATGCAGTGTGTCCATGTCTAAATATAGCTTTCAGGTCAATATGCAATCCAAACACCCTGATATGACCTAATTAATCCTCCAGAAGCAGAAGGAGCCAGATTGCCAATGGGGGAAACATCTGTATTAACTTTCATCACCCTTGCCATAAAATGACCAGGCAATCAGGAAGTTTATTCCACCATCCAATCTGATCTCCGAGGCATTTATGTGGCTACCATCAAACTTGGGCATATATTACGTACTTAACAGTGAACTTTCACCATTGCACCAAGGCTTTTCATACTCAAATGTTTTACTTAAGGAAGATATCAAGTAGATCCTATGAATGCATAACTACAAAACAATGTATACATCCAACAAAGATGATGCATGAATGAACAAATGACAGATAATTGGAAGTACAAATTCATTGGTCAACAACATAGAGATTGTAATAACATAAACATATATAAGGAACAACATACAGCAACCTTGTTTTACAGAACACAAATACAGCAATATTACTATGTAATTTAGAGCACCATCATAGTACAATTCTTGCCATGTCATACAGGTTTGGTTACATCAGTAACTAAAACGAAAATAAAAAAGTACCTGAAACGTGACACCTTTTTCCGTTATGTCAGCCAAATGTAATAATGAGACCTGAAAACATCAGAAAATCTGAAAGCTTAATTGCATATACTATCACTACTCAGGCCTATTGCCATAATAAGCTTTAATGGAGATCACATCACTAAAAAACAAACTATGTTATCACTTCTTAAATATATTACCATAATAAGCTTGCATCACTAAAATGACAAATCACATATACAACTACAAAATCAGCTACTTAAAACTGCTTTAACATTCTGAAGTGATTCTCTGATACTTTTTGTTTGCTGCAACACTATCAGTATGAATTGGCAGTGCAGTTGCAGATGTTCTCCTAACTCGTTTTTCATTATATTAATGACAACAATTGAGTTACAAAATAGATGAAAGTATGAAACAGACTATAACAGAAAGGAACCTAGAGCAAACAATTCTCCATCAATAACACTATTGGCTGGCAAAATAACTAGCAATTTAGTTTTGTTGCAGAACATAGATGGAATGCCCATTGTTTGCTCTGTACATGTCAAATAACACCACTATCATCTCTGCCTAACAAAGTTCTGAGAAGTTTGACTGAATCAGGAGACAACAGATAACGCAATAAACCAAGAAGATTATGTAACATGTTACAATGTTGTGTTAACAACCACTTACTCCAAAAGATTAAGCTTTTAGAGAGGGTGTAACTTAAGTATATAAATCCTTCAACACGCCCCCTCACGTGTGGCCTTCTTTTTGGTCCAACACGTGTTTCAATTTTAATTATCAGGGTGACGGTAAGGTTTGAACACAAGACCTTTGGCTCTGATACCATGTTGACAACCATCTACTCTAATAGCTTAAGCTATTAGAGAGGGTGTAACTTAAATATATAAATCCTTCAACATTGTGGATTTTGTGTTTCATGGTATTCAAACCATTAGAGAGAGAATAAATGCATTGATCGAGGAAAGATTCAGAACAACTGGAAACATTTCTATTTTAAGTCAAGCAAATAGCTAGAGAGCAGCCAAAACCTTCTCGCTCTGGCATATTGTGTATATTTGTGTATATTGACAAAGCTTCCTAGTGAATACTTAAACCAAATAAGATAGTTCAAGCAACAAAGCAGGTAGACAATACGTATCCTAAATTGTCTGCAAAAATAATAAAACTAGAACCTCATATCCTTGAGTTGAGTAGTATGAGGAAGCTAGGAATCAAAATAAATAAATATATAAACTAGGATAGTACGAATTATAATACCAACATCAAAAACAATAATAGAGTAAATTCAGAGATATATAGCATTATATCAAATCATGAAAGACAACCATCTGAAAGCCACCAGAATCAGTAAGCAGTGCTCTTGGCCAGTTCATAAATTTGTGGAGACCCCCCAACTCGTCAATCAGTTCCGAAGTAGGACGAAGTGCCAAATGATAAGTATTTCCAAGTATTATTTGGCAACCAATCTCCTCAAGCTGGTTAGTTGCCAAACCTTTGATTGTCCCTGTAACCATGAAACCCCAACCTTGTCCCATCATCGAACTAGAACACTACATACAAATATAATTGTGTATGAAAGTGTGCAGATATATAAATGAAGTTTAAGATACCATAGTCCACAATAAATTGTTTTCTGTGGAATATGTAAATACAAAGTATTTCCACCAATGACCATGTTAACTATCCTATTTATTAGAGCCTGCATGGACTAGGACCAGAGATGCTCATTGCACATGCATTGGAAAGTTATACTCAACCTATGTAAAAACAATTAACTTATCAATTTAATTGTGAGCTAGAGTCTATTCAGTGAGACAAAATAAACCAAGATTTCAGTGGTTTGATGAACAATTAAACATTTTAAGCTCAACCAAAATCGGTTATTGATATAAACATTGGTTATGAACTTATTAGATTGTTTTTATAATTCCAATTAAACATGGAAAGGTAAATTATCTTAGCTTACTGGGGAACTTTATGCAGAGCTACTGTATGCTGAGCGATTATATGATAATTGAAACACTAACCTTGGGTACCCACAGGCATAAACAGAGGTGTCTGGCACACAAAGTGAGGGAGTGTCAATTGGGCTGCACGAGCACGGTTGAACCTCCCAAGAATCTAATGCAAGAAACACAAAAGCATAGTTCCCAATTAGCAAACAGGAAATAAACAGACAAAGAAACAATTAAGCTTATCAGTTCATGGACCAATCAGGTAATGTGCATGAACTTTTCTTTGCCTGAAAAATAAATAGCATTTTCTCTGATATGAGGAAAGCATTCCAATATGATGACAAAATGACCCTGAGTAACAAGAAGTAAAACCCTTTAATGAGCCAACCATCCTCTATTGATTGTTATTCTTTCAAAGTATCAAACTTTACACAATATCTTGCTTTTCTTGTCTATCATGTACTAAAATAATAATCAAAGGAAACCATTGTTTCTTGTATCAAGCTAGCCATTATATACTTTGGAGCTGATATTCCCAAATATTCATTTGAGCAGCAACAGAATCGTTCGAGATGGACATTGTTCTTTCTTTTTCTTTTTCTTCTTTTGGAATTTAAACGTGATATGTCATTTTAAGTTCATTGCATTTTCAAATTCATCTTAATATTTCTCCTTGCTTTGCTTCGAATTCCATCATAATATGTCTCTCCGAATTCATTGCATTTTCAAATTCATCGTAATATTTCTGATTTCTCCTTGCTTTGTTTCGAATTCCATCCTAATATGCCTCTCCGAATTCATTGCATTTCCAAATTCATTATTGGCAACATTAGCTAAAAATTGAAATGTACATATGTAATGTTTTAAAGCCCAAACAAATCGAAAATCATCCCAAGTACCAAACATAATCGAAGTCCATCAATTTGGCCGTGACAGTCAAAGCCTACCTCAAACCGCAAAGCCATTGAGCAAAGTTCTGTCTCTTTGCTAGTAGCCAATCTATGAAACTGTCACCAAAATAGAATAAAACATATACAATTGTATTAATATAATAACACAACAGATTCAAGGAAATATCATGGTAATGTGGTAAGAATGTAGCCTCCGGAATCATACCATTCAATATAACTTTTAAAAAAAATAAAAAAAATCGCAAGAACAGAAAAGGATCATGACTACATAATACATATATATATAGAGAGAGAGAGGGGGGGGGGGGGGAGAGAGAGAGAGAGAGAGAGAGAGATGAGGAGAGGTGAAAAGGCTTACAGAGAAAGTCCGTGCTGGAGGCGGAGTTGAGAGCCAGTCAGAAGTGAGTGCGTTAAGTAGTTGGGGGCGGCGAAGCATAGAGCGTGCCGGCCAAGCGTTCCTTGTGTTTATAGTGCTTTGCTATCTTTGGAATACGGTGTGTACTGTTGACCAGAGACACGCGGTCAAGTATATACTAAAATTTTGGTGACTACAGTACAGTATACCGATTACCGACCCAAAAACATGGGTTAGGGTTTGGACTTTGACCATCAGCTTTCTTTATATTGACTTTCCCACCAATGGTAGGGCTGCAATTTGTAAGCCAGCACCTTTAGGAAAACAATACTCCGTCTATTTGAGTGATGGAAGAAATCCAAGACATGGTGTGTTCTTATTGGTTGACAAATTGACAAGTAGTGATTTCGCGTTTCACTGGAAAATTTCAAATCAGAGGAGATATCATTTTAGAAAAATTACCTTTATGTCCTACTTTTTCTGAGAAAATAACAAGTAAGCCCTATCAAAAAATTTACAGGCCTAATAAGTCCTACTTTTTTTTATAAAAAAAATTCACTTTTAAATTCTAAACTACTCAACTTTTCAGCCAAACTTAGATTTAAAATTTTTCAATTATAATTTTCATTCGTCTTTTTTATGTTCTTTTATGTTTTAGTTAATTAATTAATATTATATTATAAATCTAAATTATAATTAATTTAATTAAAGTTCAATTTCAAAAAACTTTTGTAGATTTTACGACAATAACTTTTCATATACAACAATTAAAAAGTCTATTTAAAATTTAATAAAAGATTATAATTTTGTTATTGAAACAATTTGATTAAAATTTTATCCTTTTGAATTATTAATGAGGGTAACATATTTGTACTCATTAGTACAGAGTGATTAAATAATTAGTAATTACTAATAATTTAATATATTAATATATTCTAGTGGATGAACCAAGACTGGGTGAAAAGAAAAACAGAAAAGATATATTAATATATCATACAATTTATACTGTAGTATATCCTAAAACTAACCAATCACTACCAATAACAAAATAAATCATTGACAATGAAAAATAGGATAGAAACTTACCCAAAAAAAAAGACAGAAACTAAAATAAATAAGCAGCTAATAAATAATAAATAAATAAATAACAGTTTAGATTCTAATAACACCCATCCACTTTGTACAAGTGTATAACTGTGCATAAGGTACCATTAATTAATGTGAATTTGAAATCCATTGATAAAGGAACACTAATTAACTTTATTGCTGTGTAATGGCTATTATGGTAAATATAAATGTATATATAAATGGAAAAAAAATCTAATTGCTTAAACATGTTTAAATAGTCAAATAAATTTTTTTGGCTTACATATCAATTTTTAAATGAAAATTATAATTGTGAAATTTTAAATCTAATTTGGTAAGGGTACGAGTGGAAAGTTAAATAATTTAGAACTGAATTTGAAATTTAAAAGTAGGACTTATTGGTCCCATAAAAAAAATTATAAGAGTTAATTATCTTTTAGAGGAAAAAGTAGGATTTAGTTGTAATTTTCCCTATAAATTTCTATGGAAATGTCTAAAAAACCTTTGAGAGAATATATAATTTTCCATAACTAAGGGTCCGTTTGGTAACCATTTATGTTTAATGTTTATTGTTTATAAAAATAAATTTTCAGGATAAACATGTTTGTTAATTTTTGTTTTGTTTATAAATTTTCAAAACGCTTTTAAAACAACACTGTTCCTATGCCTTCAAATCCTAAACACCAAAATGATGTTTATTGTTTATGTTTATTTAAAAAAAAATTATTTATCTAAAATGGTGATTATATTATTTAATTAAAAATTGAAACTAAAATTGAGAAAATGAAAAGAAAAAAAATTATAAAAGACTATTGTTTAATACAATGATAAAAATATTAGAATTATCAAATGTGGACATAATTACTAATATACTTGATAATAAGAAATAGTTACTTAGAAGCACACATGCTAAAAAGAAAAAAAAAACCTTATTTAAGGAAAATAAAAAAATAAGTCTCGATCATCTCCTTGTTAAAAAAACAAGAATGATATTTTGTACTCATATCATTCATTCAATTTCAATGTTGAAACAAAAATAGAAATAAAAAAAATGAAAAAGAAAGTATTAGCATGAGAAGTTCAAAAGAAAGAGTATGCCCTCCAAATCCCTCTTCTCGCTCCATACAAATTGAAAAACTTTTAACTTTTTTATAGTTATATATATTTTATATTTTGGTAAGGGTGCACAAAGAACCGGTGGAACCATAAAGAACTTTAGTTGAACCAAATCGAATCATTCACTACAGTTCCGGTTCCGGTTTCAACTCCAAATTTTATAAACCGTTTACTACGATTCCAATTCCAATCCTTGAAACCGGAACCGTTGAATGAATATATATATATATATATATATATATATATACTGTTATAAAATCATTGTAATAGTTATAATAACCTTTTGTTATGTAAAACATTTTAAACAATGGAGTTATTATAACTATTATAAGGTTAAATACAACTCCTATAATAATCGAATTGAACCGAATTCATTTATTTCGGTTTCAAAATTAAGGAACTGTTGAGAACGGTTCTGATTCCAGTTCTCCCAATAACCATAAGGAACCGAATCGTGTGCATCTCCCTACTTGTTGGGACCTTCTAGGTTGTGGGTAATTCTAGTTTTACAGTATAATTTGCAGTATATATCAAGATATATATGTAACCTAATATTATTTATTTATTTTTTATGTATATTTCTTGCTCTGTTATTGCTGTATAGATTTGTTATAACATAAACTTCACTTTTTATGCAGTTTATTGTGTTGATTTTTTTATAAAAAAATAATAATTTAAGATTAACAAACATATTTTTCTGTTTATGATTTTTAAAATAAGGCAAATATTTTTCCGTTATCAAACAACACTCATATTTATGGATAAATAAAATCATAATATAAACACTATTTATATAAACACTAAATATAAAACAGTTATCATACCGGCCCTAATAACAAGGGTGATACAGAATTTGGAAGTTTGTATTACCCGAGTGAGAATGACACGTCATCGCGCTCAATATATCATTTTTCATAACTCGAGAGGTGATACAACTTACGAATTCAAAATACACCTATCTGTAAATAATTTTATTTTATGTTTTCTTTTTGCCACTTAGCCTGATAGGTTGAATTGTTGATCACTTCACTTCATCAAATCTGAGTTATTATTATTGTTGTTGTTTTTTGTTTTTTAATTCCCAATTATGCTACTGTTTATAGTTTTATGTGACCTTTTGGTCCTTGTTATATATTTTTTTTAATGGGTAAAATACTCTGACACTTCTTAAGTTTTTTTTTATTGCTCATAAATTAAATTTTTTGCAATATTTGCTCTGCTAGTTCCTCAAGTTTGATTAATATAACTTTGACACCCTCGACCATTAGAACCATTAGAATTCAACTAATTTATGCTAAAACTACCCTTCATATTTGAAAGTACAATTATAATATTAATCAGATGGACCTTTATATCCCACAACAGAAAAAGGAAAAAAAAAAGAAAGAGATAAATTGTACCCTTATTTCTTGAACCGACCTTTTTTTTATTTTTCTTTTTTTTTGACCAATTGATATATAAAAGTTGTTTGGTCACAGTTTAAAAATTTTGACCAATTGATATATAAAAGCTTGTTTGGTAATTGTCTTCAACCATTTTGTGTATGGGTACTTTACTAAAGATAAAATAATGCTTGCTTTGAATAAAATAAAATAGAAGTTGGTTTTTACTATTTTGATATGAATAAAATAACGCTTTATTCTCAAAATAAAATTAAATCTGGAAGTTCATTACAAAATGGTTCAAGACAGTAACCAAACAAGCTTCTATATATCAATTACTCAAAATTTTAAAACAATGACCAAACAAACTTTTATATATCAATTGGTCAATTTTTTATTTTATATTTTATTTAAAAAAAATCGGATTTAGAGAATAAGGGTGCAATTTATCAAAAAAAATTTTGCGGGATATAAAGGTCCAACTAATTAATACTATAATAGTATTTTCAAACAGAAATGATAGTTTTGGCATAAATTAGCTCTAACGGTCCGGGAGTGTTAGGGTTATGTTAACCAAATTTCAGAAAATGTCAGACTCAATATTGCAAATGGTTTAATATATGAATAATAAAAGAAAATATCGGAGGGTGTCAGCATTTTACCCTTTTTTATAATTTGATAAATAAATATACTCCGTTACTCTACAATCTATGTATATGCCACCACTATCCGTTACTCTACAATCTACCTATAAGCCACTACTATAACCTGAACCCTCAACCCAGTTGAGCCTACTGGGTTTCGCTTGGTCCAAGCCCATTACGGGGTAGCGGTAGCACAGTCTGGTGCTATTAGAGTGTGGGTAGGGCTTGGATATTGCACGCATAGAAAAGCCCAGCCCATTTCCAAAACCTCCGCAAGGTAACCTACCTTATAGACTTATCCCCTTCCCCTAAGAAAAGGCAAGTGATAAACAAATAATTCATGCATCGATTACAACTTGTTAGTAATATGAATTCGATAAATTGTAAATTAAACAAATCAGATATGAATTATAATAGATTTAATTTGGTAATAATATGATATATAATATGTTATAAGTATATTATTTAATGCTATAATATATAATATTTATATATTATTAAAATATTTTTTTCTTATTATTCCCTCTCTATTTTGTCTCTTTTTATTATTAATTTTTAATTATATTTTATTTTTCTTGTTCAAGTTTTCTCTCTTTTTTTTTATCATGGTTAGCAAATTTTTGTTTGACATTAAATTTTTTTAATATAAAAAATATATTATTTTTAAATCAGATATGAATTCAATAATAAATAAATTCCTCCATATTGGATCGAAACGAATATAATTTTTATCGTAGATCGTTCCCAAACTCCAATGACTCGATATACCTATCTTATCCAAATAAAATAAATAAATTAAATTTAAAACAAAAGGAGGTTGCAGGATCCTACAATCCATGGCCCACATGGAACACAGTTCCACACCCACATGCAATTTACAGACAAATACACGTCCCAATTCTAAAGTTAAGTCTTATTAAATTTCAACATTTTTTTATATTTTAAAATAAGTCCATTTCAAGATAAAATTTAAAAAGTCTACTTCAAGCCCGTAGCTAGGCAGGAGGTCCGCAACTACTTGTCCTAAGGCCTGCACGGCAGGGCTTTGGGTTTTTCAAGGTTTTTAGGCCCGAGATTTGTTGCCCAGTCAAAACCCGTCAAGCTTGGCCATAAACTCCAAAAGAGAGAAATTATTAGATAGTCTCAAATGTGTCACGTAAGTTCTCTAATTCCGCCCAATGAAAGTTTGACACTTGAGAAAAAGTGTTAGAAAAGCAATTGACAAAGTAAATGATCATAAATAGCCCGCTCGCCAAGCTATTGCAATACCAAAATAATATTTTCCACGAAAGCATTCCTAAAACAAATAATATTTGTTGCAACCAATGTTGGCATGACCTTCAATATATGATTCACTATCCTAGTTTGAGCGACACTCAAATCCAGAACAAGAACTTTCATGTCTGTAAACATTGAACTGTATTTTTTTTTACATTTGTTCTAGCTTTATATTTAACATTATTTGAAGAAACAAAAATTTGGAATTAAAGTTTGCATGTATATTTCTGTTTTTCCAATGCATTTATTATTTTATTTGGATAAAAGAGAATTTAAATTGATTGAGCTTGAGCTTGAGCTTGAGTTAGACAAGATTTATGAACCCAAAGTGGCATTGGCAAAACTTAGATTTAAAGACCCTTTAAAATTCTTATTGAACTTCTATGCATCAAGAATCACCGTCGTCGAGGATCACCACTGAACTCCATAGCGGAACAAATCGAGCACCACCTCCACCTATTCATTGTCGGAGTCTCTCCATCGTCTCCACTCAATAGAAACAAAACACCACCGGCAACAGAACCATCACCCATAACCACTGCTGAGCCGTGACAACTAAGACCACCTTCTCGGCTCTGCCATTGTTATTGTCATGCCCCGATTTTTAACACCCGATCAAGAGCAAAAAAATGAGGGTGAACAATGAAATCAACATCCTAACCACTCATCAACATCTCTAATCTCACCTTAAACCATTCTATTGCAGAAGATTTCTATATGTACACCATTATAGTGGCGTACACTCATCAATACCCCTTACAATGGATCCCACATTGGTTCCATACATATAAACTACCAAGTTTCAGAATTCAACTCCTTGTGTGATTGGAATTTGAAATTGGAACACACACCATTGGAAAAAGGATTCAAAATTACTCGATTTAAAAAAAAAAATCACACTCAATTCCGATCTAAAACGAAGAAATTATGCTCGATTGAAGTTTAAACAGATTTTTAACTTTACTGTGAATAATAACTTCAATTGTGCGAAATTATAGTTTCGATTGTGCAAAATTTTCGCACAGTCGAAGTGCTTGCGAAGTTTTTGCAAAATTTTTTGACATTCGGGACCTTGAACTCTGCAAATTTTTGCACATGCGAAATGGGGGTTTTGCACATGCGAAATTACCCATGCAAAGACCTCGAAAACTAAGATATTTCACAACCAATTCGCACAATCAAAAAATGGATTTCGATCATGCGAAATGGCCATTTCACACATGCGAAATATCCTATTCTGCACCTCCTACAACCTTATACATTGCCCATTTTGAGCCCAAATCTCAACCTAACAACTTAGGATAATTCACTCCACATATAAATCATCTACATATATTATACCATCATACACGTACTCCAACCCATACATTTGAACCTCAAATCTTTTATAATCATAAGGTGTAAACATTGAGATTCCAACAAAACGTCATATACATTCGTTCCTTAAAGTGTACATATGCCACATGTGGCATTTATATTTGAAATCTATAAACATCAAGATAAATCAAATGCAAAGACAACATCTTTAACATAGTCCACATGCCACAAGTCGGCACTAACATCTATCTACATATCCAAAAGAAACATCTCAAAAATGAACTCAAAAGTTCTCCCGTGCACTCTAAGCTTCCTCTTCTATGGGAGCTTATCTAAAAAAGAGTTTGGGGGAAGGGGTGAGCATACAACTACACCCAGTAGGAATGATCCACCCGACTCTACCTTAACTAAGGTAACCATGCATGAATGCATATGAAATCTCTATATGGCTACATGACAAGTATCCATGTTTTTCACCCTTAAAAAATATACAAGTTTTAGAAATCATACATGATGCTTTACATTTTAATATATGATAATTTATATGGAGTTGCGACTCAAAAATAAACTCACACCACGTATATCGGAAATCAATTCAACTGAGGACTTCGCTTGTCACAATCCATAGTAAGGGTTTCTTCGAAACCAAAAACTTTACCTACGCTTTTCGGGCACGGAAGCAACACCCACTTGGCCAAGTTTTGGACCTTGCACCCTAGGGCTCAGGGCCTTTCTTAATTCTCAAATACCCTAAAAACTCACGCTTCACATAAGGTACACTTATCATATAAATGCACATACTCCACACTTCTAACCTATGCGATGCATTTTATCAAAATGAATGCATTTTATTCCTCAACTCATGCTTGTCACAATGTCATTCCACTCATCTAATGAAAATCATCATACTTATGCATTTTTCAAGAAAATCTCATCTTTCATGCACAATTCTACATTTAAATCCGAATTTCACATTTTTCATCAAATGAATACAAATTTCACAAAAATTCATTCATAGGCATCAAATTCACATATGCAATATATAAGCCCTAACTAAAACATGTTAGACACATACATGCACAAAGTCACATTTTCATATATATAAATATATACACAAAACTCTAATATCACCAAATGGCAAACTTATCTTTCATGTCACAGTCAAGGGGCCTATAGAATTAAAGTAAGGAAGAACTTCACACCTTACCTCGAATCTCAAGCTTGGAAGCCAATTTTTTAAATTTTCATCCCTTTCAACTTTGCTAAACGTAGACTTTGTTCGATTTAAACGGAAGCCCTAGCCATCCCCTACACATTTTTCATCTTAGGTTAATCACAAATCACACCTTATCACCTCCAAAATCTAAAGAGAATGGAGAGAGATGAAGAGGGAGGGTTAGAGAGAGAGAGAGAGAAATATGTAAATATGAAATATCCCTGACCCCTTGATATTTATCTCACCACTTGGGGTGCGAAATGATCAAAACGCCCCCGAGTCACTTGACGTACCCTCCCGACCTCCGTTTTCGATTTCAAAAGTTGTTATGGTTTCGAAATCACTTCCTCTACTCTCTAAAAATTTATTTTGGTTCATAACCAAAAATTATATTTTTTCAAAAAAATTTCGGATTTTTGGGCCCACTAGACCTCATCCTGGCCCTCGTTGACCAAAAAGTCAAACTTTCTCAAATATTCCCAAAACTTCACAAAACGTTAATATAACCTCCCAAACGTGTTTTCTGTATTCAAAACATATCAAATATCATTTAAAATGTATTTAAAGCAATAATGATGAATAAAATAGAAACTGACCAAAATTGGTCACGGTCTTTAGAGTTATAACTAAGTAAGCACCCGAAACTCCATCATTGTGAGGGAGGAGAGAGAAAAAATATAAGGAAGAGAGAATCGAGAGAGAGAGAGTTGATTTGTTAAGGGTACTTTAGTGAGAAATAATATTTTGAGATTGCAATAGCTTGGGTGATCTTTCTTTGAGAAATCAGTTAGTTAGTTTCTTTAGATTAACGTCATCTCTTGTGAGCACCAAACCTGTCCCAGTCGATGCGCGCAAATTGAGAGAGTTACTATGCCTGCATATACCCTTTAATATATCGTATTTATCTTGACTTAATTTTGTACCATATTTAATTTATCATATTTATACAAACATTCACTACCAAAGAAGAATCCGTCCCGCCTAAAATTTCAAAGACTTGCCCAATTTTTTTCCGTTCATATTCTTCTTCTGCCATATAGGTTATCATTCTAAACTAAAACAGAGTCGACTAAACTCTAAACCAGAACTCAATATCAGAAGTCTCACATCTGCTATATGCGAACCACAACGTGAGGAAGCTCTAGGTTGCAAAACAGTTTCGACGATGAATTTTGGTTTTTGTCTTCTTAAATGGCAGCCCAAAAGATTAAATTTTGAGGAACTTTGGTGTTCTGGTTTCTTTGGAGCCTTCCAGGCTAATCTGGTTTCCAAATAGTTCCAAGTAAAGTTTTCAAATACTTGAATCATCTTTAACTGATATAGGGCTTGTTTGTTACTTCGAATATTTATATTTTTTTGCTAAATGTATTATTTGTTGTTGTAATCCCTAATAAATGTTAAAGATGATTTGTGCATTTATAGTTTTGATAGTTGGAATAAGTTGAAAATTTTAAAACCATTGATTTTAATTTTTTTAATTCAACGATTTATTCCTTTATGGTTTAGCCCTAATAATTGTTAGAGATAATTTGTGCATTTATAGTTTAATTTTACACTTGTGGGTATAATTTCATTCAATTCAGTCTTCCCTAGTTATTATTATTTATTTTTATTGTATACTTGTAACATGTTTGGAAAAGTTGAGATTTTATCTGCATTTCATGGATACATGTTAAAAAAAGTTGGGATTTGATTTAAAATTACATTTGGTTTTAATCTTGCACTTGTGGGTATGATTTAGTTCAATTCAGTTCTTCCCTAGAATTTTGTTTTGCATTTGGTCTGCAATATATTCTTGGCTGATACATGTTTGATGTTATGTTTAGATTTACTGATAAAATTCAAGTTAATTATGATTTATTTTGCTGAATTATATTGTATGTTTGATATTTAAGTTATTCAGATGGAAATTGAATTAATTAATATTGACACAACAAATGCTCCAATTCTTGAGCCTGAACAAATAAAATGAAAAATGAGGTTTTCGATCGAGTTTGATACTGAGCCAGACGCATATGATTTTTACAATGCATATGAGGGTATAATCGGATTCAATATTCGAAGAGAATATTTTAATATAAGTCGTGTTACTAGAAAAATTACATCCAGATTGTTTGTTTGTTCTAAGGAGGGTATTATGGTAAAGGACAAAAATGATATATCAACAAAGAATCTTAGGGCTGAAACATAAACTGCTGAAACATGAACTGGCTGGGTGCACTCATGTATATTAAATATAACAATGATAAGGGAAAGTACTTTGTTTCTAAATTTGTGGAAACTCACAACCAGCCCTTGATAATTGAGGAGTGCACCTACGTGATGTCTTCACAACGAATAATTACTGCAGTTCAGGCCAATTATGTGGAGTTTGCTTCCGATTTAGGAATTACGATTCATAATGCATTTGAGTTAATGGAAAAACAAGCTGGTGGGAGACAATCTATTGGATTCACTAAGCTGGATCAACAAAATTATATAAGGACTCGAAGACAAAGTAAGCTTCAATTTGGAGATAAAAGTTGGCTGATGAATTATTTCAGACTCAGGCCTGTGAAGATCCTTCATTCTTCTATGTTGTGTAATTAGATAATGAAGAAATGATAACTAATATATTTTGGGCAAATCCGAGAATGATAGTTGATTATGGTCATTTTGGAGACGTCATAACTTTGACATAACACACAAGCTTGTCTATGGCAATCGACCTTTTGCATTGTTTCTCGGTCTTAATTATCATTGGGAGACTGCTGTATTTGGGGCAGCCTTCATGTATGATGAGACTTCCAATTCTTTTGCTTGGTTGTTTGATATGTTCCTGAATGCGATATATAGTAAAGCGCCAAAAACGATTCTGACTAACCAAAATGCAACATTGGCAAAAACATTGATGCAAGTTATGGTCGGGACGAAACATCATATTCGTTCATCGGATTGTCCAAAAATTATAGCACAAACTCGGAACACATAACCTTTGGATCTGTCTGCAACATTAAGAACAAAACAAAGTTGTCAAACGTAATTTAGTATTAGTTTAATTAATTTTCATATATGGTATCTGAAAAGTTATAATACATTATACTTACATTGAAGTCGCGAGAAAGCTTGTCGCCATTCCATAACTCCATAAATTTTATCAAAAACACTCTACATGATAGCGTAATATGTGAATTTTTAATTAGAGATCTAGTTAGGGTATTTATGTAAATCAGTTATTTACTTGCTTTGTATTTAAATTACTATTTCTCGCCTAAATAAAGTATACATACCAATCAAGTTGAATCTGTAATTTGTCCCATTTTTAATTCAAAATATGGTCACTCTTCCTCAAAAGCAACCTCAATAAACTCTTTTTGACATACAACACATGATTTGGTAAATAGATGACCCAGACACAAACCCTGAAAGTAATGTGAATAAACATATACCACAAAGTCCGCATAATGTGGTTGGCCAGAGGGGCATCTCTTTGAACAAATATAGTCAACCATCTTCCGTGGACGATTGACCACTAATGAAAACCAATGATTCTTCATGCATGCAGGGAAAAAGAACTGTGCCAAGGAGAACTTTGATAAACTTTTTCATTATTGCAACAATAAATAGAAAATAACCAAATAAATGACATATTCACTTTATAATCTCCTAAAAAATAAAGTACTTGTATTTGGATATGTAATATAATACGAGATAGGAGCACTTACTAGTAATAAAACTAAATTCAATATTATATATACATGCACAAACATACTAACAATCTCCGATTTCTTTAAGTCTTCCAAATCAGTTTTTACAAGTATTTTGTACTTCCCACATACATCTTTCAAGACAAACTTACGGTCCGACGATTTTTTTACCTTCTCTATGTTGTTCTCATCCATTAACTGTATGACAAAACTTTTAAGAAACAACTTATTTTTATTCATCCCTTACTCATTGTTCAATACAGTTTCAATAAAATTAATCATCTGTTAAAAGAAAATAATTTAATTAGTTAAAGAAATATTGAAAAACATATAACATTGAATAGAAATCAAATAATGTAGTTATGTAAATCCACTCACAAGGCTTGATACCCATTTGTTGTAAAAAAAGTATGCTAACTCACTCCAACGAAGGGTTTCATTGTACCTGTAAACTAGTACTTCATTAAGACAATTAAGGACCACACCATAAATTATTTATGTACAATATAGAATTTAAAACAACATATTTTGTTTACACTTTAAGAGAAATTTTTTTTAAACAACCAACTATGATCTTAGTGCCTATTACACTTACTCTTTTTGATTGCCAGTCGTTGTCACGTAAAACAACTTCTTCTGCTCATCACTAAAATTACTTTTTTTTATTATTTGTGTTTATCCAGAGAGAGTATCCATAAGGTCCACTTTTTTTTTTTTGTGTTTGGGTCTTACAATATTTTCCACTTCTTCACCAATTGCAGTCTTTAAAATTTTTTGAGACTGTTGCAACGATGTATCACATTTATTTTTTTCTGTATTCGGAGTGGGTTCGGTCACACTCAAGTAAGCGGGGGGTCACTAATGGGTTCCTTATCCCATCTGTCCTCATTATTGTAAGTAACATGTTAATCTTTTTCTGTACTGGGACTAAGTTCTGTCACACTCAAATAAACGAAGTCACCAGTGGGTTCCCTATCCTATTTGTCCTCATTATTGTTAGCACTAGGTTATTCTTGACCAGTTTTGTCGACATTATCATCAACAAAGGGTGTCATCTCACCTATGTCAATGGGGTCACCTATGGGTTCCTTATGCCATTTATCTTTTTCATTGTCAACACCAAAGGTTCCCATCACCTCTGTTGTCATCATTGGTATCCATCGAGACTCTTGTTTTTTTTCTTCCATTCTTTTGCCTCACAAAAGTTTCTAATTTTTATAGCTTGTTTTTCAAGGCTATTACATGTTTTTTGGCTAATTAGATTTCCATCCAGATTTCTTTAATGCAGCGTTGTGTAAAAAGATTACGGTGAGCACCGACAATTTTACAATAAAGCGTATTCATAGTTAAAATAATGTAATACATATTTACCTTCAACTCCGTATCTGAATAACTATCATGGTTAACTTCTGTATTTGATGACCCAAACTGAGAAGGGGACAAATCATGTTTAAATGGGCCCGCATTGGCAGTGCTGCAAAATGCTATGCCCCATAGCGGGAGCAACTATTCCAAATTGATATTAAAAGATGAAGTTACTTTTCAGCAAAACGGTTATTATACTATTTCAATTCCATATACTGTAAATATTTAAAATGAAGAATAAATAATATTACTTGACCATGTCCAAAACCTCCCATCTCATTCTCCCACATTAAGCGTTTTCATACAAGGTCATTGTGTCAATAACCAATGTTTTGGATATCTCCCTTGGGATAAGAAGGGTATTTCACATCACAACGCGTCAAATATAGAAATTGCTTTAAATTGCACTAAACAAACGAGACAAGATTCATATTAACGAAGAATAAAATTTCATATAAAAACTAAGTACATAGTCTACAGAAATATAATATTATATACCTGCAAGAAAATCATACATCCGCCGTGCATTTGTTTTTCCTTAACATTTACATCTTCTTTTATACTATTAAGCAAACACTCTCGAACATATGCACACCAGTTATAAGTCCCAATTACATTGGCATCATCAATAGCTTTCTAGAAGCTCATATGACACTGATAATAGCCATTTGGGCTAAGTACATCAGCGCAAGCAAATACGACAAATGCTCGCTTGAAATCGTCTCCGACTTCCAGTGTTTTGACCTTCTCAGCCACATTTGCTAAGTTCATTACTCCCCTCTCCCGATATCTACCTTGGACTATCCAATCTGTAACAAAGTGGAAATTTTTTGGCACTTTCACATTGCCAACGGGTACTCCTATGATAGAATGCATATCATCCCCATGTATGGACAGATACCCTGTCTCCTCAACTTTAATCAGAGATTTATCCAGCTTAAAATGTTTTATTAAATACTGACAGAGTAAACGGAACAAGTAGGAACATTTCAGGTTCAACAAATTCTCAAACCCAATCTCTTTAATTGCCTTCCTCTTTCCATCATCAAGATGTAATATAACTTCAATGAACTTGGGGAGCGAGTATCTATGCCAACAACCTTTTGGTTTTGTTTGGTTTTGAATCGTAACAAAATATCACATTCAGAAACATGAATAACATAAGAGAAAAACATAATTATTTAATTTCCTCAAGCATAGTAGGAGAAGTAATGAAATAAAATAACTACCAAAATAAAATTACCTTATTTTTGGAAACTTTATTTGGTTCAGACTTTTTGAACTCTTTATGTAGTCTTTTATGTAAGCGGATATAAGGAGTCTTCTTGTCATTGTTCATTTTCCTCCAAGCATCAAGGGCTTTCTTGTGAATTTCATTCATTACGGGATTTTAACTTTTTCCTTTAGTCCATACTTTTCTAGGTCACTCTTCACAAAATCAAACCTGATATCATATGAAAAATTATAAATTGAGGATAATGTATGTGCATCACAACTTTTATTAACATGTATAAACTATGATAGTAACTTTGTAAAAGAAAAGAATTGATATTTTGATAGTAACTTTGTAACTATGAATTTTGCAATTGAAAACCACCAAGTTAAGAATCATTTAGAATTTCCATCTCTTAAGAAAAATAGTTGTGAGACTAATGAAAGACCAAATTGACTTAACCCATCTATTTTGAGTACTCATGTTACTTACTAAAATCATGACTACATATCAATGTAACTTAGCGAAAAAAATTAATATAAATGTAAATGTATACCTAAAGAGGAAAAAGATCCTGGCAGACCACTTCCCCATTTTTTTAGAAAGTGAATCTACAATAGTTGTTGTGGTAGTGTCTCCCTCAGCCTTTTTTTGAATTATTTTCCATCTCAAAACTATGGATAGCTGATGGAGGACTAGGAGTAGGAGAAGGATTGTAATCGCTATCGTTGCTTGAACTTGCAGGAGGGATAGCTATGGATTTTTTCTTTAGAGTTCTTTTAGCTTGCAATTTAAATCTAGGCATTTCAATTTGTCTAATTCATGAATAAAACCAAAATTGATCAGAAAATTTCAAAGAACCCAACAATTGATGGAAAAAATATGATTTTTATAAGATAATTTAACAATTAACTACCAACCCAATAGCAAAAAATTAAAATTAAAATAAACAATAATGTCTGCAATCCCATTAATACATCATATCAAGTCTCTAATCTAAGCATTGTTCTAAAGATCATTGGAAATATAAATTGAAAAAAAAAAAAAATGCCAACAATTCCATTAATATAAAAAATCCAAACAAACCTATAGGTTTGTTACATTGAATTTTTAGAACTCATTTTATAGAGTCAAATATAAGATTGAAGTATATTCAATTTTGAGAAATTTGAGAACTTATTTTGCTAATCTTTTTCTTTTGGGATACTAAGAAAAAAGAATTTAGATGTATTCAAGGTAATGTAGCCTTTTCTAAAGAGTATGGTGGCTTTAAAATATGTTATAAGCATGAATATAAAGGTGACTAAGAAGTTAATGGTTTACATGTCTTTGTGCAATTGTTTGTGGTGGTCCAGGATTTGGTGCTACTTTCTACAAATATATAGGATCGCATTTCTAGAGTGTTTTTCAAATCGTATTGTATTGCCTTAATATTTAATGGTTCTTTTGGAAGTAAAGGCAATAAAAAAGTGACTTCAAATGGAAAGCTTAATGGTTACTAGTATCCTGTTTATTGTACTTCTCACTCTTGTTATTATTTTTCCCACTTAACTTACAATCAAGGAACATAGTAAATTCTACAGTTGAGGATATACTTTAAAAATGACATAGCTTTAAGATTTTGAACTAAAATTCAACCTGATACCCAAAACATAGTAGACCAAAAATAAAAAGAAAAGAAAAGAACATAAAATAAAGAGGAAAAGGGTGATAAATTTACAAGTGGCCAAAGAATCTTGAGTTTTCAAACAATGGCAATAACCTTCAATTAGTCTAATACATTCAATAAAAGACGATACAAATTTAGGGTTTTGGCAATAACCTTCAATTAGTAATACATTCAATAAGGGATGATAGAAATTTAGGGTTTTGCAAGTACCTTCAATAAAGGATGCCCTCACTCTCACCTCAGCAAGAAAATAACCCAATCACAGCTCTAACAACGACTTGAAAATTCTGATAATAGCTTTTGAAAAATTCTAAAATAGCGCTGGTTGGAAGACAAATTATTTTTCTAACCTTGATTTGTTAATTGTGGGTTGAAAAAGGGTGATTGATATTCATGTGAAGAGGAGTGAGGAGATGCAGAGAGTTTGTTTGAGGAGAAGTGAGGTTGGAATTTTGAAATTTTGTAAAAGAGAAATAGGTATTCCATGGGAGATATAGTATAAAATAATACTGTATATATTGTATTCGTATTTTACTCCAATGGTAAAAGAATACATATGCTAGCTCAGTTAATATTTTTACCAGACTTGATGATGTGGCTTATTAAACTTACCAATTAACGTGGCTAATCCATAACCATGTATTGCGCATTAGCAGGGACAGGTTTGGTTCCTTACAGGAGACAATTTTTATCACGCCCCAAAATTCGGACCCCTGGGACTCCCCCGGTTCAAGCCTGAATTCTGAGTGTGAACCCGTTCACTTAACCACATGAACTATCCCAACATTAATCTCACATTGATATCGTGATTTGATATCCAGCTATCACGGCCCGACTCCCGGGTCATGACTTGTTGCGGAAGCCGTTACATTACAATACACCAATTCCTTACCAGAATGTTACAATGTATAACAATCTAAGTTACCATTTCACAATTAGCGGGAGCATTCTTTAAACCATTATTACCATGCATGCATGCATATATAAACAATTCAAGTCCATTATGTATACCCTTTATTGAAGACGTGCATATATATGTATTTTTGAAATGCAATGTCTATGCTCCTTTTGATTGATCAAAGTATACTCTTCGATTAATCGAAACCTTTACTTCGCTTAATTGAATTTGAGATTTCAATTGATCTAAGCCTATGCTTAATTAAACTTGTATCGAAGGTACTATCAGAACACTCTGGATTTGATCACTCATTTTGGTCAAAAGTTTCGATTAATCAAGAAGGTGCCTTCGATTAATTGCTAGTCTTCGCTTAATTGAAACTAAGCTTTCAATCAATTGAAGGTCCTTGAATCTGTTTTCATGCAGAATCTTCTAAGTGTTCATTTTCACACTTTAATTATCATTTTCACCATACATGTTCATCATTAAGCCAATACAACCATTTTCACAAGTTTATACATGTACAAATGAACAAGATGACCTCAATTATACAAAGGAAAAGAAAACCAACTTAGATATAAGTCCATACGCTATCCTCAATTATTTCAAGTGCCAAACGTGGCTTATATATATCAACTCAATACTTAAATCCAAATTACAAGTTTGATAATTGCCTAACGTGACATATGAAAGCATAATATAAACAAAAGTTACGAAAGGAAATTTTCCACAACCCAAGCACTTCAAGCTCCATCAACGACCGATGCCTTATATGTAAAATGGTTGGGGGAGGGAGGTGAGCACCAAGATGCCCAGTAGAGATACCCAAACCAACTTATGTATTGACTCGACACGACCTACATGAAATGTAATTATGAAATTTCTATACACTACGTGGCATACTTTTAATGCTCGTGAGATGCTATCATGGCATTCTTACACACTACATGACATACAATGATGAACATGCTTAAGGGATTACAATTCAATACTTAATGGAACACATACTTGATAATGCTCAATTGAAGTAGAAGATCACGCAAGCATCAACATGAATATCACAATTTAACAACAAGACTTAAACACCAAGTCACGTAAGTTTCGAAATCACACGAGAATGGGAGTAGTCGTTAAACCACCGGATAACCGCTAATTGAGCCAATTATCCAAAATATCCAACTTGACAGGTGATCAACCTGATGGTCTAGAAGGAACCATATCTAACTTTATGGGCTACTAACCCGACTTTCTCCCAAAATCAAAAATCAATCACATAATTTTAAAGTATGGCAAAACATATAATTTCAAGTGCATCATAAGCCACTTAATTTTCATGCTAAAACATGTTCTTTTTATGCATATCACAATGAAACAATTCCACATTCCAAGCGCATCATAAGCCACTTATTTTTTATGTTAAAACATGCATTTTCATGCATATAACAGTGCAACATTTATAGAAAATATCATTTTCATGTATTCTATCAAACATATAAAATACATCATGTACAACATGGTCTCCACAACTATAACTCATGTTATAAGACAACATCAATCTAAAATTACCAATATATGGGCATGTATACACAATTCATATAATAATTCACTTTGATATACATTAAATTCTATTAAATTCAACAATGATATCAATTAACAAGAATTAACATATCTTAATAATGTAATACCTACTTTCTAACATTCCTAATCATGTTAATCAATACAAATTAATCACATTAATTCCTAAGGAATCGATGATAAGATGGAGAGAACACCCTACCTCAATTCTAAGTCAATTTCTCACCAAAATCAACTTTGCCCAAAATTAATTTTGATCGGACCAATCTCGAGCCCTCAATGCATAGACCGTTTCTCTCTTCTTCGGCGTCTTCTAATTCTCACCCTAAGTCCCTCTAATTCAATGGAAAATGAAGTAGATGGTTTAGATACATATATAGATATATATTTGCTCTCTCACGGCTACTAGAGGAAGATAGAATGAATTGCTGAATTATCCTCTTTGTTATTTGTAGACCTAGCTGTTATATTTACAAAAATGTCACTAGTCTCTCCTAAAACCTTTTCGGGCTCCGTTTTAAATTTTAGTAACTCCGATTAACTCAAAATTGATTTCATAGAGTGTCAAATATTTTATTTAAGCTACTCCCCAATTTTGGTGTCATTCTAACACTTTCAGGCACACGGGACCTGCGTCCCATGCTCACCCGACTCGAAAAACTCAAGTTTTGCCAAACACTCCCAAAACTTTTTTAGACACTTATACAAGTCTCCAAACATATATTTCACGTATAAGAACACATAAATAATCATTTAAAGCATTTATATGATAATAAATGAAAATAAGAAAAATCGATCGAAAATGTTCACAATTCTTACAATTTTAATCCAATTTTTTTAGCCATTTTACTTAGTCAACTGCTTTATTGCTTTTCTGACACTTTTTCCTTTTTAAGTGTTAAAATTTTGAGAAATTATTAGGTAGTCTGGTACCCACCAGGTCATTTATGGTACCAACCACTCAAGAGAGACCAATCAATAGAATGTCAATATACTTTACAACAAGTAAATATGGAAAGAAAACCATTTAATGCTATGACATTTGACCTCATCAAACTGAACTCTTCAATTTCTCTTCTCAATTCCTGTGTGTTAAAATTAAAGTTTGGGCCTCTCTCTCTTCCTCCCCCACAGATCTACAAAATCTAAGGCAATCTCTGTTATCTACAACTCTAAACCAATGAAAATCATTTGTGTCATTCACCTCTAACCCTCTCTACTATTACTGATCTTAGGGAAGCCATTGCAAATTATCTCTCGCATGATACAATGCCCTAGAAAAGCAACCGCATCATACTAGGACAATGAGTAAACATAAAATTGTATTGAAATTAATGATTGAAAATGGTTAGTACATGTCATCTTAAGATTTCATTGGTTCTTCATTCTTAGAACTCTTTACTTCATGATAATGGTAGCGTAGATTCTTTCTAGAAGTAAAATGGATTTGCATGTTTTTTTTTCTTCTCTTAGTAAATAGATCTGTAGTAGTTGGCTTTGCCTTAAACTTGTTAAAATAGCAAAGCCATTGATGGACTGAGGGGAAGAAACAAATGAAAATGTGATAAAATAAAAAAGTAGAGAGAGATTGAGGTTTATCTTCTAAAGAGAGAGAGACCCTTTTTGAATTTGGGTGTCAGATCTTCCTTTGTGAGAATTATTCACACCGTTAAAATGTAAGGATATATCTAATAAGTGTGTAGTCTTTTATATATAAAAAAAGGGTTGACATAGAAATTGTGAATTGGTGGGACCAGAAATAACCTAGTAGGTACCGAACCACCTAATAATTTCTTCAAACTTTTATTAAGTAGGAGCAGGAACTTATTAGGTGGTCCGGAACCATTAGCTCAAATGTGGTTCGAACCAATAATAAAATAACATGCAATATATTGGGTCAGAGTTTTATTAAAAAAATTTATATAGCAAATGAATGGAAACAATGTTATCCTTCTTTTTGCACTTTCATCTTTTCCAGATTACTCTCTCTCTCACTACACACACACACACATACAAATTTTCGTTTATATATGTTGTAGGTTAATTTAAACACTAGCGTCAATAATGTGATAATGAGAATGCCTCATCATATATTTGTAATTTGTTATTTATTTAGCTAGTTATTGCGAGAATCAAGATCTGGAAATGATGGGTGTTAGAATGGATCTACTAAGGGAGTGTTTTTTGCTTGGATTTGGATCATTGTTGCTCTCAGTATAATTTTAGGTTTCTGGGTCTAATTTGTTAGTCATCCCAAATATATATACTCTCCCAATATCTAAACCAAGAAAAGCCCAATCACGGATAATAACAATGAAATGCAATTGAAAGCACCATAAAAGCCACCATCGATCCAGCTCTGGTGTCCATTGTCGGTGCTGGTACCATTTCATTATCTTGCGCTTTTACAGCCACAACTTTGGAGACGGTAACATGTGTCGTCTTTTAAATATAGAGAGAGAAAGTAGAGAGAGATTATCGTAGGGAATTAGAGATAGAGAAAGTCCAATATTTTGCACTGAGATTGTGGATCTGTAGATGTTTGTGAGAGAAAAAAATTGATTAAAGAAACCACGGTTAACTGTCAAAAAATCAAAATGCCAAAGAAAAACACCATTCGTTAGTTGTGAATATTATGATGATGCGTAAATATTTTTGCTAAAAGTTGGTTCATGACATACATGTCATTTTTTAATGGTTTAGATCACATACGAGGTGGTGGTTGCGGACCACCTAATAATTTCTCCAACATGTTATGCATACTTATGTGGACATACTTTATAAATGAAAATGAATTCTTAATTTAGATGATATGGATTTTTTAAGGTCTTTAGCTCAAAAGTGACCTAAGGGTTTCAGCCAATTATTGCCTAACAACTTCAGTCACTAGTAACCTAAGGGTTTCAACCACTCATGGCGTAAAAGTTTCAGTCACTAGTGACCTAAGAGTTTTAGCCACTCATGGCCTGAGAGCTTAAGTCACTAGTCACTTAAGAGTTCCAGTCATTAGTGACCTAAGAGTTTCAACCGCCAGTGACCTAAGAGTTTTGGCCACTCATGGCCTAAGAGACTTTTGACCAACTCACCTAAAAGAGTGGCCTAAAAAAGAATCCCCTAAGAGACTCTTGATCAAATTGCCTAAGAGACTCTATACCAAGTCACCTAAAAGACTCTCGATCAACTCGCCTAAGAGATTTTCGACCAACTCGCCTAATGAGAGTCACCCAAAAGACTCTTGACCAAGTCTCCTGAGATACTTTTGACCAAGTAACCTAAGAAAGACTTGCCTAAGTGACTCTTGACCAACTTGCCTAAGGATATACTGGCCTAAGAGACTCTCGACCTAGTCACCTAAGAAGATACTCACCTGAGAGAGTCTTGATCAATTATCCAAAGTTTGTGCTAAGATATATTCAACATATTCTTAGGTTATAGGCCATTGACGAAGATTTGGTCCAAGTCAAAGTATAACCAGTTGTGAATTTCAAGGGCCGGATAATCCAGAAGTTAGGTTTAAAGACTAATAAAGTTAAAAATGGAAAGGACAACCTAGACATTTCTAAGGTTCAAAAACTCAAAGTTACAAATGAGAGAATCTCACTTACTTCTAATAAAGGAAGTCAGAATAGTCAGAAGGCTCCAACCTAGGCAAAAGTCAGAGTTAGACTTGGTGGTTGAGGAAAGCTAGAAATAGTGAGCAACCTAAGTCAACATCTTAAAAGAGCCCATAAGACAAAGCCAACAATATTATGCCAGATACGCATCTCTATCAGTCTACGGAGAAGTGTACTAATATGCTAAAATAAGCTTAGCAATGTAGTTGGGATGTCATTTTCAACCTGCACCCATCACTGTCCAGAATGACAGGTTAAAAAAGACATCATCAGATCAAAGACCTTTATAAATATTGATGCAAGTCCCACAATAGAATGGTCCTAAGACCAACATCTAACATGCCTTTGTTATCTATCTTCCTCAACTTATACCTTTTAGCTTCACAATTCTATCTTCCATATCTATCTAGATCTTTAGCTCATTAGCTTTAGTTTAGTAATTTTATCTCTTGTACTCTAGTTTTCTTAGTAACTTAGTTATTTATATGTAACTTATTTTCCAACATTAATGATATGTCTTTTTTCATTAATGTGTTGAGTTTCTTATTATGCATTTTATTTATAGTCTCGTTATCAAGCTTTCACAGGCTGAAAGTCCTTGTCATCAAGGCATTGAGAACCTAGCAGGGAGAGTCATCCCTACTCCCCTTCAATCACCTGATCCTTAAGAGGACAGACTCACAGTCTGAAATAGGAATAATTTGGCTTACCCACACTTGTGTTCGATGGAACAGTGGCATGCCCGCGCATCTTACCCAGACCCATGCTACAAGCCAACCAATCTTGGCTTGCCTCACGGGGCTCGACAATGCGAGCCAAATAATTGATTGATAAAATTTAAAATTTAATTTGGGTTGAATTTGATCATGGAACTGTATGTGATAACTATATTTACAGGCATATAAACTTACGGTACATAGATCCAAAAGATATGCACAATTATATATAGGCATGACTGTATATCTATATAGTTTTATCAAATTATTGCGTGATTGTATAAACTTGGCTTTAGAGTATAATTGATTGCAAAAATAATAGGAGATTTTGAGTGTGTGTGTGTATAAAAGTTTAGAGCAGAGAGAGATGTTTGGGGTTGTAATTAGGGATGGCAACTTGGCCCGCTCCGTTGGGTACTCGCCCCGTTTAAAACCCGTTTACGGAACTGTTTAAGGAAACGGGGGTGGGGATGGGGTTAGAGAAAATAACCGGCATTTAAACGGGGCGGGACGGGGGTAAGACCCTACCTCGACGGGTACCCGACCCATTTAAGTATATATATATTTATACTTATATATATAATATATAGAGAAAATATTAATAATGTATAAAGAAAATATTAATATTATATATATCATACAACTATACAAGTTTATTATATCAGTAATGGATAACTCAATATTATCCATTGTGTTGCAAGTACCTAAATGTGTGTTTTTGGTGTATATGTCTCAAAATATCACATTTATTATTATAAAAATTTTTGCATTAAAAAAAAATATATATAAACGGGACGGGGCGGGGAAAGTTAAACGGTTATGGGAATGGGGAAGTCAAAACCCGCCCCGCCTCGTTTATACACGGTTGCGGGGCGGGGACGGGGTGGGGAAAGTTAAACGGTTTCGGTTATGGGGAAGGCAAAACCCCTCCCGCCTCGCCTTGTTGCCATCCCTAGTTGTAATGGCCGTAGGATGGGTCTGGGGAGCAAGAGTCTCTATTATCGTCATGGATTAACTTAAATAAGGAATCAAAATGTGTGTTATATCTTTTAATTTGGAATTCTAAGATGTGAAGTGATTTGTGATTGATTAATTAATGAAATTCTAGATTTTTACCGTAATGACACCCCTAGAGATTATGATGATGAAGACTCCCGCTATGAAGCCTTTGATTTCTCAATGTTGGGAATAATATGGTTCTAATCCATAACTCGGGAAAATGGTGGGCTTTATTCTTATTTATTTTTTTTATTTTTTATCCACAACTAGAGGTGACGTGTCCTAATATGATTGTGCCATATACGTGGTCAATAGAGAATACTTACCCACCGGTGCGTAGGTAAGTATTGTCCTTACTCAAATTAAGAGTGTTCTTAAGAGGTACTAGTAGAGTCAATTTAGACAGCATCGAAGTACATTGCACGATGCACAGTGTTGAGTAAAACTAAAATAAGAAAATTATATCACAAATTACACATAATAAAATTGAAATTTTAAGAGATTTATAATCATTATGGAAATACTTCTTAAAAAATTGTTATTCCATTTATCAGTATTTAAAAAGAGAAGGATAACAATGAATGTTGCATCTAATGGAAGGTCGGTTGTTGTTGTTGTTGTTTTTTTTTTCACTTTTTATATCATCACTCAAAGAAAGAATATGTGAATAATGTTATTCTAATATGAATAAAGGTAAAATACATTAATCTCCCTTGAGATTTGACATAATTATACACGTCAATCATATTTAGCATTTATTACATTATGTTCTCTTAAGGTAGGTTATGTGTGTGTCATCAATGACTTTTGCTTGCGTAATAAAAATTTTAAAATGACTTAATTGCCCTTACCTAGAATGAAATGATAAAAATACTATTATGTTGCGTTTGGTATGCAGGAATGAAATGAAACGAAGTTGGGAATGAAATGAGAATGGAATGGAATGGAATGGAATGGTTATTCTCATTCTATTGTTTGATTGCAAATATGGAATGAAGTAGAAATGAAATAAATTTTAAATAAAATGATCCAAAATACCCCTTCTAATGACAAACAAATTAAACCAACAAATGTGTGGTAATGGAGGAAGGTGGCAATGGGGAGGTGGTGGTGGAGGAAGGTGGTGATGTGGAGGTGGCAGAGTGGTGTGGTGTGGTGGGGGTGGCGGTGGAGGTAGTGGTATGGTGGTGGAGATGTGACAGTGGTGCGGTGGGGGTGGTGACGACGATCTGAAGGTGGTGGCAGTAATGCAGTGGGGGTGGTGGTGGCGGTGGAGGTGATAGTGGATGTGGTGGCGACGGTAGTAGTGAATGAAGGTGGCAATATGGAGGTGGTAGTGTGGTGGAGTAAGAATGTGCGTAGTAGAGGTGACAACAGCGGTGGCAGTAGTAGTGGTGGTGGTGGTGGAGGTGAAGGGTTTTTTGATAATATGATTTTTTTAAAAATCTTAGTGGGAATGGAATGCCCATTCCATATGTTTAACTGTGAAATGGATTTTCATTTACGGGAATGAATTTTCATTCCAAGGGAATGACTATTCTCACCTTAAAATTCATACCAAACAAATAAATGGTCCGAATGGGCATTCCATTTCATTCCTGTGTACTAAATGCAGCATTAAGACATTAACAAAATTGTCTTTGACACATGTATAAAATACTTCATAGTTAATATATATATATATATATATATATATATATATATATTTCACACTATTTTTTCTATTTAAAAGTATTAAAACAATAAGGGTGAAAAAAACATTTTATAATATCTAGAGGTACAAGGTGTAACAAACGTCAAATGTCGTGCGTATATATATGATGGATAAGATAGGTATTTCACACTATTTTTTTTTCTATTTAAAAGTATTAAAATAATAAGGGTGAAAAAGACATTTTATAATATCTAGAGGTATAAGGTGTAATAAACGACTCCACCTGGGTGGGTGCTATGCGTGGCACTGATCAAGAACTGGATTTACTCTGATACCAACAGTAACGAGTCAGATACTTACTAATGACTCAAAAGTCTAAACTATTAGATAATATTACCTGCTTACCCATTTATACTCATTTTCTTTGTCATTGGAATGTGATATGGGACAAATAACACTCTCTGAACCCACATTATGGTAGGATAGTATGACCACATCCCCACCCTATTCCAAAGCCTCATTTCAGAAGCAGAAAATATACAATATTTTAGAGTATTGATGATGTGACATCTTCGCAAATATAAGCTATCTAGTCTTTTTAAAAAAAATTTAATTTCTCTACAATAAAAAATAAAAATAAAAGTTACACTTTTTCGACATACCATATCATTAGCCCCATAGTTTGACTCGTTACTCTTCTGGTGGGGGAGATATCAGATATTTTTTTTACTTTTAGAAGATGCATGATATTTTGGAAATCTACATTCTCAACGGACACGTGTCCCGTCATGAAGCCGACACTCACGTATCCGTTCACGTGGCAGGCATGAAAACGATGCTTTCCGCTCCAAGGCTGTTCTCGAAACCAGAGAGGTCAAATCCAGTAGCATTTACGTCGCACACATATAGCGACTCGATCACGACTCAGTCTCACTTAAAGGTTACTAAAAGGTCCTTTTTTTCGCTGATCAATGCTCTCTTTCTTTCTCTCTCTCTCCACACACACTTATAGATATTGATTGATATAAAAATAGATTCACTATAATGGATGCTCTGCTTTCTTCGTCACAGGGAATAAAGATGTTTCACTCAACTATCTCAGATTCTTCTACAAAGTATCCACCTTTTGCTTCTGCTATTTCCAGTAACGTAAATCGTTCCTTTCGTGTCTCCACCATGGGGTAAAATTCAACAACTTCTTAATTAACTCTGTATTTTTCACAATATTATTTCGATTCACATTCGTTTATACGTTAATCTCATTTTTCGACATTAGTTTCCGAATATGTTACGGAATGTGTATTCTGTTTCTCATTCAGTTCTAATCGGAATGATTGTTAGTTTTTTTTTTCTCTATTTATAGTATATATATAATTGTATTTATAGTGATTTAGTATACGATGGTCTAGGACAAATTTGATTCGAAGAAAGGTATTGATCAATTAGCATTTTGGAAGTTCTCTTATTGTCTATATAATCAAAAGTCATGGTAGTATGAATTTCTAAAAGCAATTAAGGCACTTCTGAAATGTTAATCAAACTTTACCCAGACAGATTGTTGTGATAGCAAAATCATTCGAATGAATTTTATAAGATTTAGAAGTGCAATAAGCAATGGACTAACTAAATTTATTATTTGTTTTTTTTTTCTTTTGTGGTAGAATTTTTCAACAGGAGGAAAAAATGTTGTTCATAAAAATATATGAATAGTCTTTGTTTCTTTTTGATCCTTCATTTTGTGGGTAATATTCGTGCATATGATAATGTGTTAAATTTCAGAAGTTCTTGCGAGTAGTGCCTTAATTGATGAAATTATGTATGTGTTCTCGAGTTTAAGTTTTGATAGCAGATTGTGAAATATGACACACAATAAACATCATTTTTATTTTTCTGAGGATTTATAGTTTCAGTCAGCATGGCTTGAATTGAAGATGCGTGTTCTCGATTTGTTGACTCTTTATCAATATTTTTACAGACTGAAGTCAAGTAAAAAATTATCGGGTGACAATGCAGGGAAAAGACTTTGCAATAAGGCACTTCTTTCTTTCTTTTTTTCTTATTCTTCTTGATCGTATTTATTTTTTCTTCAACAATCTGAGAAACAAGAAATATCCCTTTTTAAGCACTTGTTTCACTTTGAAGATTTGAATTGACTATTGTCTTAAGTTAGGCAACAAGACATGGCCAGCACAAGGCTAGCAACGTGTATAGCCGTCAAACGGAAGAACGTGTGCTTGAGGTATGTGTTATATACATTTATATATATTTATGCTTGCATATTTAAATAATGAAACTAAATCCAGGGGGTAAATTGGATTTCATGTGATTAAAATTTGCTCATGGGTCACGCATGAGCATTTCCAATTGAGTACCTGCTTTGTAATTGCCACTTAATTAGTTCTTATTGCTGGCTGCTGTGAGGAGGTCTTCCAAAAAGAGTTGAGAGAGGAATTGGTTGAATGTTGACCTCAATGGCCAACTGTGTATTATCAATATATTGGTTTGGCCTGCATCTACGGTTTTGTATAATATTGTTAGAAGTAGATCTATTTTTAACACAGAGAATTTCCTTCCTAATTTTTTATAGTTCCTTCATATTATCACAATTTAACAAATTTCTTGTAGAAAAGAAAATCGAAGGACTTTGAAATTGGGCGTGCGAAGGTTTTTTTCTTTTTCTTTTTCCCTTTAAAACATTGAATGTAATTGAACTGACATGTCCTACTCCTGCATCATCCATTGTCCAATATTGTTGTTCTCATGCATGTTGGTTTAAATTTTGTTTTGGCGATGATAACGAGCTGTACAAACATTTGCGTAAACTAAAATGTAGCTTCTCCACGTATTTCATGTTTAATAATAGTTAGCAGTTTTAGTTGCTTCAGTGCTTCCATATTCTATCCATGTTCTGCTAATATCAACTAGTTTGCTCCATAGTTGCTAGTTATCTTCAAAGATATCAAACTGTTTTGTGCGCAAAGAAATTATTTTTCTACTTTTTTATAATCTCATTGCTCATAAATTGTAGGAAGAAGTCCCTCAAGTGTCAGAGAGCAGCTCGCCTTTGAAAGTATTACAAGGTCAAGCATATCCGCTGGGAGTATCAGAACTTGAAAGTGGAATCAACTTTTCTATTTTTTCACAGCATGCGACTGCAGTCACACTTTGCTTATCGCTTCCTGAAAGGTTACAGTGCTTTGATTTTTTATTTTTTTATCAATAGATTGAAGTGTCAAGTTTTAGTTTATGCATCACTTTTTCAGTGTTTAAAATAGTTGAATTTTATTTATGTTGAAATCTTACTAATCATCATGTACTGTAAATGCACAGCTACTGATTTGTATCTTTTAACCTCCTGTCTTTTTCTTTAATAAGCACATGTTGAATATTGTTAAGTTTGACATGCAATGGGAAATTATGGTCACTAGCTTGGTGGAGAAGAGGATGAGGGTATTGGTTGAAGGTATATCTGGTTTGTTATTATGATATTAAGTGTGGTTTGAATAAAAGTGTCTTAAAGTGTATTAAATTACAAACAATTTAAGAGAACTGGAGAGGCAGGGGAAGGATGTAGATGTAACGAATTTGGTAGTTGCACCTGTTAAGCAATGCTTTAAACTGCAAATCCTCAATCAATTTTAATTCTCCTCAATACAGATGATTACATTTTTTCTGTAGCCCTAGCTATTAGTATTTGAAAGCTATTTTAGGCCTCTACGAGCAACTAACTGGTCAAATGATTCATCATCATCATCCTTGCCTTTATCTCATATGGATGGGGTCGGCCACTTGAACTCTCTCTTTCTCTCACGCTTTCCTATTATTATACACCATGTCTCTTTTTAAATTTAATTTTTTAAAGTCATTTTAATTATTTCATCCCATGTAAGTTTTGGAAAGCCTCTTTGTCACTTATCTTCTAGGCAAACAACTCTTCCTCTTCTAACCGGAGCATTTTTTGGGTCTACGTTGTATATGGCCATATTGCCTAACTCTACTTTCTTGAATTTTATCATTAATAAGCACTATTCCTAATTTTGCCTCACATGTTCACTATTAATCTTATCTCTTCAAGTTACTCTTCATCATAACATCTTCATTTCAGCTACAAGAATGCATTTTTTTTTGGCAACGCCCAACACTTTGCGCCATATAATAATGTTGGCCTAATAATTGAGGTCCGTCCTATAGAATTTTCCTTATAATTTATTTGATATTTGTTTGTCGCATAGAATACATCTAGCTTGCCTCAGTTTTGTCCACCATGCTACAATTCTACTTACTACATCACTATCTATCTCCTAATCTTGTTGTAATATTGACCCTAAGTAACGACAAGAGTTATTTTCAGTAAATATTTGTTCTTGAAATGTAATATTTATATTGACATCTTTTGCTGCGTTTACATTGAATATACTATGTTTTAGTTTTCCTAATTCTTAGTCCTTTTGCTTTTAAAGTATTTCTTCATGTTTCTAATTTTGTTGCTAAGGCTTCCTTAGAGCTATATAATAAAACTATCATCAACAAATAACATATTACCATGGAGTTTTTTTTGGATATCTTTTGTTATTTCATCTCACACTATCATAATAGGTATGGATTTAAAAAAATAATCCTTTGTTTAATCCTACCTCTATAGAGAATTCACTAGTTTCTCTCTTGCAGTATGAACACTAGTCAATGTCTACCTATACATATCCTGAATAAGATTTATATGTTTTATACTTTTTCCGCTACTGATGTTCTTCATGCCACGGTCTTGGAGGAATGTTAAGTTTTTTTTTGGTGTTCATCATGGTTTGCTGCTCCAGTGGATTCCCAGAGAGGGTAACAAAGTGGTCCATGCTATAAGCAAATGGGCTCTTAATTGCAGGCAGGTTGATTCGGAATGTCAGATCTGGCCCAATCTGCTTTCTGATTTTGTTCTTGCTGATTGTTCTGCTCCTGTGTTGTCTGTTTTTGTATTGCAAGGAAAAAAAAAAATTTGCCAGTGGCCTTTCGGTTATGAATAATCCATCCATTAACTGAATATTTAAGTGAGAGAAAAGGAGCCCTCCGAAGGGTCTGCTATAGTTGCATGAACAGAAACTTTTACTATGACCCTTGAAACAAAAATTTCCCTGTAAAACAACTAAATAACCGAAATAGATACCGAAGATGTCATCTCCATGTGCTAGTTTTTGGATCTCATAGTCATATCAAATAAATGGATCTAAGTATTTTAATTTTTCCCTCTTTGATAGTCTGCTGTAGTCTCTATCTGATGCAGTGTTCTTATAATTCTTAGGGGAGAGGATGGAAGGATTGATGATGGAATGATGGAGCTTACATTAGATTCTCGTAAGAATAAAACTGGAGACATATGGCACATATGTATTGAGGTAGGTTTATTATTTGGCTCCTGTAAAATCTATTTTTTTTTTCATTGGTGATATTTCAAGTTAACATGGGTGGCATTCCTCAGCCGTTCTACACCAATTTTTTTCAACATATGCTTGCACTGGACAAGGCTCCAATATTGGTTGATGTTGTCATAAGATAAAGTAGATTATGTTTGTAGTGTGCTTGTTTTGGAATATGGATGTATATTCTTATTATTCATTGCCAAATTCTGGCTTCATGGCCATGGACATTCATTAAATTTTATTGTTGCAAGCGTTTATTGAACTCATGTTGTTGCAGCTTTTTTTTAGTTCTGCATCATTAATTTCATGTTTAATTGGCAGCATAGCGTTCTCATAATAAAACAAATATTATATTGGGGTAGCAATGAAGTTTGTCATTTGAGTAAAATCATGAATTAATTTCACTTTAAGATAATTTTTATAAAAGCTACTGTAAGCTAATGAACTTTGGCATCATTCGATAGTTGTTGTGCTCTGTATATTTGTCTTTCCCCTTATTGTTTTGTGAGACAAGCGCACACTGCTAAGACTCTAAAACAAGCTATGCTAAAATGCAATGAGAATTTTTTATTTGTGGGGCTTTAAAAGATGCCTTAGCCATCTATTGTTCATATTTGCATAGCTTGTGAGTTTTGGCTAGAAAATCTACTGCTTTATTGGTGTTGGTGTATGATAAGAAACTTCTGCTTCCTTATGATGATACAAGGATATTTTCCAATTAACAAAGGTTGTTTTCTGTTAATCAAGGGTGGTAAGAGGGGTGGACTGGGCAAGGTTTTAAAATGCGGTCATGGCCGCAGTGTTGCAGTCTCTTGCTGTAACAGGATTACATAATGGGTATCGGCTGTCCTGTTGGTGAAATTTTCTCAGCACTAAGAAACATGATCAAAACAAACTGATATGCAAGTTTTAACTCCAGAATTCAATAAAACCATGTTTGAAATTATTTTTAATGAACTTTATTGAATGTTCAAAGGTGACTTCATATGAGTAGTGGCCTATAATTAAATTTTAAGGCTCTGTCAGCAGTATCAGTGTAATAATTTATACTTTGCTCTAAATTTATGGCCACAAATGCATATTAAATTTCCACTTGAGTTTGCAGCAACTCCTGAAACTTCCCACAGTATCATTATTTGAGAAAGTTATAGGTGTCATCTTAGAACTTCCAGTGTTGATCAGCAGAAGCATGAAAATTATGTTTCTTATTTTTAACAAACTGAGCGTGCTTAGTTTCTTACTGCACAGTGCACACAGAGATATGATCCTGTAAATTTTCAAGTGTAGTATAAAATTGAAACACCATAAGAATAACTTCATATCCTGGGTCACCTGTACTCTTATTGCACAGTGCACACAGAGATAAGACCTTGTTAATTTCTGAGAGTAGTATGAGACCAATGCAGTATAAGAATGACTTGAAATTCTGGGGCACCAAAATGCTGGTTGACCTCTTGAACCTCTTTTCACCTTAATGTGAATCTTGAGAAGTAAGATATTGGATGATCAGGGTTGAATATATGATGGCATCTAGTGATATTTTTTTCTTTGCTTCGCTAATTTTACTTTTCTTTTTAGAAGCTTCTAAAGGTTCTACTGCCTTCCTTTTCATACAGTGTAGTTTGACTTTCTATCTTCTTCCATTTAGGACACAATAAGAAACTCCTATTTTTGATACTACTCTACTGTCAAGGTCTGCATTGTCATGATCCTTAAATAAGAGGTTGGATGAGGATGCTCCATACATATTCATTTTAACCCCTCTTCTTATTGGTGTCTTCGACTTCTTCAGCCAAGAAAATCCTGGTTGAGTGGTCTTGTGGATGTTTATGCTTTATTACTTGAAGAAAATTTACATTTTTGAGGAATATACTGATTTTAACTTTTCCAGTTTAATTATCTTCAAACCTTTTTAGTTCAATCTGGGTTATAGACTGCCATGAATATTCCCTTGAATCAGTAGATATTTTTTGTTTGTTTAAAACTATTGCAACTGTGTTTTATGTTATAAGGTTTTAAATAATAAATGTGGCCTATGATTGTTCCACTGGAATGCTCTTTTTTTTTTTTTTTTATATATATTTAACTTTAGGACATTACTAGAATAGTGGAATATATAATGAATTCTTTTCCTTATTATTAATCTTATGGTTCATCTAGATGTTCACCAACAGTGGGAGAGAAGCTATTATTTCATTTATTTTATCTGTTCTGTGCTACTGAAGGGACTTCTGTAAATGTAGGATCTGCCTAAGAACAATGTCCTATATGGTTACCGTATAGACGGTCCTCGAGGTTGGCATCAAGGGCATCGATTTGACAGTAGCATTGTCCTAATAGATCCTTATGCAAAACTAATTGAAGGTCGCCGATTTTTTGGAGATTCCAGTAATAAGATGTCTAAATTTCTTGGAACTTATGATTTCAATAGCTTGCCATTTGATTGGGGAGATGATTACAAGCTTCCAGATATACCTGAGGTAAATTCATTCTGTTGCTTAGATGGCTTTATATCAGTTGTGCCTTGTAAATGATGATTCATATTTCTTGACATGCATTGTCATATAAAATTCTTAAGTGCTCGTTGCACACATGTAGCTCTCTCTCTCTCTCTCTCTCCTCCCTTTTTTAATCTCAGTATGATGAGTTTCAATTTGTAGTAGAATGCATATCTGTATTTCTCTAATTTTGGTTTTGATGAACTCTAGTTGTATTACCAGTATATTGTGTTTGATGTCTAAGTTATTTCCATTTAGAAATCTTCTATCTAATTGCTTTTTTTCCCACTTGAATCTTATAGTACTGTTGTTGCCTTTGCAGAAGGATCTTGTTATATATGAAATGAATGTTCGCGCTTTTACAGCTGATGAATCTAGTGGGCTTGATCCAAATATTCGTGGCAGCTACCTTGGTGTAATTGAGAAGGTAACAGATTTTATATTGAGCTGAATGATATTCTAAGTAATGGCATACATGCACTCCTTTCGTCCCAGACTCGAGGAGCTTTTTTTTTTTTTTTTTCATGGAAAGTTTCTGTAATTCAATTTTCTTTATCAAATTCTGCAGACGATACTTGCATGGGTAGTGGATGGGCAGATAATTTGCTTGTAGAAACGTAGTTTTGTGCGCTAATGTACTTGTTTTCTATTTTTCTTTTACATTGAAAGCTCCAGTAATTCAATTTTCTTTATCACATTTTTGTAGATGATACTTCCATGGGTAGTGGATGCCTCAGGTGGATAATTTGCTTATAAAAAAGTTGTTTTCAACCCTAAACTTGCCTTGCTTTTAGTCAATATTGTCAAATCATCTCGGCGAGTGCCTAAGGAAACCTAGGCACCTAATTATTTAAAGTTTTGGTTATGTTAGGTCAATAGGACTTAGGCCTAAGGAAACTTTGGCACCTAATTCTTTAAAGTTTTGGTTATGTTAGGTCAATAGGACTTAGGCTGGCAAATAGTGTCTGTAACTTTTGTTTTTATTTCTAGATTAGTTAGAAGTTCAAAAGTTAGTTATTGCCTTGATGATCATTACCTCTTGGACATGATTGAATATGAAATTTAAGCTTCATAAAGGGTAAAAGCATAATCTTCTACACCAAAGGTAAAAGGGTAATTTGACACTTGAATGCACTCACCAATATAAGGGTAATTAGGGTTTTAAATATTTCATGATTTGATTTGTTTTGATTCAAAAAATCCTTTTGATATGCATGCAAATGTTTCAAGTTTAAATTTGTAGGGTGATTTGATTGATCGAGCTTTTGATTGAAGGCTGTAGGATTTGGTTGGATCAATCGTTCTGATCCCTGATCAACTGATCTGTTCAGGAACTCAGTTTCCTGAAAACCTACTCTTTCTATGCTCCTACCTTGCCTATATATACTATTCAGGGGCAAATTATATATACCTACAGAACATATACAAAGAGCATATTTGTGCATCTATATTTTTCTTTAAAGTCATCAATTTTGCACTAGAATTGGTGTGTGTGTTCGTAGTGTGTTGACATCATCGTTGTGAAATTCTTCTGACAAGTTCAAACAATAACTCAATTCAATCCATTAGAGATTGTGGTGGACGACTAATTAATTGAAAAACAAATCATTGGGTGGAGACGCAGATTCGTGTGGAGTATGAAGCCTGTTGAGCAGATCGTGTGCTTGAAGACTCGTGTGGAGAGTTTGGTGGATTGATTTGTGTCAAAAAGGTAACTAGGGGTTCTTGGGTTTGGGGAACTTTAACCTAGTTGTAATATTCTTTTCTTGCACTGGATTTGATTTGGCTAATTGGTTGGATTAAGTCTTGTGGTTTTTCCAGTTGAGTTTTACATGTAAAAATCTCTATGTCGATTTGTTATACTTTATTTGGTTATGCATGATTGATTGGGATGATGGATTGAGTGGATTTTAAATATCAGTCCTAATTTGAATTTAAAATTTTGTTAATTTAGTTTAATTTCAAAAAGTAGTTAAAAATGGTTAATCCAATGAACAAGACCTGTTCGGTCTAGATTTGGATCACGATGTCTAGGGTTATGGTTTTACAAACTATCAGGCTAAATGGCCACTTGAAACGATTTTAGAATTAGAACTCACTTGGTTTAAATTTGTTTTAGTAGTTTGTTTTTTATGCTTGCTTTTCTAGTGAGCATTGCCTAACATTTGTTTGGTGATTAGGATTATAGTTAACCTGTAGACAAGACTTGATTGGAATTTGGAAAGGAAATAGAATAACTCAATTTATTCACACTTGTGTTTGGGCAACCATGTGGCAGCCTGTTTTAGTGTTAATGTGATCTGTGTGGTCATTGCTTTGGCTAGCGAATGTACTTTTGCCTGGCAGCTATGCGTTTTTGTTAGATATCTAATTTTGATTTCTCCATTAAATTCTATGCTATGAATGTGGCACATCTTTGTTGACTTATTTTAAAAAAATTATTAACATTATCTCATTTTTTTTTCGATGAATAGCTTTTCTCAAATTTTCAAAAGCTTTTGAATAATTCACTGATTCATGAGTTCTTATAATTTTTGTGAGCTTAATATATCCTCTGGCCATTAAGATGCCAATTGAAACAAATGAATAACCTTGCATATGGGTAAGTCCATACCTATTTACGATAGTGTTGGATGAAATAAAGAAAGATATCCAGGAAGAAATTCCATGGTGTTTGTTGTTTGCGGATGACATAGTTTTAATAGCTTTAGCAACAAAGTTAGAAGCATGGAGAAAAGCTTTAGAAACAAATGGTCTAAAAATAATTAAAACTAAAACAGAGTATATGAGGTGTAATTTTGATAAGGCAACAGAAGAAGACAATATAAATATTGAAATTCAAGAGCAAATAGTTACTCAAAATAACTGAATTCGCTATTTAGGCTCAATATTACAAAAAACGGGGATGTAGCAAGTAGGATTGGAGCAGGGTGGACAAAATGGACGCAAGGTAGTTGCATCCTATGTGACAAATGAATTTTAAATAAATTATAAGGAAAACTCTATAGGACGGTCATTAGGCCAGCGATGGTGTATGGAGCAGAGTGTTGGGCATTGAAAAAGAAACAAGAACAACACATTCATGTAATGGAAATGAGGATGCTATGATGGATGATGGGAGTACCTAGAAGAGATAGGATAAGTAATGAATGAGTGAGGGGTAAGTTAGGAGTAGCTCCTATTAAAATTAGAGAAAGTAGGCTTGGGTGGTATGGTCATATACAACGTAGAGCGGAAGATGCACCGGTTAGGAGAGGAAGGGTTGTTTGCAAAGAAGGCAAGCGATAGAGGCTGACCAAAACTTACATGGGATGAAGTAATTAAAAATTATTTTTAAAAGCTAAATATTGTAAGAGACATGGTTTATAATAGGAAAGAATGGAGAAAGAGAATTCATGAGGCCGACCCCATCCATATGGGACAAAGGCAAGGATGATGATGATGATGAGACTGACTAGTCTGTCTAATCTAAGCTGCATGTAATTGATCAGGGTAGCACAAACTGCCTAAATTTCTTATGGAACCACTGGTTTCGTCCGTTGTGTTTTATTTCAAAATTCAACCACCAGGTTTTCTTATAGAACTACTACATTGATCTATTTTTCTTCATCTCCACATTCACACCTTCCTTCTTGAATGATGGCTATAGTTTAGTAGTGTTTTAAGTTATGTGGAAGGACTACCTCCTCAATTTTTACTCATCAATGCTTTATTATGCTCCACCGCCCACAAAAAAAAAGGGTACAAATTTCTAACTGGGTATGTGACACGTGTTCAATTTGCAAGTTGCACCACAAAATTTCCTTGTTGATATTAACATTTTAACAAAGATCTGATCAAATAATTCTTGCCCTCATAACACCTAAATTAACAAAGAGTTTGGGACATATTTTCAGGATCCTGAGATTAGTTTGTGGCATATCTATCCTATGTCTCTATCCTATGTCATGGGCTAATGATGCTCTGCTTATTAAAAAGTAAAGAGAAAAGGTTGCGACTTGCGGCATATCTATGTATTCAATGGATATCAAACACTAAGATCATTTTTATTTCTTACGATATTCTACATTTCTTTTCATGTGAAGATTCCGCATCTTCTAGAGCTTGGTATCAACTCAGTGGAATTGTTGCCAGTCTTTGAGTTTGATGAGTTCGAGTTCCAGAGGCGTCGAAACCCTAGAGATCACATGGTAAAATAAATTCTCTACACCACGTGCTTTATGTAATAACGTGTTTATATACTTTTTTTCTGGATCAAGAATATTATAGGAATTGCCCATTTTTTCTTATCATTTCTTTCTCTCTCTCTCTTTTCTTTTTGGTTTATAGATTTGGAACAAAGCCTCATAACTTGGGTATCATTTAAGTTATGGACTGCTTAGGTTAAGACAACAATGATTCTTTTTTTTTTTTCAAAAGATAAAAGATATATATGTTAATCTGTATTTTTCCTCATTTTCAATCTTTATAGAACCACAACACAAGATGCAATGGAAATATTGGACAGTGCTACATTTTAAGAGATTACAGTAGGCTGATGGTCGGAATAAATGGGATACATGAACTTATCAAATCATGTTTTGCATCAAAGTTTCCTTGATCAAATTTTGATCCTTTCATGTTTTCTTTGCACTTACTTTTACTTGTCGTAACATATTGAATATGGATGATACTTTTGCTTTTGACAGTAGCACACTAGCACTATCTCATGCTTTAATTCTGTATATAGTTGTGGTCTTATTTTGGTAAATGTGTGACATATGATGCTTTGGACTCCTAATCCACCAAGATAAATACATGGGGCTATTCTACAATAAATTTCTTTGCTCCTATGAGTCGCTATGCTAGTGATGGTGGAGGACCTCTTAATGCTTCTCGGGAGTTCAAAGAAATGGTTAAAGCCTTGCATGGTGCTGGAATAGAGGTATGCTATTTACTCCTCACGATTACAGCTAAAGTGCTTATCTAATTGTTCTTTCTGTGTTCTTTTTGCCAAAAGTTTGATGTGCTTATTATGTGATGTGGTGATGCTTCTACATTTTACAGGTTATTTTGGATGTTGTCTATAACCATACTAATGAGGCTGATGATGACCACCCTTATACAACTTCATTTCGTGGCATAGATAACAAGGTGATGCCTCACTTCTATGTAATGTTTACATGCTGCACAAAATAATGTTTTTGTTTTTGAACATTTGGGGAGATGATTTGTGGTTTCTAATTTTATTTTAGTTAGATAAATTTAGGAGGGTGAAAGGAAGGTTTATAACTTACTAAAAAAAAAAGAGAAAAGAATAAGAAAAAGGAAGATTCTTAAAGTTCAAGTCTTGAGTTCGAGTTGCTGTCAAGGCTAGAAATAGATAATTATTAGTCTTTTGTAGAAACTCACAAGACTATTGACTATATAATTTTTTTTAATAAGTGAAATTTCATTAAAGGCGCTCAAGAGGGGAGCGTTCCTCAGAGAGAATACAAAAAACCAACTATAACTTTAAGCTGTTAACAAAATCCATAACATCCCCCCAGATTTACAATTTCGCCCATTTACCCAAAAGAATAAAAAACTCAAAATGACGTACTTTAGAGACCAAATTGTTGTCTCCTCTCCATCAAAGGATCTCCTATTCTTCCTCGCCACAAACCCCACCACAAACAAAGGCGAGTCACCCTCCAAGCATCTCTGACTCGGGTCTCCACTGTACACCCTCTCCAAGCCTCAATCATAAGAAGGTAGGCTATAAAATATTAGGAAGGTCATGGACATATGATATGCGGATTAAATGGGAATGCATGTTCTTTTTGTTTGACACTTGTTTGAGAAAGTTTGTGGGTCATGTGGTATGGGTGAATGGTGATATTATAGTTGCACTGGGATTTAATTATATCTTTCCCCACCTTATATAAAGATCTGTAATTTATCTTTTACTCAATAACCATCAGAAGAACTCCCCAACTCTGATAAACAGGCCATATGATAAGCTCTAAAACTCAAATTTTTCTTGAAGAAATTGGAACAGGAACTTTAATTTTCTAATTGTCTGCGTGACTCTTAAATGGTTTGCATCTCTTGGGTTTGAAGTTGAACAAGATACCCTGAATGGCCCTTTCTGAATAGTTTATCAGTAATATATAGCAGGTATCTTAATCAAATACAGGTAATTTGCAGTGCTCTGAGCCCTTCTTGAATGCGGAGTGTACTATTTTACTTTTCGCTTTTCTTTTTAAATATATCATAATGATTTATAAAAAAAGAATAATATTTGGACTTCATCCTGTAGAGTTGATGTGTCTCTACTCTCTAGAACTTTCTCTTTCCTTTTCTTTTTCTAGATATCTTTTTTCTGGATTTTTAGGTTATGAGATTGGTTACTTGCTGGTGTTTGAGATGTTTTGAGATACTTACTAGGAGATATAAAACTTTTCCACTAGAAAAAGAAATGTTTATGACTCATGGGGCTTTAGGTGAACTATGGAAGTCGGACTTTCAGTAAGTATCCGTTCTGAACTTAATCTGAAAGGATTCAACTCCATCAAGCTTTTAATCATTGAGGTAGATGAGAGACAATGGTTTTGTCCCCCAGCTCTGGAGCCCTTTTCTGAGCTTATTTGACTGCATCTATAACTAGGAATTGAAAAGTCGGTTTTGTTCCACTTTCTTTGCTTGGACAACTTTATTGACCGTGTTCATGATATTTTTATTTGTAAGTAAGAACACACAGCCCAACTCCACATACACACAAATTATGGCTGAAGGGGGGCTTGAACCTTCAACCTCCCATATGAGAGGATGAAGAGATAAAACTTGAGCTAAAGGCTATAGGGTACCCTGCATTTATGATGCCACTGTCAAATGGTTTGGATTTGGACTGAATTTTCACTCTAATTCAACACCACATCACAACACCCCCCCCCCCCCCCCCCCCCCGGGCGGGTAAGTGGGCTGATACCATTGATTGACATTCTATATTTGACACTCAATTTGTCAACTGCTGTCATAGGAGGTTAACAGGTGCATAAGTGTTCTAAATTAAATATTATTTATTTACTCATTCATTTTTTTTTGCATCAATATGGTTGTTTCTATTTTCTTTAATTTCCTTATGATGTCACCAACATCATATACAGGTTTATTACATGGTGGATTTTAACAACAATGGGCAGTTGCTGAACTTCTCGGGCTGTGGTAATTCCAAGACATAACTCTTTACTTCTTCTCACCTCTTTTTATGCAGACATATAAAATGAATTCAGGATTTTCTTATTGCTGTAGAGAACAACTTACATGGTATTTCTGTTGCAATAATTTAAAAACCATTGCTATATATAGACATTCATTTCTGTACAGAATATGGAATCTATTTTAATGTTAGTAATTAAATTATTTGGGAAGAGAGAATGGGAAGGCAGGCCCATAAAAAAAGAAAAAAAGAGAGAGACTATCAATGTAATTGACAAAAGGGAAAAGGAAAAACGACTGCCCTATAATCTTTTTTGAAGCGACTCCATGGGAAGAGACGTTTAGAAGTTGAATTTCATCTTTACAAATGGAACTCCATATTATCAATGATCCTTTGATTTCTGGCTTTTCAAATGCACTCGGAAAAATGATGTGGAATCCTTGCCAAAATGCTGATTTCCATTATTACTAAATTAATCCACTTACCCAGAAAAAAATCAAAGGTCTTAAAACACACAAATTTGGAGGTAGTGAAAATGAGGCCTGCCAGTCTTATATCACCTGACAGTGGAGTGTTTCACCTGCCCAGAAACAAATTAGATGGCAAAAGACAGCAAAGCCCAAAAAATTTCAGAGGTGTTTCTAGAATCTTGAATTAGCCAAAAGGCCGAGAAACATATTGATTACTCGAGCCTTCAATTGGTCAGGACTTCACTTAGGAATTACATTTTTCATGACTGTATGCTATGCTAAAGGAAAGATAGATCTTCCTTCTGATGTAATAATCTGTCTAACAAGTATTTGACATTATTGCATGAACCTAGAAACTTCTCTCTGATGCAGTTTTCTATTGATATCCAGGGAACTCGTTAAACTGTAATCATCCTGTGGTCATGGAATTTATACTTGATAGCTTAAGGCACTGGTATGGATATAATTCTGTTAAACTCCTTGGGCACCATATCTGCTTTGTGGTTTTCTTGGTCAATGATTTTCATACTGATCCTAAGAATATATTTGTTGTTCTATGAATGTGAGTTTGCTACACTCGTGCTATATATTGATAATTTATCATATGCAACTTTATTGCATGAATAGTTCTCTATGTTGCTGGAGTGTTTGTTTTCTTATTATTTGGCAATTGAAATGTTTGGTGACCTTTGAATCTGCTTTTATGATGCCTAACAAGTCAGAAATATCAAGTGATTGTTAATGCTTGCCAACATAATCAAGCAGCTTCACAGACACCCACCTCATACACACGGCACTTAGCTGCCTATATGTTTGTCAATAATCAGCAAGGACTTCAGAATTATTTCTTATGTGATATTTTACAGAGTATTGGCTCTGCTTCTTGGTGTTCATAATCAGACTGGAATAGACGATGAGATTGTTAGGGATAAGTTTGTTCATCATTTTTACTCCTTATATATGGATATATCATCTACACAATGGTTAATAACATTTCTGTGGACGCAATAGCTAGATGCATCCATTGTTTTTCATTATTGCGTAGATTGTTTCTTTCTGGTGGTTTTTGTATATCATTGGCTACCTACTTCTTATTTTTCTAGATTATCATTCTTTTTGTTTTAACCAACTGAAGGGCTGTGGAATATCACGTGGATGGATTCCGCTTCGACCTTGCTAGCGCTCTTTGTCGAGGAACAGATGGTTCTCCACTTGATGCTCCCCCACTTATTAGGGTAAGTCATCCACATACATTTGACTACATACATGTATATATATAGTGATTGTTGGGGTGGGGAATGAATGCAACACAGCCTCCTTGCTATAATAACGAAGATACAAATATGTTCCATGTGAGACACAGAGTTTATCTATTTGTTTCTTTTTTCTTTCCTTTTTTATCCTTTGCAATTATTCCTAGATGATTCTATACAGAAAAAGAGAACTCCAGAACTAGCATTGTTACACATAGAAGGGAGATAAAGTACGCATAGTATATTATTTATGATGGAAAACCGAAATGGTAGTTAAATATGTGTAGTAGAGCATATCTAATGTTGTGGTCATATATAAATATATATATTGATATTTATCATATTAACAGAGACTTTGAGCTGGGGCATTGATGTGCAATGATGTAGTTAAGTGTGCAGAAAGTTAATGGATCTCAATCTCTGCGTGCTTGCCATTTATTGGATTAGTAACAATCGAAATACAACTTTATTTGTTAGAGTAAGAAAGGTGTTTGTGGAAATAGTAAATTCCATTTTAACAGGATGTTATTGAATTGTTTGTAATAACGGTTCCACAATACTACGTTTCAACACTAGATCATGATATGATTGTCAATTCTTGGTAAACTAAGAAATGATGGTATTTCTAAGAAGCCATATTAGGCTGAGAAATGATGAGATAGAGAAGACCGCTAACGAGCTTACATCATTAGGAAGTGGTCGCCATCATTAGGAAGGAGCTTCGCTACAGCTTGATTTGTGATTATAAAAATCAATTAGGACATTGAGGGAGTACTTGTTGGAGGAATGCCGATATTGTCAGGAGTGTGTGAATTAGGGTGAGATACTCAAGAAGAGGAGGCTGGTGATATTTAACGACACTGACATTCTATATGAGTGTAGGAGAAAGTGGCAGTCAGGAATGGAGGTTGCTTAATGATTTTGTTGACATTTGGACTCTTGGATGTGATGGACGAGGGAAGTAAGCGCTTGTAGGATACCATATTATATAATTTTTTGTTATTCTGGTACTCTGAATTTCATTATCACATTGACTGTTCTTCTTTTTCTTCTCTTTTGTTATTCTCATTCTTCTGGCTGATACATTTCCACATATAGTTGCCTCAGGACCTGTCTATATCAAGTCATATTTGGGTTTCATTACAGTACTGGTAAATATTTTGATGGTAGAGCGAACTAGTTGCAAACCAAATTTGTTCCCGAACATCATTCATTTGCTGACTTGGATGGGTATTGAATGCTTACAGCTGTGTCCCACTGAATGAAAGAATTTGAAGAACCTTATACATAGCAATTGAGAAACTGGTGAAAATAGTTTGATCTATGTTTTTCACATTATGAACAAAGGGATAATGTATAAGGAATTTAACCAATGACAGTTATTAAGGGAGGCTATTAGACAAATCCTATCCTGTCTGATCATAGACTATAACATATTTTTTCATTGCTTTCATCTCTGTTCTTTCTAGCCATCCTCTTATCCTATAGCGACTTCAACTTAAATCATATTGCTTTTCCTTGTTATGCATTCAATGGTCCTCATTGCTCATGAGAAAAACATATTGGACAACTTTTCCTCATTCTTGCATTCTGTTGGTACATTAGCTTCTCATAATATTTTCATGTCTTGTATATGATATTAAATCAGTCATCAAACTGACCTGATTAACCCATCCTTGACCAAAAGTAGAAAGTGTGCATCAGAAACAGTGCAACTCTAGCCATCTTGTCACATTCAAACAAAAGTGTACGAGTACTTCCATTAGTTCACGTGTTCAGACAAACAACGCTTCTTAGAAATGCTTAAGGAAAGAGAGAAGGCTAATTACTAATTGTGTATGCGGTGTTACCCAGTAGTATATCAAAAGGTTCTGCAGTGGTATGAGTTATATATTTATTATATTTCCTCGGGAGATGCCCATTCTTCATATTTGAAGGACAATATTAAGAAGGTTGTGTTTCTGAATTGAAACATGACAATATTGTGCTTTTGCTGGAGATGCCTGAACTTTTTAATGTTAGTATAAAATTCTGGAATGAGTGTTTCACTGGTTGTGTAAGTTTGTGGATTTCTATAGTTGATGCATCATTAGTATGGATTTATTTTTATTTCTATGGTTGATGCATCATTAGTATGGATTTATTTTTCTTTATATTGTCAATTTATATTGTTGTTAGGTCAACAGAATTGCATGGAGAATAAAGATAGGTTGGATTTGCAATACAAGAAAATGGGTTTTTGCAATATTCTTTTTACATATATATTATTTCTTTATTGGAGCAGGCGATTGCCAAAGATGCTATCCTGTCAAGGTGTAAAATTATTGCGGAACCATGGGATTGTGGAGGCCTTTATCTTGTTGGAAGCTTTCCAAATTGGGACCGGTAACATTCGTTTTACATTATTTTTCTTTCAGAAGTTTTCTGGTTATAAAATAGTAGATACAGCAGGTATTGGTCCTTGCATTGGATATAATGTCTCAGACATATGGTGGAGCTTTAGTATGTGGCTTGTGGACCAAAACTGATCATATAATATGTCCTTACAATTATTGACATCTAGTTTGAGTTGCTCAGCTCAATTATGTTACTGGTTTCAAGTTTCTAAATGTGATTATGGATTGAGATGCTTTTTTATATACTGTTGAAGGATTTATATATTAAAGTTACACCTTCTCTAACACCTTAAGCTTTTAGAGTAGATGGTGGTTTACATGGTATCAGACTCAAAGGTCACGAGTTCAAACCTCACTATCACCCTGATAATTAAAATTGAAATACGTGTTGGACCAAAAGAAGGCCACACGTGAGGGGGCTTGTTGAAGGATTTATATATTAAACTTACACCCTCTCTAATTGTTTAAGTTTTTAGAGTAGATGGTGGTTTACATATACAAAACTTGAAAGCTAGTCGTATTGGGTGTTATATGTATAAACGTAGCTAGGAAAAAATATTTTCTGTTATGATTTTGCATTACCCAATTGGGCTGCCTTCATTTGTATTTATATAAGAGATATACATCATATAGATTACAATGATATGGAGAGAATATCTCCACAACAATATTCCCTACAATCAAGCTATGATATGATATGATACGATATGATATAATATGATATGATACGATATGATTTAAAAAATGAGAGGTGTCTAGCATTAATATGTGTCTGGTCCCAAAAGTCACTAATAATTAGGACTTTAATAAAGCCGAATTGAGCCAAGGGACCTTTTAATTGTTTAAGCTTAGCTCGATCAGATCAACCAGTTGTTTGAGCTTGGCTCAAGCTCCGGTCAAGCCCTGATATATATGTTTGAGCAAGTGGTTTGTTTAGGAATATCTAGCTCAAAATTAAGCTTTTGATCAGGATTGATAGCGAAAAAATCAATTATAAATCCTAATATAATGTTCACGACCCTTAAGTTCATTAATAAACAAGTCTTGTTCACGACCCTTAAGTTCGTGTTTTCTTGTTCATGAGCCCAACAAGTTGAGTCAAGGGTTGTTTAGGCTCGGCTCGTTTACTTAGCGAAATCCAAAATGTTGTTTGATCTCTACTTATTTACTTAACAAATAATAAACGCAAATTGAGCTCTTGATTGGCAGAACCCTAGCTGTTCATGAACCGCTCGGTTCATTTGGAGCCTCATAAATTCTGAGGAGTGAATAAAAATTAGATGCCTGTTCATTCCTCTTGTTGAATCAAGGATATCCTTTTGGTTGCGTTAAGTGAGTATGCAATTAGCAACTTGGAGTCAAGTAATTCCAAGATTATGCCCCTCCCTTGATCAAGACCATTATGGTTCTAATAGTCCTATTTATCAATTTCTCTGTTATTTGACAAAATTCCTTTTATTTACCAATTGAAATGAGTTAATTGTTCCACATTCTGCAAATGTTCATCTTGCCTTTCAAGTCTATTATAACTAACCAGACAAAAGCTGATATGGAAGGCTAGAGTGGGCATAGGTTTCATGCTTGCATCATTACATTCACGTGTATATGGTATTTTACTCTGTTGATAATAGTTGTTTGAAGTATTGATTGTTTGTCTGATAATGTCTGAATTAAATCTGGCACTGGGGTTTTTGACAGATCCCATTTAACTAATGATGGTCCTTTCATATACCTGGAGCTTTGGTTACAATTGTGAAACTAAATGCATCCACTTCTCTAAATTTCAAATTATCTTAATTATTGTTCTTTTATGTTGTTTTCATGATTGATTGAGAAATTCATGTGATCCTTTTACTCTTTGACAGAAGCATTTATTGTTGACAGTATTCGATGGGTCATTATTGTTATACCAACATAGGCATGGCCATGTATGGTGAATATGGTTGTCCTGCAATGTTTACTAAATCTTGCCAGAACTTTATTTTTTTCATATCTTGGCATTCTCTTTCGTGCTTTGTTATTTTTCTAAAGCCTTTGTTCACTTTATGAAATCTTGGGCACTTTACCTTTACAACCATTATATGCCAGATTTCTACTGTGCAGGTGGGCTGAATGGAACGGGAAGTACCGTGATGACATAAGAAAATTTTTCAAGGTAATTTTTAATGCGAGAAACTTTTCAAGTTATTATGGATCTGTTAGAAGTGTTCACATCTGGAATGGAGATGCCAAAAAAAATTACAGAAGATTTTTGCATGTGAAATTAATTTATGACATATAACTATATAAGGAGTCACATTGTCACTTAGTAAATTTGTTATCAACATGCTCATCAAGCTTGATATGGTGTATAGATATTTGGATTTCAAGTCCTCTTTTCCTTCATTATTATTATTTTTGTTTTATTTTTTTCAAGCTGTCCGACACATCTTTCTCCCTGAAGTTTGTAAAATGTGTTTAACGTCTTTATCATACTAATCAACTACTGTTTGTATTAGAAATATCCCATTTTATGGAAATTTGATTTCATAAGATAAGATTGTTTTGTTCTTTACTAGGTACCTCAGTTGTTTGGACTGAAGACTGGTGTTGCTTGTGCTTTACATGACTCATAGATACTTTTATTTCCTGGTTCTTGCATCTTTTGTCATGATCACCATTCAGATATGCATTCTAATTTCTGTATCCTTACACTGTATGCATACATGTATTTAGACGTCAGGAAATGTTAACTTGAACATGAAGATAATTCATAAGCGACTTTGTTCTTTTTATCAATCATTCTTTATCAGACTACAAGAGATAAACTCGTACACGAAGTGCATTCTGATGATTATTTGAGATGTTGAGAGTCAATGTTTATATTGTTAACAACTAAGTACTCCGTAAGTATTTTAAATCTAGTGGAGTGTCTAACTTAAGTATTTTTATTTCCAGCATGTGCATTCATGTGTAGCCAAAGACGACTCAATGATTTGGCCAAACATGGGCGTTAGGTGTTGAATTCAGGCACAGAATCTAGCTGTACTGATGTCATATTGCAAAGAATGACAGCATGTATGCTACTAGTGAAGGCAATGCCTAAGTATATAAGACGGTTGCATATGCCTAGTGGACTGTATAGAATAATAATAATGAAATGTATGTGCTGTATCTAAGAACGGTTTTGTGCACTAGTGGCTGAAAAAATGCGACTTAGGTGCTATCATTGCATCTATTTTTCATTTTGGGTTTACATATATAATAATAAAATTTTACCTTGATCTAGAATTCTCTAGAAGTAACTTTAGCGTGAGCTGAGTTTAAATTTCTTAAAATTTCAGGAATATTTAGTATATATTTTTTAAAATAGATATTTGAGCTCATTTATCTTAAAATGTCAGTCTATTTGTTTTTTGACTGTTTGGTTTTGACAATGTCGAAAATACAGGGTGATGCTGGTTTTAAGGGGAGTTTTGCAACTCGAGTTGCTGGTTCTTCTGACCTATTCAGAGTGAGCATGATAACTGTCATGAATATCATGTTTCTATATTACTTTTTTTATTTATCTTTTTCAATCTGATAATCAACCAAGTGATAAAACCTTTGAGAAAGGAATGTAAAACTGTTGCTGGGCGTTGCATTTCACAAAATAAGCCAAGTAGTTCTTTTTTTTCTTTTTTGTTTCTTCAGATTTTAAGTTCACCAGGAATTTGTTTGATTAAGCAGATTAGGGCTCAATGTTGGATTGGCATTCGTACCCAGTTCCTTTCAAATATAGTGAATTCAATGCAGCCATAATCTAATGTATTCTTTAATATCTCAGAAGTAAGGTCCATGTACTTAAATTTCTTATCTCTTGGGTTGAGGTTAAATTTCTTGCATCGTAGAAGTAGATATTCAGCTTCCTTTGTGATTTATTTTGGTTGAAAAACTCAATTACACCCCACTTCTTCATCTAGTTATCATTTATGTTTGATATTTCTTTAGCATTACTAAGATCTTGATCTGTCCCTTTGATATTAGCTTACAAGCCTGGTTTATTCTGATATAAACGTACTAATCCAGTAAAGTAATACTCTTATAAATTGGATTTTTTATGTACACAGTATTGCTTAGTTCAGCATGATAACCTAATGCTCAAAGGTTCACGTTTAATGGTTGTGCGAGCTGCCTGTGGTTATGTTTATTCATTACATTATATCCAATTGTCATAAAAAATAGTCCCTACAAATTGAATACCCTGAAAGGATTCTAAATCAACGCTGGGTTTTATGATCCTACCTATTAAAAAAAGAAAAGGTCCAAATTTAAATAAGTTGTAACTGGTACGGATGGGGATACTTATAGTTGATTTCATCCTCGCATTCACAAGTGGCTCAGTAAAATATTAACTTGGACCTTTCCATTCTAGATTATCTACAGGTTGTCAAATCATCCCTAATCTGCATTGTCTCATTGTCTAAAATATGTCCCCTAAATTTACATGGTTCTTTCTTTAAATAGGTGAACAACCGCAAGCCATTCCACAGTGTCAATTTTGTTATTGCACACGATGGGTTCACACTGTATGACCTCGTGTCATACAATTTTAAGGTATTGTTTAAGTATTAGCCCAGTCTTTCTTTATTTGTTTCTCGTGATCCCTAAACTCTTGATTTTTTGCTCATTATTAGTTTTTTTTTTCTTTTTCTTTTTTTTATATTGTAGCATAATGATTTCAACGGAGAAGGTGGCAATGATGGATGCAATGATAATTTTAGCTGGAATTGTGGTTATGAAGGTGTCCTGTTTTTTGCTAGCTCATGATTAATCTCTCTTTAGGGGTGTACTATTTTTTGAAGCATTGATGTTGTCGTTGATATGATTGAATTACTTAGATACCAACTTAATGAATTCATAGTGTGATTTCCATATGTCCCCCTTCCTTGACACTCTTCCCCATGAGTTGGCTGTGGATGCATTTTGTAATCAGGGTGGCATATGTCATCACAAAATGTTTTCAGTTTCCTCACTAGGGTTTAGTTTTCTTAAATGTGCATGACTTTTTTGCCCCTTGACCTGTTGCATTAACAGAAATGCTCAAATACCATGTTGTGAATCAGGACCAGGCTGCCAGAATTTAGTTGATTACTGATTAAGCTTGTAGTAGGACTTTGGGAGGAATCAAGTATTTGATGCTCTTTACAATCTCTTACTCACTATATTAAAAATAGATCAATTCCCAAAAAAAAATGCGAAATATGGTATAACAATATGATGAATTAGCAAGTCGAATGGATTTGCACCTAGAAAACTACTCCCTCGGAGTGTAAACAAGAATAGAAATGGGGGCAACAACAGATTCTGTTTGGCTGTTCTCTTTGCAAAACATATAATGGAGGATTAGAGCTTATAATGAATGGAAAATTTATTCCTAACAAATAACACTAAACTGTTGATTTACAAACACCTTACAAATGTTCCTTTCAAGTTCCTTTTCTATATGAGCATTTGCATTGAAAATATATTTGCTCAGGCGCTTTTTTCCTCTCTCTCTCTCTCTCTCTCTCTTTCGTGTGTGTGTGAGGTCAATTATCATTCAACAAGCTAGTGGGTGATTATAGTTTCTTTGCCTTGATATACAGCAAAAACTTATAACCATTTCTTTAGCTAACTCATATAGTCAGCTTGACTTACCCTCTCATTGGCAGATCCACTATTTGGTGATGTAATATTAGTTTCGAATTTGACTAATTATTCTATATCTCATAAAAATAGAAATTAAGTTATTCCTTCTGTATTACAGGAGAAACTGCTGAAGCCAATATTAAATCTCTACGTTCCCGGCAAATGAAAAACTTTCATTTAGCATTAAACAAGAATAGAAATGAGTGGCACCTAGAAAACTAGTCTCTCGGAGTGTAAACAAGAATAGAAATGGGGGCAACAACAGATTCTGTTTGGTTGTTCTCTTTGCAAAACACATAATGGAGGGTTTTAGAGCTTATAAGAATGGAAAATTTATTCTTAACAAATAGCACTAAACTGTTGATTTACAAACACCTTACGAATGTTCCTTTCAAGTTCCTTTTCTATATGAGCATTTGCATTGAAAATATAATTGCTCAGTCGCTTTTTTCCTCTCTCTCTCTCACGTGTGTGTTGGTGTGGTCAATTATTATTCAACTTGCTAGTGTGTGATTATAGTTTCTTTGCCTTGATATACAGCAAAAAATTATAATCATTTCTTTAGCTAACTGATATAGTCAGCTTGATTTACCCTCTCATTGGCAGATCCACTATTTGGTGATGTAATATTAGTTTTGAATTTGACTAATTATTCTATATCTCATAAAAATAGAAAATAAGTTATTCCTTCTGTATTGCAGGAGAAACTGCTGATGCCAATATTAAAGCTTTACGTTCCCGGCAAATGAAAAACTTTCATTTAGCATTAATGATATCCCAGGTATACTTTTTGAAAGCCATATTTTTTATGCATCTTTTCTCATGCAACATTATCATTTCTGCGTTTCTTCATTGCTACATGTAAAAAAAGGAAAAAAGAAAAAAAAGATAAGTGTATTGGTTTAAGGAATGGTCTCAAAAGTCAGGTTCTAGCTCTTTTAATTTGACAGAAAAGTACTCAAATATTTTCTGATAATATTTTTTCGACTTTAAAATTCCGTATATCCCAACAGTTGTTTTAAGCATGAAGCTTGGGGCAAAATTATCATCTTTTCAATTACCTTTCACCTTCTCGCTGTCTATGTAGGTAATTGGTGATTCTCATTTTTTAATTCTTATTACAATGGCAAATAAGGATTTAATCTATTGACAAAAGGGATGAAGTTTTAACTTTTCCTTTCCACAAAATCTTCTTCCATCTTTTAAAATTAAAAGCTTTCTAGACTAGCACCACAATTTTTGAAGTTGTCTTTCAAAGGGAAGTATTAGTGTTCTCACAGACAGTGAAAAGATTCATAATTGTGAAGAGTAAGTTGGTTGTATCTATTGGATTTAACAATCCTCCTTTATGTACAAAAAATAAAGAAAATTGAGGAGTATTTAAAAATTTCACAGGTAATAATATATTATTCGGTATTCCTTTTGAACATTTAGATATAATATTAATGTTATTTGTGAAAGAAGGTTGGCTACTTGTAAATGTTGATATAACATTTAGGTGTGGTACTTGATTTTATCATTACTCTAATGTGATGAACTGGAAGTTGTGTTGGCTACTTGTAAATGTGGATAATTTTTGATGTGGTAGAATGAAATTCCTTGGTAGTTCTTTATTTGATGTGGACTGTTATTTTTGATTTTATCATTACTTGGTGCTTTGATAACAAAGAGGGCGGGAGAATGAAGAAGATGCTCTAATGTGATGAACTGGAAGTTGTGTTGTTTAGAGCTTGTATACTCTCTGTTGAAGGATTTAACTATTAAATTTACACCCTCTCTAATAGCTTAAGCTTTTAGAGTGGATGGTTGTTAACATGGTATCATAGCAGGCAAGGTTCTGTGTTCAAACCTCACCGTCACCCTGATAATTAAAATTGAAACACATGTTGGACCAAAGAAGGCCACATGTGAGGGGACGTTTTGAAGGATTTAAGTATTAAAGTTACACTCTCTCTAATAACTTTTAGAGTAGATGGTTGTTAACACTCTCCATAATTTGAATTTGACTCTTGTTGATTTGACATGTCATGCTCTGCATCTGGCAACAGTTTAGAGACTTGCAAAGGTGAACCAGTATCATCACCTTTCGACTGCAGAAAATTACTGGTAACTAATAATGGTGATATATATATATATTTCGCCATTAGAGACTTGCAAAGGTGAACCAGTATCATCACCTTTTGACTGCAGAAAATTACTGGTAACTAATAATGGCGAGATATATATATATATATATATATATATAGAGAGAGAGAGAGGGGGGGGGGGGGGGGGGGGAGAGAGAGATTTTAGCTTGAATTTTATATACTGGTGAATCTTTTTTCCCCTCTAGAAGCTCTAATGTAGGAATCTGGATATCACTGATAATGATAGGTTTTTCTTTATTTTACCTCATGATAACTCTCTCTCTCTCTAATTTTTATTTTGCTTTTTGTATTCTCCCTTTTGTTGTAGTATTGGTTGATTGCTTTGGATTTTTTGGAAATCTTCTTCATCTAAGAAAATAATTTTTAATTTTTTATTGGTCCTTTTAATTTATATTTTGGTTGAAATATGTAGGGAACACCAATGATGCTGATGGGGGACGAGTATGGGCATACTCGCTATGGAAATAATAACAGTTATGGGCATGATAATGCTATTAACCATTTTCAGTGGGGACAAGTAAGTGATGTCTTCCGTTTTCTCCTTTCTCATAACTTTTATTCGAGATGGTATCACTAAAGGAATGAACTTTTTGTGAAGCAGTTGGATGCAAGGAAGGTAAATCACTTTAGGTTCTTCTCGGAGGTGATAAAGTTTCGCAGGATGCATCACGTTTTTGGACGTGAAAATTTTATTGGCAAGGTATCTTTTCATCGTCTCTGTATTAATGATAGATCATTGCAAGTACTCAATCACTATTAGTGCTTAATTTTTTTCATTTAATTAATTGGTACGCTATTGTATGTACTCTCTTTTTCTTGTTGTTATCCTTCATTGTATAGATATCTTCAAGTTTTAATGTTTACCTTTATTCTACTAGCCTTGTATTTGATATTTGATAGTCTTATTTTTCATTGATCATCTTTTTCTTTAAGGATAATTATTGTGACAACTCTTGAGTTGCTGGAAGCATAACCGACCTGCCTTGTTACTGCAACTTTTGAATTTGCGAAAGTGTAACTTGCATGTGCTATGGACCTTATGGCCTTGTCACAGTACTGGGAATTTAAATTTTATTGCATTCCTATCCTTTAGGTTGTCTAACTTTTATTTCCCCGCTTTATCTACATGATTCTTGTAAGGCTCATAAAATGTTATTGATCATGCAGGATGATGTGACGTGGCACGAAAACAATTGGGATAATCATGAGAGCAAATTCCTTGCATTTACGTAAGGGAAAATACTCTTCTGTTTAGTACAATCTTGATATTGAATAGTGTAAAATCAATTATGTTCAAATTTGCATACTTGCATGGAGAGTAATGCGCAGCAGAATCCTCTCTCTGGCCATGCTAGTAAATCACATATGTGGTTTTCAGCAGAATTCTGAGCTTGCTCCCTTTAACACGAGTGCATTTTCATATTGTACTGCTTCAACTTCGTTCTCCAAAATTAGGATGAAGCTTTAGTAAACTTGAACCTGTGACATGCCATCTGACAAAATTAGGATGAAGCTTTATTTTCATATGCATTTTAACCTTTCTTGTTTTTGGGTTGTTGATCCTTAGTGCACCTTCCGCATAAGCCTGCAGTGTTGGTGTTGGGAAAAGCTTAAGTTCAAGGAACTCAACATACTTGCCTTAATATTTCAATTAATGGCATTAACATGTTTCCTTTTAACAGTTCATGTGAAAAGGTGATAGAATATCACTAGAACAGTGTGGTTGTAGTAAGAGAAAAGGCCGATGACTTCAGGATTGTAAATAAATTTAGTTGCCTTTATCAGAATCATACCCTGACATTGCAGGGATCTGAAAAGCAAATTTTATTGATACCTGGGAAATAACTTGTTGCTTAACCATTTGTTTTGCAGACTTCATAACAACGGTGGCGGAGATATCTTTTTGGCTTTCAATGCACATGACTATTTTGTCAAAGCTGCAATACCTTCACCGCCACCGAGCAGACGTTGGTTCCGAGTGGTAAGTTCTCTTTGATCAATTAGGTTAATATACTGAAGGTTCTTAAGACGCCTATAGTGCTTTGGAACAGCATAATATTTAAATGCTAGAACATTTGTCGATTTTTTTCTCTGATTAATGGTGCTCATTTTTGAGTTTTTCTAGTATGATTTTCCTCTTCCATTCTAAATTCCATTTGCAGACTTACCAAAAATTGGTCCCTGCTCTTGATGCATGAATTCTTGTGTATCTGGACCTGATTACTTTGTTTATTAGTGAAATTTATTTAATACTATGAACCGATGTTGTTGCCGAATAAGAAATTAAATTGATCTCTAGGTTGCAACAGAAGAAAATAGTCTCTAGAGAATGGAACAACTAAGGAAATTAGACCTTTATATATACTGGCCTCTTTTTGTTCCTTTTTTTTTTCCATCTCCAAACATATATTGCCTGTTTAGAGGAATAAAAAATGGCCAATAGCTGCCCAAATAAACATTTTTGCAGTTGTATGGGTCACAGTAATCTTATCTATACATCATTTTCTATTCTTTTGGGTAGAAGTCTAGTTCAAACGACGATTATCTTTAGATATTGTCCACTTTGGACACTCTCTTCTCGGTGCTCACAGTTTTAAAAAAGCCTACACAGTTAGGAGTCATCCACATATACAAGAAAGGTTAAAATAATGCCTCACATGTACTGTATCTAAGGCATACCTTGTACTGTTTCTGAGGCGTACCGTCTGTCAATTATTATTTTTCCTCATATTTGCTGTATTTTCACGTCGAATACTGATCCAATTGGCAACGATTTCGAATGCAGGTAGACACTAATCTCGCGTCTCCTGATGACTTTGTTCTTGAAGGTGTCCCAGGTATCGGAACAGCGTACAATGTTGCTCCTCACTCTTCAATTCTTCTGGAAGCAAAGCCATGAAATCAACTCAGCACGCGTTAACAGATGTTCATCATAAACTGACATGTCCTACTATAGATATCAAGTTTTTAGAAATAAAATTCAGGTTCCATCTATTCAAAAATATGGTTGGTTAAGATTCTAAACCCAGATGTGCAATGCAGATTTTCCTTTTACGTAGAAAAATTTGGTCTGAAATTAATGGTGTCATAAATGAGAATATATTAGACCATTACTTGCACTAAGGCGTACCAGCGTCTGAAAAAAGAGGCAGAAACTTTGGCCTGTTCTCTCTACCCTTTAGCCACTATTGTGTTCCTTGATAGTGCTGTCATTTTTGCTTTTAGCTAGCTTTTCTTATGGGCCAAAGACCAAATCTTCACTCCACCCATCAAAGGTAAAAAAAAGTAGGTTAATTGTTTTCTTTGGTAAATGCAGAAGTAATTTCTTAGTTAATAATACCCGAGTGGATGAGCATCTTCGCTCCAACAAGCAACTAAAAGGTAGGTCCCTCTCTCTCTCTCTCTCTCTATATATATATATATATAGAAAGTTCTATCGTGTTTTTGTACGAGATCTCCAAATGGATGACAGATGTTAAGGTTGGTGGAAGCGTTTCTCTATCATGCATTCGTACGGGATCTCCAAACGGATGACAGATGTTGAGGGCTAACAAAGACAACTCACTGAAAGCTCAGAAATACGAGAAATTATCATATGCTCCCGGAACCAATGTTCCAACCAATCACATGTTAACATGTAAACAAAATAAATTAAATAAAATTGATGCATTTGTTTGTTTGCATGTCAATATCTAGACCACATGATCTGGAATCTTGTGGTAATTTCTTCAGAAATACACCAAAGAGAGGAGGAGCGGACACGACAGCATTCTTGAGTGGGAATTACTGGAGGTGACCCGGATGCTGCTGGAATTTCTCCTTTCACTTTGGCGTTTGATGATTTGATCACTATCATTTTAAAATAGAGAAGTTAAATTACATAATTTTCTATCTAATTTATATATTTTCACTTTTTTTTTTTATATTTATAAATAAATAAAAAAGTGTTTTTGTATCAAGGAGATTGGTGGGAATCATGATCTTCTTTGTTGTATTTGACGGTTGGATTTATTTTAAATCGGAAACTAGATTTTTTAGATTGAGGATGTGATACTCATGCAATATTGATATATAAATACTCCTGTAACATATTTATTTCAACAATGGGGCACATATGTACATATTATATTGAGATATAACACGACAACTACATTAAATCAAGAATATAACATTTTTACATTGTTGCATTCTCGATTCAATAGTATTAGATTCTTGATTTTATTGATAGTTGAAGTGAAGTTCACAAATGTGCGAGAGGATTAGGATTGAATTTTTTTTTATGACAATCTTGCAAGCCCTCACGTGAAAAAGATGGAATTAAAGATTATTTTTTATGTCCTTCAATCATAAGGTGTCGTGCAATTAGGACGAGTTGGACAGTTGAGGAGTTCATCTAGGGTCAACTCGAAGTATAAATTTTTAGGCCAACCTTTAATTCGAATTTCTCAACTTGATTCTAAATCCATTGTCAGTTTTTGAATTTGGGTTGAAGCTGGGTCGATCTGGAACTAGTCTTGGGTTTGTTTCTCTTTTGCACGAAAAAGAATCTAAACATAGATAAATAAAAATTTATAAACAAATTTCAAGAAAACATTTTCCAAATAATTAATAGATGGAAAAGAAATTGAAATATATATATATATATATATATATATATATATATATATATATATATATATATTCAGTTGTGCTCCTGTTTGGATGAAGACTCGAGAAAAGCCTAATATGTGATATTTCTAATTTCTCTATCGCCAAACTATATGTCAGGCAGAGCCAAATTTTCATTTTATGTGCGCAGTGTATTTCATTAAAAAAAAAAACTAAGATGACAGATTTTTCAAATAAAAAATAAAATAAAAATTATTACAAAATAATATCCTAATTAGGAAGTAGTAAAAGAGAATTACTTCAAAAAAAATGAAGGAAGACTGAAGAAATTGAAAAGTCAAAAAAATGGAGCATCATCATAATAGTATTCTTAATTGAAGAGGAATAAGAAGATGAGTTTGATTGAAGAAAGAGAATCCAAATTTATTTGAAGAGAATTTAAAAAAAAAAATTGAAGAGGAAGAAGAAGAAAAAAAAGAATTAGAGACAAATTTAAAAAAATATAATTTTAAAGGACATTATGTAATATTTTACAAATAGTATGCATATATCTAAAAATAATTATGGGTCAGCCTAGGCCGAGGGAGGGCAGCTGCCCGTGACCATCGTCACTCTTTACAAACCACCTTGTATGAGGAGCACATGCCCTCTAAAATAAATTTTTTTTTTACTAATATATGCGTATTTTTTTTATAAATTTTAAAAATGCCCCTCTCGGATTTTTCTGGTGAGGGCCAAGAGGACCTATTGGTCATTTGATTTTGTAATGTGTTAAAAGGTAAAGCAATAGATTTTCTTTACATGTAATACATGCACATGTACATATGAATACTTGAATTTTATTTAAATTTCAAAATTTTGTAACATTTTTGTTTTAAGTCCAAACATAATGAAAGTGGTACTCAAATAGAGACTCTTGAAATTCTCTATTCAATGAATTTTATTTCATTGAAAGATTATATATGTAACTAGAGTTATGGAACTTGAAGAGAGATGAAAGACGAAAAATATATAGGCAAAAGTGCCAAATACCCCCCCTGAAGTTTCGCCATATGAACACAATACCCCCTGAACTATAAAAGTGAACAAATTACCCCTTATAGTTTCAAAAGTAAGCAACTTACCCCCTCCAGACATTGTAGTACCAAAAAATACCCTCAATATGACCATTATACCTCTTCACTCGATAAAAATATTTTTGTAGCTAAATCAAACCCATTATACTACCAAAATTTAATTTTTTTTCTTTGATTTTTTTTTTTGTACTTTTGTCGAACAAAATTTAAATAGAATAATAAATATTAGAGGAGAAAATTAAAGAAAAAATGTATTTCACAAAAATTCTCAAATAATTTAAATATTAGAGAAAACTGTATTTCATGAAAATTCCTTAAAAATAAATGACAAAATAATATATAGACTACATGATAAATTAATTATTCTTTTGCTAGATTTTTTTTTTAAAAAAAATTCTAAATATAGTAATGTGTATTTCTTTTTGTTTAATCTCCTGAATAATTTCAATATACCATACTTTATTTATCAATTCGTTGAAGACCTATTTATTCCATAAAAAATCCTACCAAGAAGCACAAGACAAAAATACACACATGCATGCCAATGGTTTAAATTTTGTTCAGCAAAAGTGCTGCAACAAATTAAATTTTAGTGGTATAATGGGTTTGATTTGGCTACAAAAATATTTTTATAGAGTGAATGGGTATAATAAAAGAAATACACATTTCTGTATTTAGAATTTTTTTTATAAAAAAAAACTAGCAAAAGAATAATTGATTTATCATGTACTCTGTATATTATTCTGTCATTTATTTTAAAGGAATTTTCATGAAATACAATTTTCTCTAATATTTAAATTATTTGAGAATTTTCGTGAAATACATTTTTTCTTTAATTTCTTTTCTCTAATATTTATTATTCTATTTAAATTTTGTTTGGCAAAAGTACCAAAAAAAAAAATCAAAGAAAAAAAATTAAATTTTGGTGGTATAATGGGTTTGATTTGGCTACAAAAATATTTTTATAGAGTAAAGGGCGCCATATTGGGGGTATTTTTGGTACTACAATGTCTAAAGGGGGGTAAGTTGCTCACTTTTGAAACTACAAGGGGTAACTTGTTCACTTTTATAGTTCTAGGGTATTGTGTTCATATGACAAAACTTCAAGGGATAGTTTGCACTTTTGCCAAATATATATACATTTAATTGTCTTGTGCTTCACGTGTGTGTAAGTGAAAAAGAGAAATGAAAGAAGAAAAATATATATCCATTTAATTGTCTTGTGCTTCACGCGTGTAAGTGAAAAAGAAGTTGTCTTGTGTGTAATGCAAACATACATATATTTGTGTATATATTTTCTTAAATTTGTTTTATATCCCTTTTAAAACTTTAAAATTGATTACTCAATGACAAAATTGAGTATCTCAAAGTCGTTTTCTCAATGAAAATAATTTTTGGAACAAATTATAAGTACCCGGAGCCCAACTATTTAAATTTTGAGAAAAATGAATTTCTTTTATTTGAAGAAAAAGAAAGAATTTAACCAAGTTTCAAGGTCGTTGACAATTGAGTTACTTTTAATTTAATTCTTTTTATCACAAATCGGGTTCGAAAATTTGGGGCGTGACAACATGGCATCATAGCATAGTTATACCTTCTAATTTCTAGAGAGAAAAACTCCTAAAGATAACAACTGCTTATTCTCTCTCTATTTGCTATTTTGCTAAAGCGGCTTCTTTACGATTGCTCTCCAGCATCCTCTCTAAGTTTGTGAAGAAGAGATAGAGAGAGCAAATCAACTTTCTGTAATCCTGTTTTGCTATCATCAACTCATTACAAGCTTGATTATTCCTTTCTTTTGCAAGTAAAATACATTTATTTTTCATAGAACATGGAAACCCTAGATGGGTAGATGTAAATCTTTCTTTACATTTATAAAATTTTTAAGCTTTGATACTTTAGCTCTACGAGGATTCTATTTCTAATTTTCTTTCAATAACATTAGTTTATTATCTATGATTCTTTAATTTTTTTTTGGTAATGAGGTTTGTGATGAACTGATGGTCAGATTATGTTGTCCTTGTTTCATGATTTTGATTTTCTGGTTCCTCATTAATAATCATTATCTCTAACAAAGAAACAAGATTGACTAAATTCACTTTTTTTAGGTGAATTAAGAGTCAAGAATTGTTTTTGCATCTTTTAGTTCATTAAGATTGACTAAGCTGTGATTTTGTTGTGTTTTTTCATTTTTTGTTTACTTTTTGACGTGAAAAATTTATATTTGTCTAGTTTTTTTTTTCCTACCAAAATACATTCCCCCCCCATCCCGGCGCGCGTGCGGGGGAACTGAAATCTTGACTTTAACCCTACTTTATGTGTGATGTTCCACATCTTATGGGGCAGAAGTTGCAAACACTTATATGTGTGAATCTCTTAACTATGTAGACATATTTGATATCTGTTAATACGGAGAGTGCACAAATCAAAAACTATCGGGGTGGATTTTGATTTTTACTTTCAAAAAAATGTTAAGAGGAGTAGACACCAGATGGATGAAAAATCACTCTAAGAGATGATCTTTGATTAGTGCCCATCCCTGTTGGTTCATGTGGGCCTGTTAATGAAAATAGTTACTTTAAAAAAAAAGGTTAAGGGGAGTAGATTATTACATCAATCCAGTACCACCACCACCAACAACTACAACTACAAATTTTTTTTTCCAATTATTAGGATTAGTTACATGAATTCTATGTTTTCATTCTACTCTATTTAAGGTCACAACTTTAGTCAATTCATATGCTAATATATATATTTTTTATTTATTAACTTTACCACGTTAACTTTGGTCTTCCTCATTTTCTAATATTACTCAATATGGACTATGTCACTTTTCTTGACCGGCACACTTAAAAGCCTTCTTTACATATCTCAAAAAAATCTTAACCGATTTTATCTCATTTTAACTCCAATTGGTGCTACTCGAACAATCTCCCAAATGTAATCATTTCTAATTCTATCAATTCTAGTCTTATTACGTATCCATTATCCATCTCAGCATTCACATTTTTGAAACACCCATTTTATGCGAATGTTATTTTCTATACTTTCTTAAAATCTTTCAAAAAGTCTCTTAATTTGTGATACCAAGTTAAAAAATATTATTTTTTGTTTAATTTTATGCTTCTATCAACACTCTCAATGCATCAACTAATTTAGCCCCTAAACTTTTGGTAATACTATAAATAGATTTGGGATAGAATTTGGGGGATGCATTTACTATGTAGAGGACAACTTTTGTATCTACCCTCATCTTCGTTGGACCAAAAACCATGCAAAGTTCTCAATCTTCTTTCACCTTAACCACTAATCTATTCCTCCTACACATAAATCACTTTTTATTGTCAGGACTTTTTGAAAAAACTTACCAAAAAGAAGACTCTTTGACAATAAAGTCAACCAAAGTGTGAATGAAAATTAAATCCAAATTAAAAAAAAAAGTATATTTAGTTAGAGTTTAGTTGAGAATTTGACAATTTGATCGATAAATTAATTTGAACAAGGGCTAAAGCCCTAAAATCCCACAAATTTCTCAACAACCATATCTATAATTTGACATGAACCAGACCTAAAAAGTACTAAAATCCCAAAAATTCTAAACAACCATAACATCCCAAGCTGTTCAAATTCCAACTCATTAAAGTGGTAATAATGAGTGATAAGAATATAATATTGATGTGTATATAAATATAAAAAAAATATTGAGGTATATGATCTGTAATTTCCCGTTGGTGTCATATATATTTATATATATATATTCAACGTTGGTGTCATTGATCGATAGAGATAGTTCACAACAGGCAATAAAATAATCGACCTATAACGTGCCAATCATAACCGTTAGGCGAGATTTTGTTTTATAAATGATCAACGGTATAGAAAATCTTACTAGGTTTGATCCAGATCTAATCTCCGCCGTCAGATTATCAACAATTTTGACGGCTGAGATTTTCCATCAAAGACGTGGCGGTTAGGATGCTTAAAGGCAGACCGTCAGTACAGAGCCACAACCACGTGGACGTTTCAGATGCATTACATTGAAAGTAAATAAAGCATAACGGCTAGGATTTGATGATAGTTCGATCCTCTGTTGCTGAGTTGTAAACTAATGATGACAACAGAGAAAAATTAATTAATTCCAAATTAATCCTCAACACACTGAGACTTAAAACCCTCCCTGTCTCTCTGTCTCTTCAATCCTATATATATACTCTTTTTCCTCTGCCGCTTCAGCTCACAGACACTCTCTCTCTAATTATACATATAAATCGTTATTGTGAATCTGTAATTGCTAGATTTCTCTCTATAAAATTCTGTTTTCAGTGTTTAAAGAGAGAGAAAACGACGAGAATGGCTTACTCGAGGGTGGTGTTTGCGGTGGTATTTGCTCTGGTGGTTGGATCTGCTCTCGCTCAGTCTCCGGTGGCTTCGCCGACAGTTTCGCCGACTGCTACCCCGACTAAGTCTCCGGTGGCGACTCCATCTCCTACTCCCGTCGTGGCGCCACCGACCTCGGCTCCAACGACCTCACCACCGACCTCAACTCCGGTGGCTTCTCCGCCAGCTCCTCCGACTTCCTCCCCTCCCGCATCGTCTCCCTCCGCCAAGACTCCTTCGATCGCATCTGCTCCCGGCGAATCTCCGACGTCGACTCCCGGGAGTTCCGCCGCCATGATCAGAGTTGCCTTCGGTGGATCTGTGGCAGCACTCGTCTTCGTGTCGGCGGTGCTGATGTAGATCTGATCTGGATGTTTTATACTTTGCTGTAATGGATGATTTAGGGTTTATGTAGTGGTTTTTTTTTTAAATTTATATTTTAGTTTATTATTCTTGATTTTGTTCTAGACGTTGATGAGTGCGATTATATGGTCTGATTTACTGTTGATTTGATTTCTTACTGTTAATCAATTTATGGATTCAATTTTATGATATATATACACACACTAGTAGTATATGTCTTAGTGCTTACGGCACTATCTCGGTCACACTATCTCTCACTCCCGTTAGATCAAGGAATTTTACACCAAGTTTTCAACCATTTTTAACTGTTAATTTGAGTTTTTCCGTCCTCATACCAAATTTCCTTTCTATATTATATAGATATATATAATTATCTTTGGTCTATTCCTCTAATCTTGCAAGCATTTCTATGCTTATTGTGTTGGATTCAATTTTATGATGACACCGGTGGGTTCTTGGCGATTCTGGCTAAAATCGGAACTGTGTTTTTAATTTTGGAATTGAGACTCCAACCTTTGAGTTATTCGGTTTGGGTTCTGATTTTCTAAAGGTTTTTTTTTTAACTGTCAGATACAAATTGCATCCCAGTTATTATAATAGTTAATAATCTATTAGTATTTATTTTTATATTATATATTCTATTTTATGATGATACTGTGCACACTATTATATAAATTACAATAAATTATAAACTATTAGTATTTATTTTTATATATATAAAAGTTTGGTATAATAAAGACAAAAACTCTAACCTAATCTAACAGTCAAAAGTGATTAAAAAATTAATCATGTGGTCTAAAATGTCTTTTGCTATTTACAATATAAAATTACTCTATCTAACCGTCACAGTTATGAGTACATGATAGTGCTGTAAGCACGACTATGCACTAGTCTATATAATATATAAGTTTGGTATAATAAGAATAAAAGAGTCCATCTAACGGTCAAAATTAGTTAAAAAAATCAATCTGTTGACCAAAATATTTTTTGTTATCTACAATTTAAAATCACTTTATCTAACTATAATGATTGCAAGTACATAATAATATTTACATAGAACACTAAACTTACCTTCGGGGGACTATTGTTTACCGTTTTGATTTGACCGGTCAACAGGTTTTGGCGGTTATTTGTGCCCCATTGCTTGAAGATGCTTAATTCATGAAACATGTTATATTAAAGTGCAACACTGTAACACACCTTATGAATTGGTGTTTTTTTTCCCTGTAAATACACTCTTGGTGGTGTTAAGACTTAAGAGAATCAGTTCTGTTTTGTTTTTCACTTTTAAACGTTGGTTTTTGTCTGGAAAAAGAAGTGTCACGTGTTCACAGCTGTCAATGTACCCTGTGTCTTACACTTTATGGACTACCATGTGCAATGTATCAGAAGATGGAGAGAGAGGATTTCCAAATACGGTTTCCGGTGGTAATAAATAATTTTTTTCTACGGTGCACACAAAATTATAAAATTATTGAATGAATCGTTTGCAAATTTAAAAAATAAATATTCATGGATTAGAAATCGAATTATGAATTAGAGGGTTAAAAATTTAATTTGTATTATATATATAATAACATCTTATAACTTTTAATAATAATATTAAACTATCTTATATTTTTTAGAGTAAAAAATTACTATTGAATCTTAGTTAAAAATAACTATATTAGATTGTTTAGATTAAACTCAATCCGATCTGATTTAATTCGTTATTTCACGAATTGGATTGGATCAGATAAATCTTTTCACAAATTAATTAGATTGTATTTTCACTAATTTGTAGATTGCATATCGGATTAAAATTATGTCATATCTAATTAGATCTGTGATCACCCCTAATTCATTTTCTAGTATGTAAAGAAAAATATGCTGGTCGATAATCCGAAATGCTCATGTGTGTGTTCTTAAAAATGCAAAAACATACTTAAATAAATTAATCAAATACAAAAACAAACTTAAATAAATAAATCAAAAACTCAACGGTGTCTCTATATCTGTGTGTGAGCGATAGTCTTTACTATTATACACTTCTTGAGACAAAAAAATTGAAGTTCAAAACCACCTCGAATCGGTTGGGGTGTATTCTGGACCACTTTGGAATGGCGTCGGAAAAAATCTCAATTAGAATTAAGTTTTTTTTTTTTTTTTTTTTAAGAATTAGGATTGGGTTTTCAGTTCTAACATACTTGCATTTCTTTACAATTGGGGTTGGGTTAAATTGAATTGTTGTTGTTTGCCTTGAAAAAAAGTTTGAAAATCGAATTGTGCTTATCAAAAATTTCAATCCAACTAGAATTCAAATTCTGATTCAATGTTTTTATATTTATAGATTTAAATTAAATATAATATATTTGTTTATAATGTTTACTAATCTTTCTTTCTCTTTCCTTTTCTTTTTAAATTTCCTTTTCTTGAAATCTTGATCATTGTAACTTAATTGTTTGTGGCGCTAATTTTTTGAGAATTTGTTTATGGGTAAAGCTAATTGAAGATTAAGCTTTTTCAATAGGTAAAATATCATTACTAATTGTTTATGGAAAAAATCAATGTAGCGGTATATTTTTAATCCTCTATCTTCCAATACTTTCAACTAATGAGAGGAATTAATAAGGCTAGGTGTTAGAGGGTCTTGTCACATATTAGATTCGGATGAAAAAATGATTGAGTATAAATGGATGAGCATGCAACATTACCTAATAATTTAAACTTTTGGGTAGAGGGCAAGCGTCCGACCTGTTACAATTGATATCAGAGCCAGACTCAATTCTTGATCCGGTGTCACACCTAGCGCCCATTTAGGTGGAGTCCGGGTCCGTCTTGTTACTGGATCCACCCATAATTAGAAAGGACAAGTAGGCAGGATGGTAGCGTCCATTCAGGTAGAGTTCGGATCCGAATTGTTACTGGGTCTTCTCGTAGTTAAGAAGGATGAATAGATAAGATGGTCCAACCGCAACAAGTGCGTTACCTAATAGTTTAGACTTTTGGGTAGAGGACAAACGTCCAACCTGTTACACGAGAACACTAATACTGTTATCACAAAAACCCTTAAATATTGGTTTTGTTGATAATCAATTGATTTTTGACATCTTGCCTTTGGAGAAAGCTTAATCTTTTTTTATGAAAGTGGAAAAGTTAGTTTTACTCTCTCTCTCTCTCTCTCTATATATATATATATATACACACTTTCAATTTTTTAAAATTTTTTTTATGAGTGATGCAACGTGGACCGTCTAAGGCCTCACTGACCACTCACATGAGTTGTAACTTGTAAGCCCCCTGAAAGATTTTTGAATTTTTTTTAATGCGTACGAGTAGCTTAGCCCGTGAGATCAATCAACCCGAAGATCAACTAGATTTTCAGTTCAATTTGTTAATCTAACTTTGAAAATTTGAAGTTAAGTTTGGTCTAGATTGAAAAGCTGATATTGAAAGTCATTTCAGAAGTTTTATACCTTAGATTGAATCCGTGTTGAGATTTGTAAGCCTCACTCAACATTATGGAGTTGTAAGCTATTAATGACTACATTGACTAGAGATTAGGTAGTGTAAAATTAGATTTACTTTTTTGAGAGAGTAATGCTAGCAAGAAAGTTATGTAAAGAAAATAGTCATGAGCTTTTCATATTTAGATATGTGATTGAGATAATTTTTTTAATATAAAGTAATGCTGCTACAAGGTCTCTCTCACGATACTTGTCATAAATTCTCTGTCAATTTGTAGTGATAATGAACAGATATTGAAATAAGCATATAACCTTGACCATTTGAAAGAGGATTGTAAGGGAAGAATTATGCAGTCAAAATTTTGTAGCAACTTTTAGCCTTGTTTTTGGGCAACTATGGAGTATTCTACAGGGGTGTACAAAGAATCACAACCGTAAGGAACCGTAACTGAACCGAACTGAACCGTTTGTTACATTTTTACTACAGTTCTGGTTTCAAATTTTAGGAACCGTTTACTACGGTTCCAGCGGATAAAAAAAAAAATAATAACTTCTAAGTTCTATATAAATATATAATATATAAAGTATAAAATATATAATATATAAATACTAATACTTTATAAATTCTAGTGTTCTATTTATATATAAAGTATAAAATATATAATACATAGATAAATACATTTAACTTCTAAGTTTTAATGTTCTATATATTTATATAATATAAGATATATAAATAAATACTAATAGCTTCTAATATATTGTTATAACTAGGGGTGCTCAAGTATGAATATGTATCTTGTCAATGTTTAAAAAAAAAAAAATCGAACTCAATAATTTTAGTTCCAAAATTAAGAAACCGTCAAAAACGATTCCGATTTCAATTTCACCAAAAAATCATAAAAAATCGTTCGGTATACGCTCCTGTTACTCCCTACCTTTGTTCTTGGGCAACTATGAATAATGATTAATCACTTTTAACACTTTTAATCCCACTTTCCAAGCTGATTTACTGATTTAAAGTTCAAGACTTGGTGATCAATCACAGTACTTATGATAAGAGCCAGTTGAAGTTCAAGACTTGGTGATCAATCACAGTACTTATGATAAGAGAGTCACGAGCTCTCATAAACGAGTCATTTAACAAGTCCATATATTCATCAATTCTAATTATGGAAATTTCTTAACACGTTAACAGTGGTTTGCAGTACTGAAGAAGAAAAGATGAACGTTACATGTGTTGGCCAAGCCCATTGAGACATTATTCACAAAATAATATTTCAAAAAAAAAAAAAAAATTGGAAATATGAAATTCAGAGAACAAGTTCAATTCTGAAGTTATAGAAAATGCAAAGCTGAGGTGTTAATTAAGTGCCTCTCTGAAGCATTTCTTGATACCTTTTGAATGAAGCCAGCTTTTGCATTCTCATCCTTTTATGAAACTTCATGATAAACAAGTCCGCGACATGGTCAATCTCATCTTCAAGGCTGAATTCTTGTCCTTCCTCCTTGGAATTCCTCACCAGCTCGATAACTGAACCGTTGGGATCATCACCCAAGTCTAGCTCATCCTCCTCCTCATCGAACAACGAGTGCCTAAGATCCGGATATTTATCATCATCATTATCATCTTCGTCTTCGTCGTAGTAGACATAATCCCCCACTCTCTCAGTACTGGGCTGCAGGGTGTCACTAACTGCACTACTGCCGTGTGACTCGAGGGCGTTGTGTAGTACAATGGCTCTGCTTTGATCATCACTCACTTCATGATCGTGGCCAGCCTTACCCTTCTCTTGCTGCCCTAGTATAGCATGAATCTTGTGAGAGATGGAACCGAGTGAGAGCTTCTTGTTCTTCAACAACGAGAACACCACCAGTCGAGCTTTCATAGCTTCTGTTTTGCTTTTGATGGACATTGATTTAGTTTTAACCATAGAACACAACATAGAGATCATATGTTTTATGAAAATAGAAGCACTATTCTTCATTTTTAATTTGCTTACTAAAGAAATGATTGAATCTCCAACCCAGCTACCAAAACTAGAACAGAATCAACAGATAGAGAAAACAATTAATTGAAGTACTTGAAAATTGGAGTGTATATATATATATATGAGAGCTCTAGTAGAAAAGAGAGTTATAAATTAAAGAAATGTTGGGCATGAAGGAATACTAGAGGATTTGATTGGTTTTTATAGAAGAAAATGGGCTCAAATCTCAACCCACTAAATGATCAAGTTAAAAAAAATAAAGGTGAAAGAAAAGCAAACCTGCTTACTGGAAAGCTCTTCTTACCAATCTATTTTTGGCTTCAAGCATGAGATATTGATGTTTCAGTGAACCTTCTGCCCTTACCCTTCATCAACAATCAAGTTAAAAAAATAATGGAAAGAATTTATTTACAACAATTTGAATTTGGTATTAACCAATTGCGCGATGCCACGTAGGGAAAGAACAAGATTCTTGTAACTTTTTTTATTTTATTTTGCCTAAAAAATGAGGATGGAAGCACTTTATAAAGGTGAAAGATAAAAAAATCGAAAGCAAAATTGCAAAAAGCAAATTACAATCTTTTGTCTAATTATGCATGGAATGAGTGGCTTTTGAAAAAGAAAAGTGTAGTTTCCATTAAAATAATATGATCGTAAATTATAAAGCATTCTATATAAAAATCGCTAGTCATATGGAAGGGTTCTCTGTTCACTTTCATGTCTGGTTTTCACATGTGGATCACTGAACATTATTTTATTATTCCAATGGGCTTGTTCGGGTTAACAGAAGCTAGACCACTTTTGAAGGGGTGTCATTTTCACCCATAGCTTGTATCATTACTTGTGCAAATTAAGATTCTATTTGGTAATGCTTTCGTTTTTCTTTTTCAATTCTTTGAAAAATAAAAATGCTGTTATTTTTATCAAAAGCAGAATACGTTTGATAACGTCATTATTGTTAATTTTTTAACACTGTTATAGTGCCCGTAAAAGTGAAAATTATAACTTAACAGTTTCGTTTTGAAGCTTTCAACTTATACCTAACTGATTGTCAATTTTTTAACATTGCTTTTTTTTTTCTAAAATAAAAATGCGTTACCAAACAAGTTATACTGCTGAGTTGGAGTGGAAGAACCTAATTAACATCAATCAAAAAGCATATTTTTTTTGTGGGCAAAATATGTATGCTAAAACTTTGGTTGCTAATACTTTAATCAAAAAGCATATTTTTTGTGTGCATTACATGTGTGCTAAAACTTTGGTTGCTAATTAATACTTCTAGTTAAGTTATGAAACTATATTATATCACATATGTATTACTTTATACGGGAAAAAATATAAAATGAGCTATTGAAACAATAGAAATTGTTACTCATTTGATTCACTTCTATCAAATCAACCAAGAGACATGTCATCTTTTCTTTTTTTGGAGATGGCAAAATGTCTCATCCCGCATCGTTTGAGGCGGTTTTAGAAAAGTTTTAATAGTTTTGAAATAGTTATAGGGTGAGAGGAAAAGACTTGTGCGATTAAAGGACGAGGACGGAAATAGGCACCACCTCTACCTCGTTTGTATTATATATTTATTATATTATCCTTATATATATCATACACAAAAAATTAGCTTATGTAATTCTATATATAAAACATGGAGCTTCCCATATAAAAGTGTAAAGATAAAAAAATATATATATAATTACAATTACAAAAGGATTCTTCTAAATCGTGCCCCGTCTTGTTAATAAATTATATTGGATGAAAATAGAAGAAACTTTATTAAATGAGGCCGGGATGAGATTGGGGTCCCCCGCTCCTGTTGCCATCTCTATTGCATCTCTTCCACTTTCAATTCCTTCAACCAAACAGAACATTGGTAGTCGTTGAAGCTCACTGCCTAGTTATGGCAATGATAATGCACTTATATTTAAGTGTTGGAGTTTGTTTAAAATTTAAATCATTTACTTTAAACTCAAAAAAGAAACCAAAATAATAATAATAATGAGGAACACACATACTTTTTGCTTTAATAGGGAATATTTCAACAACTGGTAGTGTTGATGCTTTCGTTGTTAGAAAGTAAATCCTCACAGAATTGGTTAAAATCTCATACTGGTCAACCATCCCATGTTAGGGAATATTGCAACGGCTAGAATGCTTTTAGGGAAAAGTACTGATGTGCAAGTGCATTATATGAAGTTCATTATGGAATACATTCATGTACCACATGATCTGCTCTACCCGCGCAATAATTTTACATTGGAGAGAGATTCTTTTCATGCGATTTAAATTCAGACACCTCATCATTTTTATCTTGTTCAATTTTAACACTTACCAATTCAGTTATAATAAATATTTCAAATTTGAATTTGCAAAATTCAGGAGAGATTTGACTTTACATTACTTATACAATAACTTTACATCACTGATTCGTAAGTAATGTATTGTGTTGCGTAAATGAAACATAAAATTCCAACACACATTCTGTTAGCTTTTTATTTCTTTAATCATATAAAGTTAACTCTTACCTTTTGAAAAACAATAAATAAAATAGTAATAATAGGCGTAATGAAAGTTATCACCGAATTGAAAAAGTAAATCACTTATCTAGCTTAATAGTGCAAATAAAATTCACATTTTCACAATTCAAAGACACCCTCTTCACTAGTAATAATTTTTCATTTTACAAATCATTATCTTAAATAAAATAATGAGATCTTCGATAACAAAACTCAAATTAGATTTCCTTGGCAATGAAAAAATTATTACTACCGAACCATTTACTTGGGATGTCAATTTCACTTGTCCCGCTCTGACGGGCCATGTTGGAATGAATTTGGAATAATTCTAATAAAGTTAGGAGTGAATTCAAAAACATAGTTTAAAACTTGTCCCACCAGGAACCTAGCTCCGTTGACATTCCTACATTTGTTAAGTTTGAACCCCAACCAAATAAAACATGAAAAACAATATGACTCATATAACCTCAAAAGGTACAAATCATACAATTATGAAATTACTACTGGGAATGCGCAATTCTAGTGTTTGTTCTACATATTTATAATTTTTTTTTGGACAAATGCACTATACTATTTCCGACCATATTGAAACAGGTTTGGAATCATTCTAATACAGTTAGAGGTGAATTTGAAAATATAGTTTAAAACCTATCCCGTCTCGCCCCATCCTTGATTTGGGATAGGAGTGCCCCCGTCCAAACCTGCTCCGTTGACATTCCAACATGGTTACAAAACTTACAACCCCAACCAAATAAAACATGAAAAAATATATATGGCTCATCTAAGTTATCTAACCTCAAAAGTTACAAATCATACAATTATGAAATTACTACTGGCAATGCGTGATTCTAGAGTTCGTTCTACATAGTTATAAGAAACTTCTGCACAAAATGCACCAAAGATGAAAACCCTTTATCAATACAATTCTAACCCTTTAATTTTACCATGAAATTCAAGTGCATAAATCAAGTGATCAAATATTTTAAAATTATATAAAAGTGCGACTCTTATGCATCCTTTCCATTCACATGATCCATGTTAAGACAAGATGAGATAGAAGAGCCCATGAAAATACATTCATGAAGAGTATCATGTTTTCTTATTCTTTCTCATTGTCTCACCCCTTAATGGACCTTGTCAAAGACTCATTATCTCTAGTTGTGAAGATGATGGGTGCACAGACCTAATTCTTACTTTAGTTGACTAAAGAAAGAAAAAAGGAAGTGTTAAATGTCCTGTCCATGCAGTCCTGGAAGGAAAAGATCGAATACAGATCTAACCTTTGACATATTTTTAAACAAAAGGGTTCCTCTAGACTCAAACTCACATCCGCATACTTGTCAACCGATAACCTTTGACATTATTGTGTAGGAGTAAGAAATGTTAAACAATTTATATGATACTGACTCAAGTCAAGAGATACCAGATTATTGAATTTTCAGAAGTTTTTGTTGTTCTCTTGGGATTGAATGATGCAATTCTGTGTCTGATGCCCAACTTTATTCTTCTTCATATATATATTTTTTTCTAATAGGCAATATTGTATTATAAACAAAAGAAACTTGTACAAGCGAAATATTCAAGAGTGACAACCTAAGCTTCTTCTGTACAAACTAAAATATCCTACAAATTCATTAAGAGATTAAACAAACAGGAACATCCCAGATAACCAAAAAGATAAAAAAAAAAAAGCAGACATCTCATCTTCAAAAGTGTGCCTACTATGCTCTTCTAACACACTGCATAATAAATAAAGATGGTACTTGCCAAGTTTGCAAACTCTTCTAGAAACATATCCTCCAGCGTAGCAACAATGCAACTCCTCCATAGTCTGATGCATGATCCAGTATACATTAAAAGAGAGAAATATGTGCACCACACATCCCTAGCTACCTCATAGTGAAGGAGATGGTTAGTCTTTTCCTTGGCCTTCATCCAATGCAACACCAATTGAGAATCACTTCGCTTTGTCATCCAGGTTATTTCGGTAAGAGCATCCTTCAAAGCAGCAGTCCATACAATAGAAATATGATAGTACTGAGGACCGGAACTCGAGACTCTGATATACAGTTGCGCAAGGTCTGTTGATCTAGACCTAGAAAGAGGTGGGGGGGGGGGGGGGGAATAGGTTTTCTACAACGTTCAACTAATTTTTTAATTAAAATAGATATAACTGAAATTTAACTGTTTTAACTAATTTTTTAATTAAAATAGATATAACTGAAATTCAATTGCAGTAAACAAGTAAATAGTAAAAATTATATGCAATCCACAAAAATTTAAAGCAATAAATAGTAGACACCAAATTTTTTCGTGGAAAACTTCCAAAAGGGAAAAACCATGCAAACGAAATCCGCTCCTCGCGAATACTCTAGTTATGCCCTTGACACAGAAGACTCCAAACTTTTCTCCTGGAAAGTCTCCAGGCAGCTCTTCCGCTTGTCAACAACATCCACTCCTCACAAACCTACTTCTCTAGCGATTCGGTCTCAATCACTAGTCCTCCAGGCGTCAGTCTAGTTGTGGATTGAACAAGAGTATTGAACTGATCTTTTGAGTACATAGCAACAGTTGTTAACACATATGAATCCACTCACCAAAACTATAAGTATATGAATGTAAAAGAAATATATTCACTCACATATAAACACAAAAATGTGCTCTCAATAATGTATAGAATTTGTATTACTTATCTGTGTAGGTCTGCCCTACAAAAAGCACAGACACTTCTATGGTGTCGTATCCGTGTCGGACACCGACACTCCATGGACAGTTCTAGACATGTGTCCAACACTTCATGGTCGTGTCCATAATTTAAAAATATTTTTCATTATTTCGGACACTTGGTCAACATATTATGGACACTCGACCAACACATACTACACTCTTTGTCTTATATAAACAAACACATGACAGTTGTGAAAACAACTTTACGAATATATATCAAATTGTCCAACCTCTTTTTCTTTAAAAAAATTGACATTAAATACGTCACAATATATTATGAACAAAAATATAACTATAATCACAAAATAGGATAGTAATATCATATATAATATAACATATTCTTTTTGATATTCGAATAGCATCATCTTCCAACTTCTGTAACTTTAGTATAGAAATTATAAATTAATTAAATTTCTATAATTGTCTTATTCAATAGATTTATAAATGAGAATTTATATTTATATTAGCCGTATTTACGCAGTGTCCGTGTCCTACTTTTTAAAAATTTGACATGTCGGACACGTGTCCCGTATCCGTATCCATGCATCTTAGGGCTCCTACTATTAGGTATTTATTGGCAGCAAGATAGACTACAGAGATTAGGTTTTCTGCAGAGTTTAAAACCAAGTTGGAAACTGTCTTGCCGAACAGCTCGATTGATCGATCGACATCACTCTAGAGGCCTTCCATCAATGCCTCGATCAACCCACTACTCCTGGAGGTTTTAACTTAGAATTTTTTTCAATATAGAAGTTTCCAAAATATAACTCATGCAATTTTAAATCATTTTAGGGGATCAAAATATGATTCAAATTGGAAATTTAGAGACCCTAGATATGCAATGCACGAACCCTAGTTTGGTGAGTGCATCAGTGTATCAAATTACCATTTTACCCTTGCATTAGAAAATTACTGAAATACCCTTGGATGTAACACGAATTTCATCTTCAACCTTGGGAAATAACTAACACTAACCAACTTTTGAACAAATTTTAAACTAAGCTAGAAATTCAAACAAAACTACGAAATTTGCAACATAAGTTCTGTTGACCTAAGAAGATACTTTATAAAAGGCATTCCAACCTTCGAATGTCCTTTTAAGGAAATTTGAAGCTCTTCCCAGTCCCCAGTCAACACCCTGTAGATTGGTCTCATACTAAAACATGCACTCCTTCAATATAAGCACTCTTACCAATGTAATCTAAAAGAGGTGTATCATCCTATGTATATGCAGCTTATGCATGATACTGGGAGGGGTAGACTAAAGACACAAAAAGGCTAACCCAATGCACGAGACTCCCGCCATTGCGAGGTCTGGGGAGAGGCTGTTTCCAGTTTCAAACTCGTAAGTTGTGACCTCTAGGTCATAATTGAGCAACCTTACCATTGCGCCAAGGCCCACCCTCAGAAAGACTAAAGACACAACATTTAAATTTTGACATTATTTTGCATAAAGTGGTTGCTCTCGAACTTGAACCCTTAACCTCATGCTTGTCGGTTCATGTTTTTACCATCGCATTAAACAATGACCTTGGCAAACTAAAAGAGGTCTAGGATGGTAATTTTGAAGGGGGACCTTCCCCACTTAATGTCATGCCAAAGTCTCACCCTTGACCATGCCCCCGTAAAGGTACGGAATTTGAAGAGTTCCTCCAGCCTTTCCTAATCCTCTTATTAAGGCCGGTCCATAAAAACAAGAAACCTCAATGGAAGTCCATCCTTGGTGACTTCCCCCAAAATTTCCTTCCACTACCTTCCTCCACAAGATATTAAACCTTGACAATCATTTTCTAAATAAAGCTTGATTAAATTGTTTGAACTTCTATGCTCCAAAACCCCTTGAATGCAATGGGGGGAACACAAACCCCAAGTCACATGGTAATAAATGATTAACCACTTCCTCATTTGAATGGGGGCCTCCTCATTTGAATTCCTCCCCACTCAATTCCCTTCCATGTTGGTTATCAGAAGAATATGGATTGTGGAATTATGTCCAAGCTTGTTCCTCGCTGAATTGATTACCGCAAAAAATCAGGATCAGTTCTCCTAGTTGTAAATCTACGTAACACTGGTAGACACAGGGATTGAACCTATAATGTGTTACTACAATGTTTTAGTTTGCAATACTGTGCAATCAGTGGTCAATAGAATAAATAAACCATAATGCAAATAAAATGATTAAATGAAAAGGAAGGCCAACTTGAGCCAGATGAAATCTTAGATCAACAAAACTGAATGTATGTGACTTAAATTACTTAAAGAAATGAAGTGAAGAGCACTTGGAAACTTGCTGACCCATAAGATTCACCTTCAAGCTTCATCAGCTTTCTCTGACTGCCTGGTCATCTGAGTTCAACTCAGTTGATGGGATTTCAGATTGGATATTCAACTTTGTTTTTTGTCTCAAAAATTTTTTGCTAGGTGCCACTCGAATTGGTCTTTCCATAAACATCTGCAATATAACAACCGCTTGAATTTAGAATTATTTAAATCCAACAAACATTATATAAACATGCCAATGTAAAACAAGCCAAAATCAAAGTAATATCAGCATAATCAGTTTAACCCAGGATTACCTTTCCCTGAAATGCTGAAAGGGCTGCCTCGGCCTCCTCCTTGGAATTGAAGGAAACAAATCCATACCCAGATGAACGTCTCGGATTATCAACAAATATAATTTCAGCTGAAACCACATTAGCATTTTCAGAATTGAAAAACTCCTTAAGGTCTTTAGCCCTTGCATGAAAGGGCAAATTCGCGACGAACAAGTTGTGAATTGGCACTGGCTTGGGCTGTGCAGGAGGAGAAGGCTTCTTTTTTGGCCTTGCCCAATTGAGCTTCAAAACTCGACCCTCAAATTCCTATATAGCACACAATACACCAGCAAAATTTCAGGTTCTATAAAATCGAAATACAGACATAAACCCATTAATAATTCAAGACTCAATATGCTTACATACGATTCGAGATTGTTGAAAGCTGCGAGAGCTTCCTCAGGTGAACTCATTGACACAAACGCCAAACCCCTGTTTCTGGTTTTGTTAAACATTGATAGCTTAACGAGACAACAAAAATTAAAAGAGACCCATATCAGAAAAACGAGGAAAAAAAAGAAAAAAACATAAATGAAACGATAATATTAGCATTACCAACCTCTACTTCTACAACGGTTCCGAATTTCTCAAACAGAGAGCGAATATCATCAGCAGTACAAGTCCAGGGGACGTTTTGGGCAAGCAATCGGGTTCGAGAGGCTACATTTTCTTCTTCTTCTTCTACTGTCTCCGAGTCCTCAAGTTCTGGGGTTCCAATGGTGGCTTGGGCTTGGGTTGGAGAAGAGAAATTGAAGAGGACGATGCTGGGTCGTCTGGTTCTGATTGGGGAAAAATGGTAAAGAGATACAGAGGAAGGGTTAGAGAGAGAAAGAGAGAGAAGAGCAGAGAGAGAGTTGTTGGAGTACAGAGGTTTTTGCAGGAATGTTATTGGAGATGTTGAGGGAACGAACAATTGTTGGGTAGAGAAATGAGTGGTCGATGGGAAGTGTAGAAGACGAAGTAAAGCCATCTGAGACCAACCCCAATTCGAAAAAACCAAAACCAATGCTTCGTTCACTTCTCAATTTCACTGTGTGAGCTGTTTCAAAACTGGAGAACAATTGAGAGAGAGAGGGGAGAGAGAGACGGAAAGAGAGGGGTCGAATTGGATAAGATATTCCCTGGGCAAAGATAAACACGACGTCGTAATATACATCTCTTTGTTTTAATTTTGATTGGTAGCTGACCCTTGCTAGCATGCACCGCAACGCAGTAGATAACTCCCATATAAATAAAATAACCCCAATCTCCCTCCTTGACCCTCGGTCGACACAAAAAAAAACCCAAGCTCTCTCTCTCTCCGGCGTGATAGACGACGTCCATCTCCGATATAAAGCCTCTAACTCCGGCGGCTTCCATTTCCATCAGTCGCCGGATTTCTCAGTCGTGCCGTGATCACTGCACTCATAAATCTCTTTTGTAACTCTTTTAATGAAAAGAAGTCCTCGCATTTACTTATTCTCTCTCCACGGTCTTGTACAAAATCCCTAATTCAATCTCGTCGTGTGAATTCGAACATTGCCTCAACCTGCGAGCGGATCGTCGAAATCGAGACAGAAGGTTTGAATGCGAAACCAATAATAACAGATTGAAGAGAAGATCTGAAGGACGAGACGTTTACATATTCAAAGGCATACATACGCATTAGGAGGTATTTAAATAATTTATTGAATTCATATAATTGTCCATCATCATAATATGTTTTTAATCGTTTTTTTGTTTTGCGTTATATGTCTAATCTCTGATGCAAGTTGAATCTGTTGTTCCGATCTGTGCTGTTTTTATGTTTTTTTGGTATCGATTTAACGATGAATTGGTTGAATTATTTGACTTAATGATTGATTCGCTAAATATTCAATATTTCATGATGTATTATTATGATTTGAGTTGTTTAGGGGGCTTAGTTTGCTGCCTGCTAACAATCATTGTGATATAGGTAATTATCTAGGTTTTTGTTACATATTTTAAAATCAAAGTTCGTAAATTGTAATTAAGTAGAATTGTGTCACAATTTGGAGCAAAATTGAGAATAAGGTTTTACGGTATTCTGTTGGCATCAAATGCAGCTTAGGACATTCATCTGCATTGTTGAAACTTATATGATGCAACAATCTCTCTTCAGTTGTTGCTTGAATCACAATTGGATGATGGTTGAAAAATTACAAGCGTGTGAGTATTTTCAATTGCATGAGAATAGCTCTGACCCATTCAACATTTGTTGAATTAATTACTGATACTCCAGTCCTGTCTGCATCTGAAAAATATTGACATCCACAATCTAATCTGTCCAAAGGGAAAAAGAAGTCCAAATACCAATCCATTGTTTATGTAAGTTGTTAAATGAAAAATTTTGAGCTTTAGCATCTTTTTTTTTTTTTAGAGGATAATGTGTTTTGGACATTTTAGTAAAACAATTTTGAATCCACGACAAACAGTTCCAATCTGCTTGAGAAAGTTTTGATGCATACCCTAATTCAGACAACCTCAGTGCACATCATTGATTTTAGGGTGGATGAGGCCCCTATCCATGAACTTGTTGGAATCCTGGGATTTCAAATTCACAAATTCATCTTGTTTCTCTTCTTTTCTACAGGAATTTTCTTCAATTTTAAATTCAAGGCCGTTGACAATCATCTTATACCCCAAATTTAAGAATTTTCATCTCAAGTCTGTAACTTCCTACAAAAAGTTCAATTAGGGTTAATTTTTAATACCAAGCAATTCTCTTGATAGTGGCATATTTGCTGTCGAATACCTATTATTAACTCCTTCAATTCTTTCTCTTTCTCCTATGTTGAACATGTGAGATTGAGGTCCATTATATGGCCACTTTCAACTAAACTCGCCTTCTGATTTAGTAATTTCTATGTCAACATGCATTGACATAGTTGTTATTCTATAGTATATGTTTATATAATCTTACTTTATTAGCATTTCAACTTTGCTCACTGGAGTCAAATTTCTTGACATTATTCATCCTTGTTATACACAAAAATATAGCAGTTGAAGCTTGTGAAGAGTATATTTCTAGGGTTAGATGAGAAGAAGAAGAATAGAGGAAAAAAGCTGTGAGTGAATCTGATAGTCGTAGGATTTCCTACACCATCTCTCTTATTTGTATTCAGACAATCAAAATTACAGTGATCCCTTTAATAACAAACAACATTACAATAATGCCTAACAAAACAGTAAGACAATCTAACAATAACTATACATATGGATTTGTATATATTCATCACTAAATTCTCTCTCCGTCTCTTAGTTATATGTAAAGTTGCCATAAAACTGAAATTCAACTGAATGACCAGTTATAACATTCATTTAACTTATATTTCCTTCTCAGGGTGCAGCTTTTTAATGGCTAATGCATTTCATTGTCATCTTTTTGTAGCTGAGAACTTGTGAAGCAGAGATGGTGAAGCTGACAATGATTGCTCGTGTTACAGATGGCCTTCCACTAGCAGAAGGACTGGATGATGGTCGTGATTTGCAAGATGCTGAATTCTATAAACAGCAAGTCAAGGCTTTGTTTAAGAATCTCTCAAGAGGCCAGAATGAGGCTTCAAGAATGTCAGTTGAAACTGGCTCTTATGTTTTCCAGTATCCTTTTCATTTCACACTTTCCTTTTTTCCCCTTCTCTTTTTCCTCTTCATATGGGTGTAGTTGACCATAATTTTAGCTGTTATTAGTTTTCCAGATCCTTTCACACATGTGGATACTACTCGGGAAGTGTCTTTTTGTTGTTTGCTAATGTTTTGATAACAAGCTTGCCCCTAAAAGTTCTAAAGTTCTGTTAACAATTAACTGTCTTATAACATATTAGAACAAATTATTGCTCCAATTTTTATATCTTCATGTGCTGAGTTGTCATTTTGAGGTGGCATCTCTTTGATTGGAACTTACCAAATTTGTGGTGACAAGCTTGTTATCCCATCAGTGCTCTTTATATTTTTGTCTCCTTTTTTTTTTTTTTTTTTGTGGACACTGCAAAGGAGTTCATGTAACTTTAGAGATCTGCATTTTGTTATAGTTTCTATACAACTTCTGCATATAATTCAGTAACAAACTTTTGGGATTCTGTGGAGATTTTTCTTTTTAATCAGGTCCTCTTTATGTATAATAGTTCTCTACTTCTCTAATACACTAAATACATAATTATAATGTAATCGACTTGCAATTTCTGGGCGCATATGCAAAGTTTGTGTGATAAGATGGACATTTGCTGTTATGATGGTTCTGCATCCTTTTTAAGGAACATGGTTTCAGATCAACTCTGAGGGTTGAATTAGAGTCCTGAGTTCAATTAATTGCAATGCTCTCTTCCCTCTTAACTTTCTTCCCACTGTTATATAGAATTTGGTGGGCCTAGAGAGGAAGGCCCTTTTCCACTTTTCTATTCCCTTCCCCTTTCCTTACCTCCAGACCATGGAATCTCTCATCCATTGCTTTCCTTTTCTTTACTTCATATCACTTTTTTCTCCTACCAAACAGACTAAAATACTTAAAACCAATGTTGTGTGGCAGTATTCGTTGTTGAAGACTTGAAACTTATAAGTTGAATATTTTGAGCACTAGGAAGATGCTCAAAGGCAGGTTTATTGTTCATAAATCAAAGTATATTGGTCCTAAGAGTTTATTCTGATCCTTTTATTTGATAGATTATATTTCTCTTGATCCATTGTGATACATTTATTTTAGATGCGTGCGTGTGCAAACGTGCATACCTACGATGATGCCTGTGAGTTCATGCAGACAGCGTTTTTAGTGTACATTGTGTACATTAAGGCTTAATTCTATGATTATATTATGAACCTTGCTGCTTTCTGAAGTTGTACTTTGCATCCTATTGTAGTTGAAGTTATATATATTCTTCACCCACTCTTGCTGCCTTCAGAGTTGCAGTTTATGCTATTACTATAATTCTTCTCTTTAGAAATGAAAGTTTATGGTTTTCAATGTTCTCTTAACCTAGCTTCTTAGTTATATTATTGAAGGACGTGTTTGTTATTTGACAATGTGTGATCGCGCTTATCCTAAGAAACTTGCTTTTCAATACCTGGAAGACCTAAAGAATGAATTTGAACGTGTTAATGGAAGTCAAATTGAAACTGCCGCTAGACCTTATGCTTTCATCAAATTTGGTAGATCTTACTTCTCCATCTTTTTTGTACATGTCCTTGCTCTTTTGTCAACAATATATTTTTCCTACTTTTGATGTACTTTTTTTTTCTTTTTAAATGTTTAAAAGATACATTCATACAGAAAACAAAGAAACTCTACCAGGACACACGAACTCAGCGGAATATTGCAAAGTTGAATGATGAACTTTATGAAGTACACCAAATAATGACTCGCAATGTACAGGAAGTACTTGGTGTTGGTGAAAAGTTGGACCGTAAGTTATTCTTCTTCTTCTTCTTCTTTTTTTTTTTTTAAATTTTTCTTGAGGTAAGTTGTTTTGGAAGTATTTGTAAGAGATAAAAATGCTGAATTCTTCAACTCTGAGCTTAAAGTTGCAAAACTTGTTCGGCATGCTAATCTGGAAGCTACTGTGTCAGGTTTGGTGGGCAGGGAGATGTTTAATGTTACATATATTAACGTGATACTGATTGAAAATATTTATTCTGAAGTTCAACATGCTGGATTTATCAACAAGTTTCATCTTTCATCTCAAAGATAGCAATAGGTATGTCAATTGTTGATCCCATTAGTGAAGAGAGAGTAGTAGAAGCCTAAATTTTGGCACTTAACAGACATTTTACTCCATAAAAGATTCTTAACTTAAACCTTGTTGGCCATGTTGGTGCACCACTGCTTTGTTGCCAAAGCTTACCATTGTTGGTTTTTTTTTTCCTCCCAAGTCACAGGCTTATTGATTTTTTCTTAGCTAGATAAAATGTTCCTAGAATTTGAATTTTGATATAAGAACTTGTTTTTACTTAAAAAGGGTGGCTAGAGTCCTAAAATATTGGAGTATAGAAGGCAGCTGATGCAAATGCTTTGACATCACATAAGCAATAAAGAAAATTGACAGTCAAAAAAGTATACAAATCTAAAATCAATAAACTTGTAACACTCAGAAATTAGAGAACTAAGAGTAATATTTTTCCAAATGAAGACAGGATTCTTAAGTTCTGTATTTTCCTTCAATTGTTAGAAATTTCTTGGAAATGGTTGTTTACCACTATTCTACTCCTTATACTAGAAAGATATGAGTTATGAGTTATTCATTCTTGTGTGGAACAAAGAAAATAATGAGTGACTTTAGGGGATTTGGGAGAAATGGGTGAAAAAGACTATATGGGAAATGGAAAACTCATTAGGAAAAACATGAAGTGACTTGAAAAATTAAGTGAGAATTTATGTAAAAAATGAAGGTAGTGATAAATTTTAGTAAACCTCCATATTTGCCAATACCAGCCTAGAAATAATCGGCATACTGTATGCTGAAATAGCAAATATAGTTTTGACTTTTGAGTCTTTCAACTATAAGCATGCAAACAATGGAGAGATATCAGCACTTGATAGTTTGTAGTATCATGAACATATTGGAGTTGAATGTGAAATTGAATATCAAATACTATGCTTTTTAGTTGTGTAAATGGCAAGAGAATGAGATATAGGTTGATTTTGGTTCCTAGATTTTGTGCCTTCAAATTGCATGATGCAATAGAAAATCAGATATGATTACGCAATGTTCTGATGTAATCTCATTCCCAGTAAAGTTTGAAGTATTGGCCAAAAGAAAGTGGACTTACCTGTGTCATCTTGGAATCAATAGCACCCATCTTTTAGTTTGAATTGAGGTACATAAAACTAACAAGATGGGACTGTACTAGTCAAATTGTGAGACGGGTTGTTCAGGTCGGCTGATCTGAAGCTGTCTCATGGGACATTCTGGTTGCTGGATGACATTTGGATGGAAGAAGAACAAGAGGAAGATGAAGCCTGATTTCTCTCTCTCTCTCTAAGGAAGCTTCTAATAGATCTGAAATATATATGTTGCATTTTTTTTCTTGACACTTATGTTTTCCATACATAGACAAAACCACTTTTTAGTAACTATTGGTTTTATCAGATCCTGTTGGCCCCTAATTTTGTTCTTATTCATACATTTGAATGCATTATTTATAAAATTTGTAAAAACTACCCCCAAGGCAAACGATAATATGAATAATATATGTAGTTTGTACACTAATTAGAGACACGTGTAAACTACACCAGTATCGTATGTTCTATGATTTCTATCATTAAGAGAAAATTTTAAATTTAGTTGTTCAATGTAATAGTAGAGTAGAATAATGTTGTAAGCCATGCAATAAGCATTCAAACAATGTTACATTTGTTAAATGGCATATTTATTTATTCCATCTTTGGTATGGACTGAGTCCTCTTAGCGCCTCTGCGGATGCTTAGACTTTGTGCCATGATTCCATTGTCTTGATTCTTGCTGAACAGTTAAAAAAAAACACCATATAACTTATAGGGATAATAGAAAAGTGTCACACAGTCAAAGGCTCCTTCACCAATTATATTTTTAATTCAATCTTCTACCATCTGTCTATATGAGCTTTATATATTTCCCTTTCTTTGTGGTGGGTAGCCCTTTTGTTCATTTCAATTCCTGTGCATTACCTTCTTATGTTATTCTAGTATTTTGCTGCATAGTTTTAGTGATTACATATTGTTGAAATATTAACTCTTGCAGAGGTCAGTCAAATGTCTAGTCGCTTGACATCAGAATCTCGCATATATGCGGACAAGGCAAAAGATTTAAATCGACAGGTTAGTTTAATCGGATTTGATAATGCACAATTTTCTTGCTGAAATTTTGGATTTATTCATCTCAACCTTTTTTGGCGACCATACTTTGTGTTTGTTGGTGGATTTGCTTGGAATGTGCCCTTTTTTATGGTAATACTGCATGTGCTTTTGAATCTTCCTTGTTTGTTCAGCAGACATGCACTCGTAAACTTGCATTTGTTTTTTTATGAAAATATACTCAAGAATAAGAACGTTACGAATAACATGACTAAAATAATTAAACAGTATTGTTATTTTCTTTTGAAGAAAATTAAATAATGTGGCTGATATTTTTAGGGTAAACCACATTAACCTCCCTTAAATTTGGCCTTAGTCACTGGGACATACCTTAGTCTGAGCAATAATACTGACTTCTCCTATTTTTCATTCTAACAAATTATCCCTTCCATAAGTCAGCTGCCAACGACCAAATAGAAATGGTAGATGTCATACTAACAATTTTCTAAATTGGTCATTCTGCCTTTTAATATCAAAGATGGAAGGGATTGAGGGAATTGAAATGTCCAATACACCCTCAATGAGAAGTTCTAAATGAAATGAAGTGTCTAATTTGTTTTGCATTTTAATGTAATTTTAGTTTAGATCTATTCTTAAGTCCCTGCACAGCTAACTACCACAAGTATCTTCTTCACTTACAACCACCACCATCATTGCCATAAACCACAATCCACTCTAAATGATAGATTTATATTGGGCTTAGTGGGAGAAAAGGTTGGATGATGGTGGTGGGGGTTTGTTGGTGATGGTATTGTGTGCTAGAGAGAAAATAGAAAGTGGGGAGTATAAGTAGGTAGAAGATGATCAATGGGGGGTATATTTTTGGCTCAGCTAATCCAATTGAACAAAAATTGTTAACTCATCATGGACCCTCGATGAACTGTTTTTTTTTTTTTTTGTTCTTTTTCAGATAGTGTATCATTTTGTTTCCTTCTCTCTATACAGAAGCAGACAAACACTTCGCCTGTTAATTAATGAGTGTTTTGTTACCCCCATGACGGCTGTGGAACCCACTTGATCTGTTATACATGCCAGTAATCCTTTTCATCAACCCCATGATCTCCATTTTTACATGCCTGGACTAATCACCATCACCAAGCATTTATCTCCCCACTTGAGCTCATTTTCACCCATTTCTCACTCAACAGCTGTGACGTTGCTACCATCACATATACGAGCCACCTTTGATTTTAGAAGCATGAAGATACAAAATTGAATTAGATTGATAGGAATAGTGGGTTAGATAGTTGTGGGGTACCTTAAGAGAAGAGAGAGGTTATGGGTGGTGAATGGTGGTGGTGGGAGTGATGTTTGTGAATAGTGGTAGTTGGGCATCGAGGATGGCGGGGATGGTTGGGTGTGGTCAAGAAATAGTGGGTTCAATGGATGGGTGGCATAGGGGTTCTGAGTGGCCGCTGCCAGTGGAGGCTTTATTAGGATGGTGGTAGAGCAGTGATAGTGGGTGACGAGATTGTGATCAGTAGTGTTGGGAGATAGGGGAACTGGGATGCTCGGGTGATGGCAGTTAAGCTTAGTCACTTGATTCCTGTTGCCAGGAGCAGTCTCCTGGAGTACAATATTACTGATTCAGTGGGATTGTGGGGATACCGCAGTGGGTAGTCTAAAATTTTCCTCTTTACAATCCCATAAACTTAAAAAATGCTATAAATTTTGCAGCCAAATTCAACTAGAACCCCAGGAGTGTTGCATTAATGATGGAACCTGCTCTAACAATACTTGAACTGGTATACATGCCAGTGATCCTTCTCATTCCATGATCTCCATTTTACATGCTTGGACTAATCACAATCACCTTGCTTTCATCTACCACCTGAGCTCTTTTTTCCCAGTTCTAAGAATTTCTTGATGGCACCTTATCAGCCTTTAGTCTTGAGGATTTCAGCAAGAAAAATGCGACACTTGAAAGAGTGCATGCATTGGTTTCCATGTAATATTCATTGAGCTGACCTAGCATTTTGAATCTTGCAGTTACATTTCATATCATGGAAATGTTTACATAAGGCTTTGAATTGTTGGACGGATGCCTGCATGGCTACATTGTTATATATTCATTGCTGGATTTTTCTAGACAAAATATAGTTCATTGCAAGCATGGTTACTGGGTCTTGTTGATCTTACATGAGTGTGTGATAATTGGAGATGACGTTAATCATAGAATTATACAGGATGAGACTGATGAGTTAAATGGAGGAGAGCTCATGGCATATTATGTGATTGACTATAACCTCTATAATTTAATAGTAAATTTATACTACTATATATATGTCAATATGATTTATAATTTTTTTTTTGACATTTTCTATATCAATTTATATCAATATTCATAGAAACTATAGTTTTTTCTTTTACTGAAAAAAATTATAGTCTTGACAAATTCTAAAAGTCCAATACAAAGTTAAATTATATATAATACATCACATTAATTTATATATCAATACTATAGCACTTCATTGAGAATTACATATGGAATCCAACTCTAGTAGCATATCACACTACTTTTTGTTCAATAGTATCCGTACTTAATTGAGAATTATTGTTGGTATGCAACTCTATTGATATCATTTATAATCAATGCTCCTATGTCACTGGACACTTCGGCTACAAAAGGTTATGGAAAAGCCCCTTCTTATGAAAAACGATTTGAGAGTTGGCAAGTCTATTGTTGTTTATTTGCTATTGTTGTGGAACTTCAGTTTATGCAATTGCTTGGGTTGTTTCATTGGTAACTATTGAAGAAACTAAAGCCAACAAATATTTCATTCAAAAGCATTTGCCATATTTCCGTTTAGAAAAAAAGTGTTTTTTTTTTTAAATTTAAATATCTATTCTTATAAAAAAAATTCGTGAGATCATCATCATTTTTGCCTTTATTCTATATCAACAAGGAAATTTCATGATATTGATTTGAAAATTAATGTGTGGATGTTTGGTTTATAGGTGATATTTTCTTTATAGAATATGTGTAATTCGAGATTCCAATTATTTATTTAATTGATCAATTCATTAGACTATTTATAATTTACCATTTTTTTTTTTTTGACATGCCGCACAGAATTTTTACTAGTTTATAAAATGAAGTTATTACGAAAATTAAAGCATACATTCATAATATTTTTATTCAATACATTCATAACTGTTCTCGACGAGTTTCATGTTTTGAAAATGTTGAATGATAGCTTTATTGTGAATGCTATTAAATATCTTTCTCAATATACACAATCAAGGTATCATTCATCCATTGATCTTCCATACGAATTTTGAATTTTGAGCATATTGTTGGGTCTCTTAGAGAATTTTGCAAAATTTCAGTGGGGGCAATTATGTAATTATAAAAAATTCTATACAAAACGGAAATAATTGCAAAGTCCAGTGGGGGCAGCTGCCCCACTGGGTCCTCTCTGGCTCCGCCACCGAGTGTGTTTATAAAATGAGTGATTGGAATGTGAATGTTCTGCCCCCCACCTCTGTTTCTCCGCCACCGAGTGTATTTATAAAATGAATGATTGGAATGTAAATGTTGAGATAGATGGGGGGCAAGATAAGAAAGATAAAATAAGAAATGAGAACATTCTTCTTATGTTTGAAGTAACACCAATTGGATAAAATGATAGAAAATCAATTAAGATGGTTTGGGCATTTGTAGTGAAAACCAATAACTTCGGTGGCAAAAGAATGATCTGCTCCAAATTGAGCGAATCTTCAGGGAAAGAGAAAACAAAAACTAACAGAGGTTGAGATAATAAGGGCATGTATAATAGCATGTGTTTTTAGTGAGGCTATGACCCTAGATAGAGTAGAACGCCTAAGGAAGATTTATGTAGCTGATCTTGAATAGTTGGAAAAACTCTGTTGAGTTGAGTTTACACTTGAAAACCGTCATTTGTCTGGGTTCATGGGGATTCTTCATTGTAAAATTTACAACTTCCGGGATAAGTTAACTTTGCAACATAGATATTTGTGTCAAGAATTTTCTATATCTGACCTAATAGAGAGAATTAATGCCTCAAACCTTGGTCGATCTGAATGCTGAATTTCAGTAGAGACTTAGCAATTCAACTTTGAATTCGATGATAAATTTAATTTATTACAAATTGAACAGGGGCTTGCCACAAGAAAGTTAACTTACTAAATTCTCTATTTCTTAGATTTACAGATTCTGCTCTTGTACTTTTACTGGTATCCGAACCAATTCCTATAACAGAGTCAATTTTTAGAACTTAATCCTAGCAAAGCTTTCAATTTAATGGTATTTCCTCCACCTCCCAAAAGGAAACCTTAGGGTTCAATCCCAATGGAGGCATGCGTGCGAGTATACTTACCTATAAAAAGAAAAGGAAACAAAAGAAAATAGAATTTCATGAAATGACGTTATAACTCAACTGGCATCTATGGATGTGAGTCCACTTTTGTATTGATTCTGTTACTGAACATGGATATGTGGCTTATTCTAGTATTAAGAACTGTTGAGAAACAAGCCTCCAATCACGTACCACCAAATATTACGATGTGACGATAAGTAAATAAGCACGAAGTAATTTGCAAGAATACACCAAGAATTATACGTGGTTCGGCTAAACAAGCCTACATCCACGGAGAGCCTGAATTCTCTATATAGATTGTAACAGTACAAGTAGAAAGATTATATCAAGAGTACGCTTAACTCTCAACCTTTAACCTTTATACACCTAATCTCGCTCAAAAGGAAATCACAATAATGAAAGTGACCTCTTAATTTCAAGGAGAGTATTGTCTCTTTTCTTCTCATTAGTCTCAATCTATAACATAGATAACTGTTTATAGAGCCCAAAACCTAATTCCTTGGTGGACAAAGATTATAATTCCTTAGAGATCAAGACTTGCGTAACAAGAACTTTCCTTCCTTGAGACCGAGACTTGTCTACTAAGAAATTATCTAATAAGATACAACTCTATAATAGAAACTTAAACACAATAGGAATTTGAGCCAACCCAACAAATCTCTCCCTTGGCAAAATTTTTGACAAGTCTTCGATACAAGAGACTCTCGTCTACAAATCTACAAGCGATTCATTGGACTTTCAAAGTCCAGCTATATAACCTGAATCAAGTATGAAACAATACTCTCCCTTGATCCTCACAACCAATGTATTCATGCAGCTGTATCAAGTTAACACTATGAAGTGACTTTGGAAGGGGGCTTCGATGCAACCTTTCTCCAAGTAGGAACTTTCATCTCACCCACGTCTGTCTGGAAACGTGCAACTCGTATTTTCGATAAATCAAACGAAACATATCTCAAGATCTTGTTACCATGTGCACCCTGTTTTCTATCCACAATCGAAGTTTGAGTACCGTTGGCACTCCTCACCAGACAATACAAACCTCCACTCTGTTCTCCTCGCATTAATACAATGCAGCAATTGGTGATCTTCATGACTCTCCCTGCAATGGAGCACTTGCAACACATGGAGTCCACTGGCTCAAGGAAATTAGATTACATTGCAACTTGGTGAATCTAAAAATCACTCATGTTGAGTAAGAATGTCACCTTTGTAAATTGTGAGAACATCCCCAATATAGAGTCAAATAGTACTAACACACCTTGACACTATATCCTGCCAATCATCATCTGACTTTTTTTCGGCTTTCCATCCTTCCCATTCAATGCCCGCGCTAAGCCTTGTTAAACTAGGATGCCCTTTACTCTCCCTTGCCATAGGGTGAAGCTATCCTTACCATCAAATCTCTCCACCTTGTATTGTGTGGCAATATTACCGGCTATGATTGTCACAAGTGCCCAAGACGAACAATACCCGTATTATGAAGAAAAATATGGACAAGACTTTTGTCAAATACCTTGTGTGTACCTTGAATCTCTAATACTAATTTGTTGAGAAACAAGCCTCCAATCACGCACCACCAAATATTACGATGTGACGATAAGTAAACAAGTATGAAGCAATTTACAAGAACACACCAAAAATTATACGTGGTTTGGCTAAACAAGCCTATGTCCACGGAGAACCCAATTTTACTATATAGATTGTAACAATACAAGTAGAAAGATTGTATCAAGAGTATGCCCAACTCTCGACCCTTAAAAGGAAATTACAAATTCTATACAAGAATTCTCTCTCTATGTGCCATTTCAAAATAATGAAAGTGACCTCTTAATTTCAAGGAGAGTAGTCTCAACCTATAACATAGATAACTATTTATAGAGTCCAAATCCCAATTCCTTGGTGGACAAAGATTACAATTCCTTAGAGCCCTAGCTTGCCTAATAAGGACTTTTCTTGAGATCAAGACTTGTCTATTAAGAAATTATCGAATAAGATACAACTTTATAATAGAAACCTAATCACAATAGGAATTTGAGCCAACCCAACAAGAATGAAATGGAATGAATCCATTTCCAAGGGCATCAATATTTACCCAAAATTTTAATCAATTTATTATAGATTTACATTGTTAGTTTAGCATGGAACCACAAAAATACTATTATTTTTAGCAGCACAAAAGTATTAGGTCAGTGCAGGTCATATCATATAGGTCTTATACATGACATCAGGGTTCATACTTCAGTCAAATCCATGGTGAGGAATGAGATTATTCACAACTAATTGCAGACAACTTTGACTTCAATTTCTTGATTTGGAGTGAGCGTGATTTAAGCAGGCTAGTGTTCTATTTGCTTTGAGATTGTTGCAAGTAATGGTGATTCTCATCCAAGGTTTCTTCCCACACTTTGTTTGGAGATCCACATGTTGACCAGCATAACGTTATACCACATAGAAATTTCAGTTAAACTGCGTATGAAATCCTTGATGATGAAAGTGACTATACTGTGTGTGTGTGTGGATCTAAAATATTCTTATCAGGTTCTTCAATCTTGTCTGTAGGCTTTGATTCGGAAATGGGCTCCTGTTGCGATTGTCTTGGGAGTTGTCATCCTTCTCTTTTGGGTCAGAAAGAAGATTTGGTGAATCGGTGATATTACCATCCACTCGCAATTTCAAAGCATTATTGCTTCGGTTTCTCCAGGCTGCTTTTGTTAATTGTCCAGACACCAGAGAATTCATATTGGTGCCTGATCCAGCATGAACTGTTGGATCATCTTTCAAGGTGATGGCAGTTTTTTGTTTATGTCACAGTTCAGTTATATGCCTTGTGAGGGCTGGCTTTCTGGGTAGCTCTGGGATGGGGATTAATCAGGCCATGTGGAGTTTAGAAAGAAAGCTCTCCCTATAGTAAGACTAATGAGAAACCTAAGCATATTTTAACTTGGAAAGGTTATTTTATCTTGGGGCTTATACAGGATTTTATTAATTTATATATTAAATACTTGTCAACCTTGTTGCTCAGCTCTTATATAACATGCTTCCAATGATACCACTCCCATAGTAAATCCTCTCAGATTTTCACTACACCTTCTCATGACTAAAGTAAGATGTTAAATGTCAATGCTCTCTGCGCTAATAGTAAAGGTTAAATTTCACTGTCTGTGCGTGTACATAAATCTCAGTAGACCTCCCAATTTGAAAAAACACAAAAAAAAAACTTGGAAACAGTAACATGATACAACAACTTCTGTTTGTTATACTATTGGAAATCAATTTTTAGTTCAGTATTGTTATATATTATTTTGCTCTTGACCATTTTCATAATATTTTCAAATTCCTATATAGCACACAATACACAAGCCAAACTTCAGGCTCTCTAATATTGAAGTAGACAAACCGATGAAAGAAATTCATTCTTCTGTATGAATTGTTATTATTTCATTCCAACTCCTTCTTGAGATCACATACCATTTGAGATTGTTGAAAGCTCGCGAGAGCTTCCTTGGGTGAACTCATCGAAACGAATGCCAAACCTCTGGTTCTGGCTTTGGTAAACATTGATAGCTTAACGAGGCCACAAAAAGTAAACATATCAGGAGAAGAAAAACCATAAATAAAATGATGATATCTGCAACGGTCTCTATTTTTCAAACAGAGTGAATATCTTCGGCCTTGAAAGTCCAGGAGATGTTCTGGGCAAACAATGTTGGTTAGGTTTTATCTTTTACTGTCGTTGAGTCTTCAAGTTCTGGCGCTGAGACCCAAAACCAATGTTCGAGTATGTGATGCCATGCTTGGTCTGTTCCAAAACTGGTGAAGAACAACAGACTACCCCCGCTTTGATGTGTGTAAGAGTGTATGAGAGAGAGAGAGAGAGAGAGATTTCCTGAACAAAGATCAATTCCGCCCAGTTTCCAGGCAAAGACACATACAACAAGCTGGTAGTCGTTGAGACAATCCAAGATTTGACTATTTTGTTTGAGTTCTGCTTCATCAAATTGTTCGGATATGAGTGCTTATATTTGGCTGGATTACTGTTCTTTAATCTCATTTGATTCATTTAATGAATCTTTAGCTTTTTCTTTTGGATTCAAACTCGAGTTTGAAACCCAAATTGATGAGAGAAAAATTAGTTACATATAAGATAATGTTCTAATGAACGAATAATGTTCACTAAGAGTTTTAAGAATTGAACAAATACCTAGTTATGTACGCATTCGCAAGCCCAACAAGCACGTAAAACGTATTGGAAAGAATCAAATATTTTGGTTTGCGGTAATGATTTTATTTCCATGGACATGTACGTTAGGACATGTACCTTCAAACTATGCAGAACGAAATGGATTACTTCGTTTCCACCTGTTTAAGCAAAACGCTTATTCCCAAACATAATGAAATGGATTACTTCGTTTTCACCTGTTTAAGCAAAACGCTTATTCCCAAACATAATGGGTAGTTATATAAATAGTGACGTGACACATTTTTATCCTTGGATGCAAACTTGAAGATGCTTGTAGAGAGAAATAATTGGAGAGGATCCAAATCCATTCCCCAAACCCCTTTTTGGAAGCATCATATTGCATTTTTTGTGGGAGAAAAGAAAAAGAAGAAAGAGAGTGCCTAATGTTACTCATACAATAGATTGGTAGACTTCAGTTCCACTAGGACTCAAACCCTCATAACAGGAAGTAGCTTCTGGTTGACTTGTAATCAACAGCATCAATAAATATCTACATTTTCTAACATGAAGACTTCTGACTGACTGCTGAATCTGTAAGGATCAAGAATATTGCCATCAATATTTCAGCCATTCAACCAAACCCCAACATTAATCTAATTAGCACTCTCCAAGTTGTTGATGATTATTTCAATGGCTGGGATTTAAGGAGAGATTGAGAAAGTTGAGAAACTTAGCAACACACTTGCGGACGACAAATGATGTATTTTCAAGAAAATGCAATCATACAGATCCTATCACAAGTTACCAAGTATCGGTAACACCATACTTGGTAAAATTTACGTTACTTCTTATACATTCTAGACTCGGGGGAATTTTGTTGCAAGGGTGACAGCGGTGGTCTTGGTGAATCCACATCACTGAAATCAATTTTCCTCTCAATTGGGCTACTCATCTTGGGGCTACATTTTCGCTTGTTGCCCTGCATGACAATCAAGTAAATTATTACGTTAAATCGCAGAAGTATCAATGGTTGGCATGCCAAAGAAATAATGAACTAAAGCATGCATGCATGCACCTGAACGCATTCAGGCATGGAAATGCATAAAACCCATAAAAATGAGTTGTTCTTCTCTCATTTCTTACCTTGGCAGAAGTGCTGCTGGTATGCTTTCCACCTGAATCAGAGTGCTGTCTTTCTTTGTGGACTTGTCTCCTCAACCTTTTATTCTCCATATTCAGTATGTTATTTTCTTCAAACAACACTTTCACCTAATCATATATTAAAACATTAGTTATTAATAGGATAACATGAAATCATATGTTTTACTAATATTCTCACCTCGTCTTCAGCTCTATGAAGGTTAACCCTTAAATGTTCTTTATCCTTCTGAAGCATCTTGAACTCAGCAGCTACTGCCAGAACTTTCTGGGATGATGGCCTCAAACTAGCACAATAGAAGAAGGGATTCTCAGTGAAAGATTTGGCACAAATTGCAACAAGGATATAGGGGCACTTCATAATATTGTATATATGTTTACTGTTTTGTAACTGAATGAAACATAATCACCTAAACTATCCAAATCGAACAAAAACAACATAAATTACTCACTTATTCCACCTCTTCAACAACTCTTGACACACTTCTACTCCGCTATTTGCCTCTAGAAAAGCGTGTGCAGTAGGTTGAACATCATCTTTGCCGACCAAAGTTGCCACCAACGACTCAACTAAAAGCTGTTCCTCAGATGTACCCTCCATAGGTGTATCAAACTTTAAGCAAACAAAGTTATATAATTCTCAGCCTCCACAAAGTAATCATGCCATCACTTTTTGCAAAGAATATTAGCATTTCATAACCAAAAGAAAAAATAAAAAGAAAAAGAAAAAGGAAAAGAAAAACAAACTGGAAGTAGTATAAAATGAATATATACCCTCCCAGTTTATCTTAAAAATGAAGTTTTTTTTATTTTTCCTGGTAATAAATGTTCATTAATCTTAAAAATGAAATTAAACTATCTATTTGCACAAGCCAGTATCAATTCATGAACAAAAGATTGAGAAAGGGACATGAAAAGATGTTAAAGATAGAAGTGGGAGATTTCATTGCTTACTGAAAATGTATAAATAATCCTACTTGTTAAGAATCAAATTTCTCAATCATAAATGCCTAAAATTTGTAATTTTAATCTCCTCAAATTTCTGCATTTGAATTGGGATCACCTGTTACTAAGAATCGAGTTCATTTATGATGAATATCTGAAAACTAGATTACACAATGCCGCAACCCAGATTTTAACAGAATGCCTATGTTAAACACAAGAATTTGTAGTTTCATCATCAGGACATGAAAGAGACTAGTACAATAATTTCATTTAGTTTTGTTCATTTACACATCATTTTTAGTACAAATTCCACAGCAAATAAAGAATTCACAGGAGAACTACAGGAATATTACAGATCATTTAAGTTTACAATGTTACGACAGACAATGGTTCAAGAGAATTGTAAGACATTCCACATGTTATTTGGTACCAGCACCAAACCTCAAAAAGAAAGGACTGACAATTCGAGTTCACGCAAACTCTCTCAATTCCACGAAGACAGTGTACTTAGATAAGGCTCATTCTTTTTTAAAGATGCAATTGAGTTTTTGTAGAGCTGCTCATAAGAAGGGTACTGTAGTGAAATGATAAAGTTTAATGTATTAGATCTTTTACAATAAACACATATTATGAGACATCTAAAAAACAAAAGGTCAGTCTTTGCAGAAGAAAGGAAGTCATAATTTGAATCCACTGAAGACTATCTTCCCGCAACCAGCTCCATGTGAATTGTAAATAATATGCAAATTTTCTGATCGACTCAACATAACCCAAAAAATTAATCCTGAATACTTAGGTTGACTAAAAAAGATCCATATTCACCATTGTCCCTATTTATATTCTTTCCAATGATAATTGCAATATTAACTAAAACATGAACAAGAAAACTTCTACTAGACAGTATTTATTGTGGTTTTAAAAACAATTCCTCTATCTTTACAAGTAAAAATATATTAACTATTAGGCTTGTAACTAATACTAATAAACACTCATAGTTGTGTTATATAATTGGCTGAATATCTTTTCTATATTTTTTAGGTTCACAATTTATTTATTTATTTTTTTCAACTTTCAGCAGTTTCTGACAAGGATTCAATCCACTTCATTTTTAATACAAATTCCACAGTAAATAAAGAATTCACATATTAACTACAGGAATATTACAGATCATTTAAGTTTACAATGTTATGACAGGCAGTGGTTCAAGGGAACTGTAAGAAATTCCACATGTTATTTGGTACCAGCACCAAACCTCAAAATTCAAGTAAACAGTTGCCCAAAACGATCTACTTAAATAAGCTCATTCTTTTTAAGAGATGCAATTGAGTTTTTGCAGAGGTGCTCATAAGAAGGGTACTGTAGTAAAGTGATAAAGTTTAATGTATTAAATCTTACAATAAACACATATTATGAGAGATCTAAGAAACAGGAGGACAAGTCATAACTTGATGCGCTCTAGGACAAAATTCATTCACCATGTGGAATTCACTGGAAGATTATCTTCCTGCAACCAGCTCCATGTGAATTGTAAATAATATGCAAATTTTCTGATCGATTCAACATAGCCCAAAAAATTAATCCTGAATACTTGGGGTTGACTACAAAAGATCCATCTTCACCATTTGTCCCTATTTATATTCTTTCCAATGATAATTGCAATATTAACTAAAACATGAACAAGAAAACTACAAATAGACAGTATTTATTGTGATTTGAAACAATTCCTCTATCTTTACAAGTAAGAATATATTAACTATATTTCATAGTTATAAAGCTTAGCCTTGCAACTAATACCAATAAACACTCATAGTTGTGTTATATTTTTTTTCATTAGTCTCACAGTTGTGTTATATAATTGGCTGAATATCTTTTCTATATTTTTTAAGTTCACAATTGTTTTTGTTTTTTTCAACTTTCTAGAGTTTCTGACAAGTATTCAATCTATCATGTTTATTTGTCACTACAACATTTTAAAGCACAGAAGTTTATTTCTAATGATAGAACTGGTGTATGATGTTGCCAGATTCCTTTTGAACTCACCAAATAGGATTTATAGCATATCTTTCTTCTTCTTCTTCTTCCTTTTTTTTTTCGGTAAATGAATTTAGCTTGTCTTTGTAGGCAATTGTTTCTAGTATCTGTGAGTTTCATTGCATTCCCAGTATTATTTTAAATATTTTGCCACCATATCTATTCATATTGACACATTTCCAATATAAATATCCGAAATGATAAAAAAAAATTACACGTGGTGAAATTCACAGAATACATGTCAATTACAGAGAAAGATCCAACAACAAAAAGTATGTTTCCTTTTTCCAATCATACAGTCTTCATCCTTGATCCAGAAGTGGTGCAACATACATAAAACTAACATAACATTATATAGAAGAATCTAATATTAAGCACACATAATCAAAGTTGCACATACTATATCATCTAAATAAAGAATCCCTCACACCGGTTCTTATGTCATGCTGCCTCAAAAGAACAGCAAAATTGGCTTACTTTTGTAAAGTTCACTTTTATAATGATTTCTTCTTCCTCCTTTCTTGTGAAACATTCTATTGTAATAGTTTCTTTACTTATAGTTCTTTCACTGACCAAAAGCAACTTATAAGAATGCATCTTTCATGTGTAAGCTTATTTTACCTTTCATTCATTTTTATTATGAAATTTAGAACTCCATTGTTAAATGAATAATTTAGAAATAAGGTTCATTATCCAGTATGGTCCCTATTAATCAAGGGTGTTGGGAGGGGTGGACTGGATACAAACATAACCTTTGGCATTATTTGCACAAAATCTAAATTGGAAACAAATGAAACTTTAATGTGTAGGTAGTATGAATATAATCATAAATATTATCAACTGTTATATGGAAAGAACAGGATCTTCCAGGGTTGTTGACATAAAATTTTGCTTCATCTATCATTGAAACGATGCTGAGCACACTCATTTGTTTTGATTTATCAATATACCTTATCTTCTTAATATACAATCTTTGGCTTCATCTGCACAACCTGGCTCTCCTCAAACTTAATCCTTATTCTCATGATTGATAGCTCAAGCTTTTACCATTATACCAAGAAATGGGTTCCTTATAGGGACCACAATGAATTAGATAAAAGAGTGTAATTAGTGACTTTTATCTTTGTTAAGAGAACTTATAAAGGCAAAAAAATATAGAATGAGGATGATTAAAGAATCCTCTTATGTATTAACATCCTCCAAAAACAAAAGAAAAACACATGATGTCGTAGCAAATATGCATTGAGAATTTTAGTTAGACTATTATATATTTCCCGTTAGACCTCAGTTGCCCAAAACGGTCTTCTTGGTACGGAAATGTGAAAGTGATGATATTTTTCTGGAACAACCTTCGCCCATTGCTTAGCCATGGGGGTAAAGTTAATAGGTGTTTTACCCAATTATCTCTCATATCGAAGGAATTACAACAACTATTTTAGCATGTAATAGACTGGAATATTTATGCTAATCAATTGCCGAGAAACAATTTTTTTAGCTGCGAACAGCAAATATTAAGCACAAATAAAATTCAGGGAAAAGAACTAAATTTACCACTTGCATCTGGCATTGATGCTTGTAGAACTTCACTTCTTCTGATGACCTTCTCAACTCCTCTTCCAACTCATGAACACGAATCTCCGCCTCCTTCGCACGCTCATCGGCTTCATTCCCAAAATCCATCAATGCTTCTCGATCATGATCGTATAACGAACACTCCTTCTCCCACCTCTTACACTGACTCAAAAGATTAGCACACTCCACTGCCAATTTCTGATTCTCTTCAACAAACTTCTTCAATGCTTGTGCATTCATACTTGACTCGGCCTATGATAAAAACCATACCACAGAATAAGAACAACAAAAAACCTGACAAACCCTAATAATATCATAGATTCAAGTGAAAAATGTAATTAATTTAGTAATTTAAGGGAAAATTACAAACCCTTGCACGCTCAATGATTTCGTCTTTCTCATTCAATCTTGCTTGTAAGTACAAGTACTGATCGCGAAGACGCTGTTGGGCTTCTTCAAACGCTCGAAGCTTCAACTCCAGAGTGCTTGTAGATACAGAGAGACCAAGGGAGTTCTCAATCGATTCCCTGATGTAATCGTCGATTTCTTGCGAAAGATCCATTCTCGATCTTCGAAACCCTAAAATTGACTCCGATTCTGTTTCTTCAAAAGATCTGAATCACCTGAAATCTCAGGGATATAGGAAACAAACCCTATATCTCTACGAGCGAATGATCTGATAATTATTGCAATTTCAATTGTCCTTATACCTTTGCAAAGCGTAAAAATATAGAGTATGGATTGCGGGAAGATAGAAAAATGTAGAGAGAGAGAGAGAGAGAGAATTTGGTCTGAAGAGGGCAAAACGGAGGGTTTTGGTCCCAAGTTCTGATTTTTCGAATTCAGAGGGCTAGCCGTTAGAGTACATTTGCTTTTAAAATGGATGGGGTGGATCTGATTTCCGAATACGTGGCAACATCATGGTGTTGATGGTTGTTGAGAACACAAAGGGGCGGTTCGTATAGAATAAATTCAAGATGATGGGTTCATCTAAGTCACATGGTTTGTAGGGATAACAATTTGCCCCGTCCCGACGAGTACCCGCCCCACTTCACCCCGTTTAAAACCTGTTTATGAAACCGTTTAAGAAAATGGGGTGGAGATGGGGTTAGAGAAAATAACCCCATTTAAACGGGGCGGAAACGGGGGTAAGACCCTACCCCAACGGGTACCCGCCCCGTTTAAGTATATATATTTATATTTATATATATAATATATAGAGAAAATATTAATAATGTATAAAAAAAAAATTAATACTATACAAGTTTATTATATCAGTAATGGATGACTAAATATTATCCATTGTGTAGCAAGTACCTAAATGTGTGTTTTTTGTGTATTTGTATCAAAATATCATATTTATTATTATAAAAAAAAATTGCATTAAATAAAAATGTATAAACGGGGCGGGGCGGGGAAAGTTAAACGGTTATGGGAATGGGGAAGTCAAAACCCGCCCTGCCCCGCCCCGTTTATACAGGGTTGCAGGGCAGGGACGAGGCGGGGAAAGTTAAACGGTTTTCGGTTATGGGGAAGGCAAAACCCGCCCCGCCCCGCCCCATTGCCATCCCTAGAACTTCTTTTAAACAATCGTCACTCTCGCAATTCAAATATGCTATCGCTCCATGCTATGGCATAAGAAGAAATTAACATTTTTTTTATCACTTTCGCTTTTGCTCTTGATCCTACTTCCGCTTCCATTTTATGTGACTTACTTATTTTACACATAAACCAATATAAGAGAAGATGAAAATCAAAACTCTCTGTTTAGATTCTTCCTCACCAACTTTGAATTTAGGGTAAATATTATTCACACCATCTGAGATTTGATATATTGATACACAACTACAATTTTTTGAATTTTTATCACTAACATTCACTGTCAGCTATTTCACTTTTTTAATATGTAAAATGTCTTGACTGCCCCTATTATTTAAATGTATTTTAATACCAAAATATAAAAATGACCATAATACCCTTCATGATAATATGCATTGACAACTAATTTTTTTATTTTTATGTTAACATTATTAATTATGGAAATAATTAATTATATATATGTGTTATTTATACAGTAGAGTATATGGTATATAGATAGATAGATAGAGAAAAAGAAAGAGAAATTTAATTACTTTTTTTATTTTATGTTAACATTATTATTTATGGAAATAAATAATTGGATAAACTTCATTGACACTCCTTGAGATTTGAGGTATTGTCACACGGGTACAACTTTGTGTAATTTGGTCATCAACACCCTCTATTGTTGTGTCGTATATCACATACATCCTCTCCTGCCAAAAGTACGTCATGCCAAACCACTTTTTGATAGTGAAATGACCCTACTACCATTTGACTTTTAATTTAATCCATTTGAATACTAAATTTACTCTTTTAACTCTATCTAATGGACCAAAATGTCCATTTCATCAACCCTATATATATATAACATGTATATATAATTATTTATTTTCATAAATAATAATATTAACATAAAATAAAAAATAATTTGTTACCCAAAAATTGTCCCTAGAGAGGGGGGAGGGGGGGTGAATAGGGACAATAGACAAACGATGAAACTTTTTCGGTTGAGCTCATTTTGACAAAAGTAGGCTTATTTGAATTTTTTTCAAATACTTGATAAACTTATATATTCAACAAGTAGGAATGAGAATGCAATATCTATTATGCACTTAAATGATCTAGTGGATACAACAAATGAAGTGTTTATGAAAGTGCAACGTATCATGCTTTTAGTGTGTGAAAATGTTGATTACGCATTTTATCAAACACATGATATGCAAATTGATTGGTAAAAAGTTAATCAAATAAATACTCAATCAATTTACATTACAATCAACTTCACAACTCTACCAATATACTCCAAGCATACATCCCATCATTCTTATATAAAGCATTTAAACAACATTCATTAAATGAACAATTAGAAAATAAATGCTAGTAAAATAAAGGAGTAAACCTATTAAAATGGTACTTGAGCAATTACCTATGAATATAATGTAAAGAGTAAAACTTACACAGACAATTACTCAAGCACCTGGAGTGTTACTCATTCATTCATAAAATGGTTCATTGGATAAGGAATAAAATGAGTTAAGTGGATATATGTTTATCAATGCTAAAATGAAAATTGAAGCTCATAAAAACATTTTATCAAACACATGATGTGCAACTTAATTGGAGATAAATAATCAAATAAGTATTCAGTCAATCAACATACTCCAAGCATTCATCCCATCCTCCTTATATGAATTAAAGCTTATGAACTCATATCATTCATATATAAATCATAATGAAATTAAGTATATAAAATGTTATTTGAGTAAAGGAGTTAAGGGTTAGAGAAATGCAAACCAAGCAACACCATGATATTTACATGATTCGGCAACTTCGGCTTACGTCCATGCCTCAAGAGCTTATCTTGAGATATCTACTATAGAGCCTTCCTTAAGGGTGGAAAGCAAACCGTACAATTGCCAAGTGAATCACTTGGGCTTCTTTACTTAATGAAAACCTCACCAAGACTTCTTTGCCAAGCTCATGACTTGGGCTTTCTTGCTCAATAAACACCTCACCAAGACTTCTTTGCCAAGCTCATGACTTGAGCTTTCTTGCTCAATAAACACCTCACCAAGACTTCTTTACCAAGCTCATGACTTAGGCTTCATTACCAAGTGTATCACTTGGTCTTCCTCTCAAAGGTAGATAAGTAGTTTGATTACAATGAAGAATATCCCTCAATGGATAGATATAAAAATGATAGATCACATACCTAGAGTTACAATTGATGAATCAATATGAAAACTCAACTCTAAAATGATGAAAAACCACAAGATTGAAGAATTAAGCTCATATGTGATTTTTACCTTTATAGAATATAAAATCTAAGCATGAAGGTGAATTCTACCAACAAGATATGATCATGAAGGGTTATGGTAGACTCTCTTACATGTAAAATACACATACAAGGTGTATTTATAGCCCCTTTAAGAGATATGACCGTTTTATAGCTGTTGGGAGTTGTTGTAAGCATTAAATGCACCAAACTAGCCGTTAGATTTAGATTTAGCATGTTTGAGGCGACTCAAAGTGAGTTTGAGGTGCCTCATAAACTTTGAGGTGGCTCAAAGTGCAGTTTGAGGCGACTCAAAATTTTTGAGGTGGCTCGAAATGAAGTTTGAGGTGCCTCAAAAGGTCTTCTCAAATGCTCTAATTTCTTTTGTAACTTTGAGGTGGCTCAAACTCAAGTTTGAGGCTTCTCAAAGTCCTCTAACCTTTTAATATTCAAATTTCAAAGCAAATGGTAGGACTCATGAGCATGTATGGTCTTAGGATGTCAATATGCAAAGATCAAGACTTTTTTCATGAATTTTAGTGACTAAGAAATTATATGAATGTGAATGCATGGTCCTATCATAAAATTGAGTTCTTCAAAAGATATAAAATGTTTATACTAACTCAAGTCAACAAATCCTTTATGAATCAGTTTGATCCAAGTCTTATTACTCTAATTCCTAGAGGTCATTCCAAATGATATGATTGAAATACATGGTCCTAGTTATGACTTAATAATTGAGTTCTTCCAAAATTTATGAAAGTTTGAACTAATTCAACCTTAGAAAGGTCTCATGATATTATAAAAGAAGTTGATGGCAAATTGCTTGTGCTCTAAAGTCTTATGAATGATATGCATTGATTTTAGAGCTTGCATGTGAGTTCATCAAAATAAATTTACAATAAATACAAGCACTCACCTAAGACTAGCATTCCCAAGTCTTTTGATCTTCAAATCTTTAATCTCTTGGATTTTTTCATCATATGACTTGAATTTACTTTAACTAGCCTACCCAAGTCTTTTGATCTTCAAATATTTAAGCTCTTAGGTTCCTTCATTATGTGGTTTGAATTCGCTTCAACTTCGCCATTGATCTTGATTATTGATATTTGTGTTCTATGATCATTTGGCTTCATATATCTTCTTATAAGTCCCTTTGAATTCCAAAGCTTTTAAGATACTTGAGATAATTTGATACATTTTAAAATGAACACTCAAGTAAATTTATTAGATTTACACTACAATAAATTGTTATCATCAAAATCATCCAATTAACCTTTGGTTGAAACCTTGAGGTCAACAATAATTAATTTTTTTTCTTTTTTTGTATGTATATAAATACACACAATAATATAACATATATATATAATTATTTATTACCTTAAATACTAACGTTAACATAAAATAAAAAATAATTAAATTTTTATTCTTTTTCTGCATATAAACACACACACACACACAATAATATAACCTATATATATATAATTATTTATTACCATAAATACTAATGTTAACATAAAATAAAAAGGAACTAAAATTGTCTTTCTTTTCTCTATCTATATATATATACACACACTATAATATATAACCTATATATATAATTATTTATTTTCATAAATACTAATGTTAACATAAAATAAAAAAATGAACTATTTTTTTTCTTTTTCTCTAGCTATATATATTTATAATATAATATATAACCTATATATTTCCATAAATATTAATGTTAACATATATATTTAATTATATATTTCTATAAATATTGATGTTAACATATATATAACATATATATTTAATTATTTATTTCTATAAATATTAATGTTAACATATATATATATATATATATATGTTAACTTACTTTGTTGGTTTATTTATTTTGAAGAGTGAAACCCTACTCATGCTTGCAAGAACAAAACCCTAATTCTCAAACTAGTGGATTTCTTTCTTTCTATTTTCGTGCTTGCAAGAGCGAAACCCTAATTTCCTGTAATTTCCCCCCTACTAGTTGGGGTTTTTCTTTTTGGTTGTGCTCCTTTTCCTTTTAATCCTGGAAAAAACAATTGACAAGCATTCATCCTTGTAATTTGATCAAGACAAAAGTTGAGTATGGGTATTGGTGTTGTTATGGTTGGTCTTTTATTTTGGTTGTTATTAATGCCATTGAGAAGTTTGCCAACTGTTGTTGCCTTCGCTTAGTTTGGGTAATTTGTGTGGAGCGGGACACTATGACACAACTGTTGTTGCCTTTGTTAAGTTTGGGTAATTCTATATTTCTGAGTGTATGCTAATGGCATTTTTTTGTTAATTTTATAGGTACTGGTGTTTGAACTGAGTTTTGCTTGGTGCTCCTAATGGTGAATGACAAAATATGGTGCCTACCTGTAAATATGGTGCCTACTTGTTGTTGGAGTGATGCTAAGATGACTCTGTGGTGTCACTGATGGTTGTTGCTGTTTGGAGGACAGTTATATTGTTTGCTATGATTGTTGATGCTCAGATTTTCTCTTTGCTATTCAACTTGTAGTGACGACTGTTGTTCAAATTTGGTTTACCCATGAGCTTTGTACTTTTCAGCCTTGTGTCCAAGAAGACCTTACTTGTGTTCAGACTTGTATATACCAAGCATTCTTTATAAGCTTTGTATATATTTTTTAAGCCTTGTAATATTCTACTTTGTATATATTTGGTAACCCTTGTAATGTTCAGATTTATAAAGGGAAATTGTTCAGTTTGGTTTTTCAGGCATTTTTTAAAGGTTTGGCTATTCAGGCTTGTATGTAATACTTCTCGTTATTTCGAGGTTTATTTTGTGAAATTTCAATTTCATTTTTCTTAGAAATGCATGGTGGAATGAATGAAATTATAGGATATGCAAGAATTGAAATGATAAAAAAGATGGATCTTCTAGTTAGAGTGGCTTTGCAATGTGCACAGGACAATGGCAAATTTGTGTTTGCAAGAGTCATTTTAATCACTTCTCATTGAACTCTTTATTCAAACAATTATAAAATGCTTGAGGTAAAATTAATTTTAAGAATGACTAAGATGTGAATTATTTATTCAAACAATTAGGAAATACTTCAGGTAAAATTTGCTTTATTCTTGTTAAAAATCTAAATTTGAATAATTTTTCTTCCTTGTACCCACATATTAAAAGTTTTGGCACTCATAACTTTCATAATAATTAACTCTCACTAGTTGTTCATAAAACTCTCACTAGTTTTTCATAAAAGATTTTATGCAAACTGTAAATTATTAGCCCTCATTAGTTGTTCATAAAAGATTGTATGCAAAGTGTTACTGGACTAAGGGTGAACAAAGTTTGAAATAAGAATGCCAATAATTAGTGAGATTTACAAAAATAAAATTCAAAGAAGAAATATTAGTCCAAAAAATTAGTATGTACAGATTGTTTAAAAGCAATTAGAAATTGATGAGTTTTAATCTAATTAATTAAACACAAATAAATTAAAAATTAAAAACAAATTAGAAACGGTCATTATCAAACTTTGTTTTTTTATTTTTTCAACCAATTTTTTTTGCAACACTTGAAATTACCAAACATGTTTTCAGTGTTTTGCTTTAAAAATTCTTACTACACATTGAGATTACCAAACACGTTTTCATGTTTTTGCTTTTTAAATTTATGCAACGAATTTAACGTTACCAAACATACTTCCAATCACTATTTGAACATACAACACAACAAAAACGTTGTTTCTATTTTCGATGGAAACGGAAACATAAAATGTTTTGGTTACCAAACGGGCCCCAAGTTTGTCAAGATTATGTTCAATTGCATAGCATTGATGTTTCGAAATTGGGATTGGTGAATTTCCAGTTTCAAAGCTCCAAAATAACCGAATTTCAATTTCAAAACTCCAAATTCATGGTGTTACATAGCTTGTATCTAGCACAACATCCCCATGCCAAGAGACCTGATTTTTGTGTTCTTCAGTCACCCAAATGCCATCATGCACTTTGACTTTAATCTTTGTTCAAGTAGTCATCCAATGAATTTTTAATGTTGTGTGGTGAACCTGCATTAATTTCTTTACATATATACACATAAATTAGGTAGATTGTAACTAACCTACGTTTCTGTGAATAATTTATATATTTAAGTTATACTTTCTAATAGCTTAAATTTTTAGAGTAGATGATTGTTAACATCAATCAGAACTAAGTAGATGGTTTGAAATTAACAATTTCAAGCATGTGATTTTTCAACATTTTTACCTATATATATATATATATATATATATATATATTAAATTACGATGGGTAGCAAAATTAATTTTACCATTTTCTTCTTTCTTTAACATGCCTTTACCAAGAAGAGGGAAAGGGATGGGGGAAGGGATGGGTGTTCAAAAACGGATGTCTAAGGTATGGGGATGCTGTGTCAACTTTGGCAGATGGGAGGTCCATATCACTTACATATATCTATATATATACACACACTGCGATTTAATTGGGACTTGGGACTCTTTAGTCACACAAACGACGATAATTCACCAAACTAACAGAAAAAAAAAATGTAATATGATATGGTCATGATTTAGACTTGCTACCAAATATTGCTAAAAGAATGCTCCAAAACTACTGTTACAATCACCAACTTAAAAAGGAAAAAGAAACTCAAAGAAAGAAAGAGTAGTTGTAGACCATTTGCAATTTTGCATAAATACCTTTTAAAATTCTTTGACAGGGTATTTTATTGTACTTCCTTAACTCTTTCCTTTTTGTAGTATTCAACCCTCATGGATTGGCTTTATAATAGACCTCCATTTCTATTTATTTATTTATTTTTTATTTATCTTGACAAGAATCTCACACCCTGTGTTACGACAACTTAATCCCTCTATCTTTGATTTTAAAATGTGAAAAAGTACCTTTGAACTATTCTTCTTTTTAAATGTTGACCTATTGATTTGGTAGTAACGTGACACAATGAATAAGATTATGAACATGAACAATGATTTAGAATTTGACATTGAAACTATTTTATGTGAGTCAGTGATGTCACTTATATCCATAATGTCATCATATAAAATAAGTGAAATATTTTATATGAGTAGGGAATGACATCATTTATATCTATAACGCCATCATATAAAAGAAGTCAGAGTTATCTTAGTGGCAGAATCCGTACGTATGGTATCATGACTCGGCATGGGCATTAGTGTAACACTCTCATATTATGTGCGTTCTCTTATTTGTTGGATTGAAAGTGTTATGAAAGTGTTCTCATTCTTAACATATTCGTTATAGTTTTTTGGGTAAATTATTCCAACATCCTCTGATATTTGATTTAATTACCTTCTTAAAATTTTTATAAAATTACTCTGACACTTTTTTCAAACTAATAACCCATTAAACAAAATTGCATTTAATATATAATTATAAAAGTACTCTCAAGTTATAATCATTTGACTGAGATTAATGTATTTTTTATATATATTTTATTCATTAATGCTACACTAGTACTATAGCCATCGAAGGTAATTTTAGTATTTTGATTTTTTTTTATGTTAAATTGACTTTAACGGAATTAAGAGTCAATTAATGACATGACCATCCATAATAAAGCCAATTAAACCTCAGAAAATATTGGCCGTCATATTTTAAAATTTTTAGTAGAAAGATAGCCAAAACTTTTGGAGAGGTGAGAGTAATTTACCTAGCTTCTTTTTTTTTTTTGGCGCTATTATATATCAATATATGTAATGCATGTCTAGGCTTTAGAGTTTAGACACCATGCCTAACAAAAGGAAAAAAGAAGACGTATGATACAAACAGACACACACATCAAAGTCTTCCACCAAAACTTTGAAAGAGAAATGTTTACATAACACCACCACCAACAAGAACAAGAAAAACAAGAATTCAGAATTCTCTCTTTGTTTTTTATTTTTTTTTCTCTCTCTCTCCATAAAGAATTTCACAAACACTCTCTCCCATCATCAATTGCCATGAAGCACAGAAAACTCTTTCCGGCTAACCAAACAGCGGACTGTCCAGAGTTCTGTGACCCAACGACTTGTCCATATGGTTGCTATGCTTACCCAGACTATTTCCTGCCACCACCATCGCCACCGCCGCCGCCTCTCTCAGCCGGAAAAGGCCAACACATACCAACCTACGTGATCATCTTAGTCTCAGTGCTCGCCAGCTTCTTCCTTCTGATCAGCTACTACGCGATCATCGTCAAGTACTGTTCCAGATGGAACCGTTTCAGGCCTCCACCAACCCAATCAGACGGCCCAGAGGAAGAGTTTCATGACGAAAATCAAGGGCCAGCAATTGATCACCCTATCTGGTACATCACCACCATTGGTCTCCAACCATCAATCATCAATTCAATCACAGTCTTTAAGTACAAGAAAGGTGACCCTTTGATTGAAGGCACTGATTGTTCAGTTTGTTTAAGCGAGTTTCAGGAAAATGACACTCTTCGGTTACTACCCAAATGCAATCACGCATTTCATATTCCTTGTATTGACACTTGGTTGAGGTCACACACCAATTGTCCACTGTGTCGCGCCGGTATACTACCCAGCACTGTGAGTACTTCTTCAAATGACCAGACTGGTTATGATTTGAGTCCAAATGAAGATGCCCAGATGGTGAATTTAGAGAGTGATGGTGAATTGGTTAACATAACCAATTCAGTCAATGGTATCGAGGTTTGTGAGAACAGAGTTGGAACAGAGAATGAAATTGAATTAACACAAGTGGATGATGATCAAAGAAAGGGCTTTGATAATGCAAAGGAGGTTGTGAATTCTCATGGGTATGGTGATTTTCGTGGAGTCGTTGATTTGGGTGATAACCATATGGTTATGGAGGATGAGACGCAACCAGTGAGAAGGTCTGTTTCAGTGGACTTATCATTTGGTGCAAGTGCAACCATTGGTCTCAATGTGTCTAACTTTTATATGGTTGAATCTGAGGATGTACAAAAATCCAAGTACTCGAGTTTTGTTTGGAAGAGAGATGGTGGAAATTCAAGCTCAAATAGAGTGGCAAATAGTTCATCAATTGGACAATCTCTGCATATAAGTCCTGTTCCAATGAAGAGATCATTTTCATGTGGTGGCAGGTTATTTTTATCTCGACATAGTCCGAGCCCAAGTTCCATTTTTCCCTTGTAAAGCTACTATTGATCTCTGATGAATGTATAGATATAGATATCTGCAGAATAGAGTCGTCTTGAGCACTCTCCATAAGCTGGGATATGCTCTATTTCACGTGTCTACAAACAAGTATGCAGTAGAAGTCATGAAATGGACTACATTGTGTATAAGGAAAATAAGATGAGCTCCACAGAAAAGTCTGCTTCAGAAGAATAAGTTTTGGTGCATATGTGCAATTTGTTTCTGTACCACAAATGAGAAAAAAAATTACTGAATTTTCAAAGCAAATTTGGCTTATATGTGTTTGTTATTATGTGGTTATATAAAATTTGTTAATACTGTAAAGTGAAACTACTGGTTTGGTCAATGATATTGTCCACATTTCAAAAATTTGTATTAATTTTTTCAGTAAAAGAAAATCATTGATCATATTGCCAAATCAATTGCCACAAAAATAAACACATAAATGAATGTACAATGTTGAAGGAAGATGAGAAAGTTCAGCAGTGGCTAATGTTCTTCATGTGACATGTAAAACTTCTAATGTTTCTTTCTCACCTTCCTTAGAGTGGAAGTGAAACTTGTGGCACACAAAATGGCCATTATATCGCATAGTATCTATGTTTAAATGGATGATGGTGTCAAATCTCTATCAAGGAAAGTGATTTAATTTCTTATTGAAATGATCAGAATTCTATTTTATTGCTAAAAGCTACAAGTGGGTAATTTTTTTCTTTGTTTTATTACCATCATCATTATTCAATGTTGATGAAATATGAGGCAGTGTAACTTCTATACCATTCTCTAGAAAATGACTTCAAACAGAAGTTGTAGTCCCTTATCTGATCTGGACAATTCTATAATATGCTTTTGGTGAAAAATCTAATAATTTATTTAGGCCAGATTAAATAAATCACTAAAAAAGTATTCTATAGCACTCTATATTGAAGGAGAAAACCCATTTTTTCTTATCAGTTGGAGAGAGAAAAGGGGATCCATATTTACAATTGATCCAATGATACAGCATGGGAGTACAATATTCTTATACTTTCAACTACCAAATGATTCCTCATTCTTGTGGATTTGGGTTACTTATGTGACTAAACCAAAATATCCTTTGTTCTAAATCAAAATCTCCTTTTGTTGGAATAATCAATATAATGCTTTATCATACCCTGTTTCTTTACACCGGTAATCTTGAAAGCAATGGTGATATTGCTTAGAATGGTGATATTAATTGAATACCTATGGGCCCTCTGATTACCCCCAATTACTCACCTCTTTTTTGTGAATGACACAATCCTCTTTTGTGAAGTCCTTTCATATAAGTAAATGGATCCTAGCCAATCAAATCTCTCTCTTAAATTTTTGAATTTTGCAAATTTTAATAATGTGGTTCATATTTAGCCACCTGATAATCTTGTTTATTTTTAACACTTACCAATTCAGTTGTAATAGAAATTTTAAATTTGAATTTAATAAGATGATGAGGAATTCAAGAGAGAGATTTGACATCTACCATTAAATCTATCCTTAACAAATACTCTCTTCTCACAGGTCAATTAGTTAATTTCCAAAAGAGCAATGCTACACGTCATGAAAATATTTCATGAATTTTTATCTTGAATGATGTGCCAATTAAATGATGAGTTAGTATTAGTGGGATTCCTCCCATACACGGAATATCAATGGTATTATCACTTGTCACATCATTCATGAAGGCAATTCATGATAAAATTTCATGACGTTTAGCATTTCCCTTTCCAAAATCAGGCATTTTTTTAGCCCAAATGTTAGACCCACTACTTAATCTCAAATTCGAAACATTTTGGGTATCCATTCATCCCGACAAAACTGTTACTTAGGTCTCTCTTCTATTATTTGTGACATATAAAATTGTAATTGGCAAATTTCGATGTCAAACCTAAGATGATCGAGTTGTAATTCTTATTGATTTCTTATAACCAATCATGGAGTTGAAGATTTAATGAATACGCTCAATTGATTCAAATGAGAACATGTCCTAGTCATGGTAAGTGTGTTAGGACACATTGCACTGTACACTTGAGAGGTTGGTTTTGGAAACTAGTATTTTTAATCAAAACTTCAAAATTTTAAATTTTCAATCGGTTGCACTCATCTTAAACTGGTTGCACTTATTTAGCACTTACCATTAATGTGGAAAGTTGTTTTTCGGAATGATTTGTTCCTAATCAACTTAAAACTTTGGGGAATGTGCTAAAACAATTTTAAACTTGTTTTCCAAAAATTCTATATAAATTTATTGTTTTAGAGAGAAATCTATAAATTTATTGTCTATATAAATTCTCTTATGCCTTCTCTACAATTACGTTTTTCAAAAATTATTGTTTTAGAGAGAAATCTTTGAGATCTTTTTAGGCCAAAAAATTATTCATTAATTTTTTGTTTTTCTTTCTTTGAGAGCACACCTATATACACTGAGTGGTTTAGGATTATGACTCTCTTTACTTGATCGATCAACTATTTGAAGACTGCTTCAAATTACTTATTGATCAAATTCTCGGATCACTTGGTTTCTTCCTAAATGTTCGTTGCTGAAGAAGGAGAAGACAATCTTACTATGAAGGAGACAGAATATTCGCAGAGTGTTCGTATTCTTACAACTATCATTCTACAAGGATTGTGATGTTAGCCTGAAGTCTACAATAATTGAACGTAGTGTTACAAGAGTAAGCCTGAGACGTTCAGTATTAAATTCTTGGTAGAGTGAAGTATGTGTGAGTTTGAGATAAAATATGTTGTACTTTGCTTCGACGATGGTGGATTTGGTTATCCGAGACTACAACTTCACCCGTGGTTTTTCCCTTTCTGGGTTTTCACGTATATCGAGTGTTATCTCTGCACTTTATTTGATTTACTTGCTTTACGTGGTTGTTTAATTTTTCAATGTTCCGTTACAAAATTCCACCCTCCACATGCAAAGAACTACAAAGTATCATAACAAACTTTTGGTGGTCAGGAAAGGATAAAGCTGTTGGTATAAAATGGATTGTTTAGAAGAAATTATGCCAATCCAAAGAATAAGGAGGCCTTGATTTCAAATGCCTTGAAGCTCTCAACCTCGCTTTACTTACTAAATTGGGATGTCGCCTTGAATCTTAAAATAATTCCAAGGTTTTTAAAAGCAAGTATTTTCCAAATAGATCTTTCTTCCAATTTGGTTGTGGCTCCTAAGCTTCCTTGACATGGAGAAGTATTTCGATTTCGAAAAAAAATTATTAAACGTGGATGAAAATGGAAAATTGCCCACGGTCGGATTGTGAATTGTTGGCTTGATCCATGGCTCCTTGATCTTAAGAATTTTTTTGCAACGTCCCCCCTGTGAGTTGCGCGATGCGGAAGCAGTTGCGAAAGTTAGATATAAAACCTAGAGGGGTGATTAGGTTTACTCGTTTTTTACTTAATTATTCAGATTATCCAATTTTAAGTCCAATTAATAATTAAAGCAATCCCACAATGCAATTAAACAAATAAAGTGCAGTAAAATAAAGAAATACGAATGCACCAGATATAAGTGAAAAACTCAGATTGGAAAAAAACCACAGGTGAGCATTTGTAGCCCCGGAGAAGCAAATCCGCTATCGTCGAAGCAAAGTACAACAAACTCACACCCACTCCACTCTGACAAGAACTTTGATGCAGAAAATCTCAGGCTTACAATTGCAACAACTACTTCGTCTAATTGTAGTAGATTCCCGACTAACGTCAAAATCCTTTAAAAAGGGTAATTGGAAGAACACGAACACTCAGCAAGTATTCTGTCCCCTTCGTAACATGATCTTCTTCTCCTTCCTCACCAACGTAACAATTATAGAAGACACCAATCCAGTAACTTGATCACGAAGAAATCTTCAATACAATTTTCGAACAGTTGATCAAGTAAATAGAGAACATCATAGTATGACGAACCCTTGCATAGTCAGTGTAGAACTTCATGCTCACTCTAAGACTTCAATTATATGATCAATGACAAGAATATAACTCACTTAATACAATTCGATCATGTTTGGTTTTGACACTGAAGATTGATAATTATAAAAATATACGTCACACCCCCCCCCCCCACAAAATTTATGTTGCTCCCAGACTTTTCCCTCGCCTACTGCTTCCCTTATAGATAACAGGAAGGAACACCAGAAAAGAATGTATAGGATATGTGCGCACATCCTATAGCGAGAAATTCAGTTCTAAATGACGTAGTGACTAATGCTGATTATCAGGGCATATTGATGGTTATATAAATTGATACATGTATTTTTTCCTTAGATAGACATATGTATGTCTGTCAAAGATTCTATAAATAACTATATATGAATTTTTAGATTTGAAAATATATATGTATATATTTGTATACATGGTAATGATGCCGAGGAAGATAGAGAATAGTGGGTGGGACCGTCAGATCTCTTTTTAACAGTGTCCAAAACAATCAATACCATCTCTTGCATCATCATCGACGACCATAGATCTCTAATCATCAGTGCCCAAGGCTATAGGAAAGAGAGAAATTATAGAAGATAAAAGTGGGATGGAAAGAGAGAAAAGAAATTGGGGAAAAGAGGTGACAACTTGTTATTCACACAATCAAACTCTAACTAGAACCGAGTCCCAAATCCTCTGCGTATCCATCTTTATTCCCATCAATATACACACACACACACACACACATATATATACATACATACATACACATTGACCTTTATAAAGTAAAAATCCAACTTCATTAAATGAAATTCCACACTTATTGTTGAAACTTTTTACTGTTCAACAATCATTTAAAGCCGAAGTTTTTTCTTAACATAAAGGTAAAAAGGAGGGGGCTAGTTTTGATTTTTTTTTTGTCATTTTGTTATAATACATAAGGTAACTATTGTCTTTTCATACAAGGGAAGGACAAATTTGTTATTTTATAAATTTTAGTTAACAATTTTGTCAAAAAGTTGATGTCAAGAGTGTGTTGAGCACACATGCCAAATCTTAGGAGTGGTCAAAGTAATAAACTTTAATTGATTTACGTGTGTGTAATTTGACACAACCTTAGGGGAGGTTAGTGCAATTTAATTATTTTTTGCAACTTTCACCCTTAAATTAAATAAGCCAAAATTACTCTAACTTCCCCCGAGGTTTCAATAAAGCAACAAGTAGCTCCAGTCCGTTAGTTCATCGTTAATTCTATTAGAATAATTTTTTACAATGCCAAAATTACCCTTCAAATGAATGAAGTTATATTTTTATCTTTAATTAATATATGGTGTGACAAAACTATTTCCAAATTTATGACTGAAATACATCTCAATATTTGGGGATAGTTTTGTCACACCATATCAATTAAGTGTAAAAATGTAACTTCATCCATTTGAAGGGTAACTTTGGTATTGGAAAAGATTATTTAGGCAGAGTTAATGGCCAACTAACAAACTAGACCTATTTGTTACTTTGTTGAAACCTCAGGGGAGATTATAGTGATTTTAGCTCATAGTTTAATCTGGAATGGAAGTTGCAAACCTCAGATCTCATGGTAATTGATGAGGATAAATCAACAAGCTAATAATAACAGAATTATGAAATAAGGTGATCCAAAGAGTTCGGTGATGATTGATATGGAGAGATATAGAACAGTTACAACAGTAAGATATGGTGATTGGATATCACAATTTAAATCTCAGATAAGATGGTTATCAAACAAGGTACGCAATAATAAATGCAATTCCACTCTCCATAATTTAAGGACGTTAATCACTAACTTGAGTGTCAGAGTGTCCCGTCGGCACTCCACCTGTGCTGGATTGGTCACATCTCTTCTTTGTCTTGCAGAAACTCAACCCCAAATAGGATCGCAATGGGATCGTGATATTTTTTGCTTCACCAGATGGCATCGTCTGTTAGAAATGAAGGAATTACCGGAATTACCACTTGGACGCAATCTAGCTGAAACTTCCACAAAACACCTATCATTTCAACTTATCAGGGCAAAAAAACCACAAAAGGAGGAACCGATGGTGGCAGCACTAGTTGCGTTTCGTATCCAGGGAACAATACAACAACAATTGTGAATCTCTTTTAACAAAAAAATGTGAATCTCTATCATCTTCTTTGTACATAAACAATAGTTGCTGGCCACAAATTTAATAACACGCTACCAACAACAACTGACGCCTCTGGTACACTCACGTTGAGTTATTTGGTTCACTCACAATAATGTTATTCTACTATTATTCGTACGTTTGAGGCTATGTTTTCACTTATACTGATTCACAAATAGGAGACCCAAATCCTTTGTTTTATAAGCTAAACCACCAACTATAAATATCGTTGCATATTATAAAGACAATGGTAAAACCTAGACATAAATGTCTAGAATGAATGAGAGAAAAAATTCTAGAAAAAAATATCTGAAAAGAAAGTTAGTAAATTGAAAAATATATAGCCGTTGTTGAGAATTGATTCAAGCTGACATAAATTTTGGGTAATTACGATACTTAGATTTCAATTTATGTATGCCCCATAGCCTATATACGGTGAGCTACCATTAAAATAGAAGGCAATATGCCCCTAAGCAATACACCAAACTAATGAATCTAGAGGGGGAGGGGATGAATAGGTTCTTCCCAATTTTAACCTTTAATGTTTGATGTATGGCACACAATCCACAAAAGTCTTGACACAATGATTTATAGAGGTAAAACCCCTAGGTGGGGAAAAGACCTCTTGCTCAAAGGCTAGTCCAATCCACTATGATGAAACTGAGTACACTTATAGATCTCATATCCAAGCTTACATACAAGTCACTATAGCTCTCACCTTAGTTCATAGCCTCCCTAGGCCTGAACTCTCTCACTAAAAGCTCACATATGAGCTTTTAGTACTCACTCAACTCAAGCTTTCTTAAGTTCAAGTTGTCACTCATTAAAGCTCACAAAACATTCCCCCTGTCCACAATATCCCTATACTTGGACCACAAGTAATGACTGAGAATAAGAAATACAATAAAAATCTCTCAAGCTAATATAATCTTCGATACAGAGCTCTACTTGAGATATCTTGCCCTTTCATATTGGCTGATGTTTAACTTCTATGAGGTTCAATCCTAATCAGATGATGTGCGCTGCTATAGATAATGTATATATTGGTGAGCAAAAACAACTTTGATTAATGACGTGCCTACTAGGTTGATTTACTCTAGGACTGGTGTCTGCTTGACACTCTAGCACAAAGAACAATGCTGTAATATAGATTTCGATACTTATTTTTATATCAAAATCGATCTTTTTTGACAAAACAACAATTATAAGAAGCCTAAATTCTGATATACTGCATGCTCAAATAGATTTTCAGCAAAGTAATATTTCAGCAAAAACAGATTTATGGCTGTAGGCTATAATTTCAGCAAATACAGATTTCCAACAACAACACATACAAATTTTTAGAATTAGAGCAACTCAATCGATTTTTTGAAATAACAGTTACTTAACATATTTTCAGACTTAAGAGCAACAGAAAACAGATTTTTTGAATTAACAGCAACTCAAAATAGATTTTCTAAAATAACAACAACTGAAAACAGATTTTCAGAATTAAGAGCAACACAAAACAGATTTTCTAAACTGAGAGCAACACAAAGCAGATTTTCTGAAATAACAGTAACTCAAAACAAATTTTCAGAATTAGGAGCAACACAAAACATATTTTTAGAATTAGGAGCAACACAACATATTTTTTGAATTAGTAGCAACAAAAAATAGATTTGGAGAAACTTGAACTAACCCACAATCAACTCAATCAGTAATAAATTCATGAATATGTTTAAGATATAGATGTGTGTCTGTGCAAATTGTGTGCGCCTGTGCATATGTAGAGTGAGAGAAAATTATACTTGAGATTTTGCTCTGCAATTTTGAAATATAACTTGTACAAACTTATAAATAAGAAATTAACTTGGATAGAAGATGAAGTTGTACTAAAGAAGACTCCATAGTAGCTACAGATCCGTCTTCTCCATTTGAACTTTTAACACAGTGATGTGTTGTGATGGTTTCTCACTCTATAGTACTCACCCAGCTCTGATTCTCTCATAGCTCAAGCTCAAATAACTTTAATGGTGAAAATCCTAATTATCGCAGACCCATATCTCTCAATTTCTAATGACTCCCCTCAGCATCTATTTGAATCTCGATCACACCTTCTCTCTCTCTATCTGTATACGTATTTCACTCTCTGAAGGCTTGCCCTCTCTCTATGTCACTTCTTCTATATATATACCTATTCAGAACATACACATCCTCATGCGGCTAGGGTTTTTCCCTTTTTATTTTAGATTATCGAGATACCCATGTTATATTAAAAAATAATAAGAGTCCATTTGAGTTGATGCAATGCCATTGAAATAACGGGAATGCCTCTACAAGGATTGTTAGAGCAAATACATGGAACCAAATATAATTGAGTAGATGAAAATAATATGTTAACATAGAAATAAATATAACTATGCAAACACATCTAAAACCTGGGCATTGAGATCCTTTTGACATTAAAACCCGAGCAAATATGCTCATGGGCTTAATGGATCATCAATGTGTCCTTTTTGCCTTTTAATATCAAAAAACCTACATAGCCCTTTCCCTAACTGCTTTCTCTCCCTTTTTGACAATGAAAGTCAAAAGTGGTACACTCTTTCGACAATTTTGTGGTGACACATATGAGAGTGGACATTGGTTTAGAATCATTCATGTTAAACTTTTTCAGAATTTCTTTTGCATACTTTTTTTGAGATATGAATATACCTTTAGCATGTTGAATGATTTGAAGTCCTAAAAGGTATTTTAAAGTGCCCTACATGGACATCTCAAACTTAGAATGCATAAGTGCAACAAATTGAATGGTTTAACTAGAATGTGAACCACAAAATATAATATCATTCACATAAACTTGCAGAATCAAAAATTTTGAGTCAGAATGTCTTACATAGAGTGTGTTATCCACTTTACCTCTTTGGAACCCTTATTCGATAAACAAAGAGTGAAGCTTGTTACTATACCATGGGAGCTTGCTTAAGACCATAGAGTGTTTTTCTGAACTTGAGAACATGTTGATGGTGTTTTGTATCAATAAAACCTTCAGGTTGCTCAATGTATACTTTTTTTAATAGATCACCATTTAGAAAAACTGACTTGACATCCATCAGATAAATCATTATTCTCTTGTAGCAGTCAAATAAAAGAAACACTCAGATTGACTCTCATCATGCAACTAGAGTAAAGTTTTCATCATAGTCCAACCCAATAATCTGAGCAAATCCTTTGCATACCAACCGAGTTTTGTTTCTGATCACAATCCCTTTTTTCATTCATCCTTTGCTTCTGAGTAGCATTGCATACTTGTTTATCATTCAAAGACATATTTGGAAGACCTCTAATAGATTTATGCTTGATGAGATTCTTTATGTTCTTAGAATGCACATGCCCTAACCTTTTATGCTAAAGTATTGAATTTTTCATGTTAGTGTAATTGTAAACAGTATGTGAAAAGTCTTCAAGAATAGTATAGACATTTTCTGGAACTTTACATGTAGCAAAGAGAGTTTTACCAGATTGTTTATCAATAACATTGTAGTTTTCTTTGTCAAAATTAACTTAAGCTACCAATGTCACATAACTGACTCACACTCAACAAATTATGCTTTAATCCCACTACATAGAGCATTTCATCCAACCTAGGCATTTTTTTGTTTCAGGTATTGTTCCTTTTCTTACGATTTTGCCTTTCTTATTATCTCCAAAAATAACTGACCTGCCATCAAAATTTTCAATGCTAGCAAATTTGGTCTTGTCTCATTTCATAGGCCAAGAACAACCACTATTTACATTCCACTTAGTATTGATATTACAAACTTTCAAAGCAGTATAAACTAACATGCTCACAAAATTCAGTTTCTTAGGAATCTACATCATTTTAGTTTTAATCAAGCCTTTTAATGTTACAGGTGCTCTGTGCGTGTGAAGATCTATCTTTTTAACATACATGAGTTTCAGTTTCCAATAATTGAGACATGCAATTTTCAAAGACTCATTCTTATTCCTAAATTGATGATAAGTATGGAATAGAAGTTCATATTTTAGTCTGGTAGCGACATCAACAAAAGAATATGAAACATATATATTACCATTTTCAGCTTTAACAAAAACTGAGTAGGTTTTACTAGATTGCACCTGAGTTGTAGAGACCGTGCTTAATTTAGGCCGATTTTTATTTTTTTTTATCATTTATTGCTTTAAATGCGTTTTAAATGATATTTAACATGTTTTGAATACGAGAAACATGTTTGGAGAGTTATTTTAGGGTTTTGAAAAGTTTTGAAAACTTTTGTAAAAGTTTAACTTTTTGGTCAACGGGAGCCCCGGGATGAGGTTTAATGAGCCAGGGAATCCGATATTTTTTTAAAAAATTTTATTTTTTGGTTATAGACCAATTAGAATATTTGGAGAGACGTGGAAGTGATCTTGAGTCCATAACTCTTTTTGGATTCAAAAACGGAGGTTAAGAAGGTACGTTAAGTGAACTAGGGGCATTTTGGTCTTTTTGCGCCCTAGGGCTTATAAATTTCTAGGAGACAGATATTTATAGCTTATTTCCTCTCTCAAATCAGTCGTGAACCTCTCTTCTCTCTCTTCTTTGTGTTCTTCTTCTTCTCTCTTCAATTAGAAGGTGTTAGGGCTTGATTCGGAAGGCATCGAAGAAGGGAAGTGTGCTTTATGTCAAAAGGGCATCATTTTGAACTAAACAAAGCAAGAGTTTAAGAGTTTTTGGTCTGCTAGCTTTGGATTTTTGCTAGAGATTTGATGTCTTGAGGTAGAGTGTGTGTGTTGTGTTTTCTTATTCAAGTGATATTTCATGTCTAAGCATAAAATAGATATTTCTTTTCATGTGATATATGAAAGTGTATGTTTTGTGATAAAATTTATGTTTTAAAGTGAGTTATATATGTTTTTCTTGCTAGAAATGGTTAGAAATTTATGTTTTATATTGCATATATTGTTTATATGTACAATGTGGAGCTTAAATTTCATAAATAGGATTTTGGGGGATAAATGATGAAAACCCTACTTTTAGGGGTTAAGTATCTATATATATTCTTATGAGCCTTGTGTGACATACTAGGATTGAACTAGGACATATAATGGGTGCAATGCATCGAACTTGTGAATGTGTGTGCAAAATGTGAAATATTTTGTGTGAGTGTGGGGTGTGTCTCGGAAGTGCCTCAGGTGAAAGTAGTAGGGGAACATATCCTCTGAGGCTGAAAGACCTCAAACTTACACAAGATGGGTTGGTTATCGATGGGTTAGTAGCCCTAAAATAACTAGGAATTGGGATATGGAACTTCAGCACGTATCCGGTGATGTGTGTGAGCGTGAACCAAATTCGACAGAGTGTGTTGAGTATTATGTGTAACTTAAGTGAATTACATGACTTGTGTGGATGTTTATCCGTTTTTGATCTTTGTCATATGTTACATGTATGATGGAAATGTGCCATGCGTATGAAATAATTTTTATATGGTTGTCAAATTATAATTGATGTGTATGCCATGACGTGAATGAATTGAGCTTTTAAGTTTGCAACTAGAATGCTAGGAAGCATGACACGTAATTGATAGACATGAGTTATATTTTATATATGGATTATGAAATATGGCCTTGAATGGATTGCACAATACATTAAGCTTGAGTCCATTGAAAATTACTCATCCCCCTACACTAACACTTTCAGGACAAGGCAAGGAGGTGGTTGAAGATGCACAACCATGAGTTGGTCCTAGAGTAGAAAAATATTATTTTTGGACCTTTGTGTCTTTTGAGACTTATGTATGGACGTCAATGCCGACTTGTGGCATATAGACTAGACTAGAAGTATTGTACCTATTTTTTTGGACAAGAAGTATGTATGAAACTTTCGATTATATGTGACAAGTTTGCTAACTCGTGAAGATTATGTAAAAATGATGTTTTGTTGCAATAGATGTATGATAATGCGTGAATTATCTATTATGTCACTCCTTCTATACATATACCCATTCAAAATATACATACCCTCATGTGGCTAGGGTTTTTCCTTTTTCATTTTAGATTACCAAAATACCCTTGTTATGTTAAAAAATAACCAAAGTCCATTTGAGTTAATCTATTGGAAGCAACTATAATTGAACATATGAAAATAACATTTTAACATTGCAATAAACATAACTATGCAAACACATCTAATTTAAGCACATAAAATGAAATGACTAAAATGCCTCTTGAGATCATTTTGACATTTAAACCTGGGCAAACATGCTCATGGGCTTCATGGACCATCACAAATATGGTTAGTAATTTGTATATCCAATGAATAAACTCATCTATCACTTATATATATCTCACGTTTTATATGTATATACAACCCAAGAGATTAACTCCATTATGCTTCACATGTGGTTCACTACTTGTTACTCATGGGATTAACATAAACATGAATTAATTGTTCTGCCCATTTGATGACACATGTACAGGCCCAAGTTTGATACTGGTGCAAATTTATGTTTTTTTCTTCGATTTGAACACATTTAGAACTAACCCAGACTTTATGGATCTGTTATTTTATTGTCAGTTTTATAAAAAATGATTCACACAAAAACATTGCGATCTAGTGCACATGCTCTGGATATATGTACAAACCTACGTGACACTGCGATCCGGTGCACATGCTCTAGATACACTGCGATCTGGTGCTCATGCTCTCGATACAGGTACAAACATGCTAATTGGTACCTCATTAATCATGATATGCATCATTTTTTTTAGAAACTCGATCCACTGACACATGTATGTACATATATTTTGATACTTGTCACTGTGTTCATGTTTTTCATGAATAATATAAAGATTACTATTAGTTTCAAAGCCATGTATATATAGTAACTATTGGCCTAAATATTTTTTATTGATTAAAAATTGTCAAGAACAAACGGCATTCCTAGATGACGATTTCAAAGAAGCAACCTAGCAGCAGGCAGGAATAGCCGCATCTGACCCAGAAAGAACAGAATCAGACACGTCTTCGGCCATGCCAGAACAATCACCTTTCTTTAGGAGCTGCACCTAGGTCTCCACTTTCGCTGTGAGATTGGGTTCGTGCGATGGACTGATAAAGACTAATAAGAGTTTGATCCTATGTCATAATGAACCTCGTAGGGGGAAAGGAGAGAGGCGGGTAAGAGACTTTATTACCCACTTGATATATACGAAGTATATATCTACAAAATAAACGCGTACGCGTATAGTAATTGAGCGAAGCGAAAGAGTGAACATAGTGCTAATAAGCGGTAGCGAAATATAGCACTATGGAGTGATTGAGTGAAGCGAAATATTTCCTATCTTGTTCCCCGTCCCTGAAATTCCTGACTGAAAGGAAGGAATTGGGAAAGGGACGACTGACAGTAAGCAATGCAAGCGACCCCAAACTAAGCGAGACATTGAAGTGAGAAACAAAGAGAGGGGTTGCGCGTGCGGGCTTTAGTGCCGGATTTCGACTTCTACAACCGGAGGTAACCATCAGAGAAATTCAGGTGTTCGCGCCCCGACCATTCCAGACTCATAGGAGGGAATGGGATAAGGGGCGACCTATAAGGTGGGGGAAGGGGAGGGCTCGATTTACTTATTAATCGAATAAGCCCTCTATATAGCCTCATCAACGGCAGCAGAGTCTCCAAAACAGAGGATTGGAGACGATAATAGTTGCTCGTTGATAAATTCACTCGACCACTTGTTAGTCTTGCTACACTACACGACACGACACGAGTCTAGGGTGAAGTTGAAGCAGACACGGTCAAGTGAAGTCGACTTCATAAGTGATTCAACATACTATATTGAAATAAGAAAAAGGAGAAGGGTCTCGCCCAGGTGGCTCCTGCAAGGTAACGACTTCAAACTAACTCAAACAAATAACGTTCTTCTCCGAGGCATGGTACATAAATATATTTATAGAAAGGATTCTTATATTCCAATACATGTCGAATTCTTCCACTTTTCTACACCTTTTTAGAGCTTCTAAACTTCTCTAAATGCAATGTTGCCATGAGACCATGTGATTGATTTTCAACTAATACCCTTCTACCAATATGTCCTCTAGTCACACTTTTCTTTTTAATATGTGCTTTTATAATTAAAAAACAATTTAATTGTTTTATTTGAATAGAAAATCAATATATGACCTGTCAAGCCACTGAACAATATTGCAGTAAACAAATACTTTATGGTATTAATTTAATGATGAACATGGAATTTGATTTAAATGTTTTAAATTTATTTTGAAATTATTTTATGTACATAAATATATAATTATGGACCATATAAATTAAAAAAACTGGGGGCATATTGGCTTAGACCTTATCATCCCCTTATTAAAAGGTGAGCTTACCACCTCCCCTTACTATAGGGCGGGCAACAGATCACCTTCCCTTATTAAAGGATCGAGACATCAACTCCCATTTACTAAAGAGCGATCCTACCACCTTCCCTTATTAAAAGGTTGAGTAGACAATTCAATTAGTAACAAATCTCATCTTATTAAAAAAAGCAGGATTCTACGAACCTCTAAATTAAAGGAGTGAAAATCTACAAATGAAAATCTACGAACCTCCTAATTAAAGGAGTGAATCTACGAGGATTTATGAACCTTATTATTTAAGAAGCGAAGCTAGAGACTTCATTAAAGGCTGAGTGAAGCACGGAGCAACGACAATAACTCATTATTAAAGGAGTGAAGCTACATACTCCATTAAAGGGCTGAGTTAATCCCGGAGCAACAACGATAACTCCTTATTAAATGAGTGAAGTTACAAACTCCACCAAAGGCTTGAGTGAAGCCCAGAGCAATGATAATAACTCTTTATTAAATGAATGAAGCTATAAATCCCATTTAAGGGCTGAGTGAAGCCCGAAACTATTACGAACCTCATCAAAGGAGAGAATCTACAAATCCTATTCAGAGGTTGAGTGAAGCTACAAATCTTATTCAAGAGCTAAGTAAATCTGGGGGCTATAAATCCTCCCCTTAATAAAGGCCACAACAACTACTTCCCTTATTAGGGGTCAAGCGACAACTCGATCACTACTAGGCTTTCCTTTTATTAAATGGTCAAGCATAGAAAAAGCAAGCTCTTGATGAAATAAATCAACAAGCACGTGAATACACTAGAAAAAGAAATACATATATATGTACATGACCAAAAATAAGAGTTAGCGTTCCCAAAGTTTGACAACCAATGATTTGGGAATTGGGGGCAACTGATGAGGATAAATCAACAACTAATAATAACAGAATTATGAAATAAGGTGATCCAATGATTTCGGTGACGATTGATATGGAGAGATAAAGAGCAGTTATAACAGTCATATACGGTAATTGGATATCACAATTTAAATCTCGGATAAGACGGTTAAGCCTTCATAAATATGAGAGGCTAGTGACCAAACAATGTACACAATAATAAATGCAATTCCACTCTCTATATTTTAAGGACGTCAATCACTAACTTGAGCATCAGAGTGTCCCTCCGGTACCCCATCTGTGTCGGCTTGGTCATATCTCCTCTTTGTTTTGCAGGAACTCAACCCCAAACTGGATCGCGACGGGACCGTGATATTTTTTGCTTCATCAGTAATATATATATATATATATATATATATATATATATATATATATTGTTACCATTGTAGAAAGCACTCATAGAGCTGCAACCTAATTTATATTTCTTTAAAAAGGTTTTTTTCCCCAAAATTATAGTTATTTGTACATTATGAGTGCATTTAATGAAACCTAAAATTTTATTAGTTGTGACATTTGATATAGTTATCAAACGACTCCTTAGTTGAGAGAAAAATGCTAACAAATAAATCAACACTATATTAAATTTGATGCAAATGAGGCAAGTATTTTTTCTTGAATAATCAATCTAACTATTTTAGAATACACAACCAAGGGCTATAATCGAGGAGTATTTCCTCGCCTTCCAAAGTAAAAGATTGAGAATTCAAATATTCATAGGAACATGTGAGTGGATGTTTAAGTTTCTTGCCATGAAAGCAAAAAAAAAATACTATTTTAGAATACATAGAATGAAGGAATTTGGACCAGGATAATCTGATAGACTAGTTTTTTCCAAAAGAATATAAGTTGAGAAAGCTCAATTTGTATGAACCAATATTACCCAGGTGTTATGCTATACGTTTACAAAATGCCAAGTATGGTACTTTAACTCTTACATAAACAATGTCAAAACTGGAAAGATACAAATTAATAGGAACGTAACCCCTAGATCAGTCATTTTTCCCCCCGATATGTATAGATCAATCAATTTCAAAAGAATAAAATTTTCATTATATTTTGGATCATATTGTTATAGGGAATCTCTCAAATTAGGTGGCGAATAGATTTATTTTGATGCTTCCTCTATTAGTTAGGTTGATGACTTGCATGGCTTCTTCTCCAGTTTATTATCATTAATGTGTCACCATCGCCATTTTTCTGATAACTTGTTTGGATTGTAAAAGCGATATCCTTGGGCAATGCTAACTTCTCTACCGAACTTGAAAGACTACGGATAACTTAATAAATGTATGTAAACTAATAAATAAAAAAAATCATGTGAGTTGTATGTAATGTCATCTCATCAATTATAATAATAATTATTATATATTTTTTACACTTACTTTGTAGCTTGAATTCTCCATTAGAATACAGTCATTGGCATCTCATTAATATTTATTAATTCTTTTTTCAATTTGGTTATTAATCATTTCAGTTTTCATTTAAAACTGTTTATAATATATATATATATATATATATATATATATATATATAATGCTATCAAGGGAGTCCTCTCATATTTATTATGAGATAATTTTTTTGAAATATGTAAAAAGTCAAATCAATCATTAACTACACTTTTTAATCATGTATTTAAATATGGAGACCTCATGATAAAGGACTCTTGTGATAGCATTACTCAAAAGCAAATGGTAAATATTTTCTAACACAATTCATGAATGACGTGGCATGACCCAACTTTTTTTTTCTTTTTTAGGAAACTCACCAAAATGAAATATTATCCTCATAATTGTTCTCACTTCTCACCTCTGAAGATAAAGATGACGATAAAATAATGGTAAATTGCTCGGACACCACCCCCAGAGGTTTGGTGCTCCGACACTCCGTGCTGATAGTTTTTTTTTTGGAAGTTAAAGTAAAACTCACATATCACATACACTGCCTCCACCAAGGGTTGAACCCTGGACCTTCCATTTGAAAAGCCAAAGCTCATACTATGTGTTGATAGTTGACTGTTAATAAAGTTAGAAGTCAACGAAATTATAAATTAAAAATGCCAAAATTACCTCCCTCATATTTTTCTCTCTCTCCACTCTCTCTTTTTGCATATTCCTACACCCATCCCATCAATCAATATACATATACATATACATATATATATAAACAAACAAACCCAATTAGGGATGATGGAAACTATATTAATTCATTGACCCTGTTCATTACATCTCCGATCACGGCTCACAGGAAACTCAAAGCATCAAATCGCCATTGACCACTCACCCTGATTATCGAGCTCCAGAAATAGAAATGTGTAATCATCAGAACCACAAAGCTTCGATTCGAAACCAAATAACACACTCTCTATGCGTCTATCATTGCCGCTATATCGAATAGCTTGTTGTAGAGCCTCTTCCGCTGCAGCGTGTGTCGGCTTGCGACCATAATTTTGAGGCGACTGAAGTGCATCTTTGTTACGTGTCAAAATCCAAGTCACAGAAAACTCCATCTCTGAGTCCGAATCCCAAGGGTGAATCCATCCATTAAATCCTAATGGACTGCCCACACTTTCATTACTGCAGAAGCTTAATTATATACATACAATTATATATGTATAACCTTACAACAACTTATCTCAATGGGCCCTACACATGGTCACGTACATAAATTCAATCAACATTAAAATTGTTTTATCCAGCTGAGGATTACGATCCATCGTAAGATGGATTACGATGCATCGTAATCTACGGTCCATCATAGATGTATCACATTATCCATCGTAACAAGCGAGTTTTCAACACTTTTTTCTCTCCAATTTACGATTTATCATAATGGAGATTATGATGCATAGTAAAGTTATGATCCATCGTAATGATGATTACGATGCATCGTAGTCTCTTGACAAAAAAATTTGCAAAATTCTTCAAATGTACAAAACTTGTGTAATTCATCTCCAAAAGTGTCTTAAGGCTTCATACCCAGCTTCCTATACCACTTTAAAACATGCATAAGAATTGAAAAAACCATACATCCATACATTTGATCCAAAAATTTACTTTTCATTCATATTTTCTCCAATCCTCAATTCATCCACCACGGATTCTAACTATACAAATCCATACATATAAATAAAAAGTTCTCATATAACCACACATGTCAATAACATCAAAAATAGTCTCATACCACAAGCCGACATGGACATAAACAAATACAATATCCAAATTAACTCAAAAATACATTCAAGTGCTCCTCACGAGCTATTTAAGTTTTATCCACCGCCGATGAATTATCTGAAAAAATGTTTGGGAAAATGAGTGAGCAAACAACTAGTTTAGTATAAATAACCCAACTCACCTAGGCATCGACCTGACACCAACTTACATGATATGCAATCATGATATCGTTACTCAATATGACATGTTGAATGCTTGCATGTCAAACCAATTCAATGCAATTCATATATACATTTAACAAATTCCTCATGTTTAACAGTTAAACACATAAGCGTATTTAGATTTTTATCTTTTTCGGTCATAATTCGATACATATACATGATTGGTCATCTCCGACGATCATGTAATGTTGGTCAACTCTGACGATACTTGTATGATTGGACAACTCCAAAGATCATACATCTTGGCAATATATTGGTCTTGCCAATTGTGATTGGACAACTCCGATGATCACATGATTTTAGACTACTCTGATTTATAGGCATTAGCCTCAGTATGATTGGACAACTCCAACGTTCATACCATAGTAGATATTTTACCACTTCTATAACATAGTTGGACATCTCTAAACCTCATGTATGGTTCACTTGGACAAAACTCTGATATATATATGCACATTAGGCAACATATGACATATAACATATTTTTCATGCTCTTCTACACTCACTCATGCTCTATATCAACCTTAGCATAGACCATGTCCTCACATACCACATATTAACACTTATATGTTCACATTATACATATATCTCATACATGCATATAAATCCACATAATTTAATCATATGTTCACAATCCATATATATTACATGTATAAACTCACAATCATTATATATCATATTTATGAACAACTATAGCATGTATTCAACCACAATGAAAGAGAGAAAAATTATATACAACCATACCACCCTCCCAAGCATGCTAAACTCAACCCAAACCTTCTCAAATTCACCAATAACCTATAAATCGATGACTAAGAAAGAAAAAATACCTCTACCTCAAGATTGAAGGTTTTTTTAGCCAAAATTCTAGAAATCCCAAGCTTCCAAATTTCACTAAATCTGACTTTTTTTAGATGAAATCATAAACCTTACTGCATAGAACACTTCTTTCTTCACTGTCACCTTTCAAATCCAAGCTTAAGGGCTTCAAAACTAAGAGATGAAGAGGAAATGAGAGAGAGAGCGATGGTCGGCTGTCTCTAGCTTCACAAATGGATGAGATCTTAGCCACATAGATACTAATAATATCTTAGGGCACAAAATAACTAAAATGTCCCTTGACCTTTTAACATACTATGCCGACCTCCGTCTTTAATTTCGAAAGCGGCTATAGCTCCAAAATAATTTTCTTAACTCTTTTAACATTTCATTTGGTATAAAACCAAAAATAAGATTTTTTAAAAAAAATATTCGATTTTTTAGACTGACCCAACTCGTGCCCCCTAGCCCCATCGACCCAAAAATCTTAAAATGAGCTAATTGGTTCAAAAATATCGCTGAACCTCTAAACAAGTCCCCAAACATGAATTTCATATTTATAACATATACAACATCATTTTACACCATTTATATAGCAATAAATAGAAATAAAAAAAAAACCGATCAAAATTAACCCGGTCTCTAAAATCTTTGAAACGAACCGGGTAGATATTCGGCCCAAGAAATTAGCAGAGAATTTTGATTTTAATATAGCTATGGAGGTCAAAGAAGGGAAATTAGGGTTCACAGAGAGAGGTGTTGCAGCGGCAAAGGCTGATGGTGGTTTGGTAGCATTTCGAGGTGGCGGCGGGTGTTTGAGAGAAACCTTTTGGGAGGTCTATGTTTAGTGCTAATGGTGGTGGTTCTGATACTGATTGTTGTGGTGGTGCTAATGGTTTTGGATGGTTTGATGGTGGTGTTAGTGGTGGTGGTGGTTTCGGTAGGGGTTTGTGGTCGTCAGAAAGTAATGGGGCGGATGAGTTGAAGGTTTTAGTGAGAGAGATAAGGGTATTATAGTAAAAACATATTTTTCGTTAAAAAATAGATGGCTGCCAAGTCTAACAAGGTGTCAGAGTAATTTTGAATTAAGTTCCACTCGTGAACAATAAACATAAACCTGAGGGGGTGTCATAGCAATTTACCTTAAAATAATAATAAATAAAAAAGTCATCTTCAAAGTGTCGCATTGTTAGTTGTTTCCGATAAGGTCACTGATATTGTTACATTCCGACACCTTCTCATACTTTTTTTTTGGCAAAGAAAATAAATTTCATAACATAAACTTTAACAAGTACAATCCATTAACATAGCCTCACTCAAGCACATAGAAATGCTATCAATAAAAAACTATTAGATTTCTTATCAAAGCAACCTGAGCTACCTTATAGGCCACACCCTTGCTCTCTGCAGGATATGAGTATATAAAATATATTTCACTTGTAAAATTCAACGCAAAGATTTGATGCCATCCAGGAGTAATGACCACCACACAACAGTAGACATTTCATCAAGTACAGCTGGAATTACAACCTTCCAGGTGCAATTGTTGTGTTTGAAACTCCTTCACTAATGACATATCTCTCCTCAAAGTTAAAGCTTTGGCATTTGTTGCATCGAAAAATGGGCAAAAAGGATGTATCCAAATTTTTCTTTAACTTCCTTAGAGTCGAAAAACACTAGGAGCAGTAACTTTTGTGATTTTTATATTAAGAGAAGAGAGAGTAATAAAGTATAATATTGACTGAGATTGGATATTTTTATAGTGAATTTCTTCACATTTTGAGTATGAGAATAAGATAAAAACACGTGGATAAGTAAATGAAATATATTAATTTGAAGAAATATGGTTACAAATCTCTGTAAATCTTTACAAAAAAAAAAAAATTCTCTGATTTGATCTCCTTGCCCGAGCTTAATCTTGAATTAGATTGAAACTTTGGTGAAGAACGACACATGGATGATGTGCTTGTTGTTCTTATCCTTCAAGGTTTTAGATACTTTGGAGCTTTAGATTTTGAGTGAAGAATCCTGCAAAGTTTCAGTATTCTCTAATAGTCTTCTTTTTCCATTTCTTATTTTTCCTTCACCCTCTACCTCTATTTATAGACTTCTTGAATGGGTAAACTAGTAAATTCTTTTACTCTTGATAATTATCCTTGATAATAATAATCTTTTGTGATAATTATTCGATTAATATATATATATATATATATATATATATATAATTATCTTTGATGATAAATATTTATACATATATATCAATTATCCTTTGACCCATTTTCTAGTGGGTTTGGAATTTTTAGAGAATTTGGATCAGCCCATGACACATTTATTTGTGGTGGGTCTGGACTTTGAATTATCTGACTCATTGGACCATATTTGAAAGTGGGTTATATTGATCCAAGGTTTTAACCAAAGGGCAATCCAGTAATTTTGATGATAACAAATCATTAATGATAAACACTAACATCTAAATTGACTAATTACTTAGGATAATTGCCACAAACAAGAACATCATTCACATTGTGGAATGATCATGAAAGGAGACAATGACATGAGAGAAGCATTCATTGAAGAAGGAAGTACCTCAAAACTTCAAGACATATTCAAGCATGAAGAAATGGGGTAGTTATAACTTGGTGAGAGATATGATTTAATTTGTCAAAGTTATTTTTGAATAACTTGTTTAAAGCTCACTTGCATATCATGACCATGATGCATTCACATACTCATCATCTCTTGGTCACTATATCACTAAGAAATTTATTTTAAAGCCTTAGGGACATTCTTCAAAGATCAATCCTCTGTTTAAAGTCTTTCCTGCACTTTGTTGAAAATCCTTTAAAGACATGTCCAATTTGAGCTTGCTGAAAATTCATTTTGAGCAAGTTGAAAGTGCACTTTGAGGTGAATGAAAAAAATAGTAGGTTATGATGTTTCTAGAGCACTTTATTAGTAACTGAAACATTACTTTCAGCTGACTGAGAGTAGCTGAATTTGAATACAACGTCTAGTCCAGTGCATTTAATGCTTACAACTACCTACCAATAGTTATATTCCTCAAAGGGTTTCTATGTATTGATATGCTTTGCATTTATGAAAAAACACTAATACTCTTGAGCATTCATTGAGCTACATCCATTGCAATCTACCATCATTCAATACACTTGAGTTTCAAACTTGTGATTCAATTTTAACTATAGTATTGAGAGCTTGAAATTGTATTTTTTTCTTTGAGAGATATCCATTGTATCACAAATTCTCTTCTATATCGTTTGTAAAGGGTTGTTGAGCCCTAGAAGACTAACTGAAGGAGTTCACTTAGCAAGAAGGAGTTTGTGTGCTCCATTGTAAGGGTTTGCTCTCCATCGACAAGGAAGAGCCATAATAGATTTGAGAAAATCTCAAGAGGGATCTTGAGTTGTGGAGTAGCACATTACATCCTTGTGTCGATAGTGTTTGAATCTCTCTATCCCTAACTTATTTATATTGTGCTTGTTTGATTCTATCATTATCTCATTATATTTTACATATTTTTTATTTTATAAATTAGTTTCTATTATTTGCCAAAGACCCTATTTATCCCCCCTTTAGAGTTATTACTTGAGTAACAATTGGTATCAGAGCTAGGGCTCTAGTTTTTGACCTAACCGTCTTAAAGTTTGATCATGGCAAACATACAAGGTGCCTCTTCTATGGAAGGACAATCAAACAATAGGCCACCTTGGTTTGATGACATCGACTATAATTATTGGAAACCTAGAAATGACATTCTTTCTCCAATCCATTAATTATCAAGTTTGGAAAGTTGTTTGTAAAGGGCCTTTAGTTCCTATGAAAAATGTTGAAGATAGGAAAATTCTCAAGGATGAGGAAAAATAGACCGATGGTGATAGAAAGTTAATTCAAATCAATGTTAAAGCTATTACTAATTTGTATTGTGCTTTAAATAAATCAGAGTTCAATAGAATTTTGGCTTGTTAAATGACTAAAAAAATTTGGGACAAATTAAAAGTGACCTATGAGGGCACTAAGCAAGTTAGAGCTACCAAAATTAGTATGTTAATTCATCAATATGAGCTTTTTAGCATGCTTCCAAGTGAATCTATTAATGAAATGTTTACTAGATTTACTAATATTGTTAATAGCTTATCTCATCTTTGTAGAACTTATTCTAACTCTGACAATGTTAGAAAGGTGCTTTGGTGTCTTCCTACAAGTTAGGATGCAAAGGCAACGGCTATTTAAGAAGCTAAAGATCTTGATACCTTGAGTCTTAAAGACCTTATGGGATCGCTTATGACTCATGAGATCCAAGTTGGTAGTCGTCAAGAAATAACCAATCCGAGGAAGTCCTTAGCATTGAAATCATCTCTCCAAGATTCGAAAGAAAGTGATAAAAGTGGGTCTAGTGATGATAAGGATGACATGACATTCATTACTCACAAATTTAAGAAGTTCTTAAGAAGGGAACCTTTCCCCAAGTGAAGACCCTTAAAAGAGATGAGCCAAAATGAGATTCAAGCAAAAAAGAAGCTCCTACTTGCTACAATTGTGACAAATTGGGACACTTTCTAAAAGATTATCCCAAGACAAGAAGAGATAAAAGTAAGAAAGTTGCTATGAAAGTCACATGGGATGATTCTGACTCAAGCAATTTAGAATGCGACACAAGCAATGAAGTTGCAAATCTTTGCCTTATGGTAATTGATGATGAGATAAATTCTAATGTTGAAACTTCTTCATTGATTTCATATGATGAATTGTAATATGCTTTTGAGAATTTGCATAGAGAGCTAGAAAAAGTAATTTCGAAGAACTCCACTCTTAAAGAGAAAAACTCATCTCTTTCTCTAAAAATTTCAAATGCTCAAAATGAAAATGATTCTTTGAGAAAAGAAAATGAATGCTTCTCTTCATCTCTTTCAAAAATTTATAATGAAAATGTTTTGTTAAAGAGTGAAAAAGAAAAATTTTCTTCAAACAAATTTTTTTCAATTGATTCTTAATCCGAAATTGATAACTTGAAGAAAATTATTGAGGATCAAGTGGATATTCTTGCAAAATTCACCAAAGGAAGAAAGAATTTAATTATTCTTCTTGGTAGACAAAGAGATGTTTATGACAAAGAAGGGATTGACTACAATCCTTATGACAAACAAAAATTTTGATCAAAAGGCCTTCTTCCAAGAATGACAAGTTCAAACCGTTGAATCACTTTTTTGTCAAAAGATCTCAATTTAGCTTTAATAGCTTTGTCTGCAATCTTTTTAGGAAAATGGGACATAAGATCTTTGCTTGTCCATTTAGAAGAATAAAATTAACTAAAATGATTTTGGTTCTAAAAGAAACATTTCCTATGATTGCTAACCCAATTGGACCCGAAATGATTTGGGTACCAAAAGAAGTCACCTAAGTTAGTCTTGTAGGTTTGCTTGAAATCCTCTTCGGTCTCCAAAGACAAATGGTTTCTTGATAGTGGATGTTCAAGGCATATGACGGGAGATCGTTCTAAATTCATCTCCCTCAAGCCCTACGATGGAGGCAATGTCACCTTTGGAGACAATTCAAAAGCTAAAATTGTGGGCGTTGGCACTATAGGTATATCTTCCTTTTTCCTCTATTGATGATATTTTTCTTGTAAAAGGATTAAAGCATAACTTTTTTAGCATTAGTCAACTGTGTGATAAAGGTTTTGACGTTATCTTTAAATCGAGATGTTGCATAGTTGAAAAAGATGGTTTACAAATTTTCATCGCTCATAGATATGGCAACTATCCTTCTTTGTGAATTACTTGATCAAAATGTTACTTGCTTTATTTCCTCTAGTGATAATAGTTGGTTGTTGCATAGAAGATTAGGTCATGCTAGCGTGGATTTGATTTCAAAATTATCTAAGAAAGACTTAGTCAAAGGCCTCCCAGAGGCTAAGTTAATAAAAGACAAGACTTGTAGAAAAATGTAGGTGAGTCACTCAATTCTTCTTTGCAAGTTTTAATTTCTTTGTCAGTTCTTGCAGGTTTTCACTCATTTTTCAATTAGGAACAACTTTTCAAAATACCGCAAATTGGCCATTTGCTTCCTTCAAAATATGGAGTTTCGAACGTCTTTTATGTGTCCCTTTGGGGTCACTTAGTTATGTTGGAACACTTTATTATCCCTTCAGGGTCACTTAATTCCTTTGGAGCACTTTATCGTTCCTTAGGGGTCACGTAGCTCCTTTGGAATACTTTTCGTTCCTTCCGGGTCATTTAGTTTTATTAGAACACTTTATCGTCCATTCGGGATTTTTTAGTTCCTTTGGAACATTTTTTATCCTTTCAGGGGTCACTTAGTTCCTTTGGAACACTTTTCGAACATTCTGGGTCACTCAATTCCGTTGGAACACTTCATCGTCACTTAGTTCTGTTGGAACCTTTATCATCCCTTCGAGTCATTTAGTTTATCTGGAACACTTTTCGTCTCTTCGGGGTCACTTAGTTCCATTGGAACAGTTTATCGTCCCTTCGGGGCCACTTAGTTCATTTGGAATACTTGTCATCCCTTTAGGGTCGCTTAGTTCCATTGGAACATTTTATCATCCTTTCTGGGTTACTTAGTTCTTTTGGAACACTTTATTTGTCCCTTTGGGTTCACTTAGTTCCATTAGAACCAATTTGTTAGTCCTTTTCGGACACTTTTTCTTTTTAACTGTTGAAATTTCTCTCATTTTTTTTTAGGTCAGGTAAACAACCTTTGACTTCTGCCAATCATGATTTTCTTCAAAAGATTCAAGGCAAACACAATAACCATTTTAGAACGAGAGAACGATGTCATAGAGAAAAGAACTACACTGAATGTAGGAACTCCACTGGTTGGTCGTTTTGCTCCATGGGTGCCACTACTTAATGCTTCATACCACTTGTTACATTGGTCCAAAGAATTTTCCTACGTGCTTATAAATCTTGGCTATAATTAGAATAAGGTACGGGCATCAATTTTGGAGCCTTTAGTGTTGAAATCCATACTTCATAAAATAAAAGAAGAAGAAGAAATACCAGAACAATTTTCACTCATAGGTCATAAAGTGCGTGCCAAAGAAATAGAATGAGGTGTTTTCTTTAAAGCTTCTGCTAACTTCACATATACCAAAGATTATTGAGAATAGTCAGAAGACGTCTTGGGTCACCATAACAAATTCCTTATGTGATGTATATTTTTGTAATTGGTAATCTTCGGTGTCAAAACAAAACATTATCAAGTTGTGTTATTTGAGTTATATTCTTATCATTGATCATGTAATTGAAGTCTCAAAGTGAGCATGAAGTTCTACACCAACCATGTTAATGTTATTCAAATGATGAAGCTTGAATCTTTAGAAGAAGCCATCAATTATCTGAACAAGGATTTGATCGAGTAAAGTTTTAGGATGGTTCTGTGTGCATGAGGACATCATTGATCACATATGAAAGTCACGTAATCTAGGTAAAGTGGTGAGAACACATATATTTCAAACCGGGAGATTCCGACCTTGAATAGATGGACTTTTGAGTAAAATGCTTAAATATTCAAGGCTCGACCGTCCAAAAGGTCTTAGTATCTCGCGTAGAGATTTAAACGGGGTTAGACCGGTCTAAGGTGTCTTTTCTAAGAAGTTTTGCCTCTTTTGTCCCGTTTTAACCCGAATTTGACTCAGAACTTTCCTAAAACATTGGGACTTGTTTCCTATTAATTCTTAACTTATTTTTCAAGAAAAATTAGAGTTTTTAATATCTATAAAAACCTCCTATGATTTATCTTTCAGTGTGCTTTGACCATTTTTCTAATGGGCTTGAACTTCTTAGAAAATTTGAATCAGCCCATGACTCATTTATTTGTGGTGGGTCTAGACTTTGAATTATTTGATTCATTGAATCACATTCCAAAGTGAGTTAAATTGAAGATAGACTCAAATTATATTTTGGGTCTATTATGTAATTTTTTAATGTTTACGTAGAGTTTTTCTTTAACATAGATGCATGCCTTAAGAGTATATTTAATTTAATTAAATTTAAAGATGATTTGATCACTATGACTTTCTAATTTTCAATTAGAGTCATTTTGCCAATTTTCATAAACTTCTAATTAATTAGAAAGTCAACCTTGTTCAAACTCAACTCATAATTTAATTAATTATATCATAGCATAATATTTGATCCATGCCCTTTGAATGAAAATAAAAACCATTCATCTATACATTCATAATAAATAAATAAAATGAAATGAAACCCCAGCGTCTACTTGCCCTATCCATGGAAATACGTCTCCACATTTTACTAATTTTACAAGAAAAATGCTAGAATACAAGAGATAATTTAGACTTCTATTGATGTCATGCATGCCATCATCTTTCTTGTCTTGTAGTAGGTGGAGAATTCTTACTCTCCAAATTACCTATGTGAAGAAACATATCACTTTGATAAAATATTGGCTCCCATAGTTTACTATTCATATTTTGCCATGGAAAATATAGATATGGAGAGAGTTTTATGCCACTAAACTGACTACCTGACGTGTGAAAGAGAGGACCGATATGGGCTAAGCATTCAATCACGTCTTTGGTTTTTGACAGGACAGTACACAAAAAATTCATTAATTCGTAAATTTGATTTAATTTAATTGGATTCGTGCGAATCGAATAGAATTAGATGACTAATCGATCGATTGTGAATTTAAAAAATAAAAATTCATATACTACCAACCGAATTACGAATTAGGGAATCAAAAATTCGATTCGATCCGTAAATTTGATCCGTGACAATCTGTTAGAATTTATACTATTTATTTTACATATATATAATAATATCCTATAACTTTTAATAATAATATTATAATATCTTATATCTTTTAGGCTAAAAATTTGTTATTGGGCCATAGTTAAAAAATAATTATATCAGATTGTTTAGATTAAGTCCAATTCATCAATCCGATCCAATCCATTATCGAGTCTTTTCCGCGGAACGGATCGGATTGCATATTCACCAATCCGTAGATCGTGAATCGAATTAGAATTATATCTAATTCGTAGTCACCCCTAATCATCATAGAACACTAGGTGAAATAAACCCGGATCATCGTACGTCCATCTTGGTCACTATTAATACAAACTTATCAAAAAGGTCAATTCCTTTAAAAAAAAATTAATGTTTGAGTTCTCATCCCTTTTGGAACACCTACATCCCTGAAATTTTAATGTTCCAAAGTTGTACAAAAGTTGAACATCCTAGAACACTCTCTCAAACAACCATGCTTCTCCAAGATTAATTCCAAAAACTACATTTTTTTGTCATTTCATGTTTATTTTATTTTATTTATTTATTTATAAAGTAAGGGTACTTTAGTTATTTTATTATCCAAATTGGTAAATGCATGAAGTTTTACGAACATTAGGGTTGTATATAGCCCCAGAGGGGTGTTTATACACTTCATCCTTTTTGAATTGTAAAATCAACAAAAAAATAAAAAAAGAGGAAGAGAAGAATAAAAAAGAAAGAAAGAAAGAAAAAGAAAAAAAGAATGCTTTCATAAGTATAAGTTGGAAACAAAAACTTAGAAAAACTATACTCATAGAGAGTAGAGAAATCTAAATAACAAAGTTGTCTATTTTAAAAGTTTATTTTTATTTTTATTTTGGTTGAATTAAGCAAAAATATTTATATATGCATTGGGAATTACTGTTCAGGTCCAAAACATTCTTGAAGTTCTTATTTCAAAACACCAAATTATCGTTTTTAAATCAAATAATTCCACGAGCCTGTCAACCCATTTTCTGACAACGCTAGGATGAAGAAAATAGAACAAATTTTAACAAGCACCAAGATAGCAACTAGTGTTTAGGTCATTTCTTACTTATTTTGTATGGTATATACACTCTCTGTATATATATATATATATATATATATATATATATATATATATATTCAGTTTGCATGTTTAAAATTATAATATTGAGTCTACCTTTATCATTAGAATAATCTTTCAAGTTTCCAGCAAACCCATCAATGGATGTCATGATGTTAAGTCCAATCTCACTCACTTGGTCCAGAGTTCATGTTTAACTTGTGATGGAAATTCACATTGCAACTCCAATATCAGATTTTTGGTCTAATTTGAGTATTCGAAATTTTCGTTACTTCAATCAAATTTGGACACTTGTTTTCAATTTTTTTCAGCAGAAGTTGGTAATTCAACTCTCGATGATTTAGCAGACCATGCAACTGCAGAAAGCAGAAGAATAAATGGTAAGTTAACATCGAACAACTGGTAACCATGACTCGTTGATTATTTATAAAAAAATATTTTTTTTAGAATTATTTAATATATCAATCTCAACGGTCCACTTCGGAGAGTGGTGTTGATTGATAGAGATTATATTTTCAGACGAAAATATTAAATAATAAATAGAAAGGTGTAATCAGTGATATACAATCGATCATAGGGGTGTACACGGCTCGGTTCGATTCTAAAATATCTCAAATCGTTCGGATTGTTTTTATTAAACCATAAAACTGAACCAAACCGTTTCAAGAATAAAATCGAACCAAACCGAACCGTGATGAAACGGTTCTGTTCGATTCTAACCATGATTCTATCACTATTATTATTATTTTTTGGTCGTATAAAAAAGCAAAACATAATAGTCTAGATCTTTTAAAAAACTGCGACTAGCCTACTACTATAAAAACTACTACTAGCCTACTATCAAAAGGCAAAAGAAATCATAGTTTAAAAAATTATTACTGCTCCTTGTGAATCCCCGTGAACATTTGCCATAATATCATATATTTTATAAATTAATATATATATATATATATAAACGGTTTGGTTTGGTCCAGTTCTGATAGACACGAAATCGTAACCGAATCAAAAAATTATAGATTAAAGTTTTTAAAACCGTGACCGAACTGAACCGTAAAAAATAAAACCATTTTGTCCAAACCGGTCTAATCCGATTTTTCGATTTGGGCATATTTTTGTGGACCCCTAATCGATGATATACTCTGAAACACAAGTACCTCCTCTAAGATACAAAATTTACAGTGCAATTCAAATATTCAAATATTAGTACTGTCTTAATTCAGATAATCCATAGTGTTACTTTAACAAAAAAAAAAACCCAATTTCAATAACTCTAATGTAAAATCTAAAAATTTTTAAAGAATTAATGGCTACTTTTTTTGCATGACTTCTAATACTATTTTTTTCCACCTTCATTTTCATCGGTTTCTTTGATTTAAGAATGATAATTTGGCATTTTGAAATAAAAGTGTACACACAAATTTCATGTCCGAAAATCTAGGAACAAAAATGAGTAACAAATAATTAATTTTATTAATTTCAAAAAAATGGGTACAATTCTCTGTGGTCGATTCTTTTACAACAAATAATCTTCCTCTGATTTAATCTCCTTGATGTTTAGTACAAGGGTTTCAAAAGCTTGTTCTTGAACCAGTAGTGATGAGTTTTCTTCAAATATTCAAGATTGAGGAAAAGCTTGACAGGATTTTCGATCGAGGGTCGATAGAGTTTGATCTCGAACGGTGGATTGAAGATCTTCGAAGGAGAACTGCACTTATGTAGCGAGCTTGATGTTATTTGTCTTTAGATTCTTCAATGGTTGAAGGTCTTAGAAGAAGAACGGCACTTGTGTGGCATGCTTGTTGTTCTTCGTCTTCATATTCTTCGATGGTTGAAGATCTTAGAAGAAGAATGGCACTTGTGTGGCGCGCTTGTTGTTCTTCATCTTCAAATTCTTCAATGGTTAAAGGTCTCAGAAGAATAATGGCATTTGTGTGGCGTGCTTGTTGTTTTTCGTTTTCAAAACTTCGAGTGTTGGTCGAGACAGAGCTTCGGCAGAACTTTTGTATTCTTTTGATCTCTTCGTCTTTGTCTCTCCCTGTATGTTCTACCTGAATGTGTAGGGTGACCTTGTATTTATAGGCGAAAGGGTGAGGATTTAATTTGGTAACTCTCCATTAATTTTTGTCAACTTCCATAAGTAAAGAGATTTTGCCTCTTTCTATATGGAAGTATATTCAAATTTAAATTTAAATTGTCACACATTTTTTTTTAAAAGGCCTGAACCTTCAAGATTTGACACGTGTCCGTTGACGGGACCTGCAATTACAAAATTTAATTGGTCAAGAGTGTTTGACTTGTTAACCAACCGACCGGTGAGTAGATCATCACAAAATTTATATGTTTACAAATTGCCCACACTTCAAGTCTCGTGCTATATCGAGCTTGTCACATATCTAAAGCAGGACTTGAAATAATTTTTATATTATTACTATTATTTTATTGCAAAAATCCAATTGCAAAGAGGATGTCTCAATTGAAGTCTTGAACAAGACTTTTTTTTTTTTTTGTCCAAACAGAATTGAAGACTCAAGAACCCTATTACAAATAAGATTTTTTTCCTTGTTCAAACAGAATTGGAGTCTTGATAATCTTATTACAAATATGATATTTATTCCTTTTCCAAACAGAATTGGAGACTTGAGAATCCTATTACAAATAAGATGGTTTTTTCCTTTTCCAAACAAAATTGGAGACTTGAGAATCCTATTACAAATAGGATTTTTTTTCCTTTTCCAAACAGAATTGGACACTTGAGAATCCTATGTCAAATAGGATTAATCCACCATTATATATATGTAGCCTACACTTCAGACCCTTCACATCAGAAAATAATTGAGAGAAGTTTGGCTACCGAAAAGAACTTGGAAGAAACTCACACCTAACAACTATAAGTTTTTTTCCTTTTTCTTTTTTCGTCAACTTTTTCTTCTTCTTCTTTTCCTTTTTTTCTTTGTTTTTTTTTTCTCTCTTTCTCTCCCTGCCCTTCTCTTTTTCTTTTTCTTTTTCTTCTTTTTTCTTTCTTTCTCTCACTGCCACAGACGCTTCATTCTGTCTTCTATTTTTTTTTTCTCTTTTCTTTTTCTTTTTCTTTTTTTTTTCTTTTATTCTTCTTCTTCTCGCGCTTCTTTCTGTTTTGTTTTTTTTTTTACTTGATGTGTAAAAAAATTAAAATGATTCTCATCGTGCCTACTAGTTTTGAACTTGAAATCTTATGAAAAAGTTTACAACACCATACCATCTCTCCTACACTACTCTATGCATTATAAACCCTTGAGAAATAATATAACATGCTGAACTTCGAAAAGTTTTTATTTTATTTTTAAGAAAGCCATTTGTGTAACAATCTCGAAGAAAATATGACCGCAGTTTGCACAAGCGCATTTGTGTGACTATCTTTGAAGTCTCTGACTACGTGTACAATTGCGCTCTTGTGCACCAGTTTGGAAGGCGTGATTTAGAATACTCCAACTGTGTGTACAATTGCGCTCTTGTGCACCAGTCTAGAAGACATGATTTAGAAAACTCTAACTGTGTGTACAATTGCGCTCTTGTGCACCAGTCTAGAAGACATGATTTGGAAAACTCTAACTGTGTGTACAATTGCGCTCTTGTGCACCAGTCTAGAAGACATGATTTGGAAAACTCTAACTGTGTGTACAATTGCGCTCTTGTGCACCAGTCTAAAAGGCGTGATTTGGAATACTCCAACTGTGTGTACAATTATGCTCTTGTGCACCAGTCTGGAAGACGTGATTTGAAAGACTCCGACTATATGTACAATTGCGCTTTTGTGCACCGGTTTGGAAACAATATTTGGCCAAAACCACCACCATTATCTTAAAATCATATTTAATGTAAGTTTGTTTATGTGTTTGTTTGAAGCATGGAGACAAAATTACACTTTTAATTTCACACATGTTACCCCCACCATTTTTTATTTTTTTTTGCTAGACAATTTATACTCGTGTTAAGGAGTTTTTTTTTTCTTCAACAGTTTAGGCTCATGTTAGGGAGTACTCCATCTTTGATTATTCTTCCACTCTGCAATATTCAAAAGAAAGTCCAAACTTGCGTTGAAAAATGTGAACCAGCTCGGCGTCAATTTTAAGATTTCTTTCTTACTTTGTTTTTTTATTGTACTCTTCTTGTACTTGAGAAGAAACATCTCTTTCGAACTCATCTCCCCACCCAGAAGGGAGAGGTATTTCATTTGTCATGGTCCATGTAGGCAGATTGAACCTCACCCAGTATGTTTTCATTCCGCTGTGAGATTCGATCCAGACAGCATCTTCGAGCTTCAATCCCCACACTTTTCCTTCCTCTAGTCTTTTGATTTTTTGAGCCTCTCGTTCCATCTGGGATTATAGACGATTTTGTTTTTGTTCCTCATTTTGCAGTTTTAGATTTTTACCTTGGAGCTTGTTGACAACATTTGGGAAAGAATTACTTGAGCTGCCATTTGTATATTTCCAAACATTAATTCTTGTGAGATCTTTTTAGAAACATTCCCTTCTTGAGCATTCTTGCATCTATATTATAATATAATAGTATGTTGTTCTTGGTTAAAGAGGTTGCTTCCGTCCCCTCTGCTCAAAGCAAGCCTCTTAGTTGCCACCCCATTTCGTTTGAAAGGATACCTCGGGGCTCTAGCTAGCTCTTCTTTTGAAACAGGGCACCTGTTGGGTTGTACAAGGATCGGGGAATCAAAGGTTGTTGCCACCTAGCAGGGTTGATTGCCGTCCTTTTTATCGGCCTCCAAGTAAGCACAATTTTTTGATCCTTTCTATTTGAAGTTGTTTGAGGAGAACTTAAAAAATTACCTTTATAATGCTTTTTTTATGCAAATCCTTCTGATTTGTCACTTTGGTTATGTCTTGATTTTTCTTGTTCCCTTTTTGAGACTTCTTTCTTATTTTGAGGTTTAAGAAAATGTGTAAGTCTTTTTAAAAGCGAGGCGTGAATTTTTTTCCCTTGCCAATGATATTTCATATGAGAGAGTTGAGAATGAGCTTTGTATGGAGGGTGTGCCCCCTACTTGTCCAGTTTTCTACCAATAACATTATGTAATTGAGAACCTTCAAATGAAGGTACTGAAATAACATGATGTGTTTTTTGATACAATTCTTTAGAGACGATACTTATAACATAAGATGTATCTATTTTATCATTCGAGTTAAAAAGTATTTTGTCTTCTTCTTTAGACTCAATCCTTTCATCTTTAAGACAATCGTCATATATATTGGGAAAGGTAAAAGCCTTTCCACTACTACTTGTTATGCTAAGCTCCATATCATGGGCACGAGTAACCAGTTCTTCAAATGTACGAGGTCTGATTCCATGTAGAATGTAGAGAAGCTTCCAGTGCATGCCTTGCATACACATTTCGACTGCTGAGACTTCAGAAAGACAATCTTTGCAATCAAGACTTAGTGCTCGCTAACGGTTGCTATAATCAACCACAAGCTCGTCCTTTATTTGTTTAGTGTTAATGAGTTCTAGTATACTTATTATTCTGTGAGTACTGTAGAAGCGGTTGAGAAACTCTTGCTCCATTTGCTCCCAACTATCAATACTCCTAACTTTGAGGTCTGTGTACCAATCAAATACATTTTCTTTGAGGAAACGAACAAATTGCTTGACTAAGAGGTCCCCTTTGGTGCTAGCGTTATTGTAAGTCTCGACAAAATGATCGACATGTTGTTTGGGATTACCCTTTCCATCGAATTGTTGAAACTTAGGAGGTTGATACCCAGCTAGCATCCTCATGTCACTACAAGAAAATAGGTTTTTTCCCGCGGACCATTTACCACGGTTTCAATTTCGTAGCAAATAGTAAGGTATTTGCTACGGAAAATCAAATCCGTGGAAAATACCCCTTCGTATTTACCACAAAAAAAATTTCGTAGTAAATACTAGGGTATTTTCCACGAAAAGTTGATTTTGTAGTAAATACTATTTTTTGACGAAATTTATTTCGTAGCAAATAATATATTATTTACTACGAAATATTAAATTCGTAGCAAATAGTAGATTATTTACTACGGAAAATTAATTTCGTAGTAAATACCCTTTTTCGACGAAATTTATGTCGTAGCAAATACTAGATTATTTACTACGGAAGCTTAATTTCGTAGTAAATACCCTTTTTCGACGAAATTAATGTCGTAGTAAATATCAATATTTTTTAATTAATTAATTTTTTCCAAATTTCACAGCCCCATTTTTTTTCTTCCCGCTCAAAAATTATAATATACACATATCTGTCGACATTCCGGACATTCCAGATGCTTCTTTAGTTCTCCAAAACCCTTTGCGTATCAAAAATGAAAAAACCCCTTTCCCAAGCCCTGTGTCTTTGATCAACCCTTGTTCGGCTACTATTGTGCGTCAATCTTGTTATCGATTGGTTTTGTAATTCTCTCTAACTGATTGAAGGCAAGTTCTCTCTCATCTCTCTTTCTCTCTCTCTCTCACTCGCCTGAAAACCTAAAGCAAGAGTTATTTGATTTTTTTTTTGAATTGTTATATATGATGATAGGGTTTTCTCAACAGGCCATGAAGAATCGAAGTGTTTCATTTGATTTGATTTGATTTGATTTGATTTTCGATTCAAACAAGGTTAGTTTGTTCTTTCTCTGTTTCTTTCAAAATGTATCCCTATCAGTGTTTGTTAGTGTTGCTTGATTTTCTTTCCAGGATCTTAATCTATGGTTATCTAAATACAGAGTTTAATAAGTGTACTTGCACATTTTGGTGTATTTCAATCTCTTCGGTGTGTCGATATATTTGTTAGTGTTTATCATGCACGAGAGACCCAATAATCACATTTTTAACACTAAAAAATTTGTTTAAAATCACGTCTAACATGGAATACCAATCATGATCGAATAGATGAATTAGTTTAAATCTTAACCATTTCTTTATTTCAGAATTATCAAGCAGTTGGTTATTGCTGTTGTTGGCACATATAATACACTACGATCCAAATGAAAATATATGGTACAAGGATTAGTTAATAAATTACCAAATATTAATAAAGAATTATTTGTTCAGTACTAACAGGAAAAGGGTAAACAATTGTTCTTTGTTTAAGGCCCAATACCTTGTTCCCTCCTCTGTAAGTTGGTTGTAGAATTCTTTTTTCTTCAATATATTTTTTTTTGAAACTTAAGCAAATTAAGTTCATTCAGCCAAACATGGAAAAACCATACAGCCTACTTGGGGCATACCCCAAGACCAAACACAATACAATAACAGACAGTAGATGCATAAATACAAATCCATTGTATTTTTCTACTGTATAATGTTATTTTTGTTAGACAAAGTGATCATAACTTTTACTACATCATTTTTAGACCGTACATTTGTCAGATTGGCGGCATCGGCATCTCAGTTCAAAATACTATTAGTTAGACATACACTTAAAAAGTTAGAAGTGTGTGCATATCTATATGCATGCAATAAAGTCAGTAAGGGACTCGTGTATATATATATATATATATATATATATATATATATATATATCATCACAAGAAAAAAAAAGTGAACCAGATTTAGATTTGTTGTTTGATTGAATCTTTCTAACTTGGAACCATATAAATATGCTTGTTGCAATGTAAAAAAGTCTGGATTGGCCATGGACTTGTTTTACTAATAGCAGACCACTTGCCATTTAAAAAGAAACAAGCATAACCGAATCCTTCACCAACTACATGTAATCCCCAGTACAAAAGTAAACATTGGACTTTACTATGCATATTCAGCTGCCCTGCTACTTCCTCATTGGACCAAAAAGGATATCCCCATTACCGTAATGCCACCAAAACCAACGACTTCTAACTAAGAATTTGCAGGTCAAACAGTAGACCACAGACCACCCACTCTCATGAGGAAGCATCATCAAACACAATCTGTCAATTTCATATAACCTTATCCTTCCTCTCACAATGAGGAAACCAGTCAATTTCCCCTAGAGCCCATAAGTGTATCCATCCATCTTGAGGAATAGACAAAAGACGAGGATAAAAAAAAAATTTTGGTTGTGTTACATGGATGAGTAGAATAAGTATTCTCCTAGTAGGATAAAAAAATATGACACTGTAAAAGCTAACTAACTGAAACATCTGTGAGGTGAAAATGATTTATGACTGACAATCTGATCCTAGTACTTCACAGGAAACATCAATGTAAAAATATTTTTTACCAGTATGAAAGTAGCAATCATTTGATCCATCAAAAAGTGATAATCCAACCATCTAATCTGTTGCTGAGTAAGAATGGACAATGTCTAAGAAGACCAGCAATCCTAGTCCTGTAAAATGGAATGGGTAATAACACTTAAATGTATGCATGTAACTGTGCAAAAACAATTGGAAAAATAACAAATTTAGAAAAAAATATCTTCTGAATATAAATTTGAAGCCAAAAATAGAGGAGGGTTCACAAGATAGAAGTTGCACTTTAAGATGACAAGGTATAGTTTAATCTAGATAGCCTTATCCACCTACATGGTTAATAACATAAATCCATATTATGACTTCAGCCTTGTCAAAATTATTACTTCAAGTAAAGAATGACGTGATAAACTATTTTCAAAAAATTTATCCATATCTGTTTGGTTCTTTTCCCATTATAGCACATCCATAACAGACTAACTTGCATCTTTGGAGTTCGGATGGACACTGTCTCTACTCTTCTTTGAGATTTTTCTTTGCAAAGAGTGATATCATGTCCTTTATAGATACCAAGCCACTCCTGTTAGAGTTTCAGAAATTCATTTCAAGTTCTCTTTTTCCTCACATTTCGACTCATCAACCTCTTTTTATAACCATACCTTCTTCTTCTCTCCTTTTTTTCATGATTAATAATATTTTGGTGGAGAAAGAACAAAGTCTCAAGCTCTATGGACATTGTGAGAGCATGATATACGTTGTGTGGCTCATTTCCTAATAGCTTAAGCCTTTGGGACAATTGATTGTCTAACATAATCAGAATTCCAATTCTGAGAGCTTTTGGAGGCAAGTCCTTCAGTTTTCATTTGTACCACCATTTTTATCTTTTGCATTTTGTTCTGCTTGTTTGTCTATCTCTCCCTCCACATGCAAGAGGGCCACATGTTAGCAAGGGTCGGAGAGCTTTATATTATATTATTAAGTTTGTTCTTCTAGCAGCTTAAGCTTTTAGTATAACTAATTCTCTAATAGATATTTACAGCTACAGCCCGATAATCTGCTTCGCACAAGAGCACAAAAAATACTAAAATACTCATTTTGTCCTTCCCCATGATTCTGCCATTGTGGGGTCAAAACTGAATAATGCCCTTCATTACCCTATTTGCTCTATTCATCTTGTATCAATCAATTTATGGCTGCTAAAATGAATTTAATTTATAAAAGAACTTTTTATTTTTTTATTTTTGGGTAAGTGAAAAATCAGAACACTGAGATATAATGCGATATCTTGAACGACATTCCACTTAAGGCAACTTTCTCTTTATTATGCAACAACCATCCACGACTTCACCCATTTTTGTTTGCGTTTAATTGAGTGCAACATTGCACTATTATTGATGGTTTGGTTGTTGATCAAGTAGCACATCTTTTTTTATTTTTTGTGTTTGGCAGGTAAGATTAAGCAAATCTTTATTTAGGTACTAGGGTAATTAGACTCTAATTGAAGGTTGACAAGGCCAGTTAGGGTAGGCTCGGCATCTGTCGAAGAATAATTATGCTAAAAAACAATTCTAGTTAATTTTTTCTCTCCTACTTCTTGGTATGCCATTGTTCATTGGAAAAAGAAGACTTCTCACTTAAAGGGGACCATAAAACATATTGTTGAATAAAGATACAACATGTAGATCAAGAGATAAAAAATCTCTTAAAAGGACCACGTGCATCAATTAATATGATTTACATACAACTAACTAATACATAAGTGAAAAGTCCTTATTTATTACCCTCAATATAAAGTGATATATTGCCCTCTTTTTAATAAATCTCTTATCTCTTAAAATTTAAAATCCCCCCTTCCACTTATAATCTTTAAAATCAAATAATAAATTGAAACTTCCCAAATGATCAACTCCATATATAGTTCATTTGAATCACTTCTACGTATTTATTTTTTTTTTTTTTCTAGAAAGGAGTGGAAAGAAAAAATTAAACAAATTGAGAGTATAGTCGACCTTTAGCTTGACTCAAATCAATGATATTCTCATACAATGGTTCTTGAATTCTCCATATTGGACAGTTTGAGAATTCATATAATTTTCATTATAGGATATGACCACCTCACCTTTTAGAAGAAGTTAAATTTATTTTTCATGGTGAATGTAATATTTTTATTTTCTTAATAGTAGTTGACATGTGCTTGTTTATATCGGTGTAGGGATGGATAAGAGTTGGATCCAACTATCGCATAGATATTGTGTTGATTACATTAATGGGCTTAGAGAATTCATTAAGTTAGCTAGTAGGAATACAGACAGCCTTAATAGGACTCGATGTCCATGTCAAAAATGTGTGAACTTGACATACTATCCAATAAGTGAAGTTGAGGACCATTTATTCACACATGGAATGCATAAAGAGTATGTTTTTTGGAAATGGCATGGAGAGGTGGTTCAACAAAGAAGTAATGATGATGATGTTGGACAGAGTCAGGATCATTTTTCTATAAATGAGCAAGATGGCTATGTTGATGACGTGCATGAAATTTTGGATGACATACGCATGGCAACAACATCTGTGCAAGAAGCTCTTCCAAATGTGCAACAACGTGAAACATCTTCTAGTCATGCATCTAATATAAGTTGTGGGAAAAATGGGCAAGATAATTTTGAAAGATTGTTGAGGGATGCACAATGTGAACTATATCCAGGCTGTACAAAGTTCTCCAAATTGTCTTTTCTCATTAAAATGTTACATATAAAAGTTATCAGTCGATGGAGCAACAAATCATTTAATATGATACTTGAGCTCTTTAAAGAGGCACTGCCTGAAGGTGAGACACTACCTAAGTCCCATTACGAGGCCAAAAACCTAATGCGTGATCTGGGCCTTGGCTATATCACAATACATTCTTGCAAAAATGATTGTATACTCTTTTGGAAAGAGAATGAACAGAGAGAGCAATGTCCAGAATGTGGCGAGCTCAGATATAAATTTGTTGAAGGTAAAGGTAAAAGAACTGCTCAAAAAGTTCTTCGCTACTTTCCGTTGAAACCAAGGCTTCAGAGGATGTATACTTCTCTTAAGACTGCAAAAGATATGAGGTGGCACAAGGAGAAACGTGTTAATGAGCCAAATATGTTGAGACATCCGGCAGATTCTAAAGCTTGGGAGGAATTTGATAAGCAACATAGTTGGTTCGCCAATGATCCACGCAATGTCCGACTTGGATTAGCTACCGATGGATTCAATCCATTTGGTAATATGAGCACCTCATACAGTATGTGGCCGGTAATGCTTATGCCATACAATTTACCACCTTGGATATGTAATAAAGAACCCTACATCTTTATGTCTTTGCTTATTCCTGGGCCAAGATCACCTGGAAATGACATTGATGTATACTTGAGACCATTGGTAGATGAATTAAAAGAGTTATGGGTAGATGGTGTGGTAACTTATGATGTTGTTGCCAAATGCAATTTTAGGCTTCATGCAGCGGTGATATGGACTGTAAATGACTTCCCGGCATTGGCGATGGTGTCTGGATATATGACAAAGGGGTATAAGGCATGTCCAACTTGCAACAAGGATACATGTTCTTATAGGTTGGTGCATGGTCATAAGATATGTTATGCGGGACACCGTTGCTTTCTGCCACTTGATCATGGTTGGCGAAAACGATATAAACAATTTGATGGTAAGAGAGAAAATAGGCCGCCACCAAAGGAGTTAAATGGGGGCGAGTTGCTAGAACAATTGAGTAAGGTTGAACACATCAAGTTTGGAAAGGGTCCAAATAATAAGAAGAGAAAACACCCTGATATTGAGTTTAATTGGACAAAGAAAAGTATATTCTTTGAACTACCTTACTGGATATCCTTGAAACTACGGCACAATTTAGATGTTATGCATATCGAGAAAAATATATGTGATAATGTGTTGGGAACATTAATGAACATTGAAGGAAAAACCAAAGATTCTGTGAAGACTCGTCTGGATTTACAAGCAATGGGAATAAGAAAAGAATTGCATCTTATCCAGAGTGGTGATAAATTTTTGAAGCCACATGCACGATACACATTGTCAACCAACAATAGAAGGAACTTGTGTGCTTGGTTGAAGTCAGTGAAATTTCCGGATGGTTATGCATCTAACATATCTCGGTGTGTGAATGCTAATGATTATAAAATTTCAGGATTGAAAACTCATGATTCTCATGTGCTTTTGCAACGCCTTCTCCCAGTTGCAATTCGTGGATACTTAGATGCAGATGTTTGTAACACACTAATTGAGCTGGGCTTCTTCTTCCGAGAGTTATGTTCCAAGACTTTAAAATTGGAAGTCCTAGAGGCACTGAAAAAAGACATCGTTACTATACTCTGTAAATTGGAAATGATCTTCCCACCGGCATTTTTTGATGTAATGGTTCACTTAGTTGTGCATCTACCGGGTGAGGCTATCATGGGTGGACCTGTTCAATATCGATGGATGTATCCCGTTGAAAGGTGTGTGTAGTTTTTTTTTTTTTTGTCTGAACATACTTATTGTTGTATTAAACTTTGTGAATTATTTAATAATTTTAGTTCTTTTGTCACACATGCAAACAGATTCCTTCATACTTTGAAATCTTATGTGCATAATAAAGCTCGACCAGAAGGATCAATTGCTGAAGCTTACGTCGATAATGAATGTCTCACTTGGTGTTCTATGTACCTTGAAGGAGTTGAGACACGATTCAATAGAGAAGAACGAAACTATGAGGGTGGGGAAAGGCAGCAAAGAGTAAGGTTGTCTGTATTTAAATCTGTTGTTCGTCCATTAGGTTCCTCAATTTATGAAGTAATGGATCTAGAAGATCTTGCAAAGGCTAGAATGTACATTCTTAACAATTGCGATGAAATACGAAATTACATAACGTGAGTTTTTTGTTAACTAGTTTATTGTTGTGCATGTATGATTTATATTAATAAAAAAAAAATCTTTTTCTTTAATTACTTAGGGAGCACATGGAAATTATTCAAAGCAAATACCCAGACAATGTTCCAAAAAGGCATTCTCAAGAATTTGCTAAATGGTTTGAAGAACGTGTAAGTGTTCATACAAAGTTATTTAACTTCATTATATGCAATAATAAATTTTATGAATATGAGTTGTGAAACTAGTTTTTCATTCAATAGATTAAATTGGAAAGGCACTCCAAATCGCCTATGGTTAATGATGACCTCTATGCATTAGCATGTGGACCTGATTCACGAGTAAGACGATATTCTGGTTGTATCGTAAACGGGATTAGGTTTCACACAAGAGAGAGAGAAGGGCAACGAAAAACCCAAAATAGTGGTGTGGTCGTGGAAGGGGATCACCAAGGAGAAAATATTGAATTTTATGGTGTCTTGACAGATATCATCGAACTATCATATTGTTTTAGAAGATGTGTCTATCTTTTCAAGTGTGATTGGTGGGATCTCGACGACAAAAGGAATGGGATTCGAAAGGATGCCCATTTCACAAGTGTTAATGTTTCTTGTAAATGGTATGAGGAAGACCCTTTTGTGCTTGTCGATCAAGTAAAACAAGTTTTTTATGTCAAAGACACCAAATTGGGAGGTGACTGGAACGTTGTTCAAAAGATAAGTCTTAGAAATTCATTTGATGTCCTAGAGATAGAAAATGAAGAGGCAGTTCTCATTGAAGGGCAAGACAATGACAATGAACTCTATCAAGAATATGACACATGTGAATTTGATAGGCTTGTTACAGATGATGTAGACATGGACCAAATGTTGACTAGGGAGGATGTACCGTTTGATAGTGTTGCTGCTGATGTCATTAACAAATGCATGGAGTTGAATCAAGATGATCATGAATTTATTGATGATGATGATGATGGTGATGATGATGATGATATTAATGAAGAAAATGCACTCGATCATTTCGATACAGATGATGAAAATGTTTTGATCAATGATGATGACAGTGATGCAGATGAAATGATGTAACCTTAATATTTTGATGTATGTATGGAGATTTTTGCATAAATGTAAACAATGATGATATTAATGTCAAGTGCATTACTTCTACTAATCTTCTTTTATTTCACTATCTCTAACTTGCTCCCATTGTAGTAGAAGTATGAAATTGTGTGGCCTATCGAGGTAAGTATTTTATGGTTCTTTCAATTAGGATAAATACGAAACACAACACAGCACAGCACACACACATAATCAGTGTCTTGGCTACAAAAAAAAAAAAAAATCATTTGGTAACTAAATTGACGATATTAATTTTGATGTTTTGATCATGTTGCTTGTTTGATGACTAAATTCTTTTAAACACATATTTAATTTTATTCCAGAAATAGATATGGCACCTGGTGGTAAGCGCACAACAACTAACAATACTGCCTCAACTCAAAATTCTGCTCCAATTGAGGGTGCTCCAGTTCAGGGTACTGCAAATGCTCAACCCACCCAATCAAGTCAGGGTAACACACTAACAAGTCTTTTATTAACTACTTTCCACAAGTCAGTGTAATATTTTTCAAGTCACTAGATATATCAATTAATTTTTTTTGTTGATTGTAACTGAACTGGATTTTTTTTCCCTAATAGGTGGTACCACGGCCTTGAAAAAAGGACGTGGTATTTCAACAAACATAGCTTTAAGCAGGCTATTAAAAAGCAATGGCTCCAAGCCATTGACCATTGATATACCAGAGGGACTGTTAAAGCCGGTTACTGGTCCAGCCAAGGAGTGGACTGCTGAGCTTGGGATAATTGGTAGGAGGGAAATTCCCTCCTCCATTACCTCTTGGAAGCACCTTTCAGAAGTTGACAAAGATAAACTATATAATCTAATTGGTGTAAGAAAACATTGAAATTAAATTTTACGAATAATTTTTCTTTTATTTATTTTGCATCAAATTTAGTATATTCTTTTAACTAATTTCAATTTCAGAACAAGTTTGAAGTAAATGATGGCCTGAAGGAACCCATAGATAAGCAAATAATGGGCAGTTTGAGAGACCACAGGCACCAAATGAAGCTTCATTTCGATCGTATGAAACGAAGACATGGTAACCCTCGTATGCATCCTTATAAACGTGTGGAACAGGAGGAGTGGCAAGTGATCTGTGACAAGTTTGAGTCACCTGAGTTTCAGGTAAATGGACACAAGGAGAATTTTTAAATTGCTTCAATCTGTCTTAGTTGGTTTTTTAACTGTTGACATTATCTTTGAGTTACTACAGCTGAAATGACTATTTTTCCACTTTAAATGTAGAGAATAAGTGAAATAAATTCAGCGAACCGAAGAAAGACAGATGTTCCTCACATTGGTGGCTCTAAACCATTTGTACGACACCGCCATGACATGGTAATACTTCATTAGTGCAAGAGTTTAATTATATTTGTGTGTGACTTGGAAAAGAACAAGACCTAAACAGTAATTTTAGATTTTGTTAACATTTGTTGTTATTTGTTTATCATAGTTAGTAGAACAAGACCCCGAACACGCTGATCCGCATTCTGTGAACATTGATTTATATAAGAAGATGCACTACAAGGAAGGGGAGGGATGGGTTCATCCACGTGCTGAACAAATGCATGTAATGTCTTTAGAACCATCTCTCTTTAAATTAACAATTGTCTTGCATTTAACTTTCAAAATCATATTCATAAACTTTGCTACTTGCTGGAGTTTGGGATATATTGATAGAATTTTTATACATTGTTTTTATTTCTATTGATAATGAATATAGAAAGAATTACCCATCTTAGAGTGAATCTATACTTGTGATAATTAATATAGAAAGAATTATCTAGCTATTACAGAGTTTTTAATCACTATAAGCCATAAGGTATCTAAGTTGTATACTACATGTTTTCCTCTTTACAGCTCCATCTCTTCAACTAGTTTTTGCCATGAATGTTGGGTCACTACTAAGATTAACAATAGTTGATGAATGAATGTGGTAGTAGTATTCTTTTACAAATTTGATGGAATTTTCAGCCGTAAGAAAAAAAAACTTCAAAGCAAAATAATTTCATATCATAGTAAAATAACTTATAAACATATATAATAAAGATGAATATATTAGTGGGTTGACTAGATTACCTGTTATACTAGTCTCCAGTGTTTTTCTCTCTCTTTAATCATATTGTGCTTAAAATTACTTCTGAATGTTACCATGGTCCACCAGTTCATTGTGCAGTCTGAATCCTTTATCCAACTCCTCCTGATTCATTATAGTAGTTCCTAAAATCTTGATGGGGTTTGTCAGAGCTGAGGGGCCATCAGCTGAACACATTAGATAGTGCAATTGGAATCGAAACATTTATTCTACCTCCACCATCTAATGGATGAAGGGTCTGTTTCGGCTACTCATTCAATGTTGACTTTCACTAAATTGAATAATTTCCTCACAAAGCAAGCATTTCCAACAACATTTTATTATACTTGACATCTTACTTTAATATATATATATAAGAGAAAAATGATGTAATGTAATCCCCAGTATATATTGTATTCCTGTTTATTTTATATTAACTTTGATAATTTAGTTTTAGGTAGTTAAATTTTTATTTGATCCATTTTATGCCTTTTTTTTCCTTCCAATTTTCTTTGTGCTTCTAAATTTTATTCTTTTTTTTTCTGTTAAATACTTTTAAATTTTATTCTTGACTAATCATGAATTGCGGGTGATTTGTTACTGCTCTAATGAATCATGACTAGAAAAAACACAAATATATTTATAATGTGTTTAGGAGAAAAAAAGTATATAAACTGTGAATCAAAACTAATTAACAAAATATATTAATATTGTTATTAGGAGAAAAAGAAGTATATCAAATGTGAATGAAAACTAATTCTCCAACTTCTAGTTCAAGTGAGCTAGCCATATTTCATATTGTAGAAGTCCAAAATAAATTTTAACCTACAAGTTCCTAATGTTCCCTATTAGTTTCATCAAGTTTCTCTATAATTAGCTTTATTATAAGCCTCCAATTTCATTTGAAGTCACTTCTGACTTCTTGCTTCCCATTAGATATTTCAAACTAGATTTTCCAGCATAAAATTCCATGGCTATATATATATAAATATATGCTCCATTCACAGCACATACCACTACTGCAACTTTGGTTTGGCATGAGAACTCCTCCTAGAAAAGATGCTCCATTCACAGCACATACCACTACTGCAATTTTGGTTAGGCATGAGAACTCATCTTAGAAAAGAAGTTGCATATATATATATATGATGTGCCTATAGAATGTAGGAGCCAGAAGGTAATATGTATTGGGAAATCACATGCCAAGTCTTTAGTATTCATTAATTGTGTCCTACATTATTAGGGTACCCTAGGACTTGGAGGATAGATATTTCAATGTTTAGGGGCTAACTAATAAAGGGGAATAGACTTGAAAAGTTGGGGCCATGTGATAAGAAAGAGGGTTGTTGAACATAAAGAAGCCCTTTATTTTTTTTAAAAATAGAACATTTTAATGTTAAAAGGATTTCTTTAAGGTCTCTCACCACATGTGTTGTTTTCCCTTTGCCTTGGGGGATGTTTGAGCAAGTAGAGTATAATTCTACCAACCTTTTCCTTTTTTGCCACTGTTTTGGTACGATAACTTGAACCACCATTGTCTTGGTCTTTGGGTGTGGTTAAATTTTAATTAGAGGGCCAGTTTTGGTCGTGCAGTTACTGTTGATCATATGAGTTGATGAAATATTCGTAGAGTTGGCCCAAGAGAAGGCGATGTTTACATGTATGATGGAGTTTCTCATAGGGAATACTGGATAATAGTGAAATCATATTTCATATTTTGATGTTATATAGGCAGGACAACATTGGTTAATGAGTTTTTTTTTATTCTTATGAAGAAGTGTTATTTCAAATTCTGACTATTCTCTATGGAGTCTGTTATAGCTTCATTTGAGAGATGCAACCATTGAATGCAAAGTAAAACCAATAAACTGATTCCATTTCAATGACTTCTACAAGAAAGTTCAACCCACATAATACTTTGTTAATCTATAATCCTCAAAGAGGAAGAAAACAACTTCCTGCTTCTAATTTTAGGAATGCTTTATAAAATTATAACTAGTAGTCGGTTCAACATCTTCCTGCAGGCTTGTAGATCGACATTGTCACTCTGTTCTTCTTATGCTTCTTCACATGGGCTTTGGTAAGAAAGATTTGTGGATTGCAGTCCCCGAATGTTTATTACTAGAATTGAGGGGTTAATATACTTCTATCATTTTATGTTGGCATACCCCGAATGTTTATTTCTAGAATTGAGGGCTTAATATACTTCTATCATTTTCGGTTGGCATATAGTTACTTTAGAAAGATGCAGTGCTGTGATTATATCTATTTAGTCTTTTCTAGCATGCTTACTGCTTACCACATGCATCATGTTTTTTGGTACTCTTGAATAATAATTAGTGCTTTGGATTGATAAATAGTTTGTTTCTTGCCGTGTTTGTAGAGAGACATGGTGTCCTTATCTCAAGGAGTTGGTTCTGAGAGTGGCCCAATTCCAGGAAATGAAGCTTTTCGCCGCATACTTGGTTCAAAGAAGGGCTATGAGCGTGGCTTGGGTTATCGTGTAAAGCCAACTCAATCAACCCGTAGTAACCGTGCAGAAGTGGAGGCAGCCAATAAAAGAGCAAATGAAGCGGAAAAGAGAGCTCAAAATGCAGAAATGATGGCTTTGGAGGCCTTAGAAAAAGTGAAGGAGATGGATGCACTTCGGACCACCATGGAGCAACATATTCGTGCCTTTAATGATATGATGGCCGAAAAATCTCCAATCGATCTCGGCACAGAAGATTAACGTTAGTAGTGTTGGTGGTTTTTTTTGCTACTCATGTTTTTGGTTCTTTTTGGTTCAACTCTTTGGTACATGATCATGTTTTTTTGTACTCATCCTTTTAGCTTCCTGTCAGGGTTTAATTAAGGATGTTGCTGAAGTTTTGTATATATAAGCTTAGAAGACTTGTTTTTGTTAACTTTGTAGATGTTCTTAAATAGACAGGGTTTAATTAAGGATGTTGCTAAACTTTTGTATATATAAGTTTAGAAGACTCGCTTTTGTCATTATAATATTATTGGTACTTGTAAAAAAAAATATATATATATATATATATATAAAATATTGATTATATAAATTTGTATAATCATTGTTTTATATATTTTTTTTAAAAAAATAATTATAATTTGCTACGGTTTTTTTTCGTAGTAATTACTAATTTTCGACGAAAATAATTTCGTAGCAAATACATTTATTTCCAATGAAATGCTTTTTCGTGGGAAATAATGAGAATTAGCGACGGAATGTTTTCGTAGCAAATAATTATATTACCTACGAAATATTATTCCGTTGGAAATAATCAGTATTGCCCACGAAAAAGTACCGTAGCAAATAGGAAGTATTTTTGACGGAATACAATTTCGTGGAAAATAATACGAATTAGCGACGGATTATTATCGTAGCAAATACTTTTATTTTCAATGGAATACTATTTCGTGGGAAATAATAAGAATTAGCGACGGAATATTATCGTAGCAAATAATTATATTACCTACGAAATTTTACCGTAGTAAATAATAAGTATTGCGACGAAATATTTTCGTCGCTATTATCCCATGACTTGCGACGAAACATGATTTCGTCGAAATTTACAATTAGAGACGCACCATATTGCAACGGTTGGTGCTACGAAAATATTTCGTGGCAAAAGAGTTTTTGCTACGAAATATTGACTTTTTGCTACGAAATATTCCGTGGGAAAAACCCAAATTTCTTGTAGTGTGTTGTCAATTCGTCTTGTGTAAGGCTTCGAATGCATGAGCGAGCTTTGAGAAATACCTTTATACTGTGACCTGATCGTGTTGGTGATCATGTCTTGAAGTTGTTGAATAGACAATGAAGCGATAGAGGGAACCAAACTAGAATGATTTGCCTTTTGCTCGGATGTGCTTGCATGGTGAGCCTTGTTTGTTGTGGCCCCTTGTGGTGTGAAACTAGGAAGATGTGAGAGTTCTTGATTTGACTCCTTAGAGTTCTAAGTTTCCAACCTATTTATGAAGGAAACAATCTCCAAATCTTTTTCTTCAACGATTTTTGTGAGCTTTTCAATAGCGCGAGTCATGGTTGCAACTTGTTCCTCTACCGATGTTGTATCGGTCATCATAACTTGCATGTTGGTTGATTGTGATTGCGTCTGGGAATCTAAGTGCCTTGGAGAAATCAACTCTCTTGAGGATCCAGGGTAAGAAAATGAGTGTGATCCCGTATTCGAATTAGAATCCGACATAGAGCGAGATGAGCGTGGTGACATGTCTTTTGGAAAAGAGCCTTCAGAAACTGGAGGAACTTTTTCAAGACTCGTGTCGTTAAAGTTCATCATCTTCAAGGACTCGAGAGTGATAAATGAATGATGAGCTTTTGCACTTGCAGACTTGGTCGAGTTGACATCCGTCATGCTCTATTTCTATGCTAGAGAGGTAAGTGCCTTTGTTTTGCTGTGAGTTGTTGGTCCAGTAGGGGTGTTGCTACCACTTGATGGAGCCATAACATTCTTAGTGTCCTTCTTAACGAGAGATTTGTTTATTGTTGCAGCGGCAACATTCTTGACAACATTCTTTGAGCCTTGACGGAGTTGAACCTTCTTGGGGGCCATCGATGTAAGCGATGAAAATCTTTGATGAATTGATTAAGGAGATAGAGATGAGAGGTAGAGAGGTCCCATCGGCGTGCCAGAAATTTGTACACACAAATTTCGTGTCCAAAAATTTAAGAATGAAAATGAGTAACAAATAATTAATTTTATTAATTTTAGAAAAATGGGTATAATTCTTTGTGGTCGATTCTCTTACAACAAATAATCTTCCTTTGATTTAATCTCCTTGATGTTTGGTGCAAGGGCTTCAAAAGCTTGTTCTTGAACCGGTAGTGATGAGTTTTCTTCAAATCTTGAAGATTGAGGAAAGGTTTGACGAGATTTTTGATCGAGGGTCGATAAATCTTGATCTCGAACGGTGGATTAAAGATCTTTGAAGAAGAACGACACTTGTGTGGCGTGCTTGATGTCTTTGTCTTCAGATTCTTCAATGGTTGAAGGTCTTAGAAAAAGAACAGCACTTGTGTGGCATGCTTATATTTTTTCGTCTTCAGATTCTTCGATGGTTGAAGGTCTTAGAAGAAGAACAACACTTGTGTGGCGTGTTTGTTGTTCTTCGTCTTTAGATTCTTCGATGGTTGAAGGTCTTAGAAGAAGAACAACACTTGTGTGGCATGCTTGTTATTTTTCGTCTTTAAATTCTTTGATGGTTGAAGGTCTTAGAAAAAAAACGGCACTTGTGTGGCGTGCTTGTTGTTCTTCGTTTTCAGAACTTCGAGTGTTGGTCGAGGTAGAGCTTTAGTAGAGCTTTTGTATTCTCTTGATCTCTTTGTCTCTGTCTCTCCCTGTGTGTCCTCCCCGAATGTGTAGGATGACCTTGTATTTTTGGTAATGATTCTATGCTTATTAAACCAAGGAGGCAACACACTAAGGATTTGTTTGGCATGCATTTTGTTTTTGTTTTTTCTGTTTTTTTTTTTGGCACGGTAGAAATGAAGCATGTTTGATACCATTAGTTATGTTTTAAATAGTGTCAAAGCATTACAAAATTTTGGGCCAAAATTAGAAACACTATTTTGATGTTTTATTGTGTTTCAGCTATTATAACAAAAAAAAAAAAAAACTAAAAACATTTTCGTTACGAAACGTGTTTTCAATTACTATTCTAGACACTCGTAACAAAAATAGCTATTATGTTTTAGGCAAAAACAAAAACATAAAACACAAATACATGCCACACAGACCTTATATTCAACATACATGTAATGTCGATACAAGTACTCATGTAACATGTTACATCGCAATGCGACCAATGAAGGAGCCAGTAACATCGATTTAAGGGTGGCAAACAAATACTATGTAATTAGAATTTGAAAATTTTATAAATCAATTGTGTAATATATTTTTATTGCAGCTGATATTGGCGTTTCACCAATTTTTATAGCAGCTGATATTAACGTTTCATCAATATCCTCAGACACTCTACTCATATCTATTTTTATAATAAAATTACAAAAGTGTCCCAATGCCATACAATCTTTGATTCTTATATTTTCAATATCTCAATTGTCCTTCTACTCAATTCCAATTCCTTTTTTATTTTTCTTAAAATTCTAATTCAATCACGTTGTCTCATATTCTCTCTTTTTCTAGACTCTTTCCAATTCCTTTCCTACCTTTTTTATAAACCAATATAAATTAGAGATTAGAAACATACGATCAATTTGTGAACAAACAAAACAAAAAGGAAGGGAAAAAATATAAAGCAAATGAAGAAAAACATCTTATCAATTTATTATTATTATTTTATTGAAATTTTATTGCAAAGGCTCCTTAGCTAAATTATGAGAAAATCACATTTCTCTTTTCATTTCTTAATTTTTAAAAGTTCCCTTTTAAAATAAAAAAAGCTTTCCTTGGTTCCCTTAAAAAATTATACATCATAATTTTTATTTAAGTAAAACTAAACTTTCTTTTGATTTTAAATACAATTAATGTTTTTCCAAGACAAGTTTTATTCCTTGATATACTGTTTGCTTCCAACTCAAATGCTTTTTAATCTAATTACATAAATTTTATTATTCTAATCACATATATTTGACCAATACTCTCTAATCATTATAATATTTTCAACAAATATCAATGATAAATTTATCAATAGAAATATTGATAAATTGATTCAACAAATAAAAATAATATTTTCAAAACCAATTCAAAAATATACTCTAAAGAATAAAGTAGAACAAAAAAATCATATTACCATGGACATCAGAGTTGAGGGATTCATAGATTTTTAAAATTTCTTGTCTTAACAATATCAATGACTTCCTCTAATTCATATATTGTATCTTTCATTTTTGGAGAGAGAGGGGGAGGGATGGAATGTGAGAGAGAAGTATTTTGGCACAAAGAAAGGAGAGAGAACATGAGAGAGTTGCACTGTAATGATAAGAATCATAACCTTATCAAATAAGGGCAATTAGGGTATTAAAAATATAAGAATATACTTTTGTTATTTTATTATAAAAATGATGTGAGTGGAGTGCCAGAGGATATTGGTGGAATGCCAATATCCTATTTTTATTTATAATATTAATCTTGGTATATATATTGAAGAAAATATAATTCAAAAATGAGAAAAAATGCAACCTAAAAAAATAGAGATGAAAAATTAAATGAAAATATAAAAAAAAAACACATAGAGAAGATAAAATAATAAGTGCATAGAGAAGAGAAAATAATAAGTCAAATGTAAAAAGAGAAGTGGTAAAGAAAAAAATATTAAATTATTAATTTTCCTTCAACAATTTTTTAAATTTGAGTACTTTATTGCACTTTGGAAAGATGTAATAACAATGGGAGACTAAAAAAAGTACTATTTTAACTAAACAAAATTGCAAATTTTAACAAAGCACAACATCATAAACAAACTAGAAAAGTGCTTTAATAACTTATACAAAGAGTAACTATAAAATTTGTCATTTGACAAGTGAACTAAAAATATTAGCATATATGATATCATTATTGTTATTGGCAATTTTTTTCACCTTGGTCTCATAACACTTTTGTTTTTTCTTCTTTATGGTGCTCACAAGACTCGCCAATAGAGATTAACAATTAATTTTAAATACTTTTCTTGTAAACACCATCTAACAAAATGTTTGATAGGGGAGGTTTGTGTATTTTTATTATACATGAAAATTTTCTTTTTTTTTTCTCTCTCTTGAACTCATATAATGCAGATTATACATGTATATATGTAAATGTAAATGCAGTAATAATATGCTACAGTAAGAGCTATTGTATCACAAATTTTAGAATTAAGGCTAAAAAAGGTTCGAGGAGATTTCTTTATGAGTTTTAAGTAGACAAGTTATTTTTATTTCCAAACTCACTAAGGACAATTAATAAGTGTTTGAAAAAGTTGGGGAGAGAGCCACTAAAATTTTGTATAAGTTTTGGGAAATAGAAATTAAGAAAATAACTTTTTTTAGGAGCCATAAACATGATTTTGAAAAAATTAGGGGTGCAGGAGGGGGCACTCTCCCTCCACTCAAGGATAAAATATTGCAATATCATTAAATTGAGAGTAATATATTTATATCACTGTTGCATTCTCGATTTCATAGTATTAAATTCTCCATTTGATATTATTATTTAGTGTTGTATCTTTAATTTAATTGCACTGAAAAATACAACACATAAATAGCATACTCAAAAAATGGGAATCCTGACATCAAAATTCTCTCACTATAATTTTGTATTATCACTTTCTTGAGTTAAGAATATGACTAATGCAATGCTCTCGATTGAAGTGAGGAGTGAGTTTACATGAAAGCATCATGGCCATGCCTTATTTCAATAAACAATGATAATCTCTTGTTTTGAATGACTAAAAAAGTTAAAAGAAGTATGGACACACTCATAATGCGAAAACGACACGTCAATTTTTAAATAGTAAGACATTAATAGGACGTAGATATTACTAATATAGATATAAATATTTATTTATATATCTATTGAATAATACAATTATAAAAATTTAATTAATTTATAATTTTTATACTAAAGTTACAAAAGTTAGAAAATGAAAGTTACTTGAATATAAAAATAAATAAATAAATTATATTATATATGATATCTATCTTGTGATTATAGTTATCTTTTTGTCCATTACATACTATGACATTTGTTTAGTAAATTTTTAAAGAAAAAAAAGTTGGATACTATGGCGCATATTCAAAATATTGTTTCTAGGACTGTCATATATTTGTTTTATACAGGATAAATTGTTCAGAATATGTTGATCAATTGTGTTCGGAATGTCCGAAAAGTGTATATATCACAACATATGGTTACTGAATTTTTTAAAATGTATTTGTTAAGTATTCAAAATAAGTTGATCAAGTGTTCAAGATGTGTGAGTCAAATCTCTAAACCAAGTCGTTCAATTGTCCGAAATAATAAAAATTATTTTTAAATCATAAACACAATCATGAAATGTCTAACACATAGTACAAGAGTATCTATGAAGTATAAATGTCCGACACGTTACTTTATTTAATTTTTATTATCGATAAAAGGACAATTGAATCTCACATCAATTCTTAACTCTAATATTAAATTTGAGGAGGCCCATGGAATCTTGAGACCATAGATTTGAGCACAAACCTCCTTTGCGTGCTTTATTACAACTCTGAATCGTCAAAAGCAGAAGTGCTTTAAGTCCTTTCACGTAGAAACACAATATTGTTTCTCTTTCAACCTCCATCCCACCAACCCAAAAAGCACGAATGCTTTTCCTTGAATCCTAACACAATATGAAATGATTTTTTTTAGAACAATGTACCCATTCATGGAGCTATTATTGTTTTCCAAATCACAATGATTTTGATTCATGAAACTTCATAGATGCTACCAGAAGTGATCTTTGTCATGGTAAAGCCCGAGAGAGAGAGAGAATATGTTGGGCTTTGTAGCTAGTTTGACAGCACCTGTTGATTCAACTTATCATTATGATATGGATATATCATATTGAGTTGCGATCCTCTGTGGTATGTTCCACGTGTTGCATCACCTCCGACAGCTCACACACATCTAAGGGCGCACGTGCAAGACGTACAACATACCGCCAAAAAAAAAAAAAGACGAAGTGGTCTCTCCTCTTTAAAGTGCACAAAATTGTGACGCATATGAGAAATATTTTATGTACATTTACTTTTATATAAACATGCCATAAGATATATGTCGTTCTGTTTTAATTCTATCGAGATTAAAGTAAAGTATATTATTTCAATTTGTATTATGTTTTATTAATTTCAAAATTTTCTATTATTATAAATATTATTTTCTTTTTTAATAAATAAGTATGGAAATTTTTGAAATTATAAAAAATCTATTATTATATATGTATTAGCAAGCCAAACATACATAGTTATATATGCTCAAGATTAAATTGTGAAATGAATGAGTTTACTGAGACTACTCATTTTTTGAGAGTATTTTGATTTGTGAGGCTTTTTGAATGACATTACATTTTGTGTTTGTGAGCGTGTCTTCAATTCCGAACTCCAATATAAATGAATCGAAAAATCATACATATTTTTTTAAAAAAGAAAAAGTAACAAAGGAAACTTGAGCAAGACTCCACCATATAGGAATCAGAATTCTCTTCAGTGTCAAATATATTATGTGTATGTTTTGTGTGAGTATAACAATTTTACATCATGAATGCAGCATAATATCAAGTAGCATTTTGTATTTGTGCGTTGCATTGTGATATAACTACTACGTTAAACTTGTACTGTGATGCAGGTGTGTTCCTACCTCTCAAAGTGATACCCATTTGAATCCCACCGAGTGCATATTTATATATATATATAAAATAAAGCCTTCTCAGTTTTCCTTTTTGGTTTCATTACTCAAATGGATATAAATAAAGGTGATTGTGGCAACGAAGCCTCGGTTTGATCTTCCTAGCTAGCTTTTCTAGCTCTCCTTTTTTCCCCTAAAGTGACGACAGAAATCCAATGGATCTTTATTCGATTATACAGATGTCATGTTTTGATGGAGGAAAAGTTTATTTTCTATGATATATATATATATACACACACACAAATAATATTGAATCAACTATGCTGTTGATGCATGAATCTTTTTCTCAAGAGGCATTGCTTTGTGGTGGGGAGATCATCATCATGGTCAGTGTCACTTTCTGTTTTTCTTTTCTTTTTTTGGGTTATGATTGAAGTGGATGACTTGATTCAAGACTATCTAATAATTCTAGAACAATTACTCTCTTGAAAAATATTCAAAATTATTATTTATTATGCATAAATAAAACTAATGATTTTTAATGGGAAAGATATAATTAATTACACAGGAGACACAGAGATAAAAAGAAAAAAAATTCAATAAGCAAGAAATCATAGACAAAATGATGAGTTTAGGTAATCATCAAAATTTCTGCAGAGCCTCCAAAATAGAAGAAAACGAAAGGAGTCTCTCAGATTATTGGTTACATAATTCTTTTAAATGGTTGTTGTTTTTTAATATTTTTGCTCAGTTACTCTTTTTGTATGATATAAATTTTGTTGTTTTCACGCTTTCACTCCGGCTCTCTCGCACCAACTCTGATTTGTGTGGCTTAGAATGGATGGTAGACTTTTGAATGAATGTGGAACCCACGAACAATTAGGGAATGTTGAAAACCAAATATTTTCATTTAATCATGTAAAGCATATATAGACAAATACAGTATTTATATATAAATGTGAAAGGTTGCAAAGCCTTTCAAGCAAAGACACAAAGAAGGCAACATTTTCCGGAATGTGACATATTGCATCTTCTACGAAGCAACCCAGCGTTGCTTGAAGGAAGCAACATGACATAAAGTACGTACACATAAAAATCATATTTTCCCCATAATATACACTTTATGCACATTATTGGGTGACTTTTAATCATCTCATACATATATATATATATATATAGTTGTGATCACCGATGAACAAGATAGCTTATCCACACATCTTATAGTCCGTTAGATTAACGTTCACGTTCCAAACCCACATTTCTCCTTCCGAAAATTACAAAACTATTATCTCTAATTTAATTTTTCAAAATTAATTGTTACCATTGTTAAACAAAGGTAATTACCAAAACAAAATATTCAATTCTTTTAATATATTATTGGAAGAACAGTGAAAAAAAATAGTAATTTCTTATGTACTCAGGTGGTGATTTTCTATGTACTCTTGAGATGTGTAAATAATATATTTCACCCCTACTGTTTAGCATATATTTTAGTATATATTCAAGTAAATAGTACAGATAATTCTTAAATTTGCCTCGTAAAATATTTGTTTCACTACTAAATTTGTTAAAAAATTAATAAATTGTAATGTGAATATAATTTAAATTCTAAACCTTTCTACTTTTTTTTTTATTTTATTTTATCAAGATTTTCAGAATTGCATATGTGAATTTTATTCATCTAAATTTACTGTCAGTTATGGATGTTTTCTTTTTCTTTTTTGTAGATCTTTGTTATTATTAGAGTTGATAGTAATATTTATCATCTTTTTAATCTTAGAGCTAAGACTTAAGACTAAACCCTATCAATCCAAAAAGGAGAGAAAAAAAACTTTTAATAGTTTTCTTATAAAGCATTTATATATTTTAGAATTAACTTTGTTTAACGATGGTAAGGATTAATTTTGAAAAATTAATTTAGAGAGTGATTTTGTGGTTTTTGAGAAGAGAAATGTAGATTTTAAACGTAACCATTAGATTTAATCTAATGACTATTGTAAAAGGTGTGGATAAAATCTCTATCTAATTGATGAGCAAGAAATCACTACTTTATATATATATATATATATATATATATAGAGAGAGAGAGAGAGAGAGAGAGAGAGATAAAACTATCGATTTAGTGGTCGACCAAAAATTAAAAAACTGATGGAACATTATTGTAGATGAATACAAACGAACCGAAGCTATTGAAATGCAAGTACATGACAACACGAGAATATTCATATCATTACATGCGCTCGGAAAATTTGTCATCTTATAACCAAACAAATGTGCTACGTTTCAACTACTTTATCATGTGCTCATCCATTAAAGGACTTAAACCATTGTACAATGCCATAATTAAATTACCAGACTAACCTCTGATTTCAACAAAAATTAAGAATTTATTGGCAAGAGAATTCTCATTAATTTTAGCTCAGAAAAGAACATATATAATAATGTAACCAAGATTTATATATGAATATTGAGTCTTTAGTGAAGAAATATGGTAACCAACTTGCATGGAACTATCAGTCATCAAAATGTTTCACACATTATTAATTCTCCAAAAAGGAAATAGAAAAAGAAAAAGAAATTAATGAAAGACAAAAATGTGGTGAAAAGATAGAATTTTTTAAGTCCATATATGCTTAATTATATAGAATGAAAAACCCAATTACACAAGTTCTCAGCTCAAAACAGCTTCTTCTTGAATTCTTCCAAGCAAGTGATTCACGGCATCGGCGATTTCATCTACTGTGGTCAGGTGGCACCCATCCTCAACCTGTTCCAATTCATACACACAAATAATTAATATATATATATATATATATATATATATATATATATATATATGATAAGTCGTTATACAGCGTCTCAAATAAACAAGGAAGTAAACTAACCTTAACACTAAGTGAATAGAGGACCATTTGATCAACTGTTGTAACATTAAGGTGGAGAACAGTGAGCCTGAGACACTGAAGCCCAGCCACCATCTTTAAGAGCTGTCTAGGTCTTTTCTTTGAGAGTATCTTGAGGTTGGCATGGCTCTCCATCATGGTCACTTCGATGTCAGCTAACGGCGACCGGCTCTCCGACACGGCCTCATTGCCGGCCATCTCCGGCGAATTGGAATGGTGAGTTGAACGAGTGGAGTATTGTGGGAAGGCAAAGAAATTTGCAAAAAGTGGAGAGAACAAGTCATCATTATCGTTGGGTTGGTGATTTGTTCTCTTATGGGCCTCTAGGATTTGAAGGTGTTGCTCCAGCTCTTTCACAAAATTAATGGCTCCTCCAATAATTGATGCCTGGTCACCCTGCAAAGTTTGTTAAGATTTAAAAGAATAATACTATGCGTCATGAAATTTTTTTTTTCTTTCTTATAATACTTTTCACAAAAAATTATTGTGATTCCATTTCATCTCATCCCACCAAACTGTAATATATATAATTTTGTAGAAAAGAAAATGGTATATATTATTTTTTGGGAATCGGAAGAATCAACTCACAGTTAGTCACTTTAGACTCTAGCATGACTTGCAAATTATATATATATATATATATATATATATAAAAGGAAGTGTATATATTATTGTTAATAAAGATTTAAAGAAAAAAAAAATCTTAATTACTCTTTGAACATAAGAAGATGGCATCAAAGATCGGATAACGGTGAGGTAGTCGTTCATCTGTTTGCGCCGGTTGCGTTCGACGGCGATGTGGGTCATTCTCTGGTTCTCCAATTCCTCCTTGTTCTTGCAGCTTTTGGTACGTCGCCGCTTGCGCCGACCAGCACCGGAAGTGGCAGCTGGCGGTGGTTCCGGTGAAGAATTAGGATCCCATTCCTTCACATTTTGCATGGCTGAAGAAGATGAGGAGTCCCAATTATTCCCATTACTGAGACCTGCATGGTCCATATTGTCAAAGACCCCAACAAGAGCTTTATCTTCTTCTTGCAAGTAATTACCAAAGTGATCATAGTCCCAAACACCACCTCCTCCTCCTCCCAACAAGTTGTAAAAGTACTCCTTGCAACCATAACCAAATTGCTCTTGTGGGTAAACCACAGTTTCTAATGCCATTCTCTCTCTTCCCTCTCTCTCTCGCTCTCTTACACACACACATACGAACACACACACCCCTATTACCTTTCTTGTCTTTGTAAAGTCACTTTCTTATTTTCTCTCCCTAGCAATTGCAAGTACACACATGTGTGGAGAAAATAGGGTTTGGAGCTCTTCCAAATAAATTTATACAAGGAGAAAGATTGAAGTATAAATCTAAACACAACATGCCCAAAAGACCAAACAAACTAGCCTTTTATTTCCTTCCATGACGGACAATGATGGAGCTCTTAATTAAATACCCTCATAAAACTAAGCTACAGCGTATTACACGTGACCTGGTACTGTGGACCAGTCATCAAAAGTGTAGAGAGAGAGAGAGAGAATTTTCTCGAAGTTATACTTTCATCTATGAATCCGGATTTTTTTAATTAAGGCAGTAATTTTACATTGCTCATTCCAATAATTTTAAGTCTCTTTTATAACAACTTTATATTATTTATGTAACAATTATGTTAGAATTTACACAACAATTTTACACCACCGCTTCTTCGCAAGTGATTTATTGTATGCTAGAAAGTATGGATACGAACACGAAATGCGGATACGACACGATACAATGATTACGATAAATTTAAAGAAAAACAGAACACGAACATTGCAAAGATATCTCTATAAAATAATAATATAATATATTAATATATATTAATTATTCAACAAAAAAAGCTACATTACAAAAATATTCAATTCATTATAAATAATTTAAAAACTAAACAAACTTATAAACAAAAATAGACAAATAAATTTTAATAGATTAAACAACCAGACTTATTTAATTTTCTACATATATTTAGCTTAAATTTTTAATTATAACTTAATCACATATAATTTTCTTTTTAAATATTTAAATATACATCATTATTAAAAAATATTGGACACATATTAGAAAATGTTCAATCAGTGTCCATAAGTGTCTTAAAACATATATATATGTGTCCAAGGTGTCTTTGAAGACTTGCATGTACTTTTTTAGATTGTATGTTGTAAAAGATGTATTGATCCAACACGAGATGATGCTAGAATTTCTTGAGATGTGATGGTACCTTGCGTTGATACTGTTTTGTGGACCCCATTTAAATCCAAAGATGGTAATCTGACGGTGGGACCTCAAGGAGGACGTACTCCACAGGAGAACTCTTTACTGCTTAGCATTGTATATAGTACGTGACATGCATGTATGTGCAAGGACAGTCGTGTCCTCTGTCAGCTTTATGATCTTTTCAATAAGAACAAGGCTAGTTTTGTCTTTTTCATTTTCCTTGAACAGATTGGCTAAATTGTTCCGTCAAGAAAGACGTGCCCAAATAATTTATAGCCTGAGCTTCATTTGGCAATAATATGGTCGGATACTGGCACAGAAGGAGAGAGATAATGACGAAAATTTGATCATGATGATATATATATATAATATATATATATAGAGAGAGAGAGAGAGAGAGAGCGAGAGAGAGAGAGAGCTCAGGTGCATGTTGACATGTGAAGATGGCAGAGGGAATCCATGTGACAGCACTTCCATTCCCAAAACTGTTGTCCCATTAATTTTATTATGATTAATACTCTTAGTTTGTAATTTTAGAGCAACCCCTTACCAATATATATATATATATATATATATATATATATATAAGACATTCTCACTAGGATTTCAAATCTTCTATTTCTTGGTTTCTCTTTCCAAGGGAATATTACTTGAACAATAATGATTTTTTTACTCGTGTAATTTTCTTTTCTTCCCCCTATTCATTCTGTTCATGACTATGATAATATTAATGTCTATTACTATATTATAATAAGAAGGAATATAACCCAACTGGCATTCTTTGAGTGTATCAATGAAATTGTAGTTTAAGAGATTCGATGACTAATTAAGTCATTAAGAGAATGCAAATTGATTCATAATGTTGATTAATTATTTCCTTGGGGTTTTTTTATTTCTTTCTTGAGATTTTCTTTGCGAAACAATGTGGAAATGTTAGGACATTAATTATTAGTGATTAACAAATTATTATAGATTAAGTATTAGTCTCGAGTTCCATGTGTACTTTTGTAGTCATACAATATTAATACACTTGTGCTAATACATATAGTCATATATATATATATGTGTGTGTGTGTGTGAGAGAGAGAGAGAGATGTTGAACTTATTAGTATAAGGTAATAATCCATCACAAACAAATCAAACTACCATAGTTCAATCGACAATTATCTGATTTTCTAAGCTTATATCAAGAAGTTAGGGAACATTGAACCTAATTAATTAGGAAAAAGCATTGATAATTATTAGTTAGGTGACATTAATAGCTAATCATTTGCATGTAATCACATACCTTTAATTTTTTAAAATTTATAGCACCATTGCTTGATTAACTTTAAAAGATACAACAACAACAACTATTTACCTTCTTCAAAAGAAAAAAAATAAAATAAAAAAGCAAAGTGATATTATAATGACGAAAATGCCCCTTAATATAAAAAATTTTTAAAAAAATTAGGTTTTCTGTAAAATGATTTTCATTTTAGGTTTTTTGTTCCTGGTTAATTTTTTTAAAATAAAAATTTAAGAAAAATTTGAAAATGGTTACAAGGTATTTTCATTTTCTTATAGACGCACTATTACATTTTCTTTTTGGAAATAATTTTTACAATACTATGACAAATGAGTTGTTTGTATTAATTTTAATCTTATATTAAGGGACACTATTTTCTTAAATTTTTATTAAGATATATTTTTGTCAGAATTATGGATCATATTAATTCAAATATTAAATGATTTTTTCACCGGTTCCAATTTCAAACATGAATATTCCATGCTTCCAAACACAAAATTATTAATTTTAAAATGGAAAAAAAAAACTAATATAATATGGACAAAGGTACAAAAAAACAGGAAAACGGTCATTCAATCTCATTTATTTACCAAAAAATAATAATAATAGAAAACTAGCTACCATGTACCAAATATATATTTTTCCTCCTTAGTTAATCATTTTCACAAGCTAGCAATGAGTCTATAAGATTTATACATTTATCTGCAATTGTTAGGACTTGTTACGTACAACACAAATGGTTTTGAACAAAGTCACATAATTTATCTACAATTGCTAAAACTTGTTAGACTATTTACATACAATAATTTTGAACTAAGTCATATAATTCATTTAAATAGGTATCGCTCTCGTGCTTAACACAAGTTCTTGCTCTGTCGCTCTTCTCTAAATGACATAAAGAAATTTACCTTCGCACTCGAACACCTGCTCGTTGTGACTTAGGCTATGTTTGGTACAATGAAAAATAAAAGAAATGATAACTTTAGTGATGAGATAAAAGAAAAGAAAGGAAAGAGAATGATAATGTTAAACTTTTATTATGTTTGGTTGATTAATAAATGATAAGAAAGGAAATGATAGTTATACTATTTTATATTTAAAAGAACAAATTTTATCTTTTATCAAAATAATGGCAAAATTGGTATTAAGAAAGTTTTATTAAAAAATACTAGTCTTTCCTTTCTTTTCTTCCATTTTTGAAAGGATAAGAGATGCTATTATTTATCCTTAATTTAGCCCTTCAAATCCTTCCATTTCCTTTCCTTTCCATTAAAAAATTTACACCAAACACAAAAAATTATATCCCTCCATTTCTTCCCTTTCTTTTTTTTTTTTCATTTCTTTCCAACCAAACTATACCTTAAGTTTTGACAGATGATGGTCACGGAATTGAAGGTTAATAATTATAATCATTTTCCTACCTAACATATACGGCAATCCGAGTAGTTCATCGAAAACTAGAAGAGATTAGACTGGTCTTTTTTTCTTTCTTTTTCTGGAAGGCAAGTGTGTGTGTGTGCGTGTGTATATATATATATATATATATATATATGCATTTGTTTGATGGGATTTTTGTTCCTGACCCATCCAGTTGTAGAGGGAATTGTTGTCTATGATTGTGAGAACACCCAACCCTAATCTTTCATGCATGTCTTAGGCTTTGTCTCTCTGATGTAATCACAGTTGCACCTACAATATTGTCCTTATTAATAAAACTCATCATCTAAGGAAACACCAATGACTAATCCAGATTTGGTTTATTTAATTATCATTCTCTCTCCTCATTGCATGTGATTTATAGCGCAAATAATGGCACAGTCAACAGTGTGTGCTTATACAATATACATATCCATGGACTGTATTTGTAAAACCATGAAATTTTATTAGAGATCTGTTGTTAATTAATAAAATAATTAAAACCATATTAGCAAAAGCTGTACTTAGTTTGACTAATTCAAGAGTCCGTGAAACTAAGGCAAAATACGAAACCGTGAAATTGGGGACCGCAAATTCTGGTGACCTGCTCGTTATTTTTATTTTTTTTGTTGGAACTTGTAGTTGTAGGTACAGATTCTCTAGGGAAGAAATTAATCCTGCAATTGGTACAAAACAAAATGGTTGGTTGCAACTGACCAAGTGTATGGATTATGCTTTGTTTGGTAGGAAAAAAGAAAATTACATTGAAAGATAATGATGAAAATTGGGGGATTGTGTTCTTTCTCTTTTTGTTTGATTGGATAAAAGTAAAGAGAATAAGATAATATTTACTTTATTTGTTAAAAGAGAAATGAAAGAGTTTTTTTTTTTATCATTATACCCATCACTATTTATAGTTTGTAATTTAATTTTTTTTTAATAGTCTTGTCTTTCTTTCTTCTTATCTTTCGTCTGTATTTAAAGTAATAAAAATTTGTGAAAGGGGAAGGATGATTCATTCATCCTATTTTCTCTTTCATTCTGGTCTCATCTTTATCATACAAAGGAAATTTGTTCACTCCTTCCCGTTTCCCTCCACCCCTCTTCCTTCCTTCCTACTAAATGAAACATTAATGAAGAACGCTACATAGACGAGAAAGTATTGGTTACCTTGGAACTACCAATTTCTCTATTATCAAGGAGAAATGAAAGGTGTACACTTAGCAGGTATCACATCATCAATACGCTCGGAGTATTGTATACTTTCTCGGGAGGAGGTACCAACAATAGAGTGCCCCCATTTACACCTATTAACAGTTGAATTCGAACCGGATCTAGTTTGTAACAGCCTGCTCCACGAGGTGTGACATTGTTTGCTTTGAACCTGAGGCTGCACAATTTTGCTCTTGTGTTTTACTCCCAAAAGGAGTCATATCATTTCAAGATAGCACCACACATATAAGGACTTCACCTTGACCTTCCCCTTTTTCAAGTGATCTGAGATCGCGCAACCTATATCTTGCCAGTGTGGCAGCCTCTCGTACCCGCCCACAGCACACCTTCCCACAAGATCACCACAATATATATATATTCTAGCTAGGCTCTGATACCATTTGTAGCGGTCCACTCCACATAGTATGATATTGTCTGAATTTGATAAAAAAATATATATATATATATATATATATATATATATATATATATATACGATTTGGTAACCCAATGAATTATCTGTTATTCAATCCATTTCGATTTGCAGTTTTATCGGATATCTAATCCAATAACTCGATTTGTTAATATTTATATATGTATTTTTTTTTGTTAAAATTGTCAAAATATAAATTAGAAAAAAGTGAGAGAAGACCAAAATATGGAAGAAAAAAAAAAGTCTTACTCAAATGAGGAAAAATAGTAAAGAGTGAGGAAAATCAACAGAGGAAGAAAATAAATAAAAAAATGAAGAAAAGTTAAGTTAATTAAAAATTTCAATTCTATACCTGATAAACTACTATGCAATCAATGTCTTTTATTAATTTTTTCATGAAACCAATAGAATATTATATATTACATATATTTGATGGGATCGAATTATTATGAAATTAGAAATTAGATTGACTATAATTCATATTTAATTTATTAACTAAATAAATTGTTAGATTCATTATAGAATTAAATATTTAATTTATTTAAGTGACAGGTCTATCCACATTTATTAGAAAGTGATTATTCTCTATAAATAAGGAAAATCGTGAGCACTATGTAGTTAATAATATTTCCACGTCAACAAGCGCATATGATTTGAGAAGATTATTACTAAATCATCTGTCTTTAGTAATTTATAAGTTATTGATTTGATGTTCTTCCATCCAAAATTTGGAAAGTTGAAAATTCAATCACATTCCCACTCAAACCAAGTTTAGGAAGAAGATTTGATATGTTGAAGATAAGACTTACAAGCATGTCCAAAAACCTCATATAACAATTTAGTTAGTCGGTTGGAGTTGTACATGCAAGTTGATATTACAAATTATGTACAGAAGCATATATATATATAATTTTGTTTTTCTTTTATTTTTGGTAGGTTACGTAGAAGAATTTGACACCATGTCGGCATGAAAACAGTGCAACTTTTGGTGGAGAGACACGAGAGATCACCTCTTCTTATGTTGAGATTAGGAATGCATAAAAAAAATTTTGGAATCGAAACTGGAACCAAAATAAACTGTAATTGAACAGTTCACTACAACTTTTTATTTCGATTTGAAATTTTAAGAACCACTCATTATCATTCTAGTTTCGTTTCCAAGTCAAAGAAGCGGAACCGAAACCATTAAAAATATATATATATGAATAATAATAGTTTTTAAGCCCAAGTGTTCTATATAAATATATATATATATATATATAAAGTATAAAATATATAATATATAAATAAATATTAATACTTTCTAAATTTTAGTGTTCTATTTATATATAAAATATAAAATATATAGATAAATAGTAATAGTTTCTAAGTTCTAATATTCTATATAATATAAGATATATATAAATACTAATAGCATTTAATTTATGATTATAAGTAGAGGTGTACAAGTGTGAGTGTGTATCTTGCTAGTGTTAAAAAAATAAAAATAGTTGAAAAATTGAAATCGAAACTGTAAAAAATAGAACTGAACCTACATTATTACTGAACTGAACTCAACTCAACGATTCTGATTCTAAAATAAAACAACCGTTAAAAACAATTCAAATTTTATCAAAATTATAAAAAATCGTACCCTGTCCCCAGTTGAAATCCTGTGCATTCGTCTTATATCATAGCGTAAATCACTACATTATTACGTTTGCATAAAGTAACGTAACAAGACAGACTCACAGACACAATGATAACATACAAGGGAAGATTTTGGTTATCTTTGGTGCAGAGGTGTGCTTGATAATTGGGTCGGGTATGCTATCGTTGAATCCAAATCGTGTGGCCTTGACTTGACATGAGATTAGTCTGTTTTTTATGGACATGCATCGAGTTGTCTGTCACAGCCGTACACGTGGATGTAACCTCAAGAAAGTGGGGCCCAATTCAATCAATTGGGTTGTCAACATAACCTGGAAACCACGGCGGGTCAGAAATCCGGTACTTGAAAAAGTACCTGTAACCATGGATTCAAATTGGCACCTTCTTTGTGGGCCGCGTCCAAAACTAAAGATAGTTTTCGTGTAGAAAGGACAGTGATCCATTTTGCCGAAGGAAGCACGGATACAGTTATGGCACAGGAAATAATAAATAATAAAAAATTAAAAATTATATTTTTATATATGCAAAATATAATTTTTTTTATCAGATTTTTATAATATTATTAATCCATATACAATTATTAAAATGTCTTAAATAAAGAAGCAACTAAGTAAAACACTGAAATACACGTAAAACAAGTATCACCATTTATTAGTGTGTACATAAATTTTGAGTGAACAAATGATTAGTTTTATTACTTTCGTAAAATAAATGAGTACAATCCTTTAAGTATATTTGTAAATTAAAAAATATATCCTTTGATTGGAACTCCTTTGTTAGTTGAATCCAACGAATGCTAGAGTCTGATTTTGAATTAAATTATTGGAAGTCTTCTTCAAATACTTGTAGTTGAGTAAGACTATCAATGAAATTTGATGGATAGCCGAAAAAGCTTGATTTCGAATAGTACTACTTGGTGATTGTACAAACTTGTTGAATTAACTTGTGTCCTCTTCAAACTTATAGGAATTTTCAACTTTATCCTTTAAGCAATATTTTTAAAAGTTCAAATATTATGAAATAAAAATTTAAAATGATTATTACTATAGTTATTACCGCAACACATCCATCATATTAATTCGAGAAAAATACACTAATGTTCTCTCATGTTTAATAAAAAGGCATGGTCAGTCAAACATTTTTGTAAAATGGTGTTTATAAGAAAAATGTCTAGAATTATATACCAATCTCTATTGACAAGTCTTAGGAGCATTAAAAACTAAAGTATTGTGAGATTGTCAATAATAACAATGATATCATATATATATTCTAATACTTGTAATTGTCACTTGCTTAATGACAAATTTAATTTATGACTACTTGTACAAGTTACTAAAGTAATAATCTTCTTTAGTTAAAACTGGCTAGATTTTATTTAGTTAAAATTATTATTATTTTCTTAATCTTTCATGAAAGTAATCATGACGTATCTTTCCAGAAGTGGAATTAAAAAGTACTCAAATTTTTTTCCAAAAATTTGATTTTTGAAAAACTGAAACAATTGATGAAGAAAATTTAGTTCTCTAACAATGTTTTTTTCTATGTCTATTCTCTTTTTAATTGTAACTTATCGTTTCCTCTTCTTTATATATATATTTTTCATATTAATTTTCTATTCTATTTATTTATGTTGCATTTTTCTCATTTTTGGATTTTTTTTCAAGGTATATACATACAATGATTAATATTTAAACAAAATTTTATTACAATTGGTTTATATTTTTTTCAAATTTAAATTACTTAGTATCCCAGTTTGGAATTTCAAGTGCGTGAGGGCTTATTCGGCAAGTCTACCTCATTGGCATTTCATGGTGAGCCAAATTGACGATAGACCTAAATTGTACTTTAAATCCACCATACAATTTTCAATGTCAACAATCACCAAATAAATTTTCATCTATGAAGTATGGATACGAATGATACTTCTAAGATAATATAACAATTTTTTTATAAAATATTATGATTAACAAACAAAATAAGAGTTAAAGAGTTATATTGCATAATTTGTATTGATAAATTTTGTACTAAATATATATATATATATATATAATTCTTTTTAAAATAAATTTTAAACCAACATGGCCCAAGTCAAGGATGTGTGGCCCCTTTAGTCCTTTATGCTTGTCGTGGGCTCTTGGGAAGGAGAGAAACATGAGATCCTTTCGTGGAGGCTTCGTGGGAGGTGTTCAAAATCTATGTGCTTGGTTCTCTATTCTTTTGGGCTCAAGGTACTAATTATAAATCCATGGTGATTCATTTGTCTTTTGTGGATAGCTTGAGGCTATAGTTTGTATAGTTTTGGATCACGCCCCCTTTTTAGGCACTCTTTAGTGAATTCTTATTTATAAAAAAGAAATTTAACTTTTTTAAAATAAGTTATTATGATATTATTGTTGAAAAAGTTATATTTTAATGTCCAAAACTAGTTTAAAATATGTTTTGAAGTATTAAATATGTGGTCAAAGTTTCTAAAAAAGTATTGAATAAGTCTTAGAAATAAAAATAAATTATGGATAAACTTAGAAAGTATCAAACACATTTTCGTAAGTAACCGAGAAGTATCGGCATCTGATTCGATCACGATACGAGTACGTCACTTTTGTAAAAGTATTCATGCTTTCTAGATCATAATTAAGTGAAATTATACAGTGAAAAACTTTTATAAAAAAATAATTAAATAGGTTAAATATTTTACTATTCTGTTTTTATTATTTTATTAATAAAAAGATAATATATCTAATATTGTAAAATGACAATTTTGTCCACATTATAATTATTCCCCTCTCTTTCTTCTCTCTCCTCTCAACCTCCTTGCCACCACCACACTATCTTAGTTTTCTCTCTCTCCTCTCCACCTCTTACGGTCTCTTTCTCCCTACCAGGTCCAGAAAAATCTCCATATATCCATCTCTTTCTCTCATTGTTTTTGTAGAGCCTAAGTGGATTGTTTAGAATGGTGGAGGTGGGGCTTTTCGGAGCTCTGTTACCCTTGTAAATTGCATGGCATCTTGCCTTGAGCCTTTGTTTATAATATAGCCTACTTATAATAATAATAATAATAATAATAATAAATCAAGTTCTAGATTTGATCAATTTTATTTATACTAATTTATTTTCCCAAACACTTGTCATAATATATTTGGAAGTCAGAAGATTTTTTGGCATGATAAATCAGGCTATGCTATACAATGGATGGATTTGCTCTAAATACATGGTTCAATGTTTAGTGTTTCTAATTGGAGGCCCTCCTAATTAATCGAGTCCATTAAAGGAAGCGGCTAGGTTTGCTGACCGAAACCAAGCCCAGTAATAACACATTAATTTCTTCAATATATATATATATATATATATATATATATATATATATATATGGCCTAAAGGTCCTAAACATTCTAGCATATGTGGTAAACGACAATTTTACTTCCGCAGTAGATGGGTTAAGAAAGATCGATGCAAGGAAGTGGTGGTTCGTTCATGACATAGAAATGTACATGTTACTTTCTTTTTAGGGACAATTACCTCTGTATAAATTATTCTTTTAATTAATTTTTTATTATTATTATAAGTAAGATTATAATAGATTAAAGAAGCAAAATTACATTATTATAAGGGGTATACCCTATGTGAAAATCTAAAAAATATATATGATTATGTAAAAATTTTAAAGATATTTTTGAAATTTTAAGGTGATTTTTGTACATGAAAAGTTGACAGGGAGGTAAGTGTTACAAAAAGCTACGAATAAAGGAGGCGAGTGTTATTTTTGAAAACACAGGGGAGGTGAGTGTAATTTACCATTCTTTTTAATATAAAATAAAAATGCTCATATATATATATATATATATATATATATATATATATATATATATATTAACACAATCAAATATTTTCAATTTTTTTATTTTTTTCATCAAAATAAATTAATCTTTGAATTATCCCATCTAATTCCATAATTCCTGAAATAATTTTATAAATCCCAAATATTATGAATTATGATTGTTTTTTTTAAAAAAATATTTTAAATATTCAGAGGAATGTATAGTGAGCAGTCATGTCTCTAATATAAAATGTTCTACTACCTCTTTTACTTTTGTTTGCTTTTTAGATCTTCTCGGAATAATTGTTGGCATTTCTCCCAATAACTTTCGAATTATAAATTATTTTAGTACGGAATAAATCCTGAATTTTGATTTATGACTACAATGTATACTAGTGATATGCACGGCTAATGTGTGATCTACTTGAGCATCTAAGGGTAAAACGGGAAAAAGATGGAGTAAATTTGTAACACGTGTTGAAGAGAAGTAAATATGGTTTTCATGTATTGAAATATATTAATATATTTTATATTTAACCTTTTTTTATATAAAATTAGGATTACTATGACTGAAAATTTACCATGTATTGAATAACTTGCTCCCCACTCACCTATCTATTTCATTCCCCTATATATATGATCTTATTATATATTGTTTTATATACCATTCATTAATATAATTCAGAGATAATTTAGCCTCTTTTTCTCTTATTTTAACATAGCATCAGAGCTAGAATTTTCAAAACCCTCATTTTCTTCTTTCAATTAATTGTTCTCATCATCCAAAGATAACTCTTTTCTATTTGGTGACGAAAATCCATCTTTTGAAACTCCTTTTGATCTTTTGAACATATCAAAACGAAGCCCTTGACTAGACGATCAAGATGCCTAACAAATTAGACTGAATAAAGCCTCCATGCGCCCCCACGCGCTGCCAGAGTCTTCTATTTTTTTTTCGGTGTCATCACACACTGCCACACGCCTTCATGCGCTACCATGCACACCAAGTCAATGCTGACTCAGCTTACAGTGCCACGACATCACCATGTTGTCTACCATGCCATTGTCCACATCAGTAACAATCGTATATGATATTTGCCATGTCATCAAACACGTAAGCGCCACATCAACCTTTTTTTTACCACGCAGACTGTCACGTCATCCCTTTTACTGCCATGTCAGCAACAGCACTTGAAAATTTTTTTCTAAGCCCACCCCGTTTGAAATTTCACGTTAATTCCAATTTTCTTGTCTATTTTATCATTAGAAATTTCTAAATGGCTCAAAATGAGATTTCTCACCCTATTTTCGTTACACTTGATGGGGACAACTATATTTTTTGGAGTCAATCTATGCGCAGCTCTCTTAAAGGACGCAAAATATGGTTCTACATCATAAGGGATAGAAAATCACCTGTTAAGGATACCAATGAGAAAGATGAAGCCTTTGCTTCTCGTGTTAAGGACTGAGATAACAATAATCACAAGATTATCACATTGTTCCGCAACACAGCCAATTTTTCCATTTATATGGAATTTGAGAGTTATGAAATAGCTAAAGAGGTTTGGGATATGCTTATTTTTTAATATTTTGGCTATAATAATGCTCGTAAGTATTAATTAATGGTTCAGCTTTGTCATTTTAAGCAAGAGTCCGGTCAGAGGATTACTGAATTTTTTCCTCGCATAAAGTATCTTTGGGATCAACAAGCTTTGTCAGAACCATTATGAACAGTTACCTCAGAGAGCAAAAAATTTATAAGTATCATCATCCGATGTGCCTTTATCAATTTTTGATGAATCTTCATGATGATTATGAGCCTGTCTGTGGTCAACTTTTTCATCGCTTACCTCTCCTATCACTGAATGAAGCTCTTAATGACCTTATTTAAGAAGAGACACGTCTGCAGATCATTCGTTCTATGATTCAGACTCATCTCCCTGTCTTGACTACACATCTGCTCCTTCTCAGTCTGAGCACTCGCGATCTTCGCAATCACAGTCTTTTTAGTCTAGGTCTTCACTCAACAGATATTCTTTTTCTTTTCGTCACAATGGTGGTAACAAACAACGAGCATAGTCATTTTAACCCAGACCTAGTAAGCGTTCCTGCAGATATTATCGCAAATCAGGACATACAATTGAGGAGTACTTCAAACTTAATAGACCTCACAATGCTGTAGCTATAACTACCACGGAGACAGTGTCATCTCATCCTTCTCCTTCTGCACCAGTTACTACTCCTTCTGAAGAGTCCACATCTACATTTTCTACTGCTGATCTAGAGATAATTCTCAACCACTTTCTATCCAAACAATTAGGTTCAAACTCATCTAACTCTGTTTTCTCAACCACATTAGGTATAGTTAATTCATGATTTTTTAACCCTGCTTGTTGCAATCATATGACACCTGACTATACTTTGCTCACTAATCAGACTTTTACATCTCACGCACCTGTTATTCACATAGCTAATCCCTCCACTATGGTCATTAGTCATATATGCACTGTCTCTTAGTCAAATTTGTTTATTTCTAATGTTTATCTTGTTCTCAATCTTTCTCTTAATCTTTTGTCTATAGGTCAATTGATTGAGCTATGTTTGAATATAACATGTTCATCTAATAGTTGTGTTTTATAGGATCCTTAGACAGGTCAAATCATTGGAACATGACGTAAGACAAAATAACTATTTGAGATTTCTTCCTTACATCTACCTACTTCATCTATCACAACTGCATCTACACGAAGTATTATACACATTCTTGAGTTGTGGCATTATTGTTTGGGTCATGTATTGGTATCTCAAGTCAAAATTCTAGTATCTAAGGGTTTATTAGGATTAGTTAAAATCGAGTCTTTTGATTGTATTTCTTATCAATTAGGCAAACGGTCTGCTTTACCATTTAATAAAAGTGAGTCATTTGCTTCTTCTTATTTTGATCTTGTTCATTCTGATGTTTGTAGACCTTTTCCTATAGCCACTATGGGTGGAGCACGATATTTTGTTATATTTCTGGATGATTTTTCACATTTCACTTGAATATTTTTTATGAAAAATCGTTCTGAATTACTCAACATCTTTCATGATTTCACCAAATTGGTTTCAACTCAAATTTTCACAAATATCAAAAATTTTCATTTTGATAATGCTACGGAATACAAACAAAATGATTTTCAAAACATTCTTAAACATTATGGCACTATTTTTCACACTTCTTGTCCTAGTACCTCACAACAAAATGGTTGAGCTGAACAAAAATTTTGACATATTTTAGATTTGACTCGATCACTTGTCATTTCTTCTTTTGTGCCATCATCTTTTGGAGTGAAACATCTCTCACTGCTGTCTATACCATGAATCGTGTACCCACACCACTTTTACAAAATCAAATACCTTATGAGCATCTCTACGGACAGATTCCTGACTATATTAATTTTAGAATTTTTGGGTGTGCTTATTTTGTTCTTATTCATTCTCATAAGTGGATAAAAGTACAACCTCGTACTCAGCTCTGTTATTTTCTTGGGTGTAGACATGAATAAAAATGATATAGGTGTTATGATCTAGTTACGAGACACTTTAGACTCTCTCATCATGTTATTTTTTGGGAACATAAAATGTTTCATACATTATCAAAATTCACTAGTATTTCTGATTACTAATTTTCTATTCCTCATTTAGACATATATACAGATCTTTTTCCTGATTCTTCTCCTACTAGCTCATCAGATACAGTTGACCCTTCTACCTCATCACATATGGTTGACCTTCTTGCAATTGAGTTCTAATCATCTATCACGCTTGAGGCCCCTACTGCTGCCACTGGTTTGGATTCTCGTCGATCCATTCGGGTAAGAACTTCCCCTGCACATCTCTATGACTATCATTGTTATCATACTCTTGAAACCCTTCATGAACCTCACACTTTTCGCGAGGCTTTCTCTAACCCGACTTATTGCAAGAGGGTTCACATAGGAGTATGGCATCGATTATGAGGAGACTTTTGTTCATGTTGCTCGGCTTCCTTCTATTCGTACTCTTCTTGATGTGGCTGCTTCCTATCATTAGAAACTTTTTTAGATGAATGTCAAAAATGCATTCCTCAATGGTGATTTGATTAAGGAAGTTTATATGATACCTGCTCGAGGTTTTGATCATCCACCTCATCAGGTTTATCGACTTAAGCTTGTTCTGTATGGTCTTAAACAGGTACCTCGAGCTTGGTTTGCCAAGTTCAATTCTATTATTTCTCACTTTGGCTATTCTACTAGTACAGATGATTCAGCTTTATTTATCCGGCGTACTGCAAATGGTGTTATTCTTCTTTTAATTTATGTTGATGATATGATTATCACCGGGGATGATACTCATGGTATTCAAGAACTTAAACAGTTTCTCAATCATCAATTTGAAATGCAAGATCTTGGACCTCTCAGTTATTTTCTTGGACTGAAAATTACTAGAGCTACTCTGATGGCTACTATCTTACTTAAGCAAAGTACTGTTCTGATCTTCTTTCCAAAGCTGACATCACAAACAAGAAAATTGTTGATACTTCACTTGAGCCTAATGTGAGACTCACTCCATATAATGGTGAGCTTCTTCATGATAGTACTCTGTATCATCAAATGGTTAGTAGTCTGGTATATCATACTGTCACTCATCCAAATATTTCTTATATTGTTCATTTCGTCAGTCAATTCATGGCTTCGCCGAGATCAGTTCACTTTGCTATTATTCTTCGTATTCTTCGCTATGTCAAGGGTATTGTATTTCGTTTGCTCTTTTTATCATATCAGTCTTCACTGGTGCTTCATGTTTATTCCGATGAAGATTAGGCTAGAGACCCAAGAGATCGTCGTTCCACTATAGGATATTGTTTCTTTCTTGGTGACTCACTGATCTCTTGGCGTAGTAAGAAGTAATCTGTTATTGCTCGATCTAGCACTCATGCCGAGTATAGAGCACTTGGAGATGCTACTTCTGAGCTTTTATGGTTACAATGGCTTCTTCAGGATATGGGTGTTTCTTCGTCCACTGCTACTCCCATCTATTGTGATAACAAGAGTACTATTAGATTGCACACAATGATATTTTTTATGAGTGAACCAAACACATTGAGATAGATTGTCATTTTGTTCGTCATCATCTACTTCAAAATATCTTGTAATTACGACCAGTCACTTCACATGATCAGATAACAGATATCTTCACCAAATCTATCCACCAGGACGTTTTCAAGAGCTTATTTCCAAACTCCAGATAGTGTCGTATAACCCACCTTGAGTTTGAGGGAAGTGTTGAAATATATTAGTATATTTTATATTTAACATTTTTCATATCAAATTAGGATTCTTATGACTGGGGTTTACCATGTATAAGATAATTTGTTCCCCACTTACATATCTTTTTTCCTTCTCCTATATATATGCTCTCACTGTATATGTTTTATATACCATTCATTAATATAATTTGGAGATATTTCAGTCTTTTTTCCTCTTATTTTAACATCATGGAAAATCATAATCGATTTTGACATCCCCATAGAATTACAAAAACAAGTGAAGTTAAGGACATGATATTTAACAGTTCCTTGCTCAATGAGAATTTGATGCCAGGAATTGATAAATGCACTCCTTTTTGCTTCTTTTTTTTCTTAAGCTAAATGACTTAAATACCCCTTATATAATTATACTTGAATGTTATGAATTAAATCAAGAACAATAATATCATTTCATATTAAAAGTGGAGTGCATTTATCACATTCCTTTGACACAACATATATTTCTTTTTGTTTGATTGATTGAAGGAAAGGAAAGGAGGTGACCCCTTTCTTTATTTGGTAAGAGGGATGGAATTAAAGTGATTATCTTTTACATGTTTAACAAAAAATTATCCTATGACATTTTAACAAATTAACTTGGTAGATACATAATTGAAAAATAAAATTTTTATTTCATATTTATTCAACAAATATTTCTTGTTTTCCTCCTAGTGGAATCCTTCATTCCTATTTTCTTTCTCTCTTTTTCTTTGCTTTCTATAATTCTTCCATCTTTCCTCCCAACCAAAGAAAACATTATTGTTATTATAAATAGTTGTACACTTTACTACAAGCAAATTTTACCATACAATAATATAACAAATTCTCTACAAGTTTAGTGAATTCTAAGACTTTTTAATTTCGTTGTTTCATTTTTAATTAGCTTATATATGCTTCTTAGAATTGTTTGAGCAAGACATAATTCAATATTTTACACGAAATCATTTAGTTACAAATCCTCAGCATTATGAATTCCTGCTAAAATATCTTAGTATATTTTATATTTAACATTTTTCATATCCAATTAGGATTCCTATGATTGATGACTTATTATGTATAGGATAACTTGCTCCCCGCTCACCTACTTCTTTTGCTTCTCCTATATATGTTTTCACTGTATATTATTTGATATACCATTCATTAATATAATTTAGAGATGCTTCTATCTTTTTATCTTATTTTTAACAATTCTACCATCACAACCACTCTTCATGTACAGTGAGTTTGATCATGTATCTATGTACACCACTTGTCTAGGATGCATCGCGAAATTGAATGGATCATTGCATGTACTATCATAAGAGTACTCTCATTATAAGCTCTTTTTATTTAACCACTAAATTAAAAATATATATTAAATAACTCATTTGATTTTTTATAAATCTAAAAAAATATTAATATCTATATTATATTTAAGCTTGTTATAATAAAACAAAAAAATCAATCTAACAGTGAAAAGTTGTTAAAAGATTAATCATGTTGGTTAAAATATTTTTGTCTAATTACGGTTCAAAATATCTTTATATCTTTATTTAATAATAACAATTCCTAATGTATAATAGTCTCGTAAACACAAACGTACACTACTATATCTATTAACCAGTATGAAAAATTCAATACAAGAAACTCTATTGACAACATTATTCTTCGAAGGGGTAGAAGAATAGAGATGGTAAAACTAGATAAATGATGTCTCTTCTGTTGAGATGTCCATGTCTGGTTCAAATGTTACCAAGATTGCATTTGTAGCACGCCGTTGAAAAACTAATAACCCGGACAAATTAAGACAAAGACAGATTAAATTAATAGATTGAAAAAGTAGAATGTGAAAGTAAACTTCCAACCTACGCTATGGACATTGATTGCATAGAGATAGAAAATACTTTAATAGCAAGATTTTAATTATTGTAGTAGGGTCTTTTTCTTGTCTCCATTCGGAATTGGTGGTGGTTACAATAATCACTAGAAAGAATTATATATGAAATGAAATAGTCAGTGATAATTATTCTTTGTTTTTGTTAAATATATTTTTTAGCATGTTGATATATAATAAATTTGTATGATTGAAACTAGACGTGACAGTCATTGTTCAAACTTGGAAACTAGTTAATTTGATTATATTAATCAATCACCGTACTCGTATGTCTTACTTGTACTGTAATCAGAATCAAGATTTTTCTGCTCATGGGGACATGAAGCTTATCCATATAAAATATAATTGATGATGAACGTACGGTCAAGTTCCAATAAAGAATTGTGTGAGTTTTTTTTTTTTTTTCCTATAATAAATAAATAAAATAAAATTGAAGTCGAACCTATAATGCAATATTTTGATTTATTCATTTCAAGCATCATGTTTTATTTGAAGTTTAATTAACTTCTAATAACAAATAAACCATTTTATGCTTCACGGGCATGTGAGGCAAGTATAGGAAAAAAAATTCACCAAATGCATTTTGATGAAAATATTCGGCTTCCATCTCACATTCCGTTTAATATATTCATAATCACTCTTTCAACTATAAAATTTAAAAACCAACAACTCTCACTCTAGATTGCTTTGAGATATGAATTAAAAAAAATTAAGGCAATTAATATTGACACTCCACTAATATCCTCTAGCACTCCACTTTCATCTTTTTATAAAGTAAAATTACAAAGGTATCTCTCTATTATACAATCTTTGATTCTTATATTTTTAATATCTTAATTGTCCTTATTTGATAAGGTTAGAATTTTTGGCTCCAAATTGCAACTTCTCTCTCACGTTTTCTCTCTTTTTTGGTGTGAAAATACTTCTTTGTTGATTTTAAAAATATTATTTCTTCTTTTTGAATCAATTTATCAATATTTATTTTAGAATTAGAAAAGTTTAGGATTCAATATAATGATTTAGAGAGTATCGGTGAAATGCATGTGATTACGATAATAAAAGTTACTTGATTAGATAAGTTGGGAAAAAGTTGTTAATAATAAATTACCTAGAGATATATTAAAAAAGTATTTGAGTTGGAAACAAATATTATATCAATGAATAAAACCTATTTGGAAATAAATTAATTATATTTAAAATCAAAATAAGGTTTAATTTCACTTAAATTAAAATTATGATATATAGTTCTTTAAGAAAACTAAGGAAAACTTTTTTTATTTTAATAGATAAATTTTAGAAATTAAAAGATGAAAAGAGAAAAACATGACTCTATGGAATCATTTTTCAATTATAGTTGTCTTAATTTAGCTAAGGAGCCTTTGCAACAAAATTTTAAAAAAAAAAAAATTAATATGATGTTTTTCTTCCTTTGCTTTTTATTCCCCCCTCCCTTCTTTCTTTTTTGTTTGTTCACAAATTGATGGTATGTTTCTAATTTTTAATTTATCTTATTTTATAAATAAGATACATGGAAAATAAATTACACGTTTGGTGAGTAAAAAAATAATATTTCAAATTTTGGATTCTTTGAGTTATATAGGATAGGGACACAAACAACAAGTTTCCATTGAAAAATGTCTAAATTATAGTATCTCGGTGGTAATAAATCAATTGTTATACTATAAGCCTAAAGCAAAAACAAAATCAATCACAAATTACTTGAGATAATAAGGATGCAGTTGAAAAACTTTTTTTTTAAGAAAAATAAAATAGAATTATAATTGAGTCTTGATTTAGAAGGACAATTAGAGTACTAAAAATATAAGAATCTATGATGGTATAACATTGGACCATTTTTGTAATTTTACTTTATAAAAAGATGGAAGTGAAGTGCCAGAGGATATTGGTGGAATGTCAATATCAGCTCCCGAAATTAATCATATTTTCTAGTTAATTTTTTTAATGGACTTAAAAAATCCTACAATTAATTTAGAAAAATAATTTTAGAACCGAAGTTAGAGTATAAATTAATGAATGAGAATTTTTTAGGAAGATTATTGCTAATTTATAATTAAAAATTTTAAATAACACTTTTTTTCTCTCTTTATTGTCCTCCTAAACCGACAATAATTATTGGAAGAAAGTGGTTACTCTTATCGGATAAATCTATAATTTAACTGCTCATGATTAAAAATCGTTATGAATCGTTATGTATTATGCATTCAGTTATATTCGTGTCATTTCTTAGTAATCACATGATGTGTGATTATTTTTTCGATTGCCTGAGTGCAATTCTTTATTTCGAATATGTGAAGGCTAAAATTTAACAATTGTAATTTTTGTTTGGTGGATTAACACAACGGCTCAATGTTATATGGGTTTTGTTTGTGGCATGTGTAAAAAGTTGGTAATCAGCAGCGTATCACTAAGAAGAGTAACACTCACACTCATTTCTAAGATATCCTCTCCATTTATACAGATATCCCCTCGTTATTGTACGAATAGGATTCATTTTATCCTAGATATTTATAAATTCTATAAAACTTTATCCTAGATATTTATAATATAAATATCTATAAAACTTTATCCTAGATATTTATAAATTCTATAAAACTCTGTACTCTTCTTAAAATCTTCTTCAATATATCAATTTCTATCCATCTTTTATATTTTAGATTCCTTCCTCTCTCTCCAATACTGCACAATTCTATACATCAAACTCTCCACATATGTAAAGCAGACATCATGCAAACTTCTTCTCAATGCTCACTCTACATGTCACAACCTCTTTTCAAATTGACGGGGCATGACATTAAGCTTGCCTAAACATTGTTGAGTCGAGTCCGAACATGACTAAGCCAAGCTCGTTCAGGCTCGAATCAAACATGAACACAATTCTGACTTTGAAGAGCTAAGCCCGAACAGTCAGAGCTTCTGGCTTGATTCGATTCATTTGTCACTTTAACATTACACCATCTAATTTTTAGCTTTTATCAATATTTTAGCATTTTTCCTGACACTAATATCAATGAAGGCTTCCAGATAAGATGATAACCTTGGAAGCACAAAAACTTCATCAAAAGTGTCTTGGCAGTCTCGAACACATCGGGATACAGTCGGATGCGTGTTTGACATGGTTAGAAGTATCCACATTTTTAAATAATTATTTTTTGAGACGGATACAGCCAAATATGCCAAGGACACAACGGGGTCAATTTGTGAATATCTTTTTAAACCATGGGGTAGGCTTGAATTTTAAAATCTAATGAGGTAATAATGTAAAAATAAAAATTACACTTACAAGTCCAATAATAATGTAAATGCATTCATAGACGTATCCTTGTTGTGTTAATGTCCTATTTTCTTGAGATTTGTCGTATCACCTTTTTCATATAGTGTTGTACATGACAACCTATTTTCACTTGAAAATACCTCACATATTGCATATCATTTATGTTAATATTTACATTGGCATGATGATGTAGTCAACTTGAAAGCACTATAATTAGGTTAATTTTGACTCACTGCGTTGATCTAGGTTGTTTAATACAATTGTTGGAAACTATTTTTGAAAACTTGTTGTCATCAAGCATCTTTGGGTCAAAATTAAAGTGGGTACTACAAATCTTTCGGTCAAAATTGTTTCCTGGTGAATGAGAAATTGGATCAAAAATGAGGTATTTGATCATGGTTTAAAGAGGCGAAAATGGGTTTTTCCCATATAGAAAGATTAAGGAAAACTTGATGTCCATATATTGTGAGGTATGTAATGCAGAAGTGGTTGTGAAAATAATTTAAAATTGTTCACTTGCTTGTTTGCTTAATTTTTTAAATTAATTCAATGTTAAGTCCAATTAATAATTAATTAAAAGAATAAAGCAAGTAAATAAAGTAAAGTGTTAGTAAAGTAAAGAATGCACCAAATATACGTGGAGAACCTAGATAGGAAAAAAACCACAAGGGAGGCAGAAAGTCTCAGAAAATTAATCCACTCTAATGAAGCAAAGTATAGCAGACTCTGTCTCAGACTCACACCTCTTCACTCTATCAAGAATCTGATGTGGAACACCTCAAGCTTACAATTGCGACTTCAAATTCAACTTCTATCACGATGTTCACAGAAAGATTGTTGGAAGAACAAAAATACTCAGAAGTAATTCTATTCCATTCGTAGTGCGATATGGTTCACCTTTCTTCTTCAGCAAATAATAGAAAAACCATAAATCCAATGCTCTGATAAGCAGATAGTTTGACGTAGTCTCTAAACAGTCAATCAATATAAAAACACCATCCTAAATATCACTCGTGAATTATATATGTCTGCTCTCAAAATATAAAAAAATATTTTGCTCTAATTATATTGTATAAGCTTTCTCTCTCTAAAAATAATAATTCTCAAGGAATATCTGTAGAGAAAACACAAATACGTATATATAGGCAAGAGAGTCCTAATCCTACTTGGAAAACAAGTTAAAAACTAAAATAGAACTCTCTTAGAAATTTTCAACCCAATAGGAATCAGAATTTTTGTCAAAAATAATTTTCTATTTGGAATAGGCTAAGTAGGACCGGTGCCTAAATATTAGGACCAGTGGAACTTTGTAAAAACCTACAAAAATCAAAAGTACCGAACAAAATTGGACCGGTCCTAGAAAATGGGGACCGGTCCTATTTTGAAAATTCCTAATTTTTTCAGAAACCCTAGTTTTTCAAAATAGGCTCAGAAATATAAAGTGCAACGTGTCCTCACCATACAAACATTCTTAACATAACTATTTTTAGACACTTGTGTATCAACTCCAAGATGTTGATGATCGACACCGAAAGATAAATAGAAAATTACAACTAGAACAATCCAATTTTGAACATCAAAATTTGCTAATTATAAAATTATATCTCACACTCTCCGCCTTTGACAATTTTATGACAAAACCACCTAGACAATTATAAACTAACCCATTAGAAAAATTAGATTACAATTTGCCCAAAAATACGCAAAAATAAAGAACTGATCCAACGAAACTTCATATGTGTATTCAAAACTGTTAGAATTAAAACATGTATCTGCACATCGATTAAACAACACAACCTGTAAAAAGCTTAATAAAGAAATATAATCAAAATATTCAATGCTCCCCCTTAAAAAGAAATATCTTATAAATATATATCCCCCTTTTTGTAACAAATTGACAAATGAAGACCAAAGAGAGTAACATAAATAAGATTAGCAATTAATCATATAGAGAGAATAAGACAATATTAGAGCAAAAATATTATCATCACTAATTAAGTAACAATCCAAAATATAATCACAATATCAATTGATGAAATAAACAAAACATAATATACAAAGAAAAGAAATCTAGACATCTATAACAAAACATATCCAGTCTAAAACAAAACAAGGCCTACAACATATGTCTAATCCTCATCATCACTATCACAAGCAACATTAGCAACAACATTGTCAATCTTATTTATCCTACCATGAAGTCTATCAAACCCTTGCTGTCACCAGTGAGTCAGTCACAAGAAACTGAAATACTCCACGACCTCTAGACACAACCTGTCCAACTTATTGACCTAGCTCATATGTATTCCTATCTTTTTCCTTCTTGTTCACCGAACGAGTAATCGAAGTAAAATTAATTACTCTTTTTGATCCCTCAATGTTTGCTCTCTCAAGAATAGGACCCTAGTAACCCTCAGAATAGCCATCACAATCTGTGGAAAGGGCAAGGCAGATGATGACCTACAATGCCAAGTAGCTAGTATCATGGTACGGATGATTGTGGCAGGAAGGTTGGTGGTATCCTCTCGAACAATATAGTATATCATCTCAACACAACTCTTGATTAAATTTCCTTTGTGGTCATGAGGATCAAGATTGTATGAGACCACCAAGTTCAATACCGAGACATTGTGTGTGAGGTAGAGGGAAGACAACTTATCTTCTAGCCTCAGGGCATTAAGTATGCACAACTCCCTAATCATGTCATCCATGGTAAGTCAATTTGAATCCTCAACTTGATAGAGCAAAACAATGTCATCCTCAATCTCTGTTACACCTAGTAGATGCACAATGGTGTCCTTGGTAACCTCAATTCGAATGCCATAACACTTGGTTACAAATGTTAGGTCATCCAAGTTTGATGTGATCACATTGCCATAGAAATATCTCATCATATCCGGCTTGACTATCTTCTGAAGATCACACAATGACACCCAACCATTATCTTCAAAGTACTTGACATTCTAATTGTCATTCTTATTTGATTTCCACAATATTGACTTTCTGTTCTATTCTCATAGCCCGACAACCAATGACATTTAGTAAGTTATTGAAATTAAAATCGTCTTTAAACATGTCTCGAGTAAACACAAGACGGTTCTTTGCACTAGTTGTTACCTCAGTGCGTCCCCGTTTGCGTGCCATAAGAACCACGATAAACAAAACCAAGAAAAGTGTCAAAAGTTCTGTAGAGACCGTGTCCAATTTTGGCCGATTTTTTAATTTTTGTCATTTATTGCTTTAAATGCATTTTAAATGATATTTAACATGTTTTGAATGCGAGGAACGTGTTTAGAAGGTTGAAATATGGTTTTGGGAAGTTTTGGAGACTTTTGAAAAAGTTTAACTTTTAGTCAACGGGAGTCCCGGGATGAGTTTAAGTGGGTCTGGGAATTTTGAGAAATTTTATTTTTGACTATGGACTAAATGAAATATTTAGAGTGTTAAGGAAGTGATTTCGAGTCCAACGGAGTTTTCGGGAATTAATTCTGAGGTCGGGAAGGTACATTAAGTGGCTAGGGATAAAATGGTCATTTCGCGCCCCTAGGTTGAGATAAATATCAAAAAGGGTCTAAGACATTTTATTTTATAGATCTCTCTCTCTCTCTACGTATCCCACTTCATCTCTCTCCCTTCTCTCTAGAGTTTGAGGGCCTTAAGGTGTGATTTGGAAGATCTTGAAGAAGAAAAGTGTGTAAGGGACATCAAGGGCATCGGTTTGAACCGATCAAAGTCTCCGTTTCGTGAAGTTGAGAAAGCTGGGATTTCTTAAAGTTGAATTCAAAGCTTGGGAATTTGAGGTAGGGGTGCTAGACTCATCTTTACTTTGATTCTATAGGTCACATACTTGTGACATGAAAGATAGATTGGGATTTCTTGAGTTTAGGGTTATGTATATGTGTATATATGTATACCAAGGTGATTATGCATGTATAAATATCTAGCATGTTGGTTAGAACTTATATATGTTGTGTATGTGCAAATGAGACTATGAATGTTCTTGATGAAAAATGTAATCATTTGGTGAAAACATGAAAAATGTGAATTTTCATAGACTTGTGCATGAAAGATATGAATTTCTTTGTTAAATGCATAAGCATGATGATTTTCATGATATGAGTGTGATGACATTGTGACAATCTTGAGGGAAAGAAAAATGCATTGATTTGACAAAAATGTATTCATGGTGTGGAATAAGTGCATTGATGTGATTATGTGCACTATATGAAAAGCGAGTTTTTGGGGCGTGACAACATTGAGAATTAAGGTGAGGGAATGGTCCCTAGGGTGAAAGACCCAAAACTTGGCCAAGAGGAGGTGCTCCCTTCGGATTAGTAACCCGATAAAGCACAAGCAGAGTTTAGGTGCCGAAGAGACCGTTACTATGGATGGAGTGATAAGCTAGTTCCCATTGAAGTAATTTTTGGATTTATGTGGCGTGAGTTATATATATATATATATTGTGGCTTGCTCAATTGGATATATATATATATATATATGTATATATATATATATGTATGTATGTATATATGTATGTATGTATATATATGTATGTAAATGCATTGAGATGTGAAGTATCACGCATGATTTAAAAAACGTGTTTGTTTATGGGTTAAAAGCATGTATACTTGTCATGTAGACATGTAGAAATTTCATATGCATCCATGCATGGCCGCCTGAGTTAGAGTGGGGTTGGGTGGATCATTCCTACTGAGACGCAGTGTTGCTCACCCCCCATTTTTATAAATATTTTCAGATAAGGCACCAATGGAAGACGAAGCATGATTAGCTCTATGAATATGTTGAGCTTATTTTTGGACTTTTGCTCTTTTGAGAGGTAGATAAATGTCCATGCCGGCTTGTGGCATGTAGACAATGGTTGTGGTGTTGCCTTTACATTTGTATCTTCTTATGTATGTGAAATCCAAATGTAAGTGCCACACTTGTAGGAAAGTGATTTTTGAGAAATATATGTATAATGGCTTCCTTCATTTGAGACTTGTTGAATGTATGCAAAAAGGGCCATTTGAATTCTTATGTGTATGGTTCCATGGATTATGTAGGGATTCGGAATTTAAATGGATGAATGTATTCTTTTGTCTCTTGTATCTTAATTTCGTGGATGTGGATGTTTAGAGTTGTAGATTTATGTTGGAATCATGGTTGTAGGAACTTAATGTATAAGTTAGATTGTATGGTTGGGTTAATGAAAGATCACCTTTGAAAAAAAGAGAGGATGGTTTGGTTCACTTGAATTTTTTTGTGCATGGTGAACTTAGGATGAGTTTTCTATGATTATGCAAGATTTGAGATTCAAATGTATAGGTTGATGTGTGAGTATAATTTTATATCAATGGTAGATGATTTATATGAGATATGAATGATCTAAGGTGGTTTGGTTGAGATTTGGGTTCAATTTGATCTTGTATAGGTGTTTGGAAAATCTGGGCAGTGCATTTCGATGCCCATCTCGATTGATCGAAATGGTTGCGAGATTTTATGAATTTTTAAGCTTTATTTCGATTAATCGAAGCCCCAATCTCGATTGATCGAAATATTGCAGGTCCAAAGTACTGAGGGGGTGTTTTCTTCGATTATTGGGGTGAAAATCTCGATTAATCAAGATGAATTTCGATTGATCGAGATTACTATTCACAGCAAGGTTCAAAAATTATCCAAACTTCGTTTCGATGTAATTTCTTCGTTTTAAATCGAAATTGAGTGTGATTTTTTTTGAACTTGAGTATTTTTGAAAGCTCTATCCAATGGTGTAGGTTTCATAACCAAATTCTATTTGTGTAAAAAGTTGAGGTCCGAAACTTAGTGGTTTATACGTATGGAACCAAATGTGAAAATCATTTGCAATGGCCTTTGATGATCTAATGCCACTTGAAGGGTGTGCATATAGAATGCTTCCGCAATAGAAATGATTATAATGAGATTAAGGCGTGGGAACTTGAGGTGAAATTACCGATTCACCCTTGTTTCCTTCGCTCCTAACCAGGTGTCGGAAATCGGGGCGTGACAAGTTCCATCGAGGCAATTTATTAAACACTTAGTGTGCAAAGAAAAGATCCCCAAATTTCAAAGAACTCCATTTGTCCAATTCACCACAAACACTAACAAAACAACAAAAATCCTTCAAATGAATCAATTCGAACCTCTAACAATCAATCAATCACAAGAGATATAAAGAGAAAGAAGAGTGTGTGAGATTATGAGTGTTTGAGTATATTTGAGTGTAATGAGAGCTTGAGAGCTTGTGTGATGAGATGAGGGTGAGAGTGTATGCGCACGCGCATGTGGATGTGAGAGTTTTAACAAAAATCGCGTGGACGAAAATGCTCAAATTTGGGCATCCTCTGAGTTCGACTGGTGCTCGAAGATATGGACCGAACCAACATTTTTGGGCATCTTAGAACCTGTAAAAGTGTGACCGGTCCTGATATTTTAGGATCGGTCCCACTTTGTGAATTTTAAAAAATTTTAGTTTGGACCTCAATTCATTAAAAATCTCATCTCAACCTATTTTAGTAATTCAAAACTAAAAATGTTTAAAAATAAATAACATAAAACACAAACAAAACAAAACAAAATTTTAGATTTTTGTTTTTTTGAAAACATAAAAAAAAATAATAATAATCTCATGAGAATAATCAGAACAAAATTTTTAGAGAATAAAGTGAGTCCTAAATTTTCTAAAAAAATTCAACACATTCATAAATGCATAATTTTAAAACCAATAATTTGTCAATAAAATTCATCTTAAAGTTCATGATCATCATGACACGGCTTTCAATGCACAAATATTTATAAAACTTTAGAAATTCATCTAACAAATTCATATATGTATGTGCAATCCAACATCATAAAAAATTAATCAAATTCCTTTGATTAATCTTCTAAAACACATTGGATGATAAGCAAATAAAACTACATTTGATCAACTTAATTTTCATTAAATTTCACACAATTCTTTTTATTTCTAAGACGGTGGCTTTCACGCTTACGAGCATACAACTATTTTCTCAAAATAACTTCTTTTTAAAGATATCTCATTAGAGATTTATATTGCAATGGTAGCTTCAAACAAATTCCGAATGTAGCCTCTTTCTTTTGTCTTAGATTTTCAATAATTTTTTATTTTTTTTCTTTTCATGCTGAATAAAAATAGAATTTTTTTATTTTATTTTATTTAATTGATCATTTAAACTTTCAATGATACTCATACAATATACTATAGTAAACTTCACATCACATTAGTTTTCAATCAATTCCCTATGAGTTGGACTAGTGCACAAATTGTACAGACTAAAATGATTCACCACTAAAAAGATATAAATACAGTACATTCGTCATCAGTGTTTATATTATAAACTCAAGTACTTCATCAATTGATAAACTAAGTGTGTCAATTATGTATTTACAAACCAAAGTGAAATTAGAGAGAAATACAAAAAATTTATAATATTTCTTAGAAAAACATGATTCTCATCATCTCACATGATTATTACTAAAAAAGATAAAACATATCCTAAACTAAAAGTTATGGTCCAATGGAAAACAAATAATGAACATAAACTCAGTAGAAGACTATGAAAGTCCAAATGACCTCAGTTAGGGAATTTTGCACCCAAAGACCTATTAGGAATAAATCCCATAATATCAACAGGCACAAACTTCTCCAAATCTTTCTTTTTCATCTAGATTGTTTTGACATGCAATTTATTAGGAAAGTATCGTGGAGAAAAAAAAAACATAATTTTTCTTGTTTGAATTCTTTTTAACTTGAGAATTTTTGAATTTGTTCCAATAATGTAAATTTTTAACATGAACCCTATTCTTAGCAAAAGAATTATACACATGAAAATAAGAATTAGACTATTTCCTCTTCTTATAACAATAGTGTTGACTATATTCATTCTTATCACAAAAAATACAATGAAGCACACTGGAAATAACATTAGCATGCAAAGATTCAACTTGAGGGTTAGGTTTGGGTGCAGACATATTCAAGTTCATGGGTTTAACAAACATAGCTTTTCTCTTAGATGATGACCTAACAAAATCTAATCCAGTCTTATCTCCTATAGGCTTACCAACACTAATCATGCTATCAAGCTTAATCTACCCAGAAGTAAATGCAATCAATTTCTCTTGTGACTTTCAATTCAGGTTCAAGAACACTAATTCTAGCAATAAGAGTATATTTGGCAGAGATAACTTGACTTACCTCCCTTTCGAGAAACTTGACTTTGCTTTAAAGATTCAAAATTTTATTTTATTCTTTTTAAATTTTTTTTAGATCTTCTCAGTTTCTTCCATTAGAGATTCTTTTTCACTTTTCACCATCTCCAATTGCTTGGTTTTCTTTTTGTAAGCTCTCTTGACTTTGAAAGTTTCTGTAAACAACTTTTCAAAAGCTTTGGACAGTTCTTGTTTGGTTAGTTCATCTTTTTCTTCATCTTCAGAATCATCAAACCCTTGGCTTAGAGTTGTAAACTTCTCTGTTTCACCTACATCAAAAGAAGGATTATCAGCAGTATCATCATTCAATAAAATAACAAAAGTAAGAGAATCATTTTCAACAGAAAAATCACTATTAGAGTCAAAAAACTCTGACTCAGAAACAATAGCTTTCATAGCTTTCTTATTTGCCTTTGAAGTTTTCTTTGCACTAAAGTTATTTTTCTTAGGACTTGGACATTGATTAGATGTATGACCTTTACCACCACATGTCCAACAAGTAACCTCAGTCTCCTTAGAGTCATCTTCTTTCTCTTACCTCTCCTTACTTTTGGATGATGAGTTTTGATTTTAAAATTTAGAAAGATTCCCTTTTCTAAGATTTCTATCTTTTCATATTTAAGAATTTTTCTAAATTTTCTAGCAAATAATGTAACATCATTATCTGAATCATATTCAAAAATCTCAACTTTTTCAACTTCAGATTTTAAAAATTTTAAAACATTTGACAAATTTGAAGACTTGGAAGTTTTTGAGGTTTTTAAAGCCAAATTTTTTGTTTTCTAAAGTTTTGGATATTTTATCTCAAAAGTTTGAATTGATCCAACTAATTCAGCCACCTCCATTGAATCTACATCTCTACTCTCATCTAAGGCTTCCAACTTAGCTTGGAACTTATCAGGTAATGATCTTATGATTTTTCTGATAATCTAAAAAGATGAAAATTTTTCACCAAGGTTATCACAACTTTGAGCAATATCATTAAATCTAGAATAAAAATAAAAAAATATATTATCTTCATCCATCCTAATTATTTCAAATTTAGTGGCAAACATTTCTAACTTGGATTTCCTTACCTTGGTGGTACCCTCGTGAGTTACCTGTAAAATATCATATGCTTCTTTCGAAATGGAACAAGTAAAAATTCTTGCAAATTCAGAAGGAACAACAAAATTAAATATAACAATAAACCCTTATTGTTATTATTAGCATTTTCATGCTCAGCATTAGATCATATGGCTTTATCCTTTTCTACAGTCATAACAACATCACCAGTACCAGTAGTAGTGGTAGGGCTTATATAGCCATTCTCAGCAGCGATCCAAACTCTTTCTGCTTAATATTTTCAAAAGGCTTTCATTCGAGACTTTTAGAAAATATAATTTGAACCATTAAACTAAGTAGTTCGCTGAATCGATCCATTCTCTTTCATAATAGATTCTATGATGACTTTTGAAAAAAAAAATTTAATTTTTTTTTCAAAAAATACTTCGCAAGTAACAACTCACAACTTAGAGATCACTGCTCTGATACCAATTGTGAGTTGCGCGACACGGAAATGGTTGCGAAAGTAATTAAAACCTAGAAGGGGTGAATAGGTTCACTCGTTCGTTCGCTTAATTTTCCAAATTGATTTGATTTTAAGTCTAATTACCAATTAACCAAACTCATAAAGCAAGTAAATAACTTAAAAAGGCAGGTAAAGTAAATAATGCACCAGATATACGTGAAAAATCCAGATTAGGAAAAAATCACATGGAATGCGGAAAGCCTCATGAAACCAATTCACTATAATGAAGCAAAGTACAGAAGACTCTGTCTTCGACTCACACCCCTCTTCACTCTGTCAATAATCTAATGCGAAACACCTCAGGCTTACAATTGCAACTTCAGGTCCAACTGTTACAAACTTTCATCTATCATCACAATCCTCATAGAAATGTTGTTGGAAGAATAACAATACTCATTTATATTTTATATCAATGCATAAACACAAATCAGCATACATGGCTTAACTGCGTGTCATGCTTTCTAGCATTCTAGTCCAAAAATCAAAACTTTCACTTCACATGACATAGACTTCAAAATACTTGACAACCATAAAATTGTTAATTTAAACATGCAGCACTGTACAATCTCATCGTATCTATAATATATGACAAAATAGAATTCAACACAAATTCAACAGAATTATCATAAAACTCACATTTTTACTCATTTCTTTCAAATTGTGGCATATGCATCAAATGTAACTTGATAACCCGTAAACACAATTCATGCATAGTATACATTTCATTATATTTGTAACATATGACATTCCCAAAATTGGATAAAAATTCACGTAAGTCATGTAATTCACATAAGTTACACATAAGACTTAAATACTCTCTCGGAATTAGTTCACACTCACACACGCAAACAAGATACATACCGAAGTCTCATATCTCAAGTCCTAGTTATTTTAGGGCCACTAACCCACCGGTAACTGACCTTCTTACACAAATTCGAGGTCTTTCCCCCCGAAAATATGTTTCACGTTTACTTTGTCATGAGCCATTTCTGAGACACAATTTCCACTCACACAAAATATGTCACATTGTGCATTCACAATCGCAAGTCTCGATGCATTGCACTCATTACATGTCCTAATTCAATTCTAGCATGTTAAGCAAGAAATCATATTGACACAAGCATACCTCTAACCCTTTTCACAAAATTTACCTTAAAACTAAGCTTTTGACTCATGACCAAAAATTTCATATATACAATACATGTCACGTAAGGCATATACAAACAATTCAGGTATTTTAAATCATTTATCAATTTAAATCAAGGATTTCATCATAAATCTCATCTACTCATATATAACATGAAAATATTTATTTTATGATATTAACATGAAATTAAACTTGAAATGAAAGACACAACACACACACCCTACCTCAATTTGGAGTGAAAACTCCAAAATCGTCACTTGTGAAAATACCACAATCTATAATCAACCCCTTAGGAACGCTCCAAACTTTCTTAGATGAATTATGTGGATTTCATCCACTGTCGAACCGGAATCCAAAGCCCATGGAAAGCCCAATTTAAACCAACTTCTAACCAACCCATTTTTTTCCCATGGTAGCCCAATCTTTTTTAGCCTAATTCCAAGCATATTCTACCCAAAGAAATTAAGCCATGCAACCCACATACAAAGACCTATCACCCATGCTACCACCACCTAGAACAAGCCTCACCATGTAAGTTCACACCACTCCAACTACCATGCATGAACAACCACCACAGAAGCCAACTGTAACCCAATTCATAGCCACACCAACTAATCGAATCATCACTTCAACTGCGAACAATACAGTATCGAGCTTCATCAACTATGCAACACCCAAAACCCAACACCACCGAAGCTCGCCAAGAAAGACCTATTATCGTCTTCTCCACCTTTGGCACACTGCCTAGCCGAACTCATCCCATACTTTCACATTTATACATCAACCTACTACCATCACAAAAGGTGATGGCTATCACCTTGCATACACCCACAAACCAAACCCCCTGCCAAGGATCCATCACCACAAAGCTAGACCCAAGCACCCACCTCCACTACCAAACATCATCATTTACCATATGAAATCTCAACATCCATGTGAAACCACTACTGTCCAAACTTCGTCGGAGCACCACTACCAAAACTTGGGTCCCAAATCACTGTTCACCGCTGCCATCCATGGTTGCGCAGCCGAACCCACCAACTTCAGCCATTTCCATCTTCAACCTCAAGCCAAAACCAAACCCACAAGCTATCCGAACCCACTGCCGATCTGCCAAGACCCAGCCAAACAGCCCACTTTCGGACACCACACAGCCAAACTGAAATAACTCCACTATGATCACTATAGCCAAGCTCCATGGAAGAACCCACTTCCCAAAACTGAAGCACCACCTCTGCCGGAGCACCAACGCGGGTAACCGAAATGATCAGCCACCACCCGTTGTCACCAACCGTAACATCCAATCACCGCCATAGCCAAAACACCCATGGCAGCCCAAGACCACCTATTGTCGTCGTCCCAAACAGCTCATCAATGTTAGCCGACTGGAGAGTAGATTCGATCGGCCGAAAAAATGTGTTTATGTCACGCCCCAATTTTTGATTCTCCCAAGAATTCGAGGGTGAACGGTGTTATCACATCATCATCTCACAACCATCACATACAATTGCGGAAGCTTAAATTTATCCCTACACATGGATATACATAACCCCAACCTCAACCAACTGCTACAGGCCTAAACGATGTCTCACTTGCATAGCCAACTAGAGGTGGCTTGCAGCTTTTTGGTCATACGACCCTTCTTGAGTTTCCCTTTGAGTTTCTCTTGCAATTTGCCACATGGTAGTGACCATGTCGCATATGAATTGCCCTCCATCTGTGGGAGCTACTGGTGGTACTTCCCCACGAGCTCTACGTGGTGGCATCTTGCTATATTGATAACAAGAAGACACTTTAAGTCCAAGACATGAATATCATTGTCCAATTCCATTCATGCACAATCAAAACGCTCATATACTTCAAGGTAGCATGTCATATCAAACAAGTAAGCATATAACATTTTTCATGTAATATGCACTTAACCTTAGCTTACACTTAAAGACCTTAAGTCTATGATCATAACCTTAAGTTCACAATCCTAAAAATCATTAATTCCTTTAAATCCAACACATGACTCAACCCTTCCCATCATCCTAAGGTATTCAAACCCGGTTAAGCTCTGATACCAAGTTGTCATGCCCCAATTTTTGGTTCTCCCAAAAATTCGACGGTGAACGGTGTTATCACATCATCATCTCACAACCATCACATACAATTGAGGAAGCTTAAATTTATCCCTACACATGGATGTACATAACCCTAACCTCAACCAACTGCTACAGGCCAAAACCATGCCTCATTTGCATAGCCAACTAGAGGTGGCTTGCAGCTTTTTGGTCATACGACCCTTCTTGAATGGAATCTGAATCTAAAACTTATACTATTAGATAGAATATTTAAAAACATTCAATTTAAAAAAAAATGGCACTCAATTTTGATCTAGAATGAAGAAATTACACCCGTTTGAAGTTTGGATGCAAATGGAGCGGCCCAGGTTGCTTTCGGTCGAATGATGGGTAGTTTCGGTAGACCAAAAGAGGACTTTCAGTCAATCGAAACCTATTTCCAGCTATTCCAACTCTCGGGATCTCCCACTTTCGGTCGACCGATGCAGAGGGCACTCGACCAAAAGTCTAAAAATGCCTCAAAACTTGATTTTTCAAACCCAAAACACTATACCACCATACTAAATCATAATCAAACTAAAAATATGATCAAATTTACACAAAATCAATGAATTCTGGTCTCAAAGAAACAAAGTCCATGAATCTCTCAAGCTTGCTTCCAAGCTACATTATCCTTGGAACCAAAACAACCATAATTGATATATAATGTTTATATCATAGTAAAATGCACAAATCTAGCCTCCAATGTTCATTCTCTCAATATCATACATAAGAACCTACAAGTTCATCATTCATTTCATTCCAACAAGGTAAGGCAAAATGGAAATCCAAACCACATCCTTCCATTCATACACCAAAAGTCACATGTAATCAATATCTAGTCCTTACACATGAACTAAAACATACTAACATACTTAAAACATAAATACAATGTTTCCCATATAATCCACATGCCACAAGTCGGCATGGACATTTATATACATATCAAAATGTCAAAACTCAAAAGAACTTCAAGATCCCACCTAGCCAATCATGCCTCATCTTCCATTGGTGCCTTATCTAAAAAGTTTATATAAATAGGGGGTGAGCACCACTGCGGCTCAGTAGGAATAATCCACCCAACCCTACTCTAACTCAGGCGGCCATGCAAGAATGCATATAAAATCATTGCAGTCTATATAACAAATATCCATGCTTTTTACCTTCAAAACAAACAAGTTTTGGAAGTCATGCATGATGCTTTACATTTCAAGGTATACATATATATAAATCTCAACTTGAACAAGTCACATTTCATATATATAACTCACACCACATAAATTCGGAAATCAATTCAACTGAGGAGTTCGCTTATCACAATCCGTAGTAAGGTTCACTTTGGGACCACATACTCTGCTCACGCTTTTTGGACTACTAACCCGATGAAAGCGACACCTGCTTGGTCAAGTTTTGGGTCTTGCACCCTAGAGTTCAATACCCTTATTAATTCTCACACATGCCCCAAAAATCACGTTTTTCACATAATGTACACTTATCACATAAATGCACAAATCCTCACAATGCAATGCTTTTATCAAACAATACATTTTTCTTTCTCATTCCAAACTTGTCACAATGCCAATACACTCATATCATGAAAATCATCACGCTTATGCATTTTTCAAAAAAATTATACCTTTCATACACAATTCTAAATAGAAACTCAAATTTTCCATTCTTTCACCAAATGAACACAATTTTATCAAAAACATTCATAGTCTCAACTTCGCCTATGCAACATATATAAGTACTAACTAATATATTAGACATATCTATGTGCATAAGTCACATTTTCATATACATATACATATACACAAAATCCTAAACTTAAGAAATCTCAACCTATCTTTCATGTCACAAATATGTGACCTATAGAATCAAAGTAAAGATGAGTCCCCTTACCTTAAATCCTATGCTTTGAATCCAACTTTGAGAAATCTCAGCTTTCTCAACTTCATGAAATGTGAATTTTGATCGGTTCAAACCGAAGCCTTCAACGCCCTCCACGCACTTTCCTTATTCGAGATTTTTTAAATCACACCTCGAGTAACCTAGAATCTAGAGAGAAGGGAGAGAGATGAAGTGGGAGAGGTAGAGAGAGAGATCTGTAAAATAAAATATCTCAGACCCTTTTTGATATTTATCTCAACCCTAGGGGCGCGAAATGACTGTTTAACCCCCGACCACTTAATGTACCTTTTCGACCTCGGAATTAATTCTCAAAAACTCCTTTGGACATGAAATCATTTCCTTAACACTCTAAACATTTTGTTTAGTTCATAACCAAAAGTAAAATTTCTCAAATTTTTCGGACCCACTTAACCTCATCCCGGGGCTCCAGTTGACTAAAAAGTTAAACTTTTTCAAAAGTTGCCAAAATTTTTTAAAATCATATTCTAACCTTCTAAACATGTTCTCCAAATTCAAAACAAGTTAAATATCATTTAAAATGCGTTTAAAGTAATGATGACAAAAATTAAAAAACTGGCCAAAATTAGGCACGGTCTCTACAGTTTAGCGGGCCGAAACTTTCCCTTGGCCATCCGAAATAGAGATACCAGAAAAGTCGCTACAAAACCCATGGTTGTCGTTACCTCAAACCACCATCTCCGACCACAAACCAATCGTGAGCGCAGCCGAACCAAACACAATTTAACCATGTCTCCACCACCATGAGAATACCCAGACATGGCTAGCTCAACCAACAACCTCAGGCAACATAAACCCATTTCAAAACCAATGTTACATTAACCTCACAGTCGAAGCACCATGAAGACCCACCATAGACCTCCATCAACCACCACACGATGCCATGAGAAAACCCAGCTCCACTTCGGCCACCCCCACTGTCGGAGCATCATTAAAGACCCATTTTCTGCAAATCATCATCTTCTCACCACAACCCACAAACATGACCAAACCCAGCTATAACTGTAAACCCACTAACCTACACAACCGTTACCACAACCTCTCTCTTTCTCTAGCCGTGAACCACCACTAGTACACCAACGTTAAAATAGCCCCAAAGTTTCATCAACCACTATGAAAACCCAGCCGAGAGACCCACCACCATCTCCAGCCACCGTCAGCCGCCACCACAGTCACCATGCCACTACCGTGAACACCATTATCACCTCTCGGCTTCTCTGCAACTCTCATTCTCTCTCTAAAACTCTCAGATTTTCTCTCTTTGTAGCTTTCTCTATCAGCCTTCCTTATCTCTATGATATCCTTATCTTATTTCTATGCATACATTTACATATCAAAATATAATGGAGTGAGATGTGTCCACAGTATTTCTTATTTTATCTCTCACCATTAGACACATATAGCAAAATATATCATACCAACTATCCATCACCTCACTTTTTGGTCAAATGTGGAGACCAAAAAAAAAATACCTTTACAATATATTCTAGACTTGAGTCAAACTTCTCACACAATCTCCTCTATTGACAAGGATATTATATAAATGCATATTTATACATTTTCCACCCACAATCATCCACCATTAAATAATAAAAAATAAAATAAAAAATATACCTGGTAAAAAATAAACGGGTCTTTACATGCAACTAGTTCAATAATAGTTTTTATTACTTGCCTTGAAAAAAACTTTACATATACTAAATAAAAAATAATAAAAACTTACTTAACTTGATTGTTAACCACCTCTGTCTAAAGCACATCCTTAGATACTTAAAGTCACAAATCCTAACAATACCCAATACATGAACATAAAATATAACGTCCAGTTGTTTTTCTATTTGGTTAAACTCCTAACAACATATACTTGAACTCTTTACCTATATCATATTCATTTGACTAGCTATTTATAGGATTTCTGTTGTAATCCCATTTTTTTAATGCATTTTGAATATACAAATCATTAATCATTTATGCCTGAATATTAAAAAAATTAACCTATATATCAAGTTTAGGTGAAATACTTTATGAAAGACTCGATAAATTCATTTTATAAGAATTGGATAATTTTTCTTTCTTTTTTTCATATTTGAACATGTAACTATTAGACAATATAAAAGAACTTTCCAGCTGAACTAGTCTTCCATAAGTATGATATCATATATATGTAAAAATTAAATTTAAATTGATATCATATATTTGTGAAAATTAAATTAAAAAATATGATACAAGTTAAAAGATAATAATATACATAACATGTATATCATAAGGAGTTATTATTTATAAGTGAATTTTTTTTATAAAAAAAATGAAAGTAAGAGCATTTTTAAATGTTTTTTATTTGAATATAGATAATTTATGCACATTATATATTATCATATTAATTTATTATGTATTATTTAACTAAGTAGACAAGAAAAAGATTATAATATGTAAATAAGAAAATAATTGTGCAAGAAATCATGGATAGTGAAAGTTATGTTTAGTATTATATATTATTTAACTCGGTGGGTCCCGCTATAGTGGAGAAAATATTGTCATGCTATAGTGAAAAGACAGAAGAAATATATTTTTCTTGTTTCCTCCTCCTTTTACAAAAATGAGAAATATTTTTCATTACAGAGAACACAAACATTTTATTAAACATAATTTTTGCTTCTTTTTTTTTACCTTTTTAGAAGATAGAATTAGAAAAACAAAAAATATTTCCGTTAGTGAACGGATCCTTAATTATTTCACTAGAAGAGTATTTACAAATTCTTAAACATTAAGGGAGAGTTTTTGCAGTTTTTCCATAAATAAATTCTCTATTTTGTTTGAGATCTCCATATTGGGGACAAATGTTTACCAAGATTGAATTTTTAGATTGCTATTGAAATTAATAACCCGATAATGATAAAGACAGACGAAACCAACAGAGAAAAAAAAATACAATGTTAAGTATATGTTATGGACAGCGATTGCATAAAGATAAAAAATACTTTAATAAGGGAAAATAACAAATACATGAACTTTTGGAGTCTAATTTACAAATATATCAAGTCAATGTCATGATATTTCAAAAAAAAAAATGACTCCTATAATGCTAATATGGACATGAAAAATCATTGGTCATTTTATTCAAGTACCCTCACTGTATTGATGACCAGTAATAAAAAAATGAACTAAATTTTGATCACCAGTTATTAAAATAATTTGCACAAAAAGTGCTACCCTTCATTGTTATACTTTATTTCTAATTAAACATGGTAGTATAACATCATTTTTGGACAAGTATAGTACTATAACATTTGTATGACCTTAGTGTCATTCTTGTTCCATATGGTCGATATATATATATATTCATGAGATTTATGGAACAAGAATGACACCTTAAGGTTATATAAATGATATAGCACAATGTGTAATTGGAAAAAAAAATATAACAATTATTTTCATTTATGTACCACTTTTGTGGACAAAGGCACCATCTTGATGATCGATGATTAAAATTTAGTTTATTTTTTCATCATCAATGGTCAAAATAGTGAAAGTAGTTTGAACACTTGAATAAAATAAAGAGTTTTTTTTCATGTTCACATTAACACATTAGGAGAATTCATTTTTTTTTAAAAGTCTTGACTTTAACTTTGTGTATTCGTAAATTAAGCTCTAAATATTCATTTATTTGTAAATTTCCCTTTTAATTATTGAAGTAGGTCTTTTCTTGTCTCCACTTGGAGCTGGTGGTGGTTACAATAATCAAACTTTAAGTAGGCCCACTAGAAAGAATTATGAAATGAAAGTCTTATAATTCCTTTGCTTTGTTGATAATAAATTAGTTTAAACTAGATGTGACCCCACGAGGAGATTTACGGTATATTCGGTATAAATATAACTAGTAGGTTAGGGCGGTTCATGTAATAAACTTGCAATAATTTTTATCATGCGTGTTGAAATAAATCCGATACAATAAATGTATTGTAGATCTTCTTCATTATTGGAACTTGAAAACTCGTTAATTTGAGTGAACTTCTTTGCATTAATTCACGTACTTGTATCTCTCATTTGTACTCTAACAAGCATCAAGATTTTGTGCTCGCAAATGAATGAGTTTTTTTTCTCAAAAACAAATAAGTGAAATAAATTGAAGTCTAACTTATGATGTAATATTTTGATTTATGGTTCATCATTTCAAAAAATTATTTCGAGGAAGGAAGGGGTGATGGGAACAAAGTGATCTCATTTGCATGAGAGGTTACCTAAAAAATTCACAAAGTGATGATTGATGATTACACTTGACTCAAATACCAATGGGTATTAGTTCAGTAGGTATCATCTCTCACTCAAAACTAAGAAGCTGAGTAAAAAGAAAAAAAAAAAGTCAACTAAAATGTTAAATTCAAAAATAAAACAAGTTGAGAGAAAAATAAACTACATAATTAAAATTAAGAAGAGGTGAATGTTAATACTTCGTTCGTTATAAATATATCGGATAAATTTGAATCATATTTGTTGTTGTATAGGCCTAATAAATTTTATAATATCTATTAAATATTAACCAATAAGATTGACCCTATATATTTATAGCAGCAAACGTATCTCTACCTGCAAGTCACAATCCCTATGACCTATGTGTGTAGTCTAGCTAAAAAGTAGACGCTTTCTAGAACATGTTTGGATAAATGTTATATCGCTCTCACTTGCCAAATAAACCATTAATTTCCCTAGATTTAGTCGTGAGCTACGCGATCAGCACATAGAAATCCCCAAACTGTATGTTTCTGCCACGTGGCAGACGTATATTACATGCACTGCACTCTTCGTCGCACGAAACCTCCGTATAATTTTGTTCTTTTCTTGTTGACCCCCACAACCAAGCCAAAAAATCAATACCCATCGTCGTCGTCTTAAACCCCCTCACGCGCGACTCCAAGCGCGTGACTTCACGAACCTCTTCACTCTTGTATTTTCGCGCGCCATTAGCATATAAGCCATAAACAGCGCTAATGTTTTGCTTCGATTTGTGCACGAAGTTCCAAACTCACATGTATCAAACCGAAGCAGTGTCATGAGAAATTGAGAACAGTGATGATGGAAAACCACAGCCGTTTGATCATCGGACTGTTGAAGCTCCATCATGGCGTCAACTGGGTCATCATCATGGCGTTTTTCCTCTTCGCACCGTACATCACTGCACAGAACGAAACCGTTCCGCCACCAGCACCGGTGGGTTACGCGTTGGACCCGACTATCAAGGTCAGTCTGCCTATGGCTATATTACTCGTCTGCCTCCTATCCATCTTCCTCTTCTTGGGCTGCTTCTCCGTCTACATCCGCCAGATCATCGAGCGCCGTTTCCACCGAAACATCCCTTCCGCCGTCGACGGCGGAGGACGGTGGCAGCGGGAGGAGGCGGGTCGACTCGACCCGGCTGTGATCGACAACTTTCCGACGTTTAAATACTCCGAAGTCAGAGGGCTCAAGATAGGGAAAGCCGCGCTAGAATGCGCCGTGTGCTTAAATGAGTTCGAAGACGACGAAACTCTTCGGTTGTTGCCCAAGTGTAGTCACGTGTTCCACCCTGATTGTATCGACGCCTGGCTGGCCACTCACGTCACGTGCCCGGTTTGCCGAGCCAACCTCGTTCCCGAGCCCGGTGAATTAGGTCCTATTACGATACTACTGAGTCACGACTCGGATGGTGAACCGGTTTTTGCGGACCGTTCATCAGAAATACTTCGAGTGGCCAATGATTCAATCATCGACGTGCAATCTCCTGATGTGATAAATCAGAACCATCCATCTCGGTGGACAAATGTGCAAACCGGTGAAAAGTTTCCTAGGTCGCACTCGACCGGTCACTTACCGGTTCAACCGGATTTAAATTTTGAGCGGTTCACGTTGAAGTTACCGGAAGAGGTAAGAAACCGGATAATGAACTCGAGCTTGACCCGGGCGAAGAGTTGCGTGGTGTTCCCGAGAGCGATGAGTTCGAGGAAGGGTTTTAGGACAAGCAGCGTGGGGACCGGTCGTGAAAGGAATTATTTTTACTACGAGCGGTTTGGCAAGGAAGGACGGTCGGACCGGTGGGCATTTACTATGACTCCATCATACTTGTCACGGTCCGGTTCGTCAAAGAGTTGGTTTAACTCTATTAAGTCGCCGTTTGATCGGTTATTTGGTAGGCCGGATAAGGACAACGTCGGAGAACGGTCGTTTGATGGGCTAAGACGGGATAGTCAAGTTTAGATTGCGAGATAATTAGAGCTGAATGCGACTTTTCTGGACCTCCATCGGGTGGGACCTATTTCTGATGTTCCAAAAAATCGCAATTAAGGCTACTGGGCCGCCATGACACCTAATACAAGCCCAGCCCATCATAGCCAATTACACAACGCGGGCCACTCCAATGCTCAAGAGTAAACAGATAAAGGTGAGTTTTCATTTTTTGATCTACTTAAAGATTTTAGGGTTGCATTTCACTAATAATGTTGTTAGGGCCAGCCCACTGCAAAAACAGTGCTAGGCCCACGGACCATCCGGGCTTTAGTCCGGCCCATCTCTATAAGAAGATGGGATGGGCTTGGGTATAGGTCTCACCCATGGACCAGCCCGTAAGCCCGCCCATCAATATTGTTTGTTTACTTCAATTATTGAGAGTTTAATGTATATAACAAGTTATTTTTTTTAACTCACGGTAACATAAGTTAAGTTACTCATGCGTTTTCTTTTCTATTTTTTTTATTGTCGTTTTTTATTTTCCAGTAACTCAACTTAAATACAAATGTTCTTTTTGAGACTTAAATCATTGTTGGGGATTAATGTTTACAAATCGTAGACTTTTACTTTGAATGATTAAATAAATTATAATAAGTCAACATAAATTAATCTTTGTTATTGTAAAAAAAAAAAGGGAAAATCCTTGTCAGATAAACTTGTTTTTCTTATCCTTTTGCATTAAATAAACTGGATTCCTAACAGTTCCAAATCAATCTAAAATATTAACCTTGATTTTCTCTTATGTTCCAAATCAATTGTTATTATTTTTTGAAATGAATTTTGTTCAAAATTTAGTAACACAAGTTACTCAAAAAAAAATTTTCCAGTAGCACTGACTTAATGTTTAACTTAAGTTACTGACGTAAGTTGCATCTTGGCATCTTGCCATGGTATTAGTAACATAAATTACAAAAAAAAAAAAAAAAAAAAGGTAAGTGGTTGTTTTAGTTTTAAAAAACTAAAAGTCCATTTAAGCCTGCAACCCGGCCCATTCTAAACCCGTTGCCCGCCATTCCAAATGGCCTGGAATTCTCAAAATGTCTTTAGGCCCCGCCAGATCTGTTAAATAGTCAAAGCTCACGGGCTAGGGCCTAGAATCCCAAAATCGTCGCCCGACCCGTTGTGCACCCTTAGTATTATCCAACTCTTGCAACACTGGCAAATGTTGCTAAAAAATGAGAATTGGTTTTCTTTTCACAAAAAAAGTCTTCGATGCATGAGTGATATCATATCACGCAGTATTGTCAATCAATTATATCTTGTCATATAAGTAAATGGATAATGTTTGTCTCAGATCATATAAGAAAGAGTTCTTTCTCCATGGTGATGTGGCTCAACCAAATAGTAACACATATCTCAAATATATAAATAATAAAAAATAAAGATATAAATTAATTTTAAGGTATGAACTAAGTTTTAAGGACCTAATTTTAGATTTTGTCTCTCTTTCCCAACTAATCTTCATGTCCATCTTCATCTCTCTCTCTCTTTCACACACACACACACAAATAGATATATATGTATATATACACCTACAAATCTACATCTTCATCTCCCATACACATGCATATACATGTATATATACCCAAGCGAATCTACATCTCCATCTCCCATACATATATACATATATATACCAGCAAATCTTCATCTCCTATACATTTATATATATATATATATATATATATATATATACACACACACACACACACACATCTCTTTCCAGATCTCTTTTATGTATATATATATATATATACACACGAGCACATCAGTTTTTAATGGATGAATTAGGTCTGAAGAATTCATTTATTTAAATCTCTTCATTACTTTTATGATGTCTACTTTTACGAAACTGTATGATAGAAGGATACTTGAGAAGTTGCAATATGTACGGAGAGAGAGAGGAGACGGAGAATTACGTTGAAATAGGTTTTAGCAATTTTTTAATTTTAAGAAATGTGTTGTATTTTGATTGGACCACATCACCTTGCAGAAGGAAGTTCCTTCTAATATGGCTTAAGACAAGTATTTTCCTAAATAAAATCATCTATTTCAGTATGTTCTATCACTATGTGTCAATATCTAACTAATCGATAATACCATATTATTAGTTTTGCGTAGTGTATAAAATTTTTTCTCATTTTTTTCGAGTGGTTTCATCTTGTTGACCTCAAGGTTTCAAGACAAGGTTATTTGAGTGATTTTGATGATAACAACCTATTGTAGTGTAAAGTTAATAAGTTTACTTGGGTGTACAATTTATAAAGCATCAAATTATCTCAAGTATTTTAAAGACATTGGAGTTCAAAAGAAATTACAAGAAAATATATAGAACCACATGATCATAGAATTCAAAGATCAATTATCAAGATCAATGACAAAGTTGAAGTGAATCCAAAGCTACAATTGATCATGCACATCTATGTCCAAAATCTCATATCAAGGACATTGCAAAAGGATAAATGCAATTGAATAAAAATAATAAGACAATACTCATTGTGCATCAAGATATTGAAGATTGTGTAGTCTAGTCTTGGGTGAGTGCTAGTTTGAATGTAAAGTTATTTTTGAAGTAATTTCTTTCAAAAGCTCATGTAATGACCTAGTGGATCTTAGGGCCAATGCATATCATTCACATCATATCATGGTTCCCTGGACACTTAGAATTAGGCCATGAACTTCATTGAATCATCTTGAAGGTATTTGATGAGATTGAGTTAAGAGATTGAGCTAATTCAAGCTTATGATTAGCTTTAAAGAAACTTAATTCTTGAGAAAATAATTTCTAGAACCTTCACTTAAAATAGGAAATATCATTTATGGTTCTTAAATATATTGACTCAGGCTTTGAACTCAATTGATTCACTTTATAAAGTCTTGTTATGCACAGTTGTTGTTTGAGGGACCTAGCGCATAAATTTGGCTAAGTATTGGATTCTAGGGGTAAAAACATAAATATGGGTTTTTTCAATGAATCTTAACATAAAAGTCCCGATTATTGTATCCCATGATTTATTATGATCATATAAATTTTTTCAATTCCAAATGATTTGATTTGATCATTCAAATTCAATGATGAACTTTTGGTTCAATGTTGTAAAATTTCATTTTGTAATAAAATTGAAAAATCAGATTTTGAAACTATTTTTATTTAATTCAAATAGAGGGCATTTTGCTTATTTACATTGAATAACTTAAAGTAAATCGATCATAGTACTTGAATGGTTTCACCTCATGGTAGACTTTCGATCGCCTGATGGTAGACTTTCGATCTCCTGATGGAGACTTTCAGCCGCCTGATGGGATCTATCAGCCAGCTGTTAGACGCTGAAATTGAATCCAATGAGTTGTACAACACTAGAATTGCTGAAACATTGTTTCAGTCGGCCGATGAATTCATTAGCTGACCAATGAATTCGTCAGTCGGCCGATACTGCCGATAAACTGAATAGCTAGTTCCCATAACCCTTCATGAGACATTTTTAAGTGAGAAGAAATTGTGAGAGACTAACATAACCCTTCATGATCATATATTGTTTATAGATGCTACCTTAGAGCCTAAAATCTTTATATCATCCACTGATAGCCACAAATATTGAGCCAAACACATGCATATCATTCACAGTGGCAAAATCCTAATGAAGAGTTTTCAATTAAGTACCATGTGTTTGATAAAATGCACAATCAACATTTTCACATACTACAAACATGATATGTTCCACTTATATGAGGACTTATACTTGTTGTATCCACTAGATTATTTAAGTGTATAAGAATCTTATCGATATAGCATTTATATTCTCACTTATAGAATACATAAGCTCACCAAGTGTTTGACAAAAGTCCAATAAAAAATAAGTTAAACTGAAAAAGTTCTATTATTTGTCTATAGTCCCTATTCACCCCCTCTAGGAACAATATTTAAGTAACACATCTCTTACATTTTATTTCTTGATAGATGAAAAATATAAATGGAATATGTCATGTCATCAAATGTTAACTAGCATTAATGACATAGTTTCATGCATAATATTATCGACCAGTGTTACAATAACCAAAATAATAAATCAAATCAGAGGGTTGTGAGAGAATTGACCCTCTTATTCGATTTCTTGTTTCAGTTAAATAATTATTATCCAATATTATCACAACAAAAAATGATAGGACAATGATTTGCCTAGTTATGGGTGAGTAGTAACCTTCCACTCACTGTTGACATGACACAATGATAGAATGACGTGTTCATTTTGAATTTAAAATTTAAGAGAGGGAAAATTAAAAAAAATTTCTTTACATTTTTTAATTTCAAAATAGACACATATTACTCTATCATTGTGTCATCAGTGGTGAGAAAGATGTTCCTACTTACCAGTGAATAAACAGATGTTATTCAAAATGATAATATGATGTGTATTTCTAATTGTGCTTGTCGGCTTGTAAATACTTGGAGAAGATCCATGCCTTTCCTAAAAGGAAATGCATTCTTTTTAAACCTTTATCTTTTCAAGCCTCTTATAAAAAATGTGTCATGTCATCACTTATTTTCTCATTGATACAATTGTAGCATATTCTTAATATAAGAATTAAAATAAAATAAAAATAATAATGATATCATGATATGTTCTGACAAATAGATCATGTGAGCTTGTAAAAGCTCGAGAAAAACGAAAGAAACGAAAAAACTTGGAGAGGATCGCTTGAAATCATTGAGTTTTTATAAAATAATATAAAATCATCAAAATTACCGAAATAATAAACATAGCATTTTTATAACAAAGTATATTTAAAAGAAAAAAAAAGCAAAAAAGAAAAGATATCCAACAAAGTAATGAGCTAAGGGCTAGTTTGGTACGCAGGATAGCCATTCCACCTCTGATTGCCTTTCTCTCGTTTGTTATGGTACATTATAAATGAAATGGTCATTATAAGTCATTCATTTGAAATGCTCATTCCAACAAAATCATTCATCTTCGTGAGTTGTGAAATGACTATTCAATTCCCACTCATTATTAAAATCATCGTATATTTCTTCATTAATTTCTCTCTCTCTTTTACAACTCACTACAGAATATATATATATATATATATATATATATATATGATAGGTAATTAACATTAATTTCTCTTTCTATATATATAATAGGTATATAATTTCTCTCTCTATATATATAATAGGTATGTTATATACTTGCCATGTGCCTATATATATATATACTTGTCACATGCCCATATATATAATTTGCTATATTTTAAGTTGTGCAAGAAAATGAAGGTTCTTATTTAATTACTTTCAGTTTTTAATAAAATATTAATTTTTTTCATATAAAATATTATATTAATCTTGACTAGAAGAAAAAGATGGATTGTATCTTGATTTAGAAAGGTTCAATTGAATGGGTAATTAAATTTTTTTTCACATGGTAATTAAATTAAAGTTGGCCAATTGTCCCATTTTTAAAATTGATTCTGTTTTATATGAAAAAGTATAGCATGTTGGAAGATATTACCATTCCATTCCGACATCATTTTCTATCTACAGCCAAACATTAAAATGAGAATGATTATTCCATTCTATTTTCATTTTCATTCCATTCTCAGCTTCATTCTATTCCTATTCTATTTCATTTCTGCGTACCAAACTATCCCAAGAAAATTTCAAATATAAATAGGAAAAACGGAGCAAAACACGGAACACTTTCACATCCAGAGAGAGGATATGAAAATTAGATTTTTAGAATAAGAAACAATAAATTTCTTCCGGTATATTTAAATGGTTAATAATCTGATCACCAGGTGCCTTGATTGTGGTTTGGCATCTATATGATTGTATTTTAATTGCAATAATCTAATTATTAACCTTCGAAATTTGTAGTCATGGTTTAATCTAAATGATCCGATTATACTTATTAAAAGATGAAGGGTTGTTTATCGATAAGACATATTGTATAATAAGAAATAATGAAAACAAAATTTTATGTGGTCCACCCATGTGAAAAAAAGGACAAGAATGATAAGAATAATAACGATGTGAAGTCTAATTGTTTTGGGATGTGTCCTAATAGAGTCCAACCTTTGTTTGATTAAAAAATTACAGACTGTGATAAAATTAAATAAATAAAATAGAGGCACGAACAGAAGTCAAATTGTCAAAAGCGTTTTAGGTGACACATGAAAATAAGAATACGAGAAGAAAATAGATGATGACGATATATATATATATACATATATAACCGCGTAGGAATGGGATATTCGTGGTAATCATTTTGGTTTTGGAACTTTCACAAAATACGACTAAAATGGTTCAAATCAATAACCTGCCCTGCGTTAAAAAGCCAACCTCCATTGTTTTATATATCCACATATTTCATCACAATATAATTTATCTCTATCAAAAAATTAAGGGTAAATTACTCCAACACTTCATGAGAATTTGTCTAATTACTTTTGTATTAAAAATTTTAAAATATAATATTCAGCCTCTTCTAAAATTTGATTGACTTTACTTTGGGTACCTCTGTCGTTAATAAAGAATATATATATATATATATATATATATATATATATATATATCAATCAAAATATTAGAAATTAACATTATTTTAGTATAAAAACATTATAACCTTAGAGTATTTTTGTTCTTGTATATTAAATGTGATTTTGATTAGTTTGACAATGGTGTCAGAATAATTTTACAAAATTTTTAATTTGAGGATAATTAAGCCAAACTTCAATAATTTACCCAAAAATTAAATAAGGGCCTTTCTCATCCCATCCTCTCCAACAATTCAATGTCATGCCACACAAATACAACAATATAGGTTGTTACATGGTTAACTCATAGCCGTTTTAACTGTGATATATAAAAAAAACCAAAAAATAATAATAAAAGAATATAGAATTAGTGGCACTTCAAAAATGATAAAAATCATATTATAGAATTATTTTTTATTTTTATTTTTTGTATGTGTCAGTTGGAGAGACTTGAACCTTTTATTTTTTACTTTAAAAGAGAGATGAGATACTACTAAGTGGCAGGCCTTGGAACAAATTGAAATATTTATTTATTTTATGCTAATTAGAGAAAGAATGGAACAATAATTGGTAATGATAAGAGTTCATGTTAACAAGTATAAGAAAACGGGTTTAATTATTTGATTTATATATATAAAATAATGCAAAATATTATAGATATATATGTCTCTAGCTTTTCCATCATTGGATTCCATGCATGTTGGCATTCTTTCTAGTGTCTCCACAAAACTTAGTGAAGAAGGAGGTATTGGAGTTAAGATTGGAAGATGTTTTAGACTTCAACGACAGCTAACATAGGACAAATTGGATAATATATATATATATATATATATATATATATATATATATATATATATATATAGAAAAGCATAAATTTCTTTGAAAAATCAGTAGGAATATTATATTGATGGGTGAGAAAAAATTAAGTGATTCATTGATACAAATCACCGAAATTAAACCTGGAGAAAATGAGACTGAATTTTAAAGAATTACAATTAGAAAAGTAATATATAAAATGTGGATAGATAATTCTAAAGTTTAGTATATACGTTTCTAAAGCAGTTATAAGCATCATTTTCATTAAATATTTTATATATGTTGAAACTTGAAAGGGTCACTGTAACAAAAGAAGGCCAAAGTTTGAATACTTTAATAATTTAATTAGTTAACTTAATTGAGTTGTCACTACCACACGGTGCAAAAAAAGAAATATATATATATATATATATATATATATATATTAACACACGGTGCATTTGAAAATGAAATTCTTTCGATATCTTGTCAATTTATATTAGCCAAATTACAATTAAACCCCAATATCTACTCTTATATAGAATATATCCACACGTTTTCAAGGAAATGAATATTTTCTAATGTCTGACTATAGGATTTTACTTTGTCCAAAGTGGGTTATAGCCAGCGAGCGTGTAAGGAAATTAAAGAGAGAGGAAAAGGAAACGATAAGGAAAGAGGGGCTGGATTATACACGGATTATACACACGCTAACTATATATAGACAAACACAGCCTTGTCACAGTTCAAAAATTACTTGTAATTTCTATGTCATAAGCAATCTATATACACTTTTCTCTCTCTCTCTCTCTCTTCAGCTTTTTATCAATTTCATGGGTGGGAAAAAGAAACTCAGAGACCTCATAGGCATTCTCAAGGACAAAGCTTCATTGATCAAAGCGATCCTATCAATTAAAGGCACCACCACCACTTCCATACAGGTCGCTGTCCTCCGAGCCACCACCCACAGCTCCTCTCCACCACCCGACCACCGCGTCACCGCCGTCCTCTCCCTTGGCAATGGGTCACGCACCACCACGTGCACATGCCTAGCCATAATCATGGACAGGCTCCACCATAGCGGCAACGCTTGGGTGGCACTCAAATGCCTCGTCATTCTTCATAACATCGTCACCAGAGGTTCTTTCATCCTCAAAGACCAGTTTTCTTTTTACCCTTCTACAGGAGGCAACAACTACCTTAATCTCTCGAGATTTCGCGATAACACCGATGTCGAGACCTTGAGATTGTCCTCATGGGTTCGATGGTATGCCAGTGTTTTGGAAGTCAACTTAATGACTTCTAGGGTTTTGGGCTCATATTTTTCATCGTCATCGTCTTCGTCGTCGTCGGTGATAAAAGCTGACAAAAGAAAAGATACACAGGATGTCATGTCATCAATCAATTCCCACTTGTTGAAAGAAATGAATGCCTTGGTGGGTATGGTTGAAGAAATTTGTAGAGCGCCGGAATTTTTTGATTATCGACGAGAGAGTATCATATACGATATACTTGGATTGGTGGCTGAAGATTATGGTTCGACTCAATACCAAATCTTGATCAGACTCACCGAGTTCGGCGATAGAGTGGGAGGGTTGACTTCGGATGAGTTGGCCGAGTTGGCATTTTGTTTAAAGAGATTGGAGGAGTGTAGGGAGAGGTTGGTCGATTTATTTTTGAACAGGAAAAGAAACATAGCGTTTTGGGATCTGATAAATCATACAAAGGTAAAGCTTGTGAAGGTCAAGGAAGAGAGAGAAAGAGAGAGGATGTTGATGAAGGTGAGGAGGAGAGAAGACGAGACTGAGTCAACTAGGATTGGGGGACCAGTTGTAGGGGTGAGTCACTTGCTCGGGTTGCCACATGGGAATAAATGGTTTGGTGGAGACCGGGTTCATCTAACTGTTCAGACGGCAATGGCGTGACTGACAATGAGTCCAATGTTGTTTTTTCTACTTTTGTGGATTGAGGTTGTTCATTTCTTGTGTATTTATTTGATTGGCACATTCTATTCTTTTTTTTTTACATTCATGCCCCTTGTTGTGTAGATTTCCTGCAACCTCATGTCAGCCTCCTCAGGCTTCTAGCTATTTATTATAAGCTAAGATTTATTACCTAGTTCTACGAGACTATATAACATTTTCAAATGTATATCCAATTTCGTTCACTTCGTTTATTTTAATGGCTTTAATTTTTTCTTTACTATATATGGTATCAAAATTGTGTATATAGTATACTAATCAGTGTATATATATATATTAATGACTAGAAGATTATTAAACTAATTAATACATCATTTTTTATTTTATAATATCACAACTATCATTTATACGGTAAACTTTAAACTTTTTTTTTAACTTCTTTAATTTCTATATTACTTTCTTTTTTTTTTTTTTTGGTTTCTATCAAAATAAATAATTTTTTTACCTTCTTTAGTACTTTTTTTTCCCTCTTGTCAAAAGAGATAACTTTTTCTTAAGTATTTTTTTATCCGGTCAAAAGAGATAACAAAGATTACTTTTTTTTTTCGGTCCTTCCAAAAGAGACAATTTTTTTTATTTTAATTATGTCAAAATAGATAATTTATTCAATAAAGATAACTTATTTTTCAGTCCCCTCAATGAAGATAATTTATTTAACAAGAATAAATTTTTAGGTCCTGTCAAAAGATATAATTTATTCAACAGAATAGAATAGCTTTTTTTGAGATACTTTTTAATTTTTGGTTCCTGCCAAAAGAGGTAATTTATTTAATAGAGATAGTTTTTTATTTGGTCTTGTCAAAAGATAATTTATTCAACATATATAACTTTTTTTGGGTCATGTAAAAAGAGAACTCTTTTTTTTGGCTCTTTTTTTTCAAGTATTTTTTTTTTGTATTCTTTGTTTATTCTGTCAAAATAATTCAAAAATATTAAAGATTGGAGAGAGAGAGAGAATATCTAAAAGAATAGTTTAGTATTTTGAAAACAAAATAGTTAAAGTTAGAAGTGATATTTCTTTTAAAATAAAAGTGCAACCGAAGAAAATGGGGGTTTAAATATCACGTCTCTTATTTAATGGTGGTTTCCATATAAATATGGTTATTAGAAGTATAATGCTAAAAATAAGGATCCATTTTTTAGAGTCTTTGGAAATAATTTATTAGAATAGAGTCCCTCTTCTCTAGGGTGTTTATTTCAGTGACTGTCACATCAATTGATAAAAACAATTAATAAATTTTTATATCATTTTTCTAATGAAAAGTTCGTTGCCCAACCAAAAACAAAAAAAAAATGGAAAAGAAAAAATATTTAGGAAAGCTAAAAAAACAAAAACCAAAAAGAGGGTTTTGGAAAAAGTGGATATAAACTAAACTATGATTGCATTCATTAACTCTTCTTGGACACTCATCCACATTTTCATATATCATAGGTATGAATTTTATCATTGCAGAATATAAGTTTCTCTATCATACTATCATAGAAGAAACTGTGATATATATATTTTATATATATATAGGTCTAGTATGAAAGCATATATAGAAGATTTATTGGCAGTTGTAATATGGAATAGGGTAATGCTACTCAGGCAGAATTTTTAGGCAGAATCATTTACATCCATTAGATGTATGTGGTAGATTCCACCATATACACTCACCACATACATTCAATGAATGTAAATAATTCTGCTTATGAATTTTGTCGGAGTGGTATTACCCTATGGAATATGTCAAAATAAGAAGGTGCAAATGAGTCGATGCTATCTATGACTTTTCCAAAAAGCTCTTCAATAGCTCGTATTGACTGTTGTTATAAATGAAATTTTGAAAAGTCAAAAGCGTAGCATTAAAAGGACGTTTCCTAGGTTTTGACTTTTGAGTCTTGCAATCATCATCCAGTTCGATTTCAATGCCTCGACCATTTTATTCTCAATGATAGTACATGAGCTCCAAAGCACTTCTCAATGCCTAAGCCCTTTGATTCTTTGACTCTGCAATTTGACAATGTAACAAATGCACTTGACCAAATATTCCATAAATTAATATAGTGAAGGAGCAAATATATATAAAAAAAAATTTAAATTTTCTGCTATATCTCCTATTTTCCTGGAATTGATAAGGAGGACGAGAATCATGTGCAACATGTCAATTAAGACCCAACAATCTTACAACGTGAGACGAAGGTGTTGCTTGATAAAATTGAAAATCAAGTAATGAAAATTTTAAGAGTTGAATTTCAATTGCTGAAGTTTTTAAATGATAGTTAAAAAATAATTTTTTTTGATACCTTTTAAATTTTCAACGTTTAGCATTTAGTAATTAGTGATGCCTCTATCCTTTAAAATTTTGTCTCATTTTAAGTGACAATTATCGATTTCAATAATATTCGAATTGCTTTATCAAACACACTTAATTGAGCAAGCGCTTAATTTGTACAGAATTAAGTACTGAATTAAGTTATGAAAGAGCAATTGAGAATTAGAATATATAGTCAAGACATTTTTTATTGTTATTTTTTTTTTTATAAAAAACAAACCAAAAAGAGAGAATTCAGCAAATTGATTTTTGTAAGGCCCATTTGAGAAGAGTCCAATGGGTAAATATTGGATCCCAATACCAATTATGTGGATCTTATGTCAGACCGTGGTCCAATTGTTAGATCCTAAAAATATGTCACTATGAGCCAACACACTGCATGCATCTGTAACAATATTATATCTAGGTTGCAACATTGGGGCCAAAAAGAAAAAAAACCTCTAACACTTTACTTATTTAATCGAAGACCAACAGACCCATGTGTATATAAGAGAAATTCCTAATTTTCCATTGCCAATCACGCATTGAAAAATGCAAACTTTGACTCCTTTTTATAGAGTCGGAATCGAATTAAGTCGAAAATAATTTTATATGAGTGGAGTGGTGGATCTAACCAATTGCATCATGTGATGGAATCTACTATCCCACTCACATAAAAATAAAATTGAACTAATTCGATTAGCGTCCAAATCATTATTCCTAATGATATAATGATGACATAACTTAATCCTCTAACAATGGAACTCTGTCTTCTTTTTCTTCTCTAAAAAAGTGTTTGTAAAATGGCTTCCACTACCCTATGTTAAGACTCAAGAATCATTTCAATGTCATGTGAACTACTTGCTTTTGTATTGCCGGCGGCAAGCGGGTCCAACCCGTCCTCTGCATCGTGACCTGTGAGCTCGTCAATGGCCACAATATAGAGAGAGAAATCCTTGTTGGGACACAAAATAGGGTATAACAAGTATATACAAGGTCATTTAGAGAAATGTTCGTTTTGGACATTTTGCTTATTTAGTTTTTTTATATTCTACCATAAGATATTTTCTGTCATTTCATTGTCTTTATTAAATTATGTCTTGTATACTTAGCTATATAGAATGTATGTTATACTACTAGTGTACTTCTACCTACCGTTGTATTGTATATACACATATTCTACACTTGTGTATTAACCTAGACAGACATTAGGGCTATGTACATTTCACCTACCACTTGCCTTGTGTGGCCTCATATACTACTTTTCTTATTTAACCTTAGTAGTTAGCCTATAAATAGGACCTTATGTACTATTTATTTTGTATCAATTCAATATATACTATTACATTTAACATGGTGTCAAAGCTACTTTTTAAAATTTTCTTTCATTTTCTTTTAGTCTTTTCATTCCACCATTGCTTCAGCCTTCAACCTCCGCTACTCAATCTCAGAATCTGGACTTACAAGTGTTTGTTCAAATTTTTAAACATATATCTTGAAAGAACTCAAAAAGGCCATTTGAACGCCGTCGAAAGCACTGTGAAAGACCTTACTACGCGCCTTTACGTGCCACCAGAAGATTCTGGAAAACTTCACACACTCACGAGCCACCAACACAGCCCACGCACCTTCACGCGCCATCTAGAAAAATTCAACGCGCCTTCACGCGCTTGTACATGCCGTCTCCATGTGCATGCACACTGTTTTGCCATGTCATCGCTGAGTCATCAACACGTCAATAGCCACGATAGTGTATAACCACGTCACTATTCACGTCAATTGTAAAATGTTAACTTGTCACCATGTCACTGTCCAGGTCAACAATTGCCATGTCAGTAATAAACTGTTGACTTGTCGTCATCAATTGCCATGTCATTTGTCAGGTCATCATTTTGCCATGTCAGCACCAGTCTGTTGACTTGTCGTCACATCAACTACCACGTAACACACTCTGCCATATCAGGTCACTGAAAAGGTGTTTCCCACCCAATTTTTTGTGCTGATTTTAGATTTTCAGTCTATTTTTTCATTTGAGATCTCTAAATAGCACAAATGACACAAGCTGAGGTTACACACCCTATTCAAGTTATTCTTGATGGGGACAATTACTCCTTTTGGAGTCAATCCATACACAACTTTTTTAAAGGTCGCAATATGTGGTCTTATGTTACTAGGGATCGCCAGACACTAATACAAAACAAAGATGAAGGTGACGATGCCTTTATCACTTGTGTAGAGGATTGGGATAACAACAATCATAAGATTATCTCATGGTTACGCAACACAACTAATCCCTCAATTGCTATGGAATTTGGGAGTTACGATACTGCTAAAGAAGTCTGGGACATGCTTGCTTCTCGAGACTCCAAATTTGATGGTTCTCGCCAACATCAACTTATGGTCCAACTCTATAAACTCAAGCAAGAATCAGGTCAGCGTATTAATGAATTCTTTGCTCGTATGAAGGTTCTATGGGATCAACTGGCTCTTTCAGAACCATCATGGGATGATCCTTTCGACGCTAAGAAATTTTTTGAGTATTGCAATTAGCTTAAACTCCATCAGTTTCTAATGAGTCTTCATGGAGAATTTGATTCTGTATGCGGTCAACTTCTTCATGGCTCTCCTTTGCCCTCACTTGATCAAGCTCTCAATGAGCTTGTTCTAGATGAAACTTGTATACAGACTTTCTATTCTCAGAACAATTAGAGTGTTTTAGCCACGCCATCATCAGCTCCTCAGTCAATGTTTTCCCAGTCTGGACCTAATCGCTTTGTAACACGTTTTTGTTATAACGGGCGCAAAAACCAATTAAGCAGCTCTTGGAAATCAAAGTATGATGCCTCAAAATATGATACCTCTCTCTATTGTTCATTTTTGTTGAATTAAGGGACACTCTGTTGACTTTGCACATTCCTCTATTTTTTCTGTCACACCAGGTAAACATTCCTCTTGGTATTTTGACTTTGCTTGTTACAATCATATGACACCATACTCTATTATTCTCACCACTCACCCCCACTTCTCACTCACCTATCATATATACTGCTGATAGATCCACTATAGCCATTAGTCATATCGAAACTGTTTCACATTTACAATTGACTGTTTCTAATGTTTATCTTGTACCAAACCTCTCTCTTAATCTTTTATCTGTTGGCCAACATACAGAACTAGGCTTGAACATAAAATTTTCTTCCAATGGTTGTGTTATACAGGAGCTCAAACAGGTCAGATAATTAGGACAAGCATAAGACATGCTTAATTGTTCAAACTTTCATCTCTTCATCTACCTCATTCTACTGTTTCTGCTGCTTCTACACAACTCACCTCTTCTTCTCTTGAACTATGACATTCTCAATTAGGTCATGCCTCTTTATCTCATGTCAAAGTCTTAGCAACCCAAGGTTTGTTGGGACAAGTAAAAGTTAAGTCTTTTGATTATATTTTATGTCAATTAGGCAAATAACATACTTTACCATTTAATAAAAGTGAGTATTTTTCTTCTGCTCCTTTTGATCTTATTCACTCTGATATTTGGAGACCCTCACCTGTGCTTATGCTTACTATTTGGGGGGGGGGGAGGTCATGATACTTTGTCATATTTCTAGATGATTTCTCACGATTCACATAGATATTCTTAATGGAAAAATCATTCTAAATTGCTCAACATTTTTTGAGATTTTGCTACAATAATTGAAACTCAGTTTTCTAAAAACATCAAAAAAATTCGTTCTAACAATGCTTCTGAATATCGACAAAATGATTTTCAGCAAATTCTAAAATAATATGGCATTGTTTTTCACATTTTCTGTCCAGACACATCACAACAGAATGGTTGAGTTGAACGCAAACTTCGATATATTCTAGACTCAGTTCGCTCACTTGTCTTTTCTGCTTCTGTTCCTTCTTCCTTATGGGGTGAAGCTGCACTCACTTCTGTTTATACAATCAATCGAGTTTACTCACCCCTCTTACATAACCAAACACCTTCTAAGCGTCTTTATGACAAACCTCCTGATTACAGTCACCTTAAAGTCTTTGGGTGTGCTTGTTTTGTTCTACTCCAATCTCATGAGCTCACCAAACTACAACCGCGCTCTCAACTTTATTATTTTCTTGGGTATGGACTTGAACAAAAGGGATATCGGTGCTATGATCCTAATTCTAAACGACTTAGGGTCTCTCGTCATGTTATTTTTTGAGAACACAAGATGTTTCATTTTATGTCAACATTTAATATTCCTGACCATATATTTCCTATTCCTACATTATCATTTTTTGCAGATATTTTTCTTGATTCTCATCGTACAGAATCATCAGAAGCAACCGATCCTCCAGTGACCGAGTCCTAGTGATATAGACCATCTGACGTACCTAGCAATTCAACTGCTTCCGATCTTCGTCGTTCCACTTGGGTAAGAGCTCCACCCTCACATCTTAGTGATTTTCATTGTTATCATGCACTTACAACTCTCCATGAGCCTCACACTTTTTGTGAGGTATCCTCTAATCCCTTGTGGCAGCAAGCAATGAAAGAAGAGCTAGATATACTTGCTAAAACACAAATATGGGATCTGATTGATTTGACTATTGAAAAATCTGCTATAGGATATAAGTGAGTGTACAAGATTAAGACTCGCTTCGATGGTTCTATAAAATGCTACAAGGCTCGCCTTATAGCCAAAGGATTCACACAAGAATATGGCATAGACTACGAAGAGACATTTGCCCCAGTTGCTCATCTTTCATCTGTTCGCAGTCTTATTGTCGTAGTTGTCTCGCGTCACTGGAATCTTTTTCAAATGGATGTGAAAAATGCGTTTCTCAATGGTGATTTTGCTTGAGGAAGTTTACATGTAGCCTCGTCCTGGTTTTCCTCATCCTTCCAATCAGGTGTGTCGACTTTGAAGTGCATTGTATGGACTTAAATAGGCACCTCGTGCTTAGTTTGCCAAGTTCAGCTCTACTATCTCTCATTATAGTTATTCTATTAGCTCCTATGATTCTGCCTTGTTTATTCGACGTACTGACCGTGGTATCATCCTTCTCCTACTTTATGTCAATAATATGATTATCACTGGAGATAACTTGCAGGGTATTCAAGAGCTTAAACAATTTCTCAGTCATAAGTTTGAGATGAAAGACATTGGATCACTCAGTTATTTTCTTGGCCTCGAGTTCACTACAGCTACCGACGGGTATTATCTTACTCAGGCAAAGTACATCTCTGATCTCCTTTCAAAAGCTGGGATAACTGACAACAAGATTGCAGACACACCACTCGAGTCCAACACAAGACTCATTCCATATTATGGTGAGCCTCTTCGTGATGGAACATTGTATCGACAGTTGGTTGGTAGTCTGGTATACCTCACTGTCACTCATCCAAAATTTCTTATGTTATTCATATAATTAGTCAGTTCATGGCTCAACAGTTCTTCTCATCCTTCACTATCTCAAGGGTACCATGTTTCATGGACTTCATTTCTCTTCTCAATTACCACTTGTTCTTCGTACTTACACTGATGCAGATTGGGCAGGAGATCCCACAAATCATCATTCCACTACAAGATTTTATTTTTTTCTTGGTGATTCTCTCATCTCTTAGCGTAGCAAGAAGCGCAGACTGTGGTTACTCGATCTAGTACAGAAACTGAATACAGGGCACTTGCTGATACTACATCTCAACTTCTATGGCTGCGTTGGCTCATTCACGACATGGGAGTTTCATTTGTAACTCCTACTCCTATCTACTGTGACAATAGAAGTGCAATTCAAATAGCACATAATGACATTTTCTATAAACGTACCAAACACATTGAGATTGGTTGTCACTTTGTTCGTCATTATCTTCTTCAGAATGTCTTACAATTGCAGTCCGTTGCTTCTCATGATCAGATAGCCGACATCTTCACCAAATCTCTTCCAACAGGTCGCTTTCGTGATCTTATCTCCAAACTCAAGATGACTTTCTATAATCCACCTTGAGTAGTGGACTTATTTTCACAATTTTAAAAATGTAAGAGGTTAATTAAATTTTGGAGTTTTCGCACATTCTATATATAACGGAATTTCTTGCACTTTACTCTTAAATTAATTACAAAAGAAGTAAAGTGTTTGAGGGTTATTATTATTATTTTTTTTTTGGAGAGATAGTATTGTTATCCTATATCTATATATATTTATATGACACACATACATATAAAGGTGATTTGGTGGGTTGGGAAGGCCAAGGAATCATGGCAGTCACAAGGTACTAACATCTCAACCCACACCAAGTTGAACTTCTGAATAATCCATTGCATCTAGATTTGCGTCATATCGTATGAGTTTCACAGAATTTTTGAATAAAACCACTTAAAATTGTGAGATTCAAAAAAGTTTGTTGGTAGAATTTGAAAAGAACTCAAAAGCTTATACTATATATGATTTTGTTTATAAATTTAATTTAATATCAAGAGCAAATTGTAAAAAAAAAAAAAAAAAAAAGCCTTGACTATTCAAAGTTGGCACAAAATCTACCTTGACTAATAAATTGACCTAAATGCCTCTGGCAATCCTATTATTGCAACTTTATGACCAACATCAGAAACCACCATAAAATAATATTATAATGACAAAAATTTCCCTTATTAGAAATTTAAGAAAGATCAAATTGCATAAAACCCCCTTAGACTCAGATTTTTGCATAAAAAATTTCTTGATCGAAATTTAAGAAAATTTAGGTTCTGTAAAATGATTTTTTCTTTAGGTTTTCTTTTCTATTTTAAATTCCAAAAAATAAAAATTTAACAAAAATTTGAAATTACGTACCATTAAAGCGATGTTATAATGACAAAAATGCCCCTTAATAATTTAAGAAAATTTAATATTTCTTTAAAATGAATTTTATTTAGATTTCTCACCATTAAAGTGATGTTATAATGATGAAAATTTCCCTTAATATAAATTTTTAAAAAATGAGATTTTTTTAAAAAAAAATGATTTTTCATTTACATTTTATTTTTCTTTTTAATTTTAAAAAAATTAAAAATTGTTCCAAGGTTTTTTCATTTTCTTATAGATACATTTAATATTTTTTTTATACAAATATAATCTATTCAAATAAAAAATTTTTGAAAATAACTTATAACAAGACTATGCCAAATGAATTAATTTAACAACATTAGAACATAGATGATTCATATTATAAGGGCAAAATAGTCCTTTTAACCTGCTGGAAGTCACTTTGGCCTTTAGAAATTTCAATTCATATTTCAATTCAAGTGACTTCGACACCTAAGTGATCCCATGTAGATGCTTAACTGAGACATTCCAGTAGCTGGGCCAAATTCTACAAATGACACCTATCTGAACATTTCAGCAGCTGACCTAATTTTTTTGAAAAGGCACTTAGGCCCTGTTTGCTAGAGCTTTTGCTTCGACTTTTACGCAGAAGCTAAATTAGGAAGTTGGTACCCACCAGTTTCCTTTAAACGCTCTTTTTGGATTCTGAAACTCTTCAGCCTTACTAATCCAAACACTATCCAAAACGACTTTTGAGCTTAAAAAGGCAAAAGCCACTTTTCAAAAGCCAATCCAAACAGGGCCTTAGACTATCTAAATGCAATTTCGTGCTTATGTAACTTTTTTTTTCAAAGACACTTAGACATATAGTTGGTTCACGTGGACGCCTAACTGACTTTTCATATTGAGTAACACCAAACGTGGTTTTGGAACTTAAAATCTCAATTGTTTGAAGAAATTTAAAACACCACATGTCCAAAAAGGGAAAAACAATCACTTTTTTTCCAAAAGATCTATAAATAGAAGGTCCAAGGGAAAAACAATCATTTTTTTTTCAAAAGATCTATAAATAGAAGGTTCCTTAACATTCTTAACACCTTTAACTTTTTTGAACATTTTCTTGAAAGTTATTTGAACATTTATACATTCTTGGTATAGAGTTGAGCTTTCATCATTTGCTACATCTATTACTTTTTTGGTAAATTAAACTGTATAAAAATAAGAAACTGTACAAAGATCATGAGGCATATCCCACAAGCCTACAAAAAATGGCTTCAAGCCCAGAGGCTAAAATCAAAAAGCTAAACAAAAGCAACTCAAAAAAAAAAATGGTTTAACCAGAGTTTATGAACCAGTAGAAACCCAAAAAAGTAGTCCAAATTAAGACTTTTTGCTACATCTATTACTCTAGTTTGAGCTTTGATATGTATATCTATATATATTCTTTGAGGGATTCATTATATCGTTCCCAAACCTTCCTCTATCATTTATTATTATAAAGGGTTAGTGTAACCCTTGAACTCTAAGTGAGGTTGCTCACTTAGCAAAGAGAGATGGGCTTGTAAAGCTTTTGGAAGAGGTTTGATCTTCATCCATTTAAGAATCCTTGAGAGGTGCTCTTAAGACGTGGACATAGGTTGGGAATACCAAACTACTATTTGACGTTGTTTGTGTTTGACTCTCTCAATTATTATCTCTCCTTATTTTCAGTTGGTTTAACTTCTACAAACATTTTTATCCGTTGACTTTCAATTTCAAACAAGTTAATTGAAAGAATTTCTATTATTTGCTAAAAGACTTAATTCACCTCTCTCTATCTCTCTCTTGAATCATTGTTTTAGCAATAGATGACATACTTAGATCACTCCTCATATTCGTGTAGTTTGTTTTTTCCCCTCGTGTTTTGTTATTGAAAAAGGAATTTTCTTATGGAGGAAATTCTCTTAAAATCAACCATATGTCACATCCGAAAAGAAATTAGAAAAGCCGATCACGAAGGAGAAAAACAATTAGGACAAAAGAATGGTTTTTACATATGGAACCTTCCAATTTTTTAAAAATAGTGCTCTAGTTTTGTCTACGTCAATGAGGCATTCATTGACACAAGCCTTACCACATAAATAATATTTTTCTTTTTTTTTAAAAAAAATATTTTAATGAATTTAAAATTTAGAGGGTATAGTTGAAAATATCAAAACTAGAGGGGTCTAGTCAGAATATTGCCTTAACTGAGGGGGTGTAAGTGATATTTACCCAACATTTTATAATGGTACACTGGTCTTTTTACCAATCTGTGTTGTTGAATTGTCTAATCCCACTTCTATGAACCAAGCATATTGTGGGAGAAAATATTAGATGGTCCCAACAATGTGGTTTCAAGCTTTGGCCAAATCAAAAAATGACATGGAATAAAGAAATTGAATAAAATTGGCACATTTTGGTGAAGGAATTTGTAAGTGAAATTTCAATATAATTCTCTATCAAAATAAACTGATGAAATTTTATTACTGTGCAATTAAAATTTTAAAGTGAATGTTGAGAAATTTTCTCATGAGCAAGTTTGTCTCGTGGTTAACTTTTTTTTTTTTTTTTGGACGTGGATAAGGATAAGTTTTATTACTAAAAAAATTTTAAAATACAAAACTATGAAGATATTTAAAAAACATGGACACAGATACGAAACTGTAAAGGTATGACGATATGACAAATTTAAAAAGAAAAAGGATGTAACATGCTACAATATAAAAATAATAAATTATATTTTTATAAAATTTTATAAATTATATGCATCCTTATATATATATATATATATATATATATATATATATTAATGGGATCAGCGTGGGCTCAGGGCTCCACGCTGCACACACGCAAAGAAGAAATGCACATGTAAGTAATCAATCCATTCTTTGCAGCAGAGGGATACTAATTCAAACTTTTTAAACTTTTTTGCAATATATATTACTCAATTATATGGTCCCATTTTTTTTAACTAATGATGATGCTTGAACATTCATATGATGAAATTGCAGCTAGAAAAGCGACATGCAATACATTACTGTTGATCTTTCATGATATGTGGTAGGTCAAAAAGCAACATGCAGTGCAATCTGTGTTACTAAATTAGCAGTTTATTGATTATTTTGTCCCATTAAGCTAATATTTAAAAGGAGTGACATGACAAAACGAATTTAAAAAAATAAACAAAATATACAAGGAGATTTGTGTAACTGGTCCCCAATAATTGGTACAAACTATGTTGATTGAATTAAATAATAAACTTAATTTTTTTCTTTACCTGTGGTAAAAATGTAAATGCTACGGTAAATTAAAATAAATTAGTATATATTTTCTGAAAAAATATTCACTCTTTAAATTCGAGCAACTCTTTCTTTCTTTCTGTACTTTGTAAGTGAAAAAAGCACTTGTTAATCTATGATAAATTATGGTACTGAATTATGTATGATATTGGGGTCTTGCATATGGATAGGATTACAAATGAATTAAGTCGAGCCGAGCTTGACCCTATTCGGACTCGGACTCGGGCTTGTTTGTTTGTGAACTCGCTTGTGATGAGCTCCAAAAGTTAAGCTCGGACTTGAACTCATCATTATTTTGAGAAGCTCGGACTCAACTCGTTTAATAAAAAAATTCATCCGGACTTGTATTCAAGATCGTTTTAGCTTGTTCATGAACATAAATGAGTCGAGACAAGCCCAGGTTCATGAACATGTTCACGAGCTTACGAGCCCTAAACAAGTTCATATTCATGAGCCTACACAAGCCTAGCCCAATACTGTTTGGGATCAGTTCGTTTATTAAATGAGACTTAAAAATAAGCTCGAGCTCAGCTTGTTTGCTTAACAAACAAGCCCGAGTCGAGCCCAAGCATATTCGCGAACAGCTCGATTCATTTGTAAAACATGTGGACTAGGATCCCTTCTTGTTTGGAGGGGTCCTATGTGTGAGCTATATATTTGTAGTTGACAAATTTCGATGTCAAAACTAGAAAGATCAAGTTGTAATTTTGGTTTAATTCTTTGTAATCGATCACGGAACTAAAGAACACGTGTATGGACATCATTGATCAAATAAAAGTGTCATATACTCGAGGTAAGTGATTGAAGACACTTTGCACTTTGTATTTTGAACTCTGACTTTGAAAATTACGGTTTTAACTTAATTTTTTGAAGTTTTCAAAGTTGGAATGATTCACTTGTTCCTTGGACTGGTCCAAGTATGTTCAATATCTTAGATTTGGGTTTCAACCACAGTGAACCGATCCAGATGAAACCCAAACTGGTCCAAGTTCACATGAGTTAAACCGGTCCAGGTATCCCCCTGATCAGTCTAACTTTGGTGATATTGCCTTTTCAATATGGAAAATCATATTTTGACTCAAAATTGATTTCTAAAATTCTTAGGGACTTTGGGAAACGTGCTAAAGTGTTTCTAAACTTATTTTTCAATAAAACTTAGGACTTCATCATTTATAAATACTATCTTATGATTTATCTCTAATTACGCTTTCTAAAAGATATTATTTTGGGAAAAAAAAAGTATTGGGATATTTTTAGGGCAGAAAATTGTCTTTAAATTTTCTGTTTATTTTTCTTTGAGAGCACATATACACTGACTGATTATGGTTATGGTTCTCTCTGCTTGATCAATTATTCGAAGACTACTTTAGAGATTTCTTACTGATTAAGTCATTGGTTCATTTGGTTTCTTCTCAACTGTTTGTTGGTGAAGAAGGAGAAATTGATTGCACTACGAAGAAGACAGAATATTCACGGAGTGTTCGTGTTTTTCCTGTTACCCTTTTCCAAGGATTGTGACGTTAACCTGAAGTCTGTAGCAATTAGACGTGGAGTCGCAAGAGTAAACCTGAGACGTTCAACATCAAATTCTTGGAAGAGTAAAATGGGTGTGAGTCAAAGACAGAGCCTATAGTACTTTGCCTCCACTATAGTGGATTTGTGACATATGTGGATTGTGACATTAGTCTAAAGTCTATAACAATTGGACGTGGAGCCGCAAGAGTAAGCTTGAGCCATTCAACATCAAATTTTTGGTAGAGTGGATTGGGTGTGAGTTTGAGACAATGCATGTTGTTCTTTGCTTCCATGATAGTGGATTTGGTTCTCTGAGACTGTAGCCTCACCCATGGTATTTTCCCATTTTGGGTTTTTTCACGTAAACCTGGTGTTACTTCTGTACTTTTACTTTATTTATTTACTTTGTGTTGTTATTAAAATTTTAATTGAACTTAAAATCGAATTAATCTAAAAAATTAAGCAAACAAGCAGGTAAACCTATTCACCCCCTCTAGGTTTTAAACAAGTTTTTGCAGCCACTTTCGCACAACGTAACTCACACTGTGCATGGTGTTGTGCACCAAAACTATGTCATTTTGGTGCACAATATGGAGACCAAAGGTGGCTATGCAGAACTCTAACAGGGTCTCGTTTTGAACTTTAGGGTTGTGCACCATAACGACATCATTTAGTGCATATGGTTCCTTCAAACCGGATGGATTTTTTCCCCCATACTAATTAACATTATAAATTCTCATTAAATCAACTAGGATAAGATTGGTATTTACAAACGGAACCTTCCATTTTAAAGATGGTGCATTAGCTATTCTACATTAATATTTTTTGGTATTTGATGTATTTTTAATCTTGGCTTCACAAGAAGACAAATTAAATTTTCTTTTAAAAATATGTTGTCATTTATATTAAGAAAATAAGTGCATTCTCTTAAAAAGATAGTGCATTTACCATCTCCTTTTCAATTATATTGTGTTTGTAATTAATTAACGTTCTGAAAATTAATGAGGTATTACTTGCAACATAGCAGAGATCTAGAGTGGATAGGGAGAGGTGGAAATTCAGGCAAAACTAGAGAGAGGAAAAAAGATGGCAGTAGGCACAATACACAATTGACTCATTTGGTGAAGGTTTTGGCAAATACGAGTGAGATAGCATGAGAGCCCTTAATTTTGGGTCAGTGATTTCTTGTCACAATGTGGGTTTGATAAAAGTACGGGTCTGAGAAAAATTGATAGCTGAAAGTGTCTAAAATATCTTCTTTGGTTAATCTGATCCCCTTTCTTGGTCTTGGACAATGTCCTTTTATAGGCCAAGTGAGGATGGGGTGATATCATGGTGAGGTAATAAATATAGATATAACAATAATTAAAAAGGAAGACAATATTAAGTGATGGTAGATAATAATAAGGTGTATATTGACAGATGTAACAAAGGTAAATATTTATAATATAATATTAATATGGTCAGGCAAGGTAAGGATATGATATATGGGAGTCAAATAATATTTCTCTCTCTATAAGCCAGGTCGAGGATAGGCTAGACAGACCTTGAATTTCAGCCACCAAACCAAGTACCTCATCGGATCCCAAATAATCCTGAGTCCTACTCTCAACTCAAGTTTTCAAGTCATTGATTTTTTATTAAAAGAGTTATTTAAAGAATATAAGTGTAAGATCTAAAGATAAGAGGAGATATGAAGGTAAATGAGGGTTCTCGATGAGGAGGAGGGCCTCGACAGGTAGAGGAGGGTCCTCGAATGAGGAGGACCTTAATAGGTAGAGGAGGGTCCTTAAAGGAGGACCTCGGTATATAGAGAAGGGTCCTCGGATGAAGAGGAGGAGGACTACCTCGACAAGTAGAGGAGATCCTTAGAAGAGGAAGAGGATGAGGACCTCGACAAGTAGAGGGGGGGTCCTCGGAGGAGGACCTCGATATATAAAAGAGGGTCCTCGGCTGAAGAGGACCTCATAAGGTAAATGAGAGTCCTTGGAGGAGGACCTCGACAGATAGAAGAGACTACTCGGAGGAGGACCTCGGTATATAGAGGAGGGTCCTTGGAAGAAGAATAGGAGGACCACCTCGACAGGTAGAGAAGGTCCTTGAAAGAGGAAAAAGTTCTCAAAAAGACTGAAGATTTTGATCTTTAATTTGACGTTTTACTAATGATGTGGCATGTGCCACGTAACTTGGCCATTAACCGTTTGACCAAGCTAAAAAGGCTATTTTTGATGATGTGGCATCAATATGTTGACTAAAATATTTGACTACCAATATTGAGCTTTGTAGAAGATTAAGTGTGCATAATTGAAAATTCTCATGTTTTATGAATAATATGAAATCTTCCAAGGAGGATTTATGGGTCAATCAACAAAAGTTATCTTATTGGTTGATGAGACCGAAAGAATATTGAGACAAAGTTTATCCATAAAGAGGAACTCCTCGCTAGAGGAGGTTGATCTGTAGAGGACCTTCGCAATTTTTATCCATAGAGAGGAGCTCATCGCCATCTGAAGTTTATCTGTAGTGGAATTTCTCGTTTGAGATTTATTTGTAGAAAGGAGACCTCCTCACAAGGTTTTATCCATAAAGGATAGGCTTGACAAACTTTGGATTTCAGCCACCAAACCAAGTACCTCTTCGGATCCCAAATAATCCTGAGTCTTGCTCCCAATTCAAGTCGTCAATCTTTCATGAAAAGAGTTATTTAGAGAATAGAAGTGTATGGTCTCAAGATGAGAGGAGATATGAAGGTAGATGAGGGTTCTTGATGAGGAGGAGGACCTTGACAAGTAGAGGAGGGTCCTCGAAGGAGGAAGACCTCGACAAGTAAAGAAGGATCTTGGTATATAGAAGGTCCTCGAATGAAGAGGAGGAGGACCACCTCGACAAGTAGAGAAGGTCCTTAGAAGAGGGAGAGGAAGAGGAAGAAGAGGAGGACCTTGACAGGTAGAGGAGGTCCTTGGAAGAGGAAGATGAAGAGGACCTCGACAGGTAGAGGGGGGTCCTTGGAGGAGGACCTCAGTATATAGAGAAGAGTCCTCAGATGAAGAGGACCTCATAAGGTAAATGAGAGTCCCAGGAAGACCTCGACAAATAGAAGAGAGTGCTTGGAGGAGGACCTCGGCAAATAGAAGATAGTCCTCGGAGGAGGATCTCGAAATATAGAGGAGGGTCCTCGGAAGAAGAGGAGGAGGACCACCTCAACAGGTAGAGGAGGTCATTGGAAGAGGAAAAAAGTTCTCAAAATGATTGAAGATTTTGGTCTTTAATTTGACGTTTTACTAATGACGTGACATGTATCACGTAACTTGGTCGTTGACCGTTTGACCAAGCTAAAAAGACTCTTTTTGATGATGTGACATCAATATATTGACTGAAATATTTGAGTACCAACATATTCTTAAAGAAGTGTACATGTAGGAATCCAACATTTGCAGCAAAGGGACACTCATTCAAACTTTTTATAATGATACATTGATTTTTGCAATGAGTGTTGTTGAATTGTCTAGTCCCACTTGTGAAACTAATGGTGCTTCTTGCACAATGGGTGGAAAAGCGACATGCGCTAAGTTACTATTGATCTTGTATCTATGAGGTCGGACCCAACAAAGCAGCACATCATCCATTTATCAAGAGGGTGAATACTATTTTATATTTCAAAATTCACCACTTTAATTGTAAAATTTTACCGTTATACCAATGTAAACCGGTGAAATTTTATTACTGTGCCAATTGAAAGGTTAAACGTTTGAGTCTTCAGTGGAACAAATGGTTGCACACAAATCAGCTACCGATCGAGAGAGGTTAAAAAATAAAAGAAAGTGTATATATAATATATATTAGTTTACATGCCATTCTCACTCCTTTAGTTCCTTTTAAAATCTGGTTTCAATTTAGTTTATAAGCCCATTTAATTTGATTTTTTTTCCATGTCATTGTCATGTTTAATATTCTTTGCCAAAGATTTAAAGAAACAGAATGTCAAATCATCCAACTCATTATTCCAAATGGACGAACTAAATAACAAGATCATGTGTAAGAAGGAACCAAATTCGTGAAAGATGACTTGCCAATTTGTTAGGTCAACTTTGTTTCAGATGTCTTATTACAACATATCATTTGATTGAATATCCATTTTACTGAATATCTAGCACAACTCCCCAAGTACAATGTAATTATTAATCTTAACCATATGCGGTTAATATTATTAGATCTGATAATAAAGTCTAGCTAGCTATGTGAAATTCAACAAATTACCATCACGACTTGTCATTAGTGAATTATATTCGTTGCAATATATATATATATATATATATATATATATATATATATATATATAGAGAGAGAGAGAAATGCTAAACATCATGAAATTATTTCATGAATTTGTATCATTAATGATGTGGCAGGTAATGTGGAGAGTTAGTATTGGTAGGATTTAATAATAATATCATGGGACTATGTGTATGGGGGGAATCCCACCAATACTAACTCTCCACGTTATGTGCCACATCATTCATGATATAAATTCATGAAATAAATTCATGACGTGTAGCATTGCTCATATATATATATATATATGAACTTCACATCACTGTCCCCAATATTCCAGCCGGTCCAGAGTGTTATGATACCATGGAATGACATCAGTATATTTGGAGTCGTTATGAAATTCAACAAATTACCATCACGACTTGTCATTAGTGAATTATATTCGTTGCAATATATATATATATATATATATATATATATGTAAGTGTCAGGAAATATAACGCTCAGATAGCTGATATATTGAGATAAACAAAGATAAAAATGTAATAAACAGGATAACTTTTTACTGTTATTTTATTCTCTCCGGAAAAAACTCTCTCTCTCTACAATGGGGTCTCTTTCCTTTTATACTACTTCTTGAAGCATGAGGTGGTAGGGTAACGATGACTTCAGTCTTATCTTCAATTGTATTTATCTTGATCCTTGATGAGTAGATCGTTCCAATCTTCTGGAGCAGGAGGTGGGTGTTCGGGTGTTGTGCCGGAGTTTTACTGGTCCATCTGTTACGCCTAAGTGGGGTATGCCCCTTTTTATTCTGGGTCAGCCCATCATGGGTAGGGTTGTCTCTGATTTGGGCCTGATCAATCTTGTGGATTCTGGCCCAACCCATCCTTGGTACGGTTGGATCTGATTTGGGCCTGGCTCCTTCTTTTATTTCTTTTGGGCCGTTTATTTGTGCTATTTATATGATCCACACTTGCCCCTAAATTTACCTTGCATTTTGGAAGGTAAAAATGAAAGGACAATTTACATTTAATGAGCCGCCTACCAAGTTGGTACAATGTGTGGGTTTGGGGTTTTCGAGGAGATCGCGGATATTATGCAAGGTGGCGTGATACGCCGAAATAGTCTGGACGGTTGAGTTGTCGAGGAAGCATTGGGATTGCTGCGGGGTGGCACTATATAAAGGAAGGAAGGTTTTACCCCTTTACTTTTTAGCCCGAACGCTCTGTAATTCAGAAATATCTCTCGACAATATCCGCGGAGGTCAGTGTTTGTTTTGATTGGTTTGTTTATTAATCGTTCAAAATCAGATAGTGTTGACATCATAAGAGATGGGGACGGATGATAGTTCTCAGAGTGGTAGTGAATCTACCAGTGGTAGTAACAGTGAGTCTAGGTCAGTTTCGGGGGATGGAGGTGAAGCAGGTGCTACTTCTAAATCTGTGGAACAGATTGGGAATGTAAGAGTTGAGGATCTGGTACCCTCTGACTTAGAAGGTAGGAACAATCGGTTTAGTTTAGCGAAACTTAGGAGAGATAGGGAAATTCCCGATAAGGTGTCGTTACGTCATTACCCGAATACGTATAACTTTCGTTCGGGTGAAGGTGTGAACGAGGGAGAAATTCTTCTGTCTGTAGGTCATTTACCTGCACTGCATTTTCCTCTTCATACCTTTTATCACTTGGTTTTGAATACCCTTGGTCTTGCACCTTTGCAAGTCAACCCAAACTTCTTTAGGGTAGTGTCCTGTTTGTTAGCGTTAAATTGTACTCGGTCTTTAAATTTAGATTTTGATGACTTGATGATGTGTTATCGGGTGGTGAGAATAAAGGATGAACGGAACAGATATCATTTATTTCCTAAGTCCCGTAGGTCAATATGTACTGACAAACCTTCTTCGGATAAGGGGTGGAAAGGGAAATTAGTAGTAGTAGGAGGGGATTGGAGTGTGCCCAGCTCAGAAAAATTCCCTATTCCGAAGAAGTTTGGTCATTTAGGTACAATCTCTGCTTATGAGCTATGTGTTTTTACCCAGTAATATATGTGTAACATTAATCATGTGATGGGTGTATGCAGATTACGACTTTGCTATACCTGCGGCAGAGGAAAGTAGCCGAGCGAAGACTTTAGAGTTCAAGGTTTGGTCTGATCGGCCGAGCGCTAAAGATCTCATAGTTCCTAGCATTTTACAGTTAATCTCTCAGCAAGCAAGGGAGGCTGGAGATATGAGTATCCCACTTACGGTGAGATCCTCTAAGAACAAAAAGGTTGCAGAACAGGACTGTAGTACTTTTGTTCCGGCTGGTACCGATCGAACGGATTTGGTCGGTAAACGAAAGGGGGTATTAAGTGAGGCGTCGCAGATAGGTGAACAATCTGATGGGCAGGGTCAAAAACGTACCAAAGTAAGCGAAGTGATTACCGGTGTTACTGCTCGGTCGATCACTCAAGGATCTGGCAGCTTACTGCGGGCCCCAGTAATTTCCTCTGCAGGTTCGGGTAGGACTCATGCATCAGACCCTTGGGTGCCCCACTTGACTAAACCCAATGGAGCTGCATTAACAGTGAATGATTCCAGTTTCCGGGACATCCATACCTGCCGTTCGCTTGCTCATGGAATGTGGCCTCCTCTGGATTTAAAGGCTATGGATGATATTAGCCTGACCGAGCTTTTGGACATGGCACCTCTTCGTTCACTAAAGGTCTAACCATTGAATTTTCACTTGTGCGTGCCTTTTATTATCATCGTTCGTTCATTGACCACTTGCGTTATTGTTGGTATTTTACATTTCTGCAGAGTCATTTTGCTACGATGACGTTGTGCCGCAGACTGGAGATTACATCTACTCAATTGGAAAATGTTAAAGAAGAGAAGAAGAAGATAACGGAAGAAAACACAAAATTAACTGACAGGTTGGGAACCGCAATGGGAGTAATCACGACCGAGCAAGCCAAGCTCAAAGAGTCAGATGAAAAATTGAGAAGATATTCTAATGCTTATGGTAAAGCGAAAAAGGAAAGAGAGGTGGCTGAAGCTCGGGTAACTGAACTTACGGCAATGAACCAATCCCTTATTGAGGCGAATCAAAAATTGGAAGTGGCCGTTCAATCTCTTTTCCGAAGGATGTTTCGGGTTTGTCAAGTAAGGAATGCTATGGCTTACAGGACCGGTTATGAAGACCGTGTGTCTGACAGTCCTGTTTACAAAGGTGGTCCTACAGAATGTGATCAGGAATCGGGGGTGGTGGGTGGTCATTATGACGATCCGGAGATAACCGCTGAGGAAGGGGTTATTGGTGATTTACTGAAGCCCATATTAGCGGATTTATCAGCTGAAGCCGCCCAGGAGGTGTTGAATGAGGGTACGGAAGGTGTAGCACCGATCGAGGGTACCGAAGGGACTACTACCGATCCCCCAGCTCCTGACGCCCCAGCAGTGGCGGAAGTTCAAGAGACGGTGCAACCGCCAGCCTGAAAGATCTGAAAGATCATGTGCTTAATGTATTAACCAAGAAATTTTGAATGTTTGGGGGATATTTCTCGAATGTAAAAACTCTTTTTGTCTTAGTTTATAAATGAAATGTTAAGAACTTATTGCTCTCATAATTTTTTGCTTTGTGTTTATGTTCAATACTACCCTTTGTTCGATACTGTTCTTGGTTCAATATTAGTTTGTTCTAAGAGCAATATGTTCAACCTTTCCTTTTTGATCGGTTATCCCGTTGGTGCATCATTCCTTCGGGAAATTTTGCTCTTCGATGTTCAACATGGATGTGCAATATGTATGGCAAGCTATCAACATATGTACAACTACCATAGTTATGTTCATGTTCATAATTTACATATAATATCGTCTTAATTTAGACGCATTCCAGGGGAGTTTAACATTTGCTCCGTCCTCGATCCGTCGCAGACGATATGCTCCTTTACCAATTGCTTCTGTGACTTCATACGGTCCCTCCCAATTGGATGCTAATTTCCCCGCCTTTGGCTCTTTAGTATCTATTTCTGTTTTCCTCAGCACCAAGTCTCCTTCTACAAAGGATCGGGGTTTGACTCTTTTGTTGTAACTGTTGGTAACCATCTGATGATAGGAGGCCAGTCTGATCAAGGCGGTTTCCCTTCGTTCATCCAATAAATCCAGATTCTGTTCTAATGCTCCATCATTGTACTCCTCTTGATAATTGTCCAACCGAAGTGTTGGCAGATTAATTTCGATCGGTACGACAGCTTCAGTACCATAAGTAAGACTGAACGGGGTTGCCCCTGTGGGTCTTCTTGGGGTTGTTCGATATGCCCACAGAACCTTGGGAAGTTCTTCAAGCCATTTTCCTTTGCGATCTGTCAATTTTTTCTTTAGGCACTGGAAGATAGTACGATTGGTTATTTCTGCTTGTCCGTTACCCTGAGGGTATGACCGAGAAGATTTCTTTTGATTGATGCCATACTTCTGGAGAAATGCTTGTATGTCTGCCCCAGCAAGATTGGTACCATTCTCCGTTGTAATCGAGTCAGGAAGTCCAAATCTGCAAATAATATGAGACCATACAAAATTCTGTACTTCCATTTGTGAAATGGTAACATAAGCTTTCCCTTCCACCCATTTGGTGAAATAATCGGTGGCCAAGAGTACATATCTTTTATTTCCTGGGGCTCGTGGCAAAGGACCCACTATATCCATAGCCCACCTCGCGAAAGGCCACGGGCTGGTCATTAAACTAAGCTCTTCGGGTGGCTGATGTGGAGTAGGAGCGTATCTTTGACATTTGTCACACTTCAGAACATGGCTTTGTGCATCTTTAGCAAGGTATGGCCAAAAATACCCTTGAAGAAGAATTTTGTGAGCGAGGGACCTAGAACCTGAATGATTTCCACACTCCCCATTATGAATTTCATTAAGTACTCGTTGGGCTTCCTGAGGGGTTATGCACCGTAAGTAGGGCCCGGAATGCGAACGCCTATACAATCGGCCGTGAATTAAAGCATATTTTGGAGCAGTGAGACGTATCCTTTTAGCCTCTTCTTTAGATGGGGGTAACAAGCCCTCTTCAAGATATAGTCGCAAAGGATCTATCCAACTTGGCTCTGTAGGGATGCATAGAACTTGTATTGGAGATGAGATGCTAGGTTCAAGAACAACCTCCGAAGGAATTGATCGAACCAGATCATGGGAGGCGGCATATGCTAAGCTGTCAGCATGGAAGTTGTCTGACCGAGGGATATGACATATGGTGAATGTAGGTATATGGGCTATGATCGATCGAGCCCTATGCTGATAAGCACGCATTCGTTCATCTCTTACAGCATATTCTTCTGTTAGTTGCTTAACTACCAACTGAGAATCGCAACTAACCTGGAGGTTGCGTATTTGTAATTCTCGGGCGAGTTCCAAACCGTGGAGAAGGGCCTCATATTCAGCTTCATTATTTGATGCAAGGAAATTTAATCTAAGTGATTGTTGCAATATAGATCCTTCGGGAGCTTGTATTTCAATTCCAATGCCTACCCCATTTTGGTTGGTAGACCCATCAATGTGCATTTTCCACTCGGGCTCTTTTGTTTTTTCGATAAGCTTTTCATCATCATACTCAAGGAGAAAATCAGCCACAGCTTGTCCTTTGATGGATGTCCGAGGAACATACGTGATGTCAAAGGAGCTAAGCTCTATAGCCCACCTAGACAAGCGGCCGGACATATCCGGTTTGCTCAATATGTTTCGGATGGGACAGTTAGTTACTACGGTGATGGGATGTGATTCGAAATAATGCCGTAATTTCTTTTTTGCCTGAACGAGTGCTAAGATAACCTTCTCGGTTGGATTGTATCGCTGCTCAGGATCATTCATTGACCGACTGGAATAATAAACTGGGTATTGCTTGTGATCTTCTTCTCTTAGGAGTACCGCGCTGGTAGATGTGGAGGACACTGCCAGATAAAGATATAAGCGTTCCCCTTCGGATGCCACTGCGAGAATAGGGGGATGAGCCATATACTTTTTGAGATTGGACAAAGCGATTCGTTGTTCCTCTTGCCAAACAGTCCTTCCCTTGGATCGGATTGCTTCAAAGAAGGGTTTACACTTGTCCGATAACTTGGAAATAAACCGGCTTAACGCGGCGACTCGGCCTGTTAGTACCTGTAAATCTCTGAAGGTTTTGGGTTCAGGATGCTCCAAAATTGCCTTGGCTTGCTCTGGACTGACAGATATTCCGGAATGACTGACGATATGACCCAAAAACCTGCCTTCGGTTACCCCGAATGTACACTTGGTGGGATTCAATTTGATGCGATGTCTTCTGAGCACATCAAAGACTTCTTGTAAGTCTCTGTTATGATTCTCTTTCTTTCGACTTTTGACGACAATATCGTCTATATACGCTTCAATGGTGTGCCCCAGTTGTTTAGAAAACACTTTATTAACCATGCGTTGGAATGTCGCCCCTGCGTTTTTTAACCCAAAGGGCATTACCTTGTAACAGTAAGTGCCTCGTTCGGTTATAAACGACGTCCGCTCTTCATCACCGGGATTTATCGGGATTTGGTTATAACCGGAATAAGCGTCCAAGAAACTTAACTTCTCATAACCGGTTGTAGCATCTATCATTTGATCGATCTTTGGTAGTGGATAACTATCCTTCGGACAAGCTTTGTTCACGTTAGTAAAATCAATGCATACCCTCCACTTTCCATTTTTCTTCTGAACGACCACCACATTAGAAATCCATTCAGGATAATAGACTTCCCGAATTAGCCCAGCGTTAAGCAATTTCTGCACCTCTTCATCAATGATACGATTGCGTTCAGGTGCAAAGCGTCGTTGGCGTTGTTTAACAGGTGTTACTTTTGGATTGACATTCAGACTGTGACATGCGGTGTGGGGATGAATTCCTATCATTCCTGTATGATCCCACACAAAAACATCTAAATTGCGCTGGAGCAATTGTGTAAGTTCTTCTTGCTCTGTCCGAGTAGCATGAATCCCTATCCGGCTCGTTCGGGTCAAGTCAGCGGGATCTATCTGCACAAATAACAGGTCTTCTGGAGTATGATCCTGGCACTCCTTTTCGTGGTCATTCTCCTTCTCGTATACTGATGTTGACTGCTATTGAGAAGGACCCTGGATGTTGGGAATTGCTTCAATAGGTTCAATGCCTTTTAACGCAACAGCGTAACACATTCGTGCCGCCTCCTGATCACCCCATATATTGTCAATGCTTTGTCCATTGATGGATAAGCATTTCATCACTTGGTGGAGTGTCGACGGAACTCCTCTCATTCTATGGATCCATCCTCTGCCTAGGATAACATTATAGGGGGAATTGGTCTCAACGATTACAAAAACCTCATTGAGAATTCTGTGCGCTGCCTCTATCGGGAGGAGGGTAGTTCCGAAAGGAGTTACTCGAGTCCCGTCAAACCCTACAAGGGGATTGTGGGTTCGACTTGCTTGAGATGCTGCGAAGCCCAATTGCTCAAAGGTTGACAGGGTCATCACATTGGCACTTGACCCTGTGTCAACAAGAATGCGTCGAACGAGGCATCCTGATATTGTCAAAGTCAGAACCAATGGGTCTTCATGGGGTGTCTGCACCTTTAACATGTCCCATCGATGGAAAGTGATATCGGTAGATACACGCTCGTCCGGAAAATCGCGTATCGTCATGGCCCTTCTGCCCTTTGGACTTTTCCTTCCTTTAACGATGTGGACATCGGATTTCCATTGTTGGGCGTGCCCATGAATAGTATCAATGATCTTTGCTGGTGGCCCTTCATTTACTTTCCGTGTGGAATGAGGTGCAATGTTTCGAGAAGCAGTAGCAGATAACACATAATCGGCCAGTTCTCCTCTGGATATGAGGAGTTCTACCTGATTACGTAAGTTCCGGCAATCATCTGTAGTGTGCCCCACATCTTTGTGGAAAGAGCAGTGTTTAGTCCTGTCTCTCATTTCAATTGGAGCTGTCAAAGGAGGAGGATTCCTGAAAATGCCCCGACTGACTGTTTCTTGGAACAAACGACTCAACGTAACTTTGAGAGGGGTTTCCTTTCGGTCGACCCTGGGTCTTTTGCCGGGGGAAAAATTTATGGGGGTCGTTCGATTTTCGTTCGATGAGTTCCCTAATTGCCTGCTTCTTGGGAGGGCAACAGTAATGAGAGATGAGGGTTGACTCAGGCGAGAATCGTCCTCTTCAATGGCAATATATCCCTGAGCCTTGTTGTTCAACATGCCCATGTTCTTCGGGGGTTTTTTTAACAATGCTCGATAAAACTCAGTGCCACTGTTCATGGTTACCCGGAAAGCTTCTACCGCTGTAGATTGATCACATCCGTCGATCAAAGATATTTCGAGATTAAACCGAGCAAGGAAAGCTTTTAATGGCTCCCCATTAAGTTGTTTAAGGGAGAACAAAGAGGACATGGTCTTTTTAGGTCGCCTATTACCCACATATTGAGTGATAAATTGCTCACAAAGGGATTGGAAGTTATTAATGGTTCTTGAAGGTCGCTGCTTGAACCATATCAATGCTGATCCGCAAAGGGTAGTTGAAAACATTCGACACATTAAACTATCATCATCGTTATTTAAAGCCATTCGTTGTTGAACATGGTATATATGTTCAACGGGATCAGTTCGGCCATCGAAACTGGTGAACGAAGGTATCTTGAACTTTGTAGGAATATTTGATTGCAATATATGATCTGCAAAAGGTGACTGCAAAACATCTCGCACTGCTTGTGCAGCCAGATCTGAGGGAGATTCGGTTTGGAAATCACGTCTGATCGTATCCACTTCTCTTCGGATTTGTTCATGCATTGTCTTCTGCTCCTCTGTCCGCATCGGATCGAGCCCTTCATTCGGCTTAGTACGTTCAGTAAACCTCGCGGGCTCTTCATTTACCATACTCCTCTCAAAGCGTTGATATGGCCTTGCTTGGTGCTCCGCGTCTTCAGGCTGTTGACTGGCATGATTAAATGGTTCTGTCGGTACACGTCTGTCTTCTCGTATTTCCTCACGTAGTCACGCATTTTCTTGCTGCAGTATCTCCATTTGTCGTCTTAACACATTGTTGGCATCACGGTCCTCGTCCTCCCTCATTGGGGGGGAGTCATCAGTGTAAATGGCCGCTCGAGTGGACCCAACCATTACTCTCTCTGAATGGTATGCTTCGGTGATTCCAGGGAGCTTTTCGTTACTCTTCCCACAGACGGCGCCAAAGTGTAAGTGTCAGGAAATATAACGCTCAGATAGCTGATATATTGAGATAAACAAAGATAAAAATGTAATAAACAGGATAACTTTTTACTGTTATTTTATTCTCTCCGGAAAAAACTCTCTCTCTCTACAATGGGGTCTCTTTCCTTTTATACTACTTCTTGAAGCATGAGGTGGTAGGGTAACGATGACTTCAGTCTTATCTTCAATTGTATTTATCTTGATCCTTGATGAGTAGATCGTTCCAATCTTCTGGAGCAGGAGGTGGGTGTTCGGGTGTTGTGCCGGAGTTTTACTGGTCCATCTGTTACGCCTAAGTGGGGTATGCCCCTTTTTATTCTGGGTCAGCCCATCATGGGTAGGGTTGTCTCTGATTTGGGCCTGATCAATCTTGTGGATTCTGGCCCAACCCATCCTTGGTACGGTTGGATCTGATTTGGGCCTGGCTCCTTCTTTTATTTCTTTTGGGCCGTTTATTTGTGCTATTTATATGATCCACAATATATAAACTTCACATCACTGTCCCCTGTATACCAGCTGGTCCAGAGTGTCATGATACCATGGAATGAAATCAATATATTTGGAATCGTTAGCCAGGAGTTGTACACATTGTGTGAGTGAAAGTTGAAGTCATTTCTTCATATATTTACTTTCTGTTAGAAACACACAGTTACATCAGGTGTTAGTACGAATGAATACAGAAAATATAATTATTAACATTTTTTTTATAAAATTTTATAATTAATGAATAAAATAAGAATTAAGAATCATATTACGTAATTTGTATGGATAAATTTTGTAATAAATTATGATATGTATGTTAACACTTTTAAAAAAAATTAAATTTAAACTTTTCTTAATAATTATACACATGATATTATTGTGAAAAAATTTACATTTAAATATTCAAAATTTGTTAGAAATGTATTCTGAAATAATATTATATACATAGTTAAAGTTTTTAAAAGGTATGGAATATGCTCGAGAATCCGAGAAGTATTAACATTGTATCCCAGCTTCCTGCCTTTTTAGGTTGGTCGTCCTATATTGTGTTTTACTTCTACTTATAATTAAAGTTGCTCCCTTATCAGCTCACACAAGGAGAGAGAGAGAGAGAGAGAGAGAGCGCTACCCATTTTCTTCCTCAGCATGATGAAGGCCCTCCTGGTGCTGAACTGCATCCTACTGGCCATCGGCAACTGTGGAGGTCCATTGATCATGCGCCTCTACTTCACAAAAGGCGGTAAAAGAGTATGGCTTTCGAGCTGGTTAGAGACCAGCGGTTGGCCTATCATGTTCATCCCTATCATCATCAACTACATCCACCGCCGTGCCAAAGATAGCTCCACCACCACCACCGCCACCACCAAGCTCTTCTTCATGAAACCTCGCTTATTCCTAGCCTCTGCCATCATCGGCATCCTCACCGGCGCCGACGACTATTTCTACGCCTACGGTGTGGCCCGCCTCCCAGTTTCAACGTCGGCTCTAATCATCGCCACCCAGCTGGCCTTCACAGCAGGCTTTGCCTATCTTCTTGTTAAGCAAAAGTTCACTTCCTATTCGATAAACGCTGTCGTTTTGCTGAGTGTTGGAGCTGGAGTTTTGGCCCTCCACACCAGTAGTGACCGTCCAAATGGTGAGTCCGATAAACAGTATTATCTAGGGTTTTTCATGACGCTTGTAGCTGCGGCGCTGTACGGTTTCATCCTACCGCTGGTGGAGCTGACATACAATAAGGCAAAGCAGACAATTAGCTACACACTGGTGATGGAGATTCAGATGGTCATGTGTTTTTTTGCTACTGCTTTCTGCACAGTAGGCATGATCTTCAACAATGACTTCCAGGTATATTATACACATTCTCTCTCTACACATATACACTCAAATATTTACCTTTTTCTTTATAAGTTTATATACGGTACCATATTTTTGAAACCGAACGGTGAAAAAAATGAACCAACTAGACCGGACTGGTTTGGTCGGGTCAATTCACCGGCGCTGAGTGTGTGCAGTTGTCGCACCCAATTTTATTTTATTTTAGGCTCTTATTTTTTGATGTAAAATATATTCTAAAAAACATTTCTAAAATTTTAATTGTTGGACAGCGTAAATGCTATTTAATATTTTACCTTTTTTTTTTTTTTTTTGCAACTCAAATACAAACAAAATTAAAAGACAAAACAACAGTCAAAAAAATAAAAAAACCCTCACACCAGAGGAAAGAGAAAGACCCATATCGAACTTTAGCTTCTACAAGTGATTTTATAGATTAATTGTCTCAATCTAAACATTTTTGTATGCAAATGTTTTATAAGTATAATATATTTTTTAAAAATATATGCAATCAAATATCAAAATGTTTTATAAATATTTTTCAAATAATATTTTACGTCAAAGAAACAACGAACTCTAAATTTCATTTATAAGTTTCTCATATATCAAAAAGTTGCTCCTTCAAAATTTTAATATTTACACTACACTTTTGTACTGTTTCATTTCACTTGTTTTACTTTTTTTTAAAAAATAAAGGAAATGAGTCAAATGACATAATTAACCTTTGAAAGCACTCACTCCACAATTTTATTTAAAAAATAAAAAACCTTGTCCTCTAGTATATGTTAATTTGTCGTTTCTTTGTCAAATGAATTGCAAAAGTTTAGAGAATGGTGCATGGATCAAATTTAAAAACAATTTCTATTAGTGGTTTTATTTTACAATGAATATAATCATAATAATTTTTATTCCACTTCTTTCTAAAAGGGACTTTTCAGACCCAACAGAAAATTAAAGGAGGTATTTTGAATCCATGATAGTGACATACCACCAAACAAAAGCCAGAAAATAAACAATAAATAAGAGTGATGATTTTCCTAACCGATAAACTTTGCCGAAGTTATAGGCCGAGAGATCACCAACCCTTTGATGCAACAACGTGGGTCCCAATAATTCGGTGGAATTCAGCTAAGAAAAAATATTAGATGGTCCCGTCACTTAGTGATCCAATTAAATTTCTTTGTAATATATTATAATATGGATTCAAAATTTTTAATTAGAGGGTCTGATTTCGTCAACATCATCAAATGTCGTAGATTAAGACGATGTAATAATAATACATTAACAAGATACAAAGAAATAAAATGGCAATCAAAAGTGTTTGGACATGGTAGACTTTAAAATCATTGGTGGTCTTAGTCAACGGACATTTGATAGTCATGACAAATCCAAACTCTCTGATTAAAATTTTTTGCCGGAACACTTTGATTCATCGTCTCATTTCCTTATATCTTGTTAATGTATTCAGTTCAACTCTTCGGCTTAAGTAGCATTACTCTTGAATATTACATATCGGTAACGGTACATTGTAGGCAATTCCAAGGGAAGCAAGAGAGTATGAACTGGGTGAAGCAAAGTACTATGTGGTACTGGTATGGAGTGCCATAGTTTGGCAAAGTTTCTTCTTGGGAGCAATAGGAGTCATCTTCTGCAGTTCATCGTTGTTTTCTGGAATTTTAATTGCTGTTCTACTCCCAGCGACAGAGACCTTAGCTGTTGTATTCTACCACGAAAAGTTTCAAGCAGAAAAAGGAGTCGCCCTCGTCCTCTCTCTTTGGGGATTTGTTTCTTACTTCTATGGCGAGATCAAACATAGTAACCAAAGGAGTACTCAAACTCAATCTCACCAAACAGACAAGACTCAAATTGGAAATCCATAAACATATATTACTGTTTGAATATAAGCATTGGTGCTATATATTATATATCCTTGTAACAATCAATATATATTGCTGTCAAATAGAAAGCCTTAGATTTTGTCTTTCAACACTTCATAAAGCTATTGTTTCCTACTTCGAAGCTGGGACTGCATAAACAAGTAATATAACTCCGGACCAGTCCTAGACTCAGGCCGTCACCTAGGGCTTCCAAATTTTAATGAAAATCAATACTACTATCACACACCATAGGTAAGGCACATAGGTAAGGCACCATGCATGCACACCACTTGTGGTGTGCGATAACTCCGGGAAATGTACCACCGGAGTATTATAGATTTTTCTCTAAAGTAGAAAACGAGAATGAAGAATATAACATAAAATCAACGAAGAAAAAGTTTATTGATATAGCACTTTCAAAAGGAGTTCATGTTCTTCAAAACAAGGATACCAATGTCTCCAATGCACTACCATTAAACACAAATGCTTCAACTCTACCATTTTCACTCTAAACCTTCAATCACTTCAAGTTCCACAACCATGTAAAGAGTATGATCCAACTCTGTGGAAACAACATAATTAGGATATACAATCAAAGTGTCAAATAGAAACATGTTGCAATCACAATATGAAGAATCCAGAGCCTTGTTGCATTTCTTGCACCGGTGCAATATGTTTTTTTCTTTTTTTATTTTAAGAAAATATGTTGCATGAGTGTAAGATTTCTTGCACCGGTGCAACATGTTTTCTTCCTTTTCTAACCGTACCTACATGGTTTATTAAAAATCAAATGAAAAAAGTGACACTCCAGCAAATTGACTTTTTAAGGCCCATTTGAGTCAAATGGGTAAATATTGGATCCCAATGCCAACAATGTGGGTCTTAAGCATGAGGAATTAACATAAGTTGAGAGGTATAGAGACCCATACGGGTGGGACTTGATGGGTTGGACGGGCCGAAGGATCAACCCACAACAGACCCAAATTACTAATACCCAAGTTTGCGTCAAGCTCAAGTCCAAAGAACTCATTGCATCTACATTTGCGCTTATATGAATAAAACCATGGAAAATTGTGAGATTCAAAAATGTTAGTTGGTATTAAGATTTGAAAATAACTCAAAAACTTATTATACTTTTTATTATTTTGTTCATAAATTTAATTCAATGTCAATTATTATAATTTTACTTCAAAATTGTAAAACATCTATGTCACAAGTTAGATTAATGACTATCAATAATATTATATCACTAAAGAATAAATCATTCAACTTTAACCATATTTTGCATAAATAACGTACAGCTTTAAAAACACAAAAATTACACTTTTGTTACCAAGGGCTATAGTTATTAAGTTTAATTTTATAACTTGAATTTATTGAGTGGAATTTTCGATCAACCTCATGATATCATATACTTTGTTCATGCACGGGTTACACCATCCCGTGTCCCGTCCCAATATATTTTAATATTTCTTAAGAGAGGTACAATGGTGGCCCAGCTTACTGCATGCAGATCAACTGATCAAATAGGAGCTAGAAAGTACAATCATTGAGAGTTTCATACTCGTGTCGGAGACTCGAACATTGTATCGAATATATGTAGGATATTTCGTAGAAGTATTCTGACATTTTTCTTTTTAGGACACTTCTCGGATCACTTATCGGACACTCCTCGAATACGTATCGGACACTTCGTAGCAGTAATATATATTCAAGTATTTCGAAAGAAAATTATATACAACTAAGTTATGATTAAAAATCTAGCTAAATATATGTAGATGACTAATAAGTTTGAATCTTTAATCTATTTGTTTATTTTTGTTTATAAGTTTGTTTCGTTATTAATTTCTTGATGATGAATTGAAGTATTTTTGTAATATAGTCTTTTTTTGTTGAATAATTAATATATATTATATTATTATTTTATAGCCGTATCCTTGCCGTGTGCGTGTCCTTTTTTTTAGAATTTTTTGTATTGATGTGTTTGTGTCGTGTCGTACCTGTGTCTTGTGTCATTGTCCGTGCTTCATATATTCCATTTAAGTTTGGTATAATAAGACAAAAATGTCAATTTAATAGTCAAAAGTGGTTAAAAAACTAATCATGTAGCTCGAAATGTCTTTGCCTATCTACGGTTCAAAATAATAATATTTAATGGTTATAATTAAGGGTGCATGATAATGTCACAGATACGGACATACACTGATATATATATTTGTTAAGTTGGATCCTACTCTTGCTAAATGGACTTATTGACCGTACCTATTTCTAAACAAAATTAAATATTCTATTTGTAATTTATGTTTTGTTTACTCGTGTTAGAAATATAAAAAATTTGTATATATTGAATTGTCAATTATGAACCATACATAAGCACATAATTTTGGTTAAGGGAACTTAGGAGACAAGCAATCATAGTCTTGAATGGTTTAGGAAAGTGTATAAAAAATCTTAGATGATTTAGGAGAATATATAATAATAAAAGTATATTCTAGCAATTCGTAATGAAAAATATTTTTTATTTTTGTGAAGAAACAAGAAAACATCAAAAATATGTTTTTTGTGTTTTCAACACTGTATTGAGCGCTATAGTGAAGCTTTTCGAGTTATAATATATGATTTATAACAAAGACACACACTCTCTCTCTCTCTCTACGTTGCCTCTCTCCTCACTCTCTTCTCTCTTCAGCTCTCTCTTTTCTTCACTACAGATCAACCCAAACAGCAAATAGACGACCAGTATCTTGCTGTAGATCAACAGCCCTTCTCTTTTCTAGATGACAACCAGCGAAAAGGTGTGCATGTCCTCTATTCTCTCTCCCCTGTTTGTTGTTTTTTCGCTAGGTTAGGCTTCATTTGGATTGATGAAATTGGAAGGTAAAAAAAAGTAGAGATAATGATTTTTATGTTTGAATTATCGTTGAGGAGAGATTTGAAGGAATAGCTTAACCCTTCAAATTTTATTTTTATTATCCTTTCAAAAGTCGGAAGATTTGAAAAGAAAAAAGAGCACTTAAGTAAAACTTTCATAGTAGCGAAAATAATTTTAACATTTTAAAGAGAAAATTTAAAAGACATTTGATTAAAAGGGTATGGTAGTAAATTTAGAATATAAAACAATCATATAAAGCTTTAGGTTAGAGAAATATCAATTCTTATAAACTAAATGCAAAACTCATTCATTGGGAAGAGGTTCCACATTAACTGATTTTTTTTTTTTAAAGAAATTAAATGCACAACCCTATTCATTTAGAGCCTAATTCGAAGTGTCAATCCACCAAACCCACCTAAATTTAGGCAAATCTAAAGCATACTCATAACAACATCCACAAGAGTTTCAATTAGACTTTTATTCTTAGAACCAGTGCCAAATTCCATCAGAACTGGTCAAGCTTCATTGTCACAATTCATAAATTTAGAACCACTACCAATAAAAGAGTAGTAGTGATAACTAAAATTTAACTCAAAACTCAATCTTTCAAAATTCGATGAAGTAGATCTACAACATTTAATTATTTCAATATTCGACCTTCGAATCTCTTTAAAAGGAAGATGTTTTGTCTCGTAGTAGCCTGCTATAGTTCTCTTACGGAACTTTTGTTATTGGCTTAGCCATACTCTTCACATGTTTCTAACGATTCACATGACATCATTAAATGCAAGTGATTAAGTGACAAATTTTCAATCCATCGAATCACATGTTTGTCATTCCCATCTGGATTAAGTATATGGTGCTCAAAGCTGAAATGCAATTGTGTATTTTTATTTATTTATTTTTGGTAGAATTACACTCAATGACCAAAAGAGCTTGTCAACTTTGGTGGAATTGGTGGGTAATCATTGACCATGATAAAAAAATAAAAAAATAAAAAAATAATAAAAAATTGGCACTTTGTCAACTTTGTTAGTTATGGGGTTGGCTCTCCACTTTCAGGTTATTTTTGCCTATATTTTATATGAAAACTAAATTGTATAATATCATAACAGTTTACCTAAGTCATTGAAGATTATGAATAAATGGCACTGACTAAGTGATTGAAGGTCATTCTTTAATAGATGAATTAAAATAAAAATAGATTTTTTTTTTTAAATAGTGTACATCTGATAACAAATATGTGCTATTACTTATTTGTGTTTTGCTTTTAAAATTGTGACAACAACAAGTGTTAATAATGTCATTTTATTTTCTATTTTTACTTAAGAAAGCGAAATTATGTTTTCATTTTTTTTTTTGCAAAATAGTCCAAAACCCTTATGTGATTTTAAAAAGGTGCAAGAAATTCCTATATTTTATATTTTAGACCATATCACACCCTCACATTTGCAAAAGTGAGCAAAATATCCCCTTTTATACATATTCTTCTTTTTATGACTACTTTACCCTTTTCATTATTATTAAAAATAAAGAAAAATAGAGAGTAGATGAGCTTTTTTATATAAAGTTTTTTTGCCTTAATAAAAAAAAGAGGAGTTTTTTTTCTGGTTCCAGAAAAAAAAAAAAAAACTAAAAATGCACAATAACATAATAAAAAATTTTGAATTAGAAAGAGGAATTTTTTTATATTAAGTTTTTCTTTACCTTAATAAAAAAAGAAAAAAAAGAAGAGTTTTATTCCGGAAAAAAAATTCCAGAAATTGTTTTTGAAAAAAAAAACTAAATATGAACAATAATAATAATTTTCAGATTTTTTTTTTGTTTTTTTCAAAATTATTTTATTTTCATAAATTCTCTCTTTCTAATAGAAAAAATTTCGAAAACAATTTCCAGAACTTGAGACATTTTTGAATCGAACTTATCAACTTAACTTTTCATATGATATTTGATTGAAGTTATGTTTTTTTCAAAGAAAACAATCAATAGCAAAAATTGACTGATGCGACAATTAACAATTAAAATAAACACTTAGGAGAGTTATTTTATTTTATTTTTTAATGCTGACCACGGTCTTTAAAAAAAAAAAGTGTTATACGAGGAGATAAGTGTAACTGATCCTCTAATAATTGGAACAAACTATGTTGAGTTTAATTAAATAATAAACATTTTTTTCTATGGTGAAAATGTAAATGCTTCAGTAAATTTGAAATACACACAAAAAAAAAATAATTGAGGACACACCTCCTTAAATTTGAGCAACTTTTTCTTTTTCGTGTAATTAAAACTATGAATTTATTTTTTTTCAATTAAGAACTATGTCAATTAAGAAAAAAAACTTGATTGTTCACGTTGTACCATGCACCGAAAAAATCACAACTCTTAGATATAGTGGTAGATCCCAACACGTGTATTACACTTAGGATTGTGATTATCACATTGCACGGTGCAACGGGAGAAATCAAAATTTTCTAGTCCAATAGCTTCTCTTTTTCTAAGTAAAAAAGTTGTTTCTCGAGAGAAATTATTAGCTAATCACGAAATCATAGTCGTCAATAGTAACACGTCACATGCACATGTATATCCTTCTTTATCTCAACACTTATCGTGATTGCATATTATTGGTAATTCGGAACACGGAGATGCTTAATAATTTCTTTTTTCTGAAACAACGTGTGTCATTAATTAACATTAGTAAATTCTCTTAAAATCAGCAATATGTCACATCCCAAAAAATTTAGAAAAGCTCAGGTCATGCAGGAATTGGCCTCACATACGGAACCTTCCATTTTAAGAATGTGCCCTAGTTTGTCTACATCATCTAGGCATCCATTGACACAAGACTTGCCACAAAAATAGTAGTTTTTCTTTTCTTTTCTTTTTAAATAATAAATTTTAATATTCTAATGAAATTCAAACCATTGAATATATTCTCGTATTGCAACGACATTTTTCACTTTCAAAGTGAGAGGTTATAAATTCACACGCAACGAAAAACTGCACATGCTGTATACTTTTTCCTGTGTTATTGAATTGTCTAATCCTACTTCGATAACGATCGGTGCTGCTTGCACATTCCTACGACGGAATATATATATATATATATATATATATATATATATATATATATATATATATATATTAGTCCTAGTATGTTTATTGAGAAAATTATAATTCAAGAAAAATGCAATTAAAATAAATAGAGAAAGAAATTTGATATCAGAAAGAAAATACATATAAAAGGAAACAATAAGTTATATGTATAAAAAGAAATAGTAAAGAAAAAATATTGTAAAAATAATAATTTTTCTTCAACAATTGTTTTAATTTTCTAAAACTTCATTTTCTGAAGAAAAAAAATTGAGTATTTTTATTTTAGTTTGAGAAAGATAATCACTATTACCTTGATGAATGATTATAAAATAGAAATGTACCATTTTAAATAAATAAAATCTCACGAGTTTTAATAAAAACATAATTATTAAGAACAAAATAAAAAATACTTTAATAACTTATAAAAAGAGTAATTATAAAATTTGTCATTTAACGCTTGACAACTAAAAATATTAGCATATAATTTTGTCATCTTGGTATTATATAAGACTTTAGTTTTTCTTCTCATTCTTCCAAAGACTCACAGACGGTGATTAGCATAGAATTTAAGATAATTTTTTTTTGTAAACACCATCTAACAAAAATTTCTAACAATGAAAGTTTATGTATCTTATTAAACATGAGGGAACCTTGGTATAATTTCTCATTTTCTCTCTCGAATTCATATAATCGATGTTATACATGTGTGTGTATATATATGTGTGTGTAAATTTAAACATAGTAATGATATGCTATGGCAAAGTCTATCACAAAAATAAACCTATGTTTCACAAGATTTGACTTCGAAAGTAAAATTAAAAGGGTTCAAGTTAAAAAAATTTATGAATTTTTTTCTGATTTAACAACAAAACAAAAAATAATTGTCAAAAAGGCTCTAATGATTCCAAAAAGATGAAGCCAAGAACAATTACATGCCAAAGCAGACTTGTTATAACTTTGTGTTAGGTCAGCTTTCTTTCAGCTGTCTCGTTAGAACAATATCATTTGATTGACACATTCAGACAGGCTTAACCGAATATCTAGCGCGCACGCACACAACACTAAATTCCTAAACTCAATACAATGTAATTAATAATCTAATAATACTAACCACTGATTCTTTATGCTTCTCTCTCCCCAATTTCGATTCTCTCTCATCCATTCCTCCGATGTGTTCCTCCATTGTTCCTAATCTTCAGGAAATTGTTGAAATAGAGAACCCTCAGATCCATAAATACAGCTACAAGAAAATGCTACTTCAATATAATAATATATGAGGTCATATGAATATATATGATATATATATACATCTCCTAAATTCTTCTTTTTCTATGAAAGCAAGAGATGAAAAGTGTTAGTTCTAAATTCTGCCTTATTCCATGAGATCTGGAAGCACCTCTTCAACTTTCTCTATCGTCCCCATGGGAGTTTTTCCGACGCTTTCTTCTCTCTCCATTTCGAGTATGTTTTTTCAACTTTTATGGGTATTTTCTAACAAATTTTTTGTGGATTCTTTTCGTTTTTCGATTGGTATCAGAGTATAATTGCAATCAGTGATGCATATAAAACAATACAAATAGGGCATGTGGATGATTACATATGTTTATCCAATTTATTCAATTGCAATAAATTAGAAATGAATGCAACTTTCAGGTCAATAAAGATGACAAACAATATAACACAAGTAGACTATGGTTGTTGTAACGGGTCGGGCGCTTGTCCGCTAACCCAAAAGCTTAACCGTGTTGCATACCCTTCCATATATATCCAATACTCTTCCATTTCGATCCAATGTCGGACAAAGAAGACCCCTCTAATAGTTGTCCATTATTATTGAAGTTCAAAAATTGGTGACTATAGATGGTCCATAGGCCATCAAATTTTGTCCCTAATCACCATACAGAATGAATTTTCCTATGCCTTGAACTTCACACAATGAGGCACCAAAACTCCCAATAACAACCACATTTCTAGACCTATTGTTAGGATGTGCATAGAGAGGCTGTTTGGTATATAATGTCATTATAGACCAAACAGTCCCAACTTGTAAAAGATCGCACCTTTAGTACTATATGTAGTGAAGAGTACTGTTTCCCTATATACTTGGTCAACAGTGTACTCATGATAGCATGGAATGATATATTTACTACACTCCCACATGCTTAAGATCAAACCTTTAGTATTCTACAGTGAAGAATACACTCATCATGCCCTCATAGCAACACTTTTCTATATTTGTGTGTATGCCTTCAGCTTTTCAATATATAATCAAAAAACGCACACTCCCCATTTGCTTTTATAGGGACTTGAATTTTAATCTTTCATTTTGAAAGATAGAGGAGATTTCAGTGGATTACAATTAAATACCATATTATTGACACCCAAATGTTATATATATCTTAAAAAGTGTTTTTTTTTTGGTTTGTCATCTTAAATTGTGTCTCTCTCCCTACTTCCACTTAAAGTTGCTCTCTTATCCGCTTACAAAAGGAGATTGAGAGAGAGAGAGCGAGCTAACCACTGAACATGGAGGATCATGCTAGCACCAGCTTGAAGAAGGTCCTCCTGGTGCTGAACTGCATCCTGCTCTCTATCGGCAACTGTGGTGGTCCGTTGATCATGCGCCTCTACTACATCAAAGGCGGTAAAAGATCATGGCTAGCAAGCTGGCTAGAGACCGGCGGTTGGCCTGTCATCTTCATCCCCCTCGTCATCACCTATGTGCAACGCCGCACCAAGGAAGGCTCCACCGCCAAGCTCTTCTTCATGAAACCTCGCATGTTTTTTGCCTCTGCCATCATTGGTATCCTCACCGGCGTTGACGACTTCTTTTACGCCTACGGTTCAGCGCGCCTGCCTGTTTCAACATCGTCTCTAATCATCGCCACCCAGCTGGCCTTCACAGCAACCTTTGCCTTCCTTCTTGTTAAGCAAAAGTTCACTTCGTATTCGATAAACGCAATCGTTTTGCTGAGTGTTGGAGCTGCAGTTTTGGCCCTACACACAAGCAGTGACCGTCCAGATGGCGAATCCAATAAGCAGTATTATCTGGGGTTTTTCATGACGCTTGCAGCTGCGGCGCTGTATGGTTTCATCCTCCCGCTGGTGGAGTTGACATACATCAAGGCAAAGCAGGCAATTAGCTACACACTGGTGATGGAGATTCAGATGGTCATGTGTTTTTTTGCTACTGCTTTCTGCACAGTAGGAATGCTTATTAACAATGACTTCAAGGTATATATGCTCTCTCGCTCTCTCTCTCTCTCTATACACACACATACACACATCATTATCATTATTATCATCATCATCATCATCATCATCATTGCCTTAATCACATAAGAACGAGGTCGATTACATGAATTCTTTCTCTCCTTTAATTCATGTCATTTCATCTACTATATTTAACTCTTTAAAGTCATTTTTAATAACCTCATCCCAGATACACACATATTTATTTATTTTTCTCTCTCTCTAGTCTATACACAGGCAGATACACACATGTTTACCTTTTTCCCTCACATGCAAGCCTATTTATATTCTAACTGATGAACACAAGGTCTCTCTACATCTGCGTGCCAATGCACTTCTAGGTGTGCTTATTAATTAACGACAACTTCAATGTCTCACACAATCACCAGCTCCAATAGATACAACCAACCATGGTAATAGCAAAAAAAAGAGAGTTAAGAATTGCACCTATAACAAGTCCTAAATTGGTATTCAAAAACTAAAATCCACAAGTCTAATTAAAATTTCTAATAGCAGCATGCACAAGAAAATGGAATATTTAAAACCACTTCTCTCTAAAAGTGACTTTAGAGAACCCAATAGCAACGGGAGAGTGGAGAGTGGTGGTGATGTCAGTAGCAGTAGCAGTAGCAGGTGCAGAAAATAGAGAATTGAAACCACTTCTTTCTAAAAGTGACTTTGCAGAACTCATTTTTTTTTTTTTTTTGGTTACCCTACAAGCCAAAAAATAAACAAGAATAATGAAAAACTAAGCAATGAATTTCGCGGAACTGTTCGGCCTAGAGAACAACAGCCCTTTGATGCAACAAAGTGGGACCCAATAGTGGGTGGTAGGGGGTTGTTTTGAATCCATGATAGTGATTTACCCTACAAGCAAAAAAATAAACAAGATTAATGAATTGCTAACCAATGTATTGCACCAAACTGTTGGGCCAAGAGAACACCAGCTCTTCGATGCAACAAAGTGGGACTAATATTTCGTTGGAACTCATCTGCCTACCTAATCTTACTCAATAAACAAAGTGCAAACAAAGAACAAAAAAAAAAAGGACCATCAAAGCAAGGTTTTCACAAGTTTTATTGAATATTAACATACCCGTGCATATTCATACTTTGTAGGCAATTCCAAGGGAAGCAAAAGAGTTTCAACTGGGTGAAGCAGAGTATTATGTAATACTGGTATTCAGTGCCATAATTTGGCAGGGTTTCTTCTTGGGAGCAATAGGGGTCATCTTCTGTGCTTCATCTTTGTTGTCTGGAATTTTAATTGCCGTTCTACTACCAGCCACAGAGATCTTAGCTGTTATATTCTACCACGAAAAGTTTCAATCAGAAAAAGGGGTCGCTCTTTTCCTCTCTCTTTGGGGATTTGTTTCTTACTTCTACGGCGAAATAAAGCATAGTAAGAAAAAGAGTCGAGCTCAATCTCAGCAAACAGAGACACATCAAATTGGAAGTTCAAGAAGATGATTGTTTGAATATAAGCATTAGTACTGCTATTATATTTATCATAACCCTGTAACAATCAGTATATATTGCTGACAAATGGAAAGCCTTAGATTTGGTCGCTACACATACAGATCAATGTAGGTTAGTCTCCATCTAGAATTATATTGGCCATTGCACTCCTGTACGTGATGAGGCTCTTATAGATCTGTAGTTTTCTACCATGAAAGTTTCAAGATGAAAAGAGATTGCTCTTTCAACACTTCAGAAAACTGTTGTATATATGTACATGTATAAATATTTATGGGACAGCATAAAGAAGTTCATAACATAACATCAGTGACAACAAATATGCACATGTATAAATATATATGTATGTACATATCCTCAGCTTATGACAAGTAGAAGCAGAACAAATTTACAAAGGAAGAGAGGAAACAAAATCACTTCTATATTTTTTCCTAAGAAAAACATTTATCGGATGCATGATAATGTTCTATGCAGTGTCTTTGTTATTTCTTTCCCCTTTTTTATCTTTACCATTTCATTAATAACTAAGCCATCAACTCTCTCCTCCATGAGCAAAGCCAAAACACCAACTTGAAAGCAAAAACAATAGAGCTTGCTTCCTTGAAAAAGTAGAAATCGACTTAAATTACATCTCAAGTAGAAAAGGATAATGAAGAAAATAATATAAAATCAATGGAAAAGAAGTTATTTGAAATGGCCATTTCAAAAGATTTCATGTTCTCCAAAAAAGATACCAGTGTCTCCAATTCACTACCACTAAACACAAATCATTATCAATTGGGGATCAATCGCTTCAACTCAACCATTTTCACACTGCAAAAACCTTCAGTCATTTGAAATCCCCAACTATGCAAAGAGTATGATCCAATTATGTGGATACAACATAATTAGGATATATAATCGAAGTGTCAAATAGAAACAAGTTGCAATCACAATATGAGGAACCTTTGTATATACTTTATAATTGACAACTTGACAAGTCTCAACAAATCAGCAACACTTCCAATTGCAAGGACTCTTCACACAAGACAAAACAGTCAACTGACCCAAGGGATCAATCATTCTCCCTCTCACTCTCTTCTCATTGGATTCTTCTCATTCCACTTTGAATGGTGTGGAAAAGGATCGCGTTACAGATATTCGTAATTATAAGACATGTTTTACAAGAAAAGAAGAGAATTGAAGCAGCCCAATATCACTCTTAATTCAGATGCAAAATTAGTGTTAATCACCTACCACCAAAAATAAAAGTAAAAAGGGACCAAGTTGAAATTACACTAAGCCAAACTATAAAAGAAGCATATGAGGAAATGACAGTAAAAGGACTCACCACCATACTCACCATAAGAGCTAGTTACAATCCTAGAAATAACTCATATAGATAAAATCATCCATATCCCTCCTGGAATGGAACTCCATTGCTATGTTAGACAAATAAGATGTGCCAGCTAGAAAGCACAGATACTTCTAGGGTTGCCGTGGTCGTATCAGATACAAATCTGATATGAATGCGAGCCGGATACGTGTCCGATACAGATGGGATACATCAGGACACTGCTAGAAGTCTGATTCGGCTGGGATATGACTAGGATACGACATGATATTTTTGGAATACAGCAGGATACTTTTGGGATACGGCTGGACAAAATTATAAATATTTTTATAAAAAAACGAGGGTCTAATTGTAATAATAAAGAAGTTTATTATTTAAAAGAAAATAAAACAAAAAGAACTTATAATCCTAAATTGACAATGAGAAATAGAGAGCCATGTCTAGTACGAATTTGGTTTATTCATGTTCTAGGATTAGAGTTTTTCTATTCGTGTTTCATGTAATTCCCTCTTTATTTATGAACACATTTGTGATTACATTTACATTCATAATATTATGCAACACTAATAAAAATTAATTTTGTATATATATATATATATATATATATATATATATATATTGAGATTTGCCCGTATCCGTATGGTGTCATACTCGTGCTTCCTAGGGAACCAGGCTACTGATATATCGGCTTCAGCATTAAATTACAAAAAGATGTTCAAAAAGATTCAGCATCCATACTACAGAAGAATAATAGAGAACAGAGAAGAATGAGTAAAGATTTCTTTTTCTCTTTTTTTTTTTTTTTGGTTAAATGCATGAACACACCAAAAACTATATTCTAACCAAAGAGAAAAGCAACTATTCAGTGCTCAACCGTTGGTGATGAATGTGAGTAAAAACTAAAAAGCAAGAGTAATTGGGTATGAACCTTACCACCTTCTAGTAATAAAACTCCTCTCTTTTTGCAGAAATCCAATATAGTTAGAACCCAAATCAAAAAAATTCCTGCTAAGGATGACAACCCCATGATTTTGTTAAGCAACAGAAGAAACAAGATGAATAGACACAATTCAAGAATGAACTTCATTACATTCATTTACAGCAGACCAACGGATAAGCCAAAAAAAAAAATCAAAATTTTGATATGAATACTTTAAATTGGAATTCATGAAGATTTGGAGATAAATAAATAGATTTTAGAAAATACCTATTGGGAGATAGAGAGCCTCTGCACATATAAGCTCACCATTGCCCCGTCTCACGGGAAGTATGAGATTTTACAGATAGGGTAAAGAGTGTGAAAATGATACAGTATATAACTATATAAGTATGTATGGACACGGTGGATATTAGCTATTAAGCAAAGGCGTTGGTTTGATAAAAGCAAAATTACACTAAACACCCCGCAACCATCAAATTATTACAAAATCTACCCCTCAATTATAAAAGATCTCAATTGAGTCCTGTAACTTTCAAAAAGACTCGCATCACTCTTTAATAAAAGAGATAAAATTACCAAAAAAAAAAACCTTTATGGCTAGTTTGGTCATTCCACTTTTATTCTCTTTCTCTTATTTGTTGTGTTAACTAGAAATGGAATGATCATTCTGAGTCATTTCCTTAAATGTTCATTTTAACAAATTTATTCCACTTCTTAAGTTATAGAATCGTCATTCTATTTCCACTCATTATTAAAATTATCATCTCTTTCTTCATTAATTTCTCTCTTTCTTTTACAACTCACTGCAGAATATATAAATATATAGATAATAGGTAATTAGTGTTAATTTCTCTCCCTATATATAATAGATATATTATATACTTGCGATACGCTTATATATATATAATTGTCACATTCTCATGTATATAATTTGCTATATTTTAAGTTATGAAAGAAAAGGACGATTCTTGTTTTATTACCTTCAGTTTTTAATAAAATATTAATTTTTTTTTGTATAAATGATTATATTAATCTTGACTAGAAGAAAAAGACGGATTATATATTGATTTAGAAAGTTTTAATTGAATGAATAATTATTTTTTTTTCACATGGCAATTAAATTAAAGTTGGTCAAATGTCCCATTTTTAAAATTGATTCTATTTTATGTAGAAAAGTATACCTTGTTGAAAGGTACTACCATTTCATTCTTACATCATTTTCTATCTGCGGCCAACCATTGGAACGAGATCGGTCATTCCATTCTATTCTCATTCTTACATCATTCTCTATCTGCGGTCAAGCATTGAAATGAGAATGGTCATTCCATTTTTATTCTTATTCTCATTTCATTCTCAGCTTTATTTCATTTCATTCTTGTGTACCAAACTAGTCCTTAGGTAAAATATATATTCTACATATCTATGGGTAAAGTGCAAAAAACCCCTTGTGATGTACCTTTTGTGCAAGTTGACTCCATACTTTAAAAAATGAACTGTATCAGTTCATATTTCTGCAAAAAAAAGTGCATCTACCCCCCTCGGACTATTTTTTGACCTAAAGTAAATTTTGTATTTCGATTTTGCCCTTTATTTTTTTTAATATGCAAAAGTGCAAAAACATTCTTGAACTATTTTTTGAAACAAATCAACCCCTCATCTTACAAAAATTGACAACTTGACCCTTTAACAGAACTATAATACATATATACCTTTTATTGTGTTCATTATGCTATTTTCTCTATAAATATAGTATTTTATAAATAAAAATTTTAAAAAATAAAAAATAGTTAAATAAAATTCATAAATAATAAATTTAAAAACATAAAAAGTAAAATGCACTATTTATATAGAAAATGACATAAAAGTCATAATAAATGGTATATATGTCATTATAATTTTGTCATGTGGTCAACATGCCAGCTTTTGTAAGATGATGAATTAACTTCATTCAGACAATAGTTCAACGGTGAAATTGCACATTTGAATAAGTTCAAGCAGGGTTTTTGCACTTTTGCCCTTTTAATATTACTTTATTATACTAATACAATGTCATTTTAGTCTTTTGAAGAACATTGGTCCTTATTTGGAGACTTTTATAATTCGGGAGTGTTTTTTTAATACACAGGGATATATGCACTATATATATATATATATCACTGCAGTTTTTCAGTTTTTCACACTTTACTATATCTATATCCTTATTTATATCTATAGATATATCTATAGTAGAAAGAATTTTATTTTTGTACCTCTTTCGTCTTTCCCACTCAATCAAGAGTCCCAATAATAATAGACTTCTAAGAATTTTATAGAAACAAAATAACCATTTTTTATATAATAATGAAAAAGGATTACAATCCTACTCAAAATAATTCGAGTTTTGCAGAGAATTGTTGTATGAATATCACGATCGAGAGAGGAGAGAGAAACGAATCACTTTTTAGAGCCTTCTCAGATTAGTCTCTCGATCAGGTACCTCTCTATCCCTTATTTGTTTTTATTAAGAAAATACCAGCTGACTTTGTATTTTTTAAGGATCTGTTACTATTCAATAAGGTTGAGAATGAATGATCACCATAGTATATATAGTATGCAAATTGTATCAGTTAGGTTGTTGAGTTTGTGAGCAATCTTGTCTGCCCTGACATTTTAAATAATGTTTCAATTTTTTCAGATATTGTATTAGGTTATAACTAAAATCTATTGCAAAATTCATGACTCAGAAGTGAGAACAATACTATTATTTTGCCTTCCATGATTTGCTTATAGAGGATAATACTAATATATATAAATATACACAAATATATATCTATTGGAATTTGGAGCCTTTGAGAATGACTTATCTTCCCTCCCTTTTAACAAAAATGAATCCAAAACCCAATTGAGTAAGCACTCCTTGCTCTATAATTCTTATATATATATATATATATATATTGAAATGGTAAATGGCCCTGTCACGTGGATCTGTCTAGAAAAGTATGAATAATTAACTTTTCTTTTGAGTTCTCGGTCCTCACACATAGCATCTGTGAATCTTTCTCCTTAAGAGCGTATTTGCCATGCATTTTTGTTGTTGTCTAAAATAGAACAACTGTGTTTTTGTTACAAATGTTTTGAATAGTAATCAAAAACACTTTTTTTTGAGAAAAATGTGTTTTAAGTTTTTTTTTTTTCGCTACAGTAGCTGAAACACAATAAAAATACCAAAATAATGTTTTCAATTTCGGCCCAAATTTTTGAAGCATTTTGACACTATTCAAAACATAACGAGCGGTACCAAACATGCTTTGTTTCTACCATGCCGAAACAAAGCAGAAAAACAAAAATAAAATACATGCCAAACATGCCCTAAACTTGTGATAAGTTGATATTCTTACTATAAGTCTGTTTCATTTTGTAAAATGCATGTCAAACAGGCCCTAAACTCGTGATAAGTTGATATTGATACTGTAAGTCTGTTTCATTTTGTTTTTATTTCTTCTTTTACTCTGATCTTCTAATTATTCCTTAAAGGAAAAACAACTTAAGAAGGTATTAAACTTCATTTCGTTTTTTTTAATTTTTTTGTTATTATGTTTCATTCTTATAAGTAGAAGATCTCACCCTAGTATATATAAAAAAAGTAAGATAGATATATGAAATGGCTTTTTTAACCATTACTATTTCTAATTCTCTTAGCTTTCCCGGTTTGATACAAAAAGAACTATTACTCTCAACTGGTAAATCAACCAACAAATTTAGAGTATTGGGATTGAATAAACACATTACTAGCCATGGATGAACAAAGATTACACGCACTGGCACACAATGACTCAATGACTAAAAAGAATTATAGTAATAAAAGAAGGTTGTTGGGATTGGAGAGAGAGGAAAAAAAGTGAGAAGTCTAAATCCTTGTTCATCCATCGCTTATAATGCTTTGATCTAATCACAATAATCTAAATTTGTTGGTTGATTCCACAGAGAAATCTTGATCAGTTTAGAGAAATGGTTATTTGGTGTGTCAAATCCTAGAAAGCTAAGAGAATGAGAAAAGTAAAGGTTAAAAAAGTCATTTCATATTTTTATTTTCTTTTTATATTTTAATTAGTAAGGGTTTTTCTATAATTTTATCTCGAGTTTCTTTTAAAGTTTAGTACTCAACTGAGACATTTGATAATTAAGGGGTGAATTGAAAGCCCATGAATCACCATGAAAATTATTTTGATACTTGTTTCTGAACGAAATTTAAGTGTTCGTGTTCCGTGATAAATGAAATTTTATTAAATTAATTACCTCATTTTAAGCTAGCTACAACTATCATTTAAGTGGTATACGTACTGCGTTATCAAGTGTATTTAATTGAATAAGCTTTAATTTATTGTATTGTATTGGGTTATCAAGTAAATTCTCTCCGTATATTTTTCTCCATCCAAACAAATAAAATGCCTCGATTTGTTGTGTCCCTCTGTATAAAGTATTTCAAAAGAAACACATGTATTTCTATTCCCGTGTTTTTCCTCTTCTTATTAATAGTCCACTAACCTCAGAGGTGATAAGAGTGATTGTGTCAAACCCCTTTCAAATAATTTGAGTGGTTACTAATAAGAAAAAAGAGGTGGGATAATTTACCCTTTATATAAATACATGTTATGACTTGATTCCTTGAACTCACAATCATGTTCAACTCGTAAAATTTAAGAAATTTATTATAATTTGTTTATATTTATGGTCAGTTTTTGTTGGTGTAATTTTCTGCATGATGTCGATCGAAACATTCTACAGTCTACACTCAAGTCAGAAATGAAAAAGAATATGAAAGGAGAATAATAAGTACTCCAGTCATTTTTTTTATTAATTGTTACGTAAAAATCCTTCATACCTAAGTCGGACCCTTATTTATGGAGGTAAATTTGAAGTAGACTCTCTTATTCCACTATTTTATTCTCTGATCAGTTCTCTGAATTTGAATTGTCTGTCTTATCCTACCTATTTGGAGGATTACGTCATCGGATTTCTTTAAATTTGATCGTTATCACCTATTTGACTCTTTGAGTCCGTCTAGTCCTTCTTAATCATGATTATAAACAAGTTTGAGTTTACAAATCGATCTTGATCATAGTTAAGTTAGAGGTCTTTGAGCTGAGCTCGAAGCCTCATTTATAGGGATCGAAATCAATATTGATTTTCAAACAAAGTTAAACTTAAATTTAGTTAAACAAGTCAAATGAGTCCAAGATGATCGAGTCAAACTCAAAAGCTCACATACGCAATCATCAAGTTTGAGTTTGAGTTAGAGTTAGACATTAATAGTAGAATTCTCAACTCGGCTCGAATCGAGTCAACTCGATTACAACCTGCCCTTGCAAAAACTGAAACAGAATGAGTTTTTGTCAGAGTCACATCCAAACAACACCCAATCAATTTTTCTAACAAGTCAGAAGAAAGAAAAGAGTTTTTGGATGATTGTCAACATCGACAACTTGGTACTTTGACTCCGGACAAGAATATAACGATAAAAAGCCGGAAATTTTTGTTATAATTGTAGGCGAACTCTACTGGAAGCAAAAATTTCTTAGAATATGATATCAAGTGATGCATAGCAAACAATAGATACAGGGCATGTGAATGATTACATATGTTTATCCAATCTATTCAATTGCAATAAACTAGATAGGTATGTAACTTTCAGGTTTGCAATAAATTAGATGTGGATGTAACTTTCAGGTCAACAAAGATGACAAAAAAGATACCACAGCTTGGACCCAGATGAGCTGGTACAAAAAAAAAAAAAAACATACATAGACCTTTGGTTGTCCATTACTGAGGTTCAAAATTGGCGACTATGACCATCAAATTTTGTCCATAATCACCATAAAGAGTGAATTTCCCATGCCTTTGACTTCACACAATGAGGCACCGAAACCACCAATAGCAACCACATTTCTAGACCTGTTGTTAGGATGTGCATAGAGAGACTGTTTGGTCTACAATGTCATGGCATGATTGAGGCATGGAATGACAGATTTAGTAGTACACACTCCCAAGTGCTAAAAGATCACACCTTTGGTATACATATAGTGAAGAATAGTGTTCCCTATGTGTGCGCGCGCGCCATGAGCTTTTCAATATATATCCAAAAACGCGCACCTCAACTTTGCTTTTATAGTGACTTGAATCTTTAATCTTTCACTTTGAAAGATAGAGCTCATCGCTGGATTACATCTATCTTAAATAGTGTTTTTGTTTTTTTTTTGGGTGGTCGTCTTACATTGTGATAGAGTTGCTCTCTTATCCGCTCACAAAAGGAGATTTAGAGAGAGAGAGAGAGAGCTCTAACCACTCAACATGGAGGCTCGTGTTAGCGCGAGCATGAAGAAGGCCCTCCTGGTGTTGAACTGCATCCTGCTCTCCATTGGCAACTGTGGTGGTCCGTTGATCATGCGCCTCTACTTCATTAAAGGCGGTAAGAGAATATGGCTATCGAGCTGGCTAGAGACCGGCGGTTGGCCTGTCATCTTCGTCCCCCTCATCATCACCTACATGAAGCGCCGAGCTAAGGAAGGCTCCACCACCAAGCTCTTCTTCATGAAACCTCGTGTGTTCTTCGCCGCTGCCATCATCGGTATCCTCACTGGCGCAGACGACTACTTCTATGCCTACGGTGTAGCGCGTCTGCCTGTTTCAACATCAGCTCTAATCATCGCCACCCAGCTGGCCTTCACAGCAGGCTTTGCCTTCCTTCTTGTTAAGCAGAAGTTCACTTCGTATTCCATAAACGCAATTGTTTTGCTGAGTGTTGGAGCTGCAGTTTTGGCACTCCACACAAGCAGTGACCGTCCAGATGGTGAGTCCGATAAGCAGTATTATCTGGGGTTTTTCATGACGCTTGTAGCTGCGGCGCTGTACGGTTTCATCCTACCGCTGGTGGAGCTGACATACAATAAGGCAAAGCAGGCAATTACCTACACACTGGTGATGGAGTTTCAAATGGTCATGTGCTTTTTCGCTACTGCTTTCTGCACAGTAGGAATGCTTATTAACAATGACTTCAAGGTATATATGCTCTCTCTCTCTCTCTCTCTCTCTCTCTCTCTCTCTATATATATATATATATACACACACACACATATTTACCTTTTCCTCACATGTCGGCCTGTTTATATTCTAAACTGATGAACCAAGGTCTCTCTACTTGTGTTTGTGTGCCAATTCACTGAAGGTGCTCTTATTAATTAAAATAGATTTCTATGATAAATAAGCATGTTATATGCATCTTCCAAATACTCAAATCTGGCCTAAAGTGAGTTTTTCTTTTCCCCCTTCGGCTTTTGCAAATCAACAACTCCTAAAAGTGACTTTAGGTCATTTGGAATTCACAAAAGTAGTATGTAGTATGTACAAGAAAATGAAGCATTTAAAACCACTTCTTTCTAAAAGTGTCGGTGGTGGTGTTATTAGTGCGTACAAAAAAACGGAGAAGTTAAAGCCACTTCTTTCTAAAAGGGACTTTACAGAACCCAATAGAGAGAGAGAGAGAGAGGTGTTTTGAATCCATGATAGTGAACCAAAGCAAGGTTTTCACGAGTTTTATTGTTTATTACACACAAGAACTTGTAAGAAAGATGAACCCTTCAACAAATTGAGACTGTTAACTCACATGTATTCATACTTTGTAGGCAATTCCAAGGGAAGCAAGAGAGTATGAACTGGGTGAAACAAGGTATTATGTGATACTGGTATTCAGTGCCATAATTTGGCAGGGTTTCTTCTTGGGAGCAATAGGAGTCATCTTCTGCGCTTCATCTTTGCTGTCTGGAATTTTAATTGCTGTTCTACTACCAGCCACAGAGATCTTAGCTGTTATATTCTACCATGAAAAGTTTCAAGCAGAAAAAGGGGTCGCTCTTGTTCTCTCTCTTTGGGGATTTGTTTCTTACTTCTATGGTGAGATAAAGCATAGTAAGAAAAAGAGTCGAGCTCAATCTCAATCTCAGCAAACAGAGATGCATCAAATTGGAACTCCATGAAGATGAATGTAACCATTATATATATATATATATTGCTGTCAAATGGAAGGCCTTAGATTTGGTCCCTACGCATACAAATCAATGTAGTTCAGTCTCCATCTAGAATTATATGTTCAAACTATCTTAATCGTTCTCTCATTTTATCTCCAATTGGTATATTTCAATCATTTTTCGAATGTGATCATTTCTAGTCTTACTCGTACACTCACTTTATACAAATGTTATTTTTTATCTGCTAAACATTTGATACCATAAAATATGAATGGTATAATAGTTGATCGATAGGACTCTTCTTTGATAAAATTTTACATCCATATTGTCGACTGTCAAACTCGTAACTCAAGACCAATCCTTTATTTAGACTTGGGACTCACTGTCAAAAGAAAGACAGTAGTAGTTAATTACCAACAAGTTGCAATGACAATACGAGGAATCTTAGCATACACTGCAAGGACTCTTCAGAGAAGACAAGACGTCGGGATCAATCAATTGGGATTCGTCGCGCTCTCTCTCTCTCTTCTCATTGGATTCTTCTCATTCCACTTTGAATGGTATGAAAAAATTGAAAAATGATAGAGATACAGATAGTCGTAATTATAAGAAACTTTACAACAACAAAAAAAAATTTAAAACAGCCCAATATGGATCTTAATTCAGATGCAAAATTAGTGTTAACCACCAGCCACCAAAAAAAAAAAAAAAACCAAGTTGAAATTACACTCAGCCAAACTATAAAAGAACCATATGAGAAAATAATAGTAAAAAGACTCGCCACCGTACTCATCATAAGAGCCAGTAACAATCATAGAAATAACTCATATAGATAAAATCATCCATATACTTAGAACCCAAATCAGCATAATTCCTGCTAAGGATGACAAACCCATGATTTTGTTAAGCAACAGAAGGAACAAGATGAACAAACAGAACTCAACAATGAACTTCATCACATTCATATACAGCTGTCCGACGAATTAAAAAGAACAAAAAAAATCAAAAAAATTGATATGAACAATAATAAATTGGAACTCATGGAGATTGGAAATAAATATATAGATTTTGGAAAATAGCTTTTGGTAGGTAGAGAGATGGTATTATCACCTCTGTACATAAGCTCACTATTGTCCGGTCTCCGGAGAGATAGATATTCAGTGCGCTCGGCGCATATGCACCGGACACATCTGAGCCATCACAAAAGGTATTTTCCAAAATCTATATATTTATTTTTAATCCGGCGTATGTAGTACACTGAATGCCCATATGCGTTCGGCGCAACGAATACCTGCTTCCCGCAGAGGAACACGGAACTCTACAGGGAAGTGAAAATGATATACAAGTATGGACATAGTGGGTATTAACTACTAAGAAAAAGGGAATTACTAATTAGTGCTACCTTTTAGTTTTAAAGACAAATAAGTCCCAAAAGTATTTTCAGCTAAGCTCAAAATTTTATTAATAATGATTTTTTTTTATTAATATTGCTCTTTCTTATAAATGCCTTTAATATTATTTTCTTATTAAAATACTAACCATATCCTTTACCTCTAATTTGTAATTAGTATCAATTTACAATACTAATGAAAAAAACACATAATTTTATTACCACCAAAATTAGTAAAATTTTAAAATATTTAGCAAGTTATTTAAATACAATCAATTGTGATAAAAATAAATATTAAAATAAGCCCAAAAAGTTTCACAATTTTTTTTTATATGGAGTGTATTCATGTACAATTAATGATTTATCAAGAATTAAAGATAATTTTATGTAATTTAAGTCCATGATATATATATAATTTTATGTAATTTAAGTCCATGATATATATATATATATATATATATATATATATATATATATATATGTTCTTCAATATTTTCTTTTATATAAGAAAATGACATTAATGAAATTTCTATATATAAAAAAAAAAGCAATATTGGAAGAAAACAAATGTTAGTGAAATTATGAACTTAATTTAAAAGGATGACTTAGTTGTCCTAACAAAATTTTATAGGACTTATTAGTAGTTCCAATTGCAAGTAAGACTAATAGGTAATTTTTCTTTTTTTAAAAAAAAGGTGTTCATATGATAAAATTAAAATTAAGTGAAAAAAAATTGAAAATTAATTACTGGATTGGATTGGATTACTAAAGTAAAGGCTTCACTTTATTAATATCTAAATTGTAACATAACAATTTTTAGATAGAGCAAGGCTAACGATCGTGCTCTCAATAAACTTGTGCACAATGGTCGCGTGAATCTAAGAACTAACAAGACATGAGGTGAATGAAAGTGATTCCATTATAACTCTTTTAGATATGTAAAAAATTATCTAACTGTAATTATTTTATATAAATACAAGTTATGATTTGATTTCTTGAACTCACCATCATGTTCAACTAGTAAAATTTGTTAGCATTTGTTTGGATTTATAGTCAGTTTTTCATCTTTCTCAAAATTTATTTTAATCAGGCTCGAGTTTAAAATTGACTAAACAAACAAAATAAATTAATTTTAACCTCAGTTGATAGTATTTAAGTTGAGTTTAAAGTCTCATTGAATCTGAGTTAGACATGAACAATCAAATTCTCGACTTAACTCGGCTCAATTAAAATCGTGTTTAAGGAAGACAAAGCACCTCTCTCTACTCCCGTCCCATTTAAAACTTTTTTTTTTGGTCGATTTAAGAGTTTTGGGTGACGACGAGTTTTAGGAATGAAAACTTGTGTAGGTACATGGCAGACACGGGAAAGGTCATCCGCCCTGTCTCGTTTAGATTATGAATTTATTATTTTATCCTTAATATATATATATAATATATATATATATATATATATATATATATATAGACACACACACACTCACGAGTGTGTCTTAAAAATTATAATTTCTTCATTACTAAAATCATTAAAAGAATATAATTTAGATAGTTTATTTTGGTATTTTGAAACTTTTAAATTTATCATTGTTAATATTATTTGGTTTGAAAAAATATTTACTTCATTTCTATTTTTAAATATAATTTTTTAGAATTTGAGTGTAAAAATTAAAAAAAATAAAAAATAATTATATGAGAGTTTAAACGGAGCATCACGAAAACTTAAAACGCACCGTCAACAAAACATCCCTAGCCGTGCTCTCGCAAAACAGGTTTTTTGCAGAGTCACGTCCAAACAGCATCCAATTTTCCTGCAAGTCAGAATAGTGTTCCCTATGTGTGCGCGCGCGCGCCATGAGCTTTTCAATATATATCCAAAAACGCGCACCTCAACTTTGCTTTTATAGTGACTTGAATCTTTAATCTTTCACTTTGAAAGATAGAGCTCATCGCTGGATTACATCTATCTTAAATAGTGTTTTTGTTTTTTTTTTGGGTGGTCGTCTTACATTGTGATAGAGTTGCTCTCTTATCCGCTCACAAAAGGAGATTTAGAGAGAGAGAGAGAGAGCTCTAACCACTCAACATGGAGGCTCGTGTTAGCGCGAGCATGAAGAAGGCCCTCCTGGTGTTGAACTGCATCCTGCTCTCCATTGGCAGCTGTGGTGGTCCGTTGATCATGCGCCTCTACTTCATTAAAGGCGGTAAGAGAATATGGCTGTTGAGCTGGCTACAGACCGGCGGTTGGCCTGTCATCTTCGTCCCCCTCATCATCACCTACATGAAGCGCCGAGCTAAGGAAGGCTCCACCACCAAGCTCTTCTTCATGAAACCTCGTGTGTTCTTCGCCTCTACCATCATCGGTATCCTCACTGGCGCAGACGACTACTTCTATGCCGACGGTGTAGCGCGCCTGCCTGTTTCAACATCAGCTCTAATCATCGCCACCCAGCTGGCCTTCACAGCAGGCTTTGCCTTCCTTCTTGTTAAGCAGAAGTTCACTTCGTATTCCATAAACGCAATTGTTTTGCTGAGTGTTGGAGCTGCAGTTTTGGCACTCCACACAAGCAGTGACCGTCCAGATGGTGAGTCCGATAAGCAGTATTATCTGGGGTTTTTCATGACGCTTGTAGCTGCGGCGCTGTACGGTTTCATCCTACCGCTGGTGGAGCTGACATACAATAAGGCAAAGCAGGCAATTACCTACACACTGGTGATGGAGTTTCAAATGGTCATGTGCTTTTTCGCTACTGCTTTCTGCACAGTAGGAATGCTTATTAACAATGACTTCAAGGTATATATGCTCTCTCTCTCTCTCTCTCTCTCTCTCTCTCTCTCTCTATATATATATATATATATACACACACACACATATTTACCTTTTCCTCACATGTCGGCCTGTTTATATTCTAAACTGATGAACCAAGGTCTCTCTACTTGTGTTTGTGTGCCAATTCACTGAAGGTGCTCTTATTAATTAAAATAGATTTCTATGATAAATAAGCATGTTATATGCATCTTCCAAATACTCAAATCTGGCCTAAAGTGAATTTTTCTTTTCCCCCTTCGGCTTTTGCAAATCAACAACTCCTAAAAGTGACTTTAGGTCATTTGGAATTCACAAAAGTAGTATGTACGTAGTATGTACAAGAAAATGAAGCATTTAAAACCACTTCTTTCTAAAAGTGTCGGTGGTGGTGTTATTAGTGCGCACAAGAAAACGGAGAAGTTAAAGCCACTTCTTTCTAAAAGGGACTTTACAGAACCCAATAGAGAGAGAGAGAGAGGTGTTTTGAATCCATGATAGTGAACCAAAGCAAGGTTTTCACGAGTTTTATTGTTTATTACATACAAGAACTTGTAAGAAAGATGAACCCTTCAACAAATTGAGACTGTTGACTCACATGTATTCATACTTTGTAGGCAATTCCAAGGGAAGCAAGAGAGTATGAACTGGGTGAAACAAGGTATTATGTGATACTGGTATTCAGTGCAATAATTTGGCAGAGTTTCTTTTTTGGGATCAATAGGAGTCATCTTCTGCGCTTCATCTTTGCTGTCTGGAATTTTAATGGCTGTTCTACTACCAGCCACAGAGATCTTAGCTGTTATATTCTACCATGAAAAGTTTCAAGCAGAAAAAGGGGTCGCTCTTGTTCTCTCTCTTTGGGGATTTGTTTCTTACTTCTATGGCGAGATAAAGCATAGTAAGAAAAAGAGTCGAGCTCAATCTCAATCTCAGCAAACAGAGATGCATCAAATTGGAACTCCATGAAGATGAATGCAAGCATTATATATATATATATATATATATATATATATATATATATATATTGCTGTCAAATGGAAGGTCTTAGATTTGGTCTCTACGCATACAAATCAATGTAGTTCAGTCTCCATCTAGAATTATATTCGCCATTGGACTCCTGTGACAAGGTTCTTATATATCTGTAATTTTCTACCATGAAAGTTTCAAGATGAAAAGACAGATTGCTCTTTCAACACTTCAGAAAACTGTTGTTTCCTACTTCCATGGCAAGCTAAAACGAAAAATAGAAACTCCCGTGACAACAAATATGCACATATATAAATATATATATGTATATACGTAAATACATATCCTCAGCTCATCACAAGTAGGAGCAGAACAAATTTACAAAGGAAAAGAGGAAACAAAATCACTTTTACATTTTTTCCTAAGAAAAACATTTATTAGATGTGCGTTAATGTTCTATGCAGAGTTTTTGTTATTTCTTTCCCTTTTTTTCTTTAGCATTTCATTAACTACTAAGCCATCAACTCTCTCCTCCATGAGCAAAGCCAAAACACCTGCTTGAAAGAAATAGAGTTCTGCTCAGTTGAAGCCATAGCCTCAGTCAATCAACATATATAGCTTTGGTCTTCTTCTTTTTCTAGTATTATCTTCGATAGGGACTATGTCACTTTTTTTAACCGACGCACTTAAAAGTCTTCTTCGCATATGTTCAAATCATCTTAATCGTTCTCTCATTTTATCTCCGATTGGGTCACTTTATACAAATGTTGTTTTTTATCTTGCCAACATTTAATACCATAAAATATGAATGGTATAATAGTTGCTCAATAAAACTCTTTTTTTCATAAGATTTCGTATTAATATTAGTCACGACATTGTTTTACGTCGACTACCAAGCTCTGCAACCCAAGACGGCTCCTTTATTTAGACTTGGGACCGGCTGTCTAAAGAAAGATCGACAGTGGGAGTTAATTACCAGCAAGTTGCAATGACAACACGAGGTATCTTTGCATACACTGCAAGGACTCTTCACAGAAGGCAAGACGTCGGAATCAATCAATTGGGATTTGTCGCGATCTCTCTCTCTTCTCGTTGGATTCTTCTCATTCCACTTTGAATGGTATGAAAAAATTGAAAATTGACAGAGATACAGATGTTCGTAATTATAAGACAACTTTTACAACAACAAAAAAAAAAAAAGAGAATTAAAAGAGCCCAATATCGATCTTAATTCAGTGCAAAATTAGTGTTAACCACCTGCCACCAAATAAAAAAAAGACCAAGTTGAAATTACACTCAGCCAAACTATAAAAGAAGCATATGAGGAAATAACAGTGAAAGGACTCACCACCGTACTCACCATAAGAGCTAGTAACAATCATAGAAATAAATATAGATAAAATCATCCATATAGTTAGAACCCAAATCAGCAAAATTCCTGGTAAGGATGACAAACCCATGATTTTGTTAAGCAACAGAAGGAACAAGATGAACAGACAGAACTCAACAATGAACTTCATCACATTCATTTACAGCAGTCCGACGAATTAAAAAGAACAAAAAAAATCAAAAAAATTGATATGAACAATAATAAATTGGAAGTCATGAAGATTGGAAATAAATATATAGATTTTGGAAAATACCTTTTGGGAGGTCGAGAGATGGTATTATCACCTCTGCACATAAGCTCATTATTGTCCCGTCTTTTGAAGGGATAGATATTCAGTGCGTTCGGCGTATTTGGGCTGCCAGTGCACTACACGTGTTGTGGGTCTGGTCTCATATGCGTCGGGCGCAACGAATACTTGCTCTCCACAAAGGAACACGAGATTTTACAGGCAAGTGAAAATAATATGCAAGTATGAACATAGTGGGTATTAACTATTGAAAAAAAAAGGAAGTGAAAACAATATACAAGTATGGACACAGTGGGTATTAACTATTAAAAAAAATGGAATTACTAATTAGTGCTACGTTTTAGTTTTAAAGACATAAGTCCTAAAAGTATTTTCAGCTAAGCTCAAAATTTTATTCATAATGATTTTTTTTTTATCAATATTGCTCTTTCTTATAAATGCCTTTAATATTATTTTCTTATTAAAATACTAACCATATCATTTACCTTTAATTTGTAATTAGTATCAGTTTACAATAATAATAAAAAAACGCATAATTTTATTGCCACCAAAATTAGTAAAATTTTAAAATATTTAGAAATCTATTTAAATACAACCAATTGTGATAAAAATAAATATTAAAATAAGTCCAAAAAGTTTCACAAATTTTTTTATATGGAGTGTATTCATGTACAATTAATGATTTATTAAGTTCTTTCACTTTTTTTCTATTTTATATTGCTTTAGAAATAAACGATTTCAAGAATTAAAGATAATTTATGTAATTTAAGTCCATGATATATATATATATATATATATATATATATGTGTGTGTGTGTGTGTGTGTGTGTGTGTGTTCTTCAATATTTTCTTTTATATAAGAAAATGACATTAATGAAATTTCTATTTAAAAAAAAAGGCAATATTGGAAGAAAACAAATGTTAGTGAAATTATGAACTTAATTTAAAAGTATAACTTAGTTGTCCTAACAAAATTTTATATGATTTATTTGTCGTTCCAATTGCAAGTAAGACTAATAGGTAATTTTTCTTTTTTAAAAAAAAGGTGTTCATCTGATAAAATTAAAATTAAGTGAAAAAAAATTGTAAATTAATTATTGTATTGGATTGGATTACTAAAGTAAAGGCTTCACTTTATTAATATCTAAATTGTAACATAACAATTTTTAGATTGAGCAAGGCTACCGATCGTGCTCTCAATAAACTTGTGCACAATGGTCGAGTGAATCTAAGAACCAAAAAAGACATGAGGTGAATGAAAGTGATTCCATTATAACTCTTTTGGATATGTAAAAAATTATCTAACTGTAGTTATTTTATATAAATACAAGTTATGATTTGATTTCTTGAACTCACCATCATGTTCAGCTAGTAAAATTTGTTAGCATTTGTTTGGATTTATAGTCAGTTTTTCATCTTTCTCAAAATTTATTTTAAACAGGCTTGAGTTTAAAATTGACTAAACAAACAAAATAAATAAGCTGAACTTAAAATCAAATTGAATCTGAGTTAGGCATGATAATCAAATTCTCAATTTAACTCGGCTCAATTAGGCTCAATTAAAATCGTGTTTAGGGATGGCAAAACACCTCGCTCTACTCCCGTCTCATTTAAAAAAAAAATTTGGTCCATTTAAGGGTTTTGGGCAACGACGAGTTTTAGGAATGAAAACTCGTTTAGAAGGCAGAAACGGGAAAGGTCATGCGCCCGGTCTCGTTTAGATCATGAATTTATTATTTTATCCTTAATATATATATATATATATATATATATATATATATATACACACACACACACACACTCACACTCACGAGTGTCTTAAAAATTATAATTTCTTCATTACTAAAATCATTAGAAGAATATAATTTAGACAGTTTATTTTGGTATTTGGAAACTTTTAAATTTATCATTGTTAATATTATTTGGTTTGAAAAAATATTTACTTGATTTATATTTTTAAATATAATTTTTTAGAATTTGAGTGTAAAAATTAAAAAGAATAAAAAATAATTATATGAGAGTTTAAACGGAGCATGACGAAAACTTAAACGCACCGTCAACAAAACATCCCTAGCCGTGCTCTCGCAAAACAGTTTTTTTGCACAGTCACGTCCAAACAGCATCCAATTTTCCTGCAAGTCAGAACAGAGTAACTGGCTAACTGCGTTGGAGAAAACCTTCCAAAAAGGCCAACTATAGTCTATGGCTCTCCGCTCGCTCTTTTCCAATCTCAGAAGGTAATACTCTCTCTCTCTCTCTCTCTCTCTCTATATATATATATATATATATATACACACACACACACACACACACACAAATGTTCTAATGTATATTCTCCGAAATTTCTCATCTGTTATGGTGAAAAAGCAGCATCAATCCTTCATACATTGCATGCTCGTGGAGGTTTATCTCATCTAACTCCTTGTCAAGTGATATCGCCGCCGATGTATCTTCGCCGTCCAGAAAGGGCCAGAACGATGGGCTCAAGAGCAGGATATTCAGGCTCATATTCCCCAGACGAAGCGCCATGACTGTGCTTCAAAATTGGGTCGATGAAGGCCACAGAGTTTCAGTTTCCGAGCTTCGACGCATCTGTAAACAACTCATCAAATGTCGGCGTTACAAGCATGCTCTTGAGGTTTGATTTAATCAATTTCAAACTTTTCTTCTTTGGGGCTTAATGTGCTTTATTAAAAATACAGAAAAAATGATAAAATTTATTTTGGATCTTCTGAACAATGACACTCTTATACACACTGAGATATGAATCTTTACTTAGGCTTGTTTGCATTTTATGTGTTGGTTATTTTAGAATTACAAAATGATGCTATAAAATCTTCAAAGTTTTAAGAGAATTTTACTGCAATAAAACACAAGGAATGAAGTTATTACACTTTTGTGTATTTTATGTGTTGGTTAATTTAGAATTATTGAATGATGCTGTAAAATAGTTTATTACCATAAAACATGAAGAATGAAATTTAATTAATTTACAACATGGAATAAGAGACTGAAACCTTGTTTATCTGGAAATACCTGGCAGTTACTTTGTTAATTCATTTGATTAGTTATTCCATAGTTATTAAAAGCTCAAGGTGCACTCAAGCGCCAAGTTGTCTTGAAGTCTAAGGGCATGGTGCAAAGGCACAAGTTTGTTTGAAGTAAAGCACGTGTGGTATCAATTCATAGTAAATATAGTTATAATAGAAAAATAAAATAAAAGATACAACACAAACATGTCAAGATCAAAATTGAGGAATTTAGAAGTATATTTATTCAGCGGATTAGATAATTATACACATATCCTAACTATTTGCAAATGAATTCCATTAAACCAATGTACAATTAAAGTAATCTAAATAAATATGCGACAAAAAACTAGTAAAAATAATAATTTAAAACTGGATTTTTTTGGAATATCAACTAAGAGGATTAGGTAAATCAAATATATCTTTTTAGATATGTGTTTACATCAACTTAACAAATACTATTTCAATTGTGCAGCAATAAAAAGCTACAATCATGTAAATTATGAACATATATTATACTACCGTGAATATTTAAAGAACCAGATCCATTTAATGTGAGTGGTAACTGTAACCTCATGAACTCTTTCCAAATATTTAATACGATTACAGAATATGATCGATATTTGATGATCTTGTATGATACATAGCATGTCAACAACGACCATTAGGAAAAAAATTGGAGAAAACAATATGATTCAGTTATTAAAAAATAAAGGCATGTTCTTTGAGCCTAGATCCTATTGAACTTCACGCACTTGAAGGCTTTGTGTGCACCTAACAGAAATGGCTGGCTGTAGTAGGTTGAGATGCTTCTACTGAGTGTTGAAAGCTTAGGGTTATTTTGCAGGCTAAGCATGTTTTTAACAATTATGAATTATTCATAAGAAAGCGGCTGAAGAGGATAATGCTCAAAAATTCAAAAAGAATAAAATAAGTGGATAATGTTTTCTTTTTTATTGTCCGATGCATTTCAAATTAAATTACATAGTTGGGATTTTTTTAAGTGCAGCTTTGATTTATGTTATAGAATGCAGGCTGGTAAAGACATCTCTTTTAAATGTGTATCATCAAAATGTGGATGTTTAGATGGCGGAATTGCAATGCAGGGAAAGATAGAATAAGAAATTATGGGATTAGAAGTTAGACTATTGAGCTCAACATATTGTGATGTTGTATATAAGATTACTCTGTTATATATAAAGATTATGATTGGGAATTTGCATACAAGACTTGCTTGACCTTCATAAGATTATCTCATGAGCAATATTGATGAAAATGAGAATAATTTTTCATTCTTTAATTGCATAAGCAAAGACCACTGATATTGTCAGTAGAATGAATGGTTTGATTGAAATTGAAGCTTGAAGTTGTTTAAAAAAAAAAAAAGGAATGTGAATTAAGCTCGGAAAAAATATATGAAAGCCTATGATTTAATAGAAGATATTGATGTGATGTAGATTGAGATATAATTTTGGGCGCAGCGGATGATCCATAGTTTTACAAAGAAGAAGAGGTTGATCTGTTTTAATTTAAGTCTAGGGGGTTTTAGGAACTTTGGTTTAGTCTAGAATTGGGCCCGGTAACGGGTTCATGTGCTGTAATACTTTATACTTGATTGTTTTTTTTGGTTGTTTATGGGTTTTAATTAGGATCTAAGGAATTTCTATATTAGGATTACCTGGGATTAAGTAGTTAGCAAATAAGTTGCTTGGGAACCAAATTTCAAAGCTATATATATACATATAAATATAAATATATATATATATATATATATATATATATAAATATATATCTCTGCTATAATAAAAAAATTAGAGGAGTTTTGGAGCAGTGAGTTTAAGTGTTCCTACATTATTCTTGTTCTTCTGGTTGGGACCTGATAAACAATTGAAGACTTCCAACAAGACTATGGTGATTGCTTATGATGCAGTGGAAATATTTTAAATATTTGGTGTCAGAGAATGTTGGTTGTAAAATATATAAAATCTGTCTTCAAACAGTCATGTTTGATCTCCTACTAATGCAGTTCTAAGATCACCCTTTTATCTTGATTTGTCAACAGATTAGGTTTAAACTGAAGGTGTTATCCATTCTTATTTAACCTAGTCAGTCTTCAAATTTGTTTGTAAAGAAAATATATACTCTCAACAAAAACCTTCGTGGCATGTCTTTTTTGCCTGATATGGCTCTTAGCAGCCCTGCCATTTGCTTGTCTGTTTTTATGGTTTTTTTTTTTAAAAAAAAATTTATAATTATAAAAGTGTTACAGTTTTGATTCTCTGATGTAAACAAAGATTTCCCTGTTAATTGCAGTGACCATTGAAACACTGAACTAAAACTTTTTCTTTTTTCATGATATCCTTTTATCTGTCCTTTTCTTTCCCTTGTGAGTTTATTACTGAATATTAGTGCATAATGCGGAATGTTCATTTGAATATGTCATACCATTTATTCACAGATATTAACTTGGATGGAGAATCAAGAAAGATTCCGGATTTCAGCAGCTGATCATGCCATCAGGTTGGAATTAATCACCAAAGTGCATAGTTTGAAGGAGGCTGAAGAATATTTTGCAATTATACCCAACAATGCTTTACAGAAAGATGCCTGCCTCCCTCTTCTTCATTCTTATGTTAAAAAAAGAGCAACTGAGAAAGCAGAGGCTCTCATGTTGAAGATGAATGGCTTGGGGCTGATTGTAAGCCCTCATCCATTTAATGAGATGATGAAGCTATATATGGCCACATCTCAGTATGGGAAAGTACCCTCTGTCATTCAGCAAATGAAGCAAAACAAAATACCCCGAAATGTCCTTTCCTACAACCTTTGGATGAGTGCATGTGGTGAGCTATCTGGGGCTGCATCAGCAGAGATGGTTTACAAAGAGATGCTAAATGACAAGAATGTTGAAGTGGGATGGAGCTCCCTATCTACTTTGGCCAATATTTACCTGAAATCAGGACTTTGTGACAAGGCCGCTTTGGCCCTTAGAAATGCAGAAAAGAAGCTATCGACCTGCAACCGCCTTGGTTACTTCTTTCTCATAACACACTATGCCTCATTGAACAAAAAGGATGGAGTTCTTCGGCTTTGGGAAGCTTGTAAAGCAGTTGAAGGGAGAATCACTTGTGCCAACTATATGTGTATCTTGTCATGTTTTGTGAAGCTTGGCGATATTGAAGAAGCTGAGAGGGTTTACATGGAATGGGAATCCCAGTGTAGGAAGTATGACATTAGAGTCTCCAACGTACTTCTAGGTGCATACATGAGGAAGGGGTTAATGGAGAAAGCTGAGTCATTACATCTCCGCACCTTGGAGAAAGGTGGGTGTCCAAATTATAAGACTTGGGAGATTCTCATGGAGGGGTGGGTAAAAAGCCAGGACATGGATAAAGCTGTTAGTGCCATGAAAAAGGGATTTTCCATGTTAAAACATTGTGATTGGAGGCCATCGCCTAGTATTGTAGTGACAATTGCAGAGTACTTTGAGAAGAGTGGAAATATTGTAGATGCAAAGCGGTATGTTAAGTTTATTAGGCGTTTGGGTCTTGCAAGTTTGCCAGTCTATAAATCATTGCTTAGAATGTATGCCTGCACTCAGGCGCCAAGTCAGGAAATCCTTAAAATGATGCAGGAGGACGAAATAAACATGGATGATGAGACTACTGCCCTTGTTCAGGCCTTTAAGGTGTAAGCCAGAACGATGCTATGGGGTGAGTTATGATGTCTTCGTATGAGTCTGGCAGAAGACATTTCACATGCACCTTGGTTATTCTTCTTATTCGAGTTGATGGGAAGAAGGGATATAAACGAAACAGAGAGGGGCACAAGGGAAACATAATGACAAATGGACTTCTGTTAGATCCTTGTCTTCATTGCATATATGACAGGCAATAAGTAAGTTTTTCTAGTTTCTTTTCTGAAAGTCATTCTCATATCTTCTGCAATTAGTAATTACAAGCTGCATTTACTATTTGTAGGAAGCCATGACGGTCTATTTGGATTGTTAATCTTTCTTCAAAAAACACTTGTCTGAACTGTTTTGTTTGTACTAGTCGTTGTCATCATCCTCGTCACAATCCCACATGATGTTCTGTTTGTACTAGTCATCACAAATATCCTTGCCAGAATCCCATATAATATTATTTAACGCAGCATAATTGAAATTTTTTACATATATATATATATATTTTTCTATTATGCCACAACTGAACTTCATTTTTTTTTTTTTTTAAAAAAATATACTGTCCAGGTACATACACCAAATGCATGCACTCTAAAGAATGCACGTGTAGATGGGGGTTAAGACTTCTAGTTGAAGCAGCCTTCAAAATCTTGTGGAAGTCTTTACCGTACACTAGCAATTAGTCCTTCGGTGGCATGAATTTATTGATAATGGGAGCTTCAAGGATATCATGGAAGTTATAGAAGCCACATATTGAGCAAATGGATGTTCTTCTTCTGTCAGGTTTATGCCCACGATTTCCTCAGCAATCTGAGGGCAGCATCCAATCCAGCCAGCACTGATGCCCACCAGATCTACTTGTTTCACCTCCAATTTCAGATTCTGTTCTGCTTTTTTTGCACCTTCATCCTGCTCGCCACCTACCTTGTGGAATGAAGCAGATTGCTGTGCTGAAAAGAGAAGATGAGGTGAATTGTAAAGTTTGGTAGGCGTTTGGATCCTGCAAGTTTGCAAGTCTATGAATCGTAATGTATTGCTTGGAATTGAACATCCTTAATTAAAATGACGGTGAAGGATGAAATTGATATGAATGATGAGACTTGTGCAATTCTTCAGACCATAAAGGGCGTAAAGCAAGAATATTGTTATCCGGCGAGTGTTCTGACATTAAGCTGCTGTTCACAACTTTAGCTCATGATGTGGCATACAACAGGTAAATGTCTAGTTATGGTTTTTGTGGGATTTGTTTAGTTTTCTTTAGGAATACAAAGCTTTGTCTAGTACTGCAGTTATATGCTCTGGTAATTGCAATGACTTATAAATAATAATACTACATAAGCAAGAGAGAGTATTTGCAGAACTTGTACATCTTTATTTTGATTGTGAAACATCTGAAGTCCATTTTATTCAAAACAACAGAAACCACACGTAAACAATAAGCACATAAACTAGATAAAACTTAGGGTAAGGCTTCAAGTTGAGGCAGAAGTCAACATGTCGTGGAAGCTTTTGTTGAGCGCCATCAGTTTATCCCTAGCAGCGATGTCCACAAAACCTATTGTTTCGCCTCCAAAGAAGCGCTTCCCCTCGAGGCCACTCTCCAGAATCTTCAGATTCTCTCTAGCTTCTTTTGCAGCCTTCTCTCGCTCCTCTCCTACCTTAGAGAATGTACTCATGATCGCGGTCACACACTGAGAATAGAACGACGATGAACATTATAGGATTAGAAAGAATGTAACAGTTTTACCTTTAGCGTGCTTATATATATATATATATATATATATAAAGAATGGTAGTTAAACAAAGTCCTTAGTCCTTACCTTTTCATCAGCAAATTTTGCCCAGAAACGAGCTTTGGCTCTCTCAAAAGGATCATGAGGAAGAAGTGGGTATTCCTTCCATGACTCATCTATGTATTCAATGATCACCAGTGATTCTGCCAATGGTTTGTCTTGGTGCACAAGGACAGGAATCTTTTTATGAACAGGGTTGTACTGCAACAGCAAAGGACTCTTCTGGTTTAGTAGATCCTTTTCCATATATCATATTCAATCCCTTTCAGTATTAAAGCCCACTTAACCCTGAGGGCATAAGGGCTTCCCCAAAACCCAAGCAACTTCACTCCATCTCCAGCCATTCTTCCTACTCTTTCCCATCAGATATATATATATATATATTATGTTGGTGTCACAATAATGTCATGGAATAGTCAAACCACCAATGGATTGAGAACACATGGTCAACTCACCCCCAAAGAGAAAAAAAAGTAAAGAAAAGCCAGCCATTCAATTTTTTTCATGTTTAAAAGGCTACATCGCCTCAACTTTCCTTCCATTACTTCAATTTTAACCTTAAGCCACACACACGCACATATGTATATATTTGCAGCATTAGAAATATATTGCAAATTTTATTAAATATATTTTAATATATGTTATATTATATATTTTAGTATAAAATAAATTTAAATTTAAATTTACAAATTATACATACTTGTAATTCTTTCAAGTTTTATGAATCTTAATATGATGATGATAAAGTTTCATACACATATATACATAATCATCATTACATTAAAATTCATAAATCTTGAAAAAATTACAAATTTGTATAATTTCTAATTTATGTTTAAATTTATTTTTTTAGTAAAATACGTAATATAACATATATTAAAAATATATTTAATAAAATTTGCAATATATTTCTAGTCCTGCAAAATATATATATGTGTATGTGTGTGTGGGCTTAAGGTTAAAATAGAAGTAATGAAAGGAAAGTTAGAGCAATGTAGTCTTTTAAACGTGAAAAATGATTTCAAAAATGTATTTGCAGTCAATGGAGGGGTAAAACAGACAATACATATAGTATTAAGGTTGAGTGTAATCATTCATCAAACCTTAAGGGGTGTGAGTGTAAGTTTTGCCAAATTATAAATATGAGTATAGTTAATACAAACCTCAAGGGATGTGAGTGTATTTTGTCCTTATATATATCCAGAATGCTTGAAAAAATAAACCAACATAGACCGGGACACATGATGGTATGATATTGTCCGCTTTGGACCTCAACCCACATATTTTTGTTTTTGGGTTTTATTCTAAAAAACCTCATATTATTTGAAAATAACACACTATATTTAAGCATATCTCCTTCTTTACACTTGAGCGATATGAAATTAAACACCATGTAATCTGTCAATGTGATAGCTCGAGAGTGTTGGACAAAGCTCTAGGACATAAAAAGGGGGTCAATTATAGAGAAAAAAAAAATTTTTATAGAGACAGCAAAGTAATGCATCCCCAGCCACGTTTCATCTTATCTTCTTCTTGTATTGGTCCTCGATTATAATTCTCCAAGGGTGGATTCAATACCATTAAACACGGGGTATGAAAAAAGATAAATGAAGAAACTCCCTTCAACTTTCTTATAATTGCAAATAGTCTCGAAGAAAAATATCAATTTGGCAAATAACTCCTTTTACTTTTTTATAAAACCAGCAAATTGGCCCTATAACCTTTTACTTTTCGTTAGAAAATGGAGTGTAGAAGTAAACAAAAGAATCTACACATGATTTTCATAGACTTAGAAAAGACATATAATAGAGTACCAAAAGATGTAATTTGGTGGGCTCCAGGAAGAAAACATGTTTCTATATAAAATCTATATATCTTATTTAGAATATTATATAATGAGACAAAGACTAGAATTCGTACTATATGCATAGATATTAGTGATTTCTCTATTAAAGTGGAATTACATGCTTAAGTCCATGTTTATTTATAGTAGATTTAGATGAAATAATGAACGAATTTCAGAGAACATTTCATGGTGCATGTTGTTTGTTCACAACATAGTTCTATTGGATATTTCTAAAGAAGTCTCGTTAATAAATCTGGAAATATGGAGAAATGCTTTAGATGCGAAAGGCCTAAAAATTTGTAAGATTTGAAGAAATATATGCTTTCATAATAATCTAGCATGGTTAGACCCACAGTATTAAAATTTCATTTCACAGTGACATTCTGTGGGATTGAAAATGAAAACATTTTGAAAATATTTCAGAACTCAATGAAAATGGCAATATGGATATAAATATATCGAACCGGTTGGAAACATCTTTTATAAATGAGTGAACATGCGGCAAATTAATTAATTGAATAGAACAATACTTGCCTTCTCATTGGTGAAAAGAAACTCTCACTACACCACCGATGTGACTCTATAAGAGAGAGTATTTGGATTCCTCTATTTTTTAAAGACATTAAGGTTATTTTCATAATTTCATATAGAGAGTGTTTTGGTCATCAAATGGGTGTTTGTTCTTTGGGTGGATCGAGAGCATTTTGGTAAATTTTGTGAGAGAGTGTAATTGGATGAAAAAGGACGAAGGGACATTTTGGACCCAAAAAAAAAAGTAGAATAATGATTTTTGTTGGTTTTCTAATTAGTTTAGAAAACTTATTAGTTAACCCAAATAATTTTTAAAAATTAATCGATTGGTGACGGGTAAATACCGATAATTGACTAGTGACTTTTAACATTTTTTCTCTAATTATACTTCCGAAAGATATGAATATTAAGTTTTTCCAATCTTTGTTATTGTTGTCTATACGGAGGAAAAGTTTGACCCTTTTTGGAATGGATCAACTTTTTTTTGGTGAAAACATATGAATTTCAATCTTCCACCCATGTTGGTTCATTGGAAAGCACATTGTAACAAATAAACTGGATGCTTATACTTGTAAAATTAGGCTACATAATGTAATATAACATAATGAATTCTGCAGATTGTGTCAAATAATAGTGGATTGCAAATATCGCCTCTTATGAAAAAGAAATCTTCTGGAACAAGCCATAAACTCAGACGTCCTGGATTCAATTCTCACAAGGGCGCAAAAACACCCGGATTAAAATGATATGTGTAATTTGCGGGTGATTGCATATATTCAAGGTTTATCCTAACTGAAAGTTACAACATTTACTCGTCATCAGCTCTAATTTAGAACTCAGAGAAGAGTCTCTTGGTTCATCCAACTTTGTCATCCTCACAAAGCAATATGATGGACATGGAAAGTGGTCACAAAATGTTCACCCAAAACAAGAGCTCATGGCACTCGACCAAACTCATCACATGCCTTATTGTTTCTCATACTCAATTGTTTTCCACATCCAAGCCTCTCTCCTATTCTTCTCCTCACTCTGCATTGTGGGCTTTTCTTTAAGCAACCGAAAGGAACCACCCCACAGCCAAGGCTGCCAAGCACCAAGACTCGGTTGCCATTCCTCCCTCTCAAAGACCTCAGATTTTCCGAGACAGCCATGACAGTTAACACATGGTTTATGAGCTCTCTGAATGATACCTGCCTCGCAGAGTACCTTCATTTCCTTTCTAACAGCTCCTACGCATCAAGGACATGACACACAAAGTCTTCCAGACTCGGCCACTCTCAGAAATGGCCTGACCTTTGTATCACACACTTACTATTGACTACGGAAATCTGTGGAACGGATTGTGCGCCATGGCTCCTTTCCTAGGGTGGTCTGGTCGATGAAGAATGGGTGCTCAAAGCCAACAAGATGGGTACTGTTCCATTGGGGGGAACTCAGAGACAAGATGGGATCATGGCTTCAACACCTAATGCAACCGAACTTCGGAGAAGTTCACATTGAATGATCTGGTGAAGGGAATTATGTGCCTTGCTGTTTTGAGAAGGCGGTTGTGATGAGGCATGATCTAGGGAGGATGGGAAAGGAGAAGCTAACGGTGTGTATTAAATACATACAAATGTCATATGGCTTTAGTGTAGACTGCAGTTGGTAAAGAACATCACCAATAAGATTTGCACTTTCTTCCATGTATATGATAGATACACACACACACACACACACATATATATAGAGAGAGAGAGAGAACAGCAGGATAAAACTTCACCAGTAAAATCTGAAAGCAATTTCAAGAAGTAAAAGAATTTCAATAGCAACCCACATAAATGTACTTACATGCAAATGTTTCAGTTTGTCAAAACAATAAGCAATAAACTCTTATATTTATACAAAACTTCCATATGACCACTGTCAATTTAGTATTCTGTTTATACATTCGATTAAGTATTCAAATGGTTATTTTGGAAATTGAATAGAAAGTATTCAGTTGATTAATGCAGCATATCTTCCTCCAACTTATTTGTCCCCTTAATATCTAAAAACTAGAAATAACTTCATGGAGTACTTGAGCCTGAAAACATTGTGCATGATATGAAAGAAATAACAGCAATCTGAAGAGCAACTGTAAAATATCATGATCAAAACCAAGATCATTCAAAAGAGAAGCTAAATACAGCTGTTAGGCTTACAAGATAAGTTGACTTACTCATTATTTTCCAGCCTGTCATTTCAGGTGAGAGTGATGACTTACACCGACATTGTTGCATCTCCACATTGAGCCCAATTGACAAACATGCTCTTCATGGACCGGGACAGTAGTGTAATGGAGTTCGTCCCTAAAGGATGGTTGGAGCATGCAGGGATAGGCCAGTATGCTCACCACAGGATGGCATACCAATCGGGGATGAAACACCAGGGTGCATGGTGGGATCCGGTTGGGGAGGAGTGCCCATTCCCTCAACAAGATCTACAATGCTTTTTCTTTTACAAAGATGGCAAGGTCGGTCACAATGAAACCTTCTTAGCAGAGTGGGCCAGAAAGGTCCTTGACCAAGTTAGGTTAAGCAAGCTGAAACAAGCTTCCAACAATTTTGCTACCAAGCAACAGCTTAACTCAAGTGCCTGTGCATGCTAATTTGTTGCTGTTCTGTGAGATTTTAGAAGTGCACAAAATTTACAAGCAACACTCAGATATGGATGAAACTTTATAGAACTCATTACTCACAAAGTAGAATCTATCATATTTCAGATACATGAGCATTCTTTATCCACACAAGAATTAATGATGTATGTTCTATATGCAAACGACTAGAAATATGCTTTTCAAATATGGTAATTACAACTGATAATGCGATGTAATGCTTTACAAGGAAATTGATATCAGATATTCTCGAAAGTGCACAAACCCTTTGGGCCTTCCTTCTACAAATTCTTCGTGTCAACAGTACAACAAATTGCTGTTCCTCATCTTCTTGAAAGTTTGGACAACAAGTAAACCACACAAAAACACAGTAGAGCAAAAAGAACCACATGGATGACATGGTTCGATCCCTGCTGGATGATACTCTTGTTCAATTTTCTCATGTTGTTCTTCACCCCTGCCTGAGCCTTGATCAACGTCGTTTGCTGTAATGAACAAGAAAAAAGTATTAACTTTCACAAGGAAGTCGCTTCTTTCCCCTAGGAGGAAGCTAAAGCAAAGTACCATTACAAATAAATATGAATAATTCAAATCACACTGAATATGACAAGAAACAGTTTATAAACAGATAAGATGGCTTTTTTTTTAATCATTTTATATAGATAAATCGTGGGGGGGCAATCAAAATTTTATTTTATTTATTTATATCATTTTTAGTAAGTCGGGGGAAAGATTATTAATTGTTGCAAATTGCAATCACTGCCATTACAAAATTCAAAAATGCCATTTATTTTTCATTCATTCTTAATATGCACCATAACAAAATAAAGAAAAATTGCACTGCTACATGACTTGCCACTAAATGAGCCCACTTAGGAGACCATCTTTTCTTGAAATTATTATAGTCAGAAAGAAAATTCAAGTTGAATACTTTCTTCCAAACTACTTGTTGAGTGAATTTTTTTTCCTTCTCTGGCAACCTGGTGATGAATGGAGCTTGCTCAAGCAAAGACTCACCCATGGATCTCTTCAATTAGCCAATTGAAGGTGGTTTGATCGCAAATCTCTTGCACAAAGTATGAGAGTCTTTGAAGACCCTGTGTTTTCAAACATACAAGAGGCAGGGCACTTTTGGTATTTAATAGCTCCAAAGTGATGGAAATTCGTAATATTCACTCAAGTAGTAGACCTATATTGTAACTTAATGGTCAAAGTGTCAAACCATTACTGGAAAATCTGTTCCCTCCTCTCATTGTTACAGTCAAAAAGTTGAAGTCCAAACTGTCCAAAAGAACAAAGTACAAACTATATAACTTTAAATCTTGATATTGTGAAGAAAATTACTTGCTAACCACCAAACTAGGGTTGATTTGTTTTTTCCCTCCTTTTCCAGTATCTCTCACCACCTTACAAACCCATATACTAACAGTAACTGTTCGCCATAAAAAGAGTAATTACTCCGATCAAAGTAAGGACTCGTGATATACTAATTGTAAGTGTTCACCAAAAGCTAGTATCAAAAGGAAGAACATTTCTCAAACAAGTGGGTGTACAGTTGATGGTATACCAGCTGATTGATAAAATCATTCTGAAACTTTGCTTCTGACTCTATCTCTTGAGCTACCTGCAACATGGTATTTGAGTAAGACCTCATGGAACAAAAAAATTACAAACAGACATCTAGTTTAACAATTATTTGAGAGTATTAAATGTGTAAACATGCATATAGAAACAATTATTAGTTGCACCATTTTGGGTTAAAATGTAACACAAGTTCATAAAGGTCAAGTAATGAAGATGCTCTAAAATCTCACAGGGAAATCCCCCACAAGACACAGGGGTATGAAAACAAGGCTGTATAAATTTACAGTTGAATGCTCCAAAATCAATAGGTCTCTCTCTCGTTTTCCCCTCCCAGCACCTACATAGGGATTAGGCAAGGCATACACACAAGGTAATTTACTAAATATATCCATTTTACTGCAGCCAAAACATCAAAAAGACCAGTATAGTCAGTCTCCATATGGCCTTGCAGCCTCAATTGTTGGCACAGTCACCATCTACAAACAACTCCCCATTAATCCAAGGGAAAAATACACACACAGACCATTAGCCAGTATTGGTCCCACCAATGTGGGTTGTGGGGAGAGGAAAGATGGAGATAGACCTAACTTTTAACATTATTTTGCACAAAGTGGTTGCACTCAGACTTTAAACTAGCATTGAACTTACGTTGATTTAGCATCATTTTGCACAAAGCTGCAGTGATATTGTTAAATATCCTGAGTACATACTGTGATCCTAAACTAAGTTGTCTTCATTCCCACCTATGTTAGAAACTCCACCAGAAGAAAACCTATGCAGTATGCACTAAATGATTTTTACAAAACGACAACAACAATGTAACTGACCAGATGATTTCACTTTCCATTCCCTGAGCAAATGCTACTGCCTCTCAAAGTCCAATATCATAGTTTTCCCTAACCTTCTAGGACCACAAATCACTGTCTGTGCTTGTACTTCCAAATTACCACCTTCACAAATTAACCCAATCCTTGTAGAACCACCAAAACAACTTGTTCATTAGAGCTTGAGACATTGCTATTGACAAACTAATCCCTAGAGTGTGCACATAGAGCCCCAAAAGAGAAGTTATTTTCTCCTAATTAAGCTTAGATGCACAGCTCGAGAATAGTAAATCCTTTCACCAACTGAATATATACAGAAACAACATAATTTTTTTGAATTTTGAATTCAACTAATTCTTTAAAGAAGTATAATTTTCAAGAATTCTATATAGAAAATATAACCTCCATTTGTCAATCATAGCATTACTAGAATCTTTAAAGTATAAAAGGGGTATAAAAATAAAACTTTTTTTTCATCAGAAAATAAATAATCATTGGAAGGCTTCCATAAAACTTTGATACAGATGGGTGATTAAACAACTGCCAGTTTCATAATAATATTGATATTCAATTGCACAAGATTGTAGAATTGCTCACCACAGAGATGTCCAATTTGTCACCCAAAAAAATAACTACAATTCATTGATCAAAATCACTCCATTCTGGCTCTAGGGTTAAAGCTCAATCCGGTGACAGATACAGATCAAACTAAAGATATTAAGCATAACAGACATTTTGTTCTTGGAGATAATTGCATTTTGATTGAGTTATTTGGGAATGCAGCCCAAATCGGGCGGTAAATTCCGCCCAAGGCTAAATACGGGCGAGAGACCGAGGGTTCCATTTACAAGATCAAGATCAGCCATCCATGCCACAATTCAATGATAAACAAGAAACAAATTCTTATAAATATATAAAATAGTATTAAAGTCAAAAAATAAAAAGAGAACTTACATTCCTTAGTTGCCTAACTTGTTTATGGAGACCGGTAATCTCATCGTCCAAGTCCGCATGCATCGGATCAATCCGCAATTGGATTTCATCAGAACCAGCCACCGATCTCGTGCTAAGCCCTTCTCTGCATACACAAAAGTAAATAATTTTTTAAAAAAAGATGGAAAAACAAAGGAATTCTCAAACCCATCGTTTGGTTACTGAGAAAATGACGGAAAATAATGTTGAATTTGCTGTGAAAAATTCTAAATTTTACGCTCTCTTTTTCCTTTATAATAATCAAAATATTGAGAATCATACAGAGCATTATAGAAAATAGATCATAATAGATGAGTAAGCAATACCTGGATCTGTATGAAGCAGCACCGTAAAAGTCACCGCTTCTATTTGAACCGGTCGTCATTGGAGGTGAAGAAATTGAGACGATCAAGCTTCGAAAGAGAAAAAAAGACGAACTGGACAGAACAGAGAGAACCCTAGAACCAAGAACCGTATTGGATCATGGAGAGCCGGAGCTGGAGTACTGAAATCCGAATAAATAGACCGACCCGGAAAACAGAAATCCAGGGCCAGTTTGGAAGTATTGAAATCGGAGGGTTCTTGAATAATACAGTAGTTTTATAATTGTAATTTTTAATCATAATTAAAAAGAGCGAAATGGTTTATATAGACAAATTATATATATATATATATATATATATATTTAAAAAAGAAATCAGGTACTAACGAATATGTATCAATTATATGCATAAATTTTTAACTTTATAATTAAAAAAATCTAAACGATCATTAAAAAATAATGAAATTAAGAAATAGGAGAGGTTTTGATTCATCTCCCCCAAATTCACTCTTACAATATTTTTATTTGTAATTGAAATAAAAAAAATTATTAAAAAAATATTTAACTTTTCAAATATCTTAAAATAAAATTTGTGTCAAGTCCATAATTGAAAAAGAAAATTAACGAAAAAAATAGCTTTAGTGACAAAGATTCTTGTCTCTAATTTAGAAGTTAGGAGTTTGAATTTATTTGTGGTGGGTTATGAGATGGTTTAAAAAAATCCAACAATTTTATTATTTATAAAATTAAAAATAAAATAAAATAATAAAAAAAGGGAAGAAAGCAAGAACACCTTCCCGAAAACAGAAAAATAAAGCAGATATAATTTCCGAAAATAAAGCAGATATACATGAGAGAAAAAAAATGGGCTAACTAATATCTAACTCATACGGAAGATGAGTTCACTGATGCGCAAAACAAAAACAATGAAATGCCTATACACGCAGTTACTTCCTTCTAGTTTTATCTACACCGCCAACAATTTCAATTCCTCTCGCTCTCTCCACAATCCCTCTCTCATTCCTCTCTCGGTAACTCTCTCTCGCTCTTTATATATATATATTTAATATATACATACATACACATACATTCATATATGTACGCCTAGCACATGAAAACCAGATTAACTACGAAACGACGGTTAATTTAGGGTTTATTCGGACAAAAATCGAGGTCTGCAATTCGAAGATATTGTTGGAGTTCTGGTGAAGTGAGAAAAATGGGGGATAGATTGTTTTCATCGTTACAGAGCATGCATAGTACAGAATCACTGTCGTACCTATCACAGCGCGAAGCGGCCGAGATCGATGAGATGCTCATGGGTCCACTTGGGTTCAGCGTTGATCAGTTAATGGTCAGTGTTTGGTTCCATATTTTTTACTACATTTCTCACGCTTTTTCCTAATCGTTAATGTTTCAATTAAATGGTTGGTATGTGTAGGAATTGGCAGGTTTGAGTGTTGCAACAGCAATAGCAGAGGTAAGAGTGTTTGGCTTGCCTTGTGTTTTTTCATTATTATATTATTTTTATGTTAAGCATTGTAGCTAAAGATACTATTCAAAGAAAATTGTAGTTTCGCTGAATTTATAAATTGTTGATATTGGAGGTTAGTTGCTTATGTCCCACAGATTTGTGTTTGAAAATGCTTTATTGTTTTCATGGTGTTTCCACACACTTGTTTAAGAAAATGTCGATAAATTTATACCTATTCAATGTGTTTCCAACGACATTCAAATTTCATACCTAATTTCCACTTCCCCATTTCACCCTTCTGCAATTCGTCCCCAAACAAAACCGTGACCGATGATCCTTGCTGATCATCTAGTTTGAATTATAGGATGATGTTTTGTGCTTTAACATAAAGTGATTTGGGACTTATTTTGTATAACACATAGAACATGAATCCAGTGCGAATGCATAACGTGCTGGCCTAATTCTTTGTTTGGTTAGGAGAATTGGGTATCAAATGTGAAGGTAGGAGGGATAGAAGAGGTATCCTTAGGGAAAAGAAATGTGTTGTTTAGCTCAGTAAAGAGAAAATAAGTAGAGAAGGAACTTATCAAGGAAAAAAAAAAGTAGAGAAGGACTAATGCGTGATTTGACCAGTATACCTCTATGCAACTGGAAAGATGTTTCTTTTTGTTTTTGGAAGGATAAAAATATAAAAGAATAAGAGAAGATGCATTTTGTTAGGCCAACAGGACTTGGGTTGACAAATTTTGTACAAAATGGAGTCTCTAATCCATAATTTATGTTAATAATATTTTTATAACTTAGTTGAGTTAATTTGGTGTCACCTCTACGCAAGTATTTCAAGGATTTAACAAGGGTAGAAAGGTAATTTCACCTCAAAAGTTCTCACTTTCTAATTTAGGGGTTTTTATTGTGCTTTCATATGATTATTGTTGAAGGATTTATATATTTAAGTTAAACCCGCTCTAACAGCTTAAGCTTTAAGAGTAGATAGTTGTTAACTCACCATCACCTTGATAATTAAAATTGAAACACGTGAGGGGGCGTGTTGAAGGATTTATATATTTAAGTTGCACCCTCTCTAACAGCTTAAGCTTTTAGAGTAGATGGTTTTTAACAATTATTCATATTAATTCACATACATATATCTTTAAAAAGGTGTTTTGAATACATAAAATTGGTTTTAAAAGCACAAACCTAAAGTTTTCTAAGTACAGGGCTTCGATCAATCGAATGCATCGATTCACCTTCACTGGACTAGGTTTGGTCGAACTCTATGGATGGCAGATTCCTATTTGATATTAAACACCTAAAACTGAACTTATTCAGTAAAGAAAGGATGTTTAGAGGCAGATTCTCTCACTCTCCTCCGCCTTCCCTTCCACTACAGTGGGTTTAGAGGGAAGGGTTTCTCTCCTGCCCATCCATTTCCTTTCTACTGCCCCTTTTCAAAACAAATAAAAGATGTTTTATCCCTCTCCTTTCTTCCCCTCCTCTTCCTCCCTACCATATAGGCTATAGGAGCTCAACACATTCCAATTTAGCGGACTCCTGCTTTGAGGTGTTAAACTCCTTGTCTTGATGTTAGATGCTGACCTATGTATGCATTTTTCCAGTTTCATTTTCTCCCTCTAGAGACAGATGAATTTACATAGTTAGGAATGGATACATTCTTGAGAATTTTAAGGTATCACTAATTGGGGATTTGACAAAAGAGTGATCCGGTACAACATTAGAGAACATATATTGCTTCTTAAGATAATGTTGATGGTGGGAAAGGTTATGGAATGACAGGTTGCTTGGTTTGACCGTTTGAGAAAACTTTGTTAAGTGAGGTCTCAACACTCTCTAGAGGGATTCTTTATTTTTCTTTGGTAAAAAAGGTGACATACTCCCATAATGAGAAATGTTATAGTTTATGCAGGCCTAGATTGGGTAAATATACAACTATATATTTACCCCTTCATCCTTGTCGAGTTTGATTCCTGGAAACTAGTTTTAAGGAAAGAGGGCCTGGTGACTGAGTTCTTAAGTATGTTACAAGTTATGGGCATCTATTGGTTTACTTTTGCCTCCCCCATCCAACAACCACACCCCCCCCCCTCCTCCTCCTCCTCCTCCTCCTCCTCCTCCCATATCTCTTGTGGGTGTTGGTGGGGTTGTTAAAATATTAGTTATTGTTGAAGCAGAAAAATAAAGTTGATTCTGGTTCAAATTGTATGATGCTTTTTCTGTGTGATATTAATTCATTTGACAGGTGTACAAATCAAGTGAGTATAATCGCGTTCTTGCGATTTGCGGTCCAGGGAACAATGGTGGTGATGGTCTTGTAGCTGCTCGTCATCTATATCACTTTGGATATAAGCCATCTGTTTGTTACCCAAAGCGTACCCCTAAGCCTCTTTATGCTGGCCTGGTGACTCAGGTCTAGTGATGGGTCTCAAGTTGATATTTTTATTAGATATTAGCTTATGTATGTATCTGGGAGTGTTTATCTATTGTAAAATTTTGTAGCTGGAATCACTATCAGTTCCTTTCCTGTCAGTAGAAGATCTGCCTGTGGACTTCTCAAATGATTTTGACATTCTAGTAGATGCAATGTTTGGATTCTCATTCCATGGTAATCTCTCCTTTTCAATTTCCACTAACCTTTTTGCCTATATGTACTTAATTATTGTATATTGTTTTTAAAATTAGGCCTCTGTTTTGTACTGCTATAAAGAATTGAAAAAAGAACAAGCTTTTCAAGGTATTGTTTTAAGAATCGATATAATTATACATTCTTCCAAAATTATTCCAACAACATTAGTTTACCACATCTTTCCAAACTATATGAATATGCAACAGGAGCCCATTCTTCTATTCCTGCCCTTTAAGGGCACTCCATTCAAGAGTAAGATCACGTATCTCCTCATAGCAACTCAACAAAACAATGTACAATTTTATCTGGCAAAGAAATTAATATGGACTAATAAGGTTCACTAAATTAGTGACTCCAACATCTAATTCTATGTAGTATACTTACATCTAAGTCTAGCATTTGAAATCCTTCAGGTGCTCCAAGGCCACCCTTTGATGATTTAATCCAAAGGCTGGTGTTTCTGCAAAATCATCGACAAATGCATCAGAAATCACCTGTTGTTGTCTCTATAGATATTCCATCTGGTTGGCATGTCGAAGAAGGAGATACCAGTGGCGAAGGGATCAAGCCTGACATGCTGGTATACTTTTGATGAAAACCTCTGTTGTGTCTTGTACCCAACATTTTGGCAAATGATACATCATTTGGAAGATTTGAGCAAAATGATCTTATAGATGCAACTTGGTATATCCTAGGTTTCTTTAACTGCACCCAAGTTGTGTGCCAAGAAATTTGGTGGTCCGCACCACTTTCTAGGTGGGAGATTTGTTCCGGCTTCAATCGTGGAGAAGTATAAGCTTCGACTTCCACCATATCCTGGCACTTCTATGTGTGTTCGAATAGGAAAACCTCCACAAATTGACATATCAGCTCTAAGAGAAAACTATATTTCACCTGATCTTCTTGAGGAGCAGGTGGAGGCTAATCCTTTTGATCAGGTATGGGTTCACTTGAAATAAAACGGCCGGTCATTGATCTAACTTTTCATTGCTTTTACCTGATGCTCTTAGAACTAAATATGCAAACCATTTCAGAATTGTTGCTTGCAAAATTGCTTAAATAATATATCAAAACAGATTTATCTGCTATTATCCTGTCATGAGCTTGCGAACCTCTTCATTTTATTAGAATAAAGGATTTAGTAATCGTGCAGTTCCAAAAATGGTTTGATGATGCTGTGGCTGCGGGCTTAAGGGAACCAAATGCTATGGCCCTATCAACTGCTGGGAAAGATGGGAAACCGTAAGTTTCTACCATTTTGCTTATTTTCTTCACGATGGTGGTATGTTAAACTGCATGGTCACTTCTAAAGACTGAAGTATCTTTTTTGAGTACAGATAATAATTTGATTCCCTTAATTGCTTCCAATTCCTTTTCCTTTCTTAGTTGCAATTATTGAGATCCATTGTGAAGTAAAAGGTTTGGAGGCATGGATTGGATACAGATGTAAGCTTTAAGTTATTTGATGAAGTGGGTGACTCATACTCAAATATGGAGTATGGAAGATTTTTGCTCATTTATTATGATATGCAGATATGGTTACAAATACTTTTGTTAATGTATTCAACTTTCTTAAATTTGAATGATCGTATGCTTTATGTATTCTGTTGTATGCCTGAGCTCGAATTTTTCCAAATTGACAAATTATGTCAGATACTTGTATCCATATTGAAGCATCATTCTGACATAGATATCTATCAATGACCTTTTATGTATTGTTATATTCATGGAATGTCTATTCAGAGAACGTCAAGATGTAATCACTGATCTCAACATCATTTTTATGATTATATATCTATTGAAGATGAATGCTGGATTTCTTTTCTATAAAATTCATTGACCTTTCCAATTTTATTGTAAATCATGTTATTCTTTGCTGCAGTTCGTCACGAATCGTATTGCTAAAGGGAGTTGATAAAGATGGTTTTGTCTGGTTAGTGCTGTTCATGGTAGTAGATATAAGATGCTTTTCTACTCGCACTGATCTTCATGGTAGTAGATATAAGATGCTTTTCTACTCGCACTGATCAACTTTTTATACCATGGCTACTCGTTGCTTATGTAGGTACACCAATTATGGAAGTCAAAAGGCTCAAGAAATATCTGAAAATCCTCATGCATCACTTATCTTTTACTGGAATGGTTTAAATCGCCAGGTAAACCACATTTCACTGTATTTCCATCCAAGCATTCTAAGACGGGGATTCTGTAAATGAGAAAAACATGCAGACTCACTTTAATATGCATTGGATCTGAATAATTTTTGTTTACTTTCCTAAGCCTCATTAGAATGGGCAAATGGCAGTTGAAGAAATTTATGGAATCAATTATGAATGATTGTGAAGAAATGATCGATTCTTCATTTTTATGCCTAATCAGGAGAACATCTCATGAGTTTATTAAATCTTTCACGGAGGATTCCTCATGGTCTAATGGGTGCCATTGAGTTTTGAAGCACTCTCTCTCTCTCTCTCTCTCTCTCTCTCTCTCTCAATCAATCAATTTAGAGTACATATTCCTTCCAGATAATTTATAAACTGGTTTTGCTTGTTTCTTGATCTATTTCATACTTAGCATGAAAAGGAGGCTGCCATTAGCCTTTGGCTAAAAATATCCAGTAGTAGTTCAAGGGGATACCGCTCCACCTCCCACCTCCATCCCCTCCAAAAAGTAGAAAATAATAATAAAATAAATGGCAGAAGAAAACGGAAAAGACACCCTGCCTAGACTTGAAGAGAGATGGACCTAAGTCTAGGAGTAGGGCCTGAGGAAAAAAATGGAAACTAGGTTAAGGAGGGCTTCTATTGTGGGATTGCTGTACTTTATACCATAAATCGTGCAGTCCATGGCATTTGAACTGTAAATAAAATACAACCAATTTGGTCTGGTAAACGCATTAAAAACTGCAGGTAAAGCACCATAGATAAGTATGATTATGGTACTAGAGCTTGAATATCATTTATCTTCTTGTGCAACCCAATCTACTATATAAGGTTCATAGTTATCAAGAGAAAACTTTGATTAATTAGTGTAAACCTCTTTATATAATGTTTCTGGATGAGACAACACTAAATATCACCATGATCTCTAGGTGAGAGTGGAAGGATTTGTGGAAAAAGTTTCTGATCAGGAATCCGAACAGTACTTCCACAGCCGTCCTCGAGGAAGTCAGATTGGAGCAATAGTTAGCAAGCAGGTTTCCTTTACTCTTTTCTTTTTCTTTTAAATAACTCTTCCAGCTTTTAATGTTCAATTTCTGCATCATACTGAGACCATCCTCTTGCTTATCTTCAGAGCACTATAATTCCTGGACGACATGTTCTCCACCAAGAATACAAAGAATTAGAAGAAAAATTCTCTGATGGGTCAGTATTTCAAATGTGTAGTTTTTGGATGACTCTGTGAATCAATCTTGATAATTTGGTTCTGAAGTGTTCTGCTGAATGTGCTGGCTTCGTTAACTTCCTTAAATATTGGTTTTTGATTTATAAAGAATGATCTCAGTAAATGTTTCATAATTAACTTTTAAATCAAGTGCCTGTTTGGGGGAGCTTCCTGATGCCTCAAAAAGTCCTTCCAGGCATCAAAGGTCCTTTTAAAAAAAAATGTGATGTTTGGTTACACATATGTAAAGCCCTTTCTGAAGCAGCTGGTGGTCAGGAAGCCCATTTCAGAGAAGTAAAAAAATGTTACTTTTAGAACCTCCTTTTAGGAAGCCAAATTTTCTTTTGAAATAAATTTGTTATTTTACTAATTTGTCCATATACTTCTTATATATTAACAAGATTGTGCTATATTCTCTTTTGGTCTCTCGTTCCTCCACCGCTACCGCCGCCTTCCACCACCACCGCCACCTCCACTGCCACGGCCACCACCACCGCTACCTCCACGGCCACCGCCACCACCTCCTCCATCACCATTGCCACCGCTGCTTTCCACCACCACCATCACTATCACCGCTTTCCACCACTACCACCACCACCACCACTATCACCGCTACCTCCACTTCCACCTCCACCACCACCTCCACCACCACCTCCCACCACTACCTCCACCAGCATCGCCACCTCCACGAGCGCTGCCACAGCTTCTTTTCATTGTCGACTTTGTGCTTTCTAAGGGTTGTAATTGTTGTTAAGAATAAGGGATAATATTGTCAAGAAAAAATAATTTAAAAGTTAAAGTATATATATAAAATGAACTAGCCAAACATTTTTTTTTCTCCTAAATTCCTTCTAACAAAATTCCTTTTACGAAGGCCTTATCAATGAAGTCCTTTTGATATTAGGAAGCTCCCCCAAACGGGACCCCCAAGTATTTAATCTAAAACAGCTTTGCGTGCATTTGTCTTACCAGAAGTACCATCTAACTGGAGAATTACCTTTGTTATAGTATATATGTTACATTTGAAACCACCTACCGGGTTAATTCCATTTCATTATCCTTTTAAGAATACTGTTTTTTTGTTTCTTATTCTGAACTATGATCCAGCTGCTCGTGGTAAGAAACTCTACCAAAATCCATTTTATTTTTCAATGTGCAGAAGTGTGATTCCCAAACCCAAACACTGGGGAGGATACAGGCTTAAACCAGAGCTTTTCGAGTTTTGGCAAGGACAACAATCTCGCTTGCACGATAGGTAGCTTTATCCCATTCTTTCTGCCTAACTATCATATGATTGGTTTACATAGCAGAAAATGGAGTCTTTCCAAGTCCAAGATCAGATCCGGAATTCTGTATTACATGCTTACGCTGCATGTCAGGATCCTGGTATTAGGTATAAAAGCATTCAGGTTGGATGTGCATCATTAGCTGCTGATGAATTGTAATGCATTCTTGCAACGGTGATAGTAGCAACATTGTCTGTTGTTTATCCTACTACATGACTAAAATCACCCCTTAGAGATTGCAAAAAGATTTTATTTTTCTGGGTTTAGTGATGATCTGACTGAAGCCCAAGTCGTATATTGATCCTGCATTGGACCTTAACCATGAATAGATATAGTAGATCTGGATGCTTTATTAAGATCCAAGTTGAATCTAAACCTTTGCATTAGTATTTATGGACTTGGGCTGAAAACACATGGATCTTCAATTTGATCCTCTTTCATGCCCTATCGGCTTTGAAACCAAAGGGTTGGAATTAGATAGAAGACTAATGTAAAAGACTCATGGCAAACATGTCCGAATATTGGAGATAATTATCAGTCTATGTTTGAAGATTATCAAGAAACTCAGAGAAACCTAATGATAAACAATGTCAAAAGAATACGAAGTTTGATATGGCCGAATATGAGAATTACCAAAATGGAGGGTAAATGTTTCACTTTGCACTTTTAAAGATTCAATAATTGGAACACTTGAATGAATTTTGCAACATGAAACAAATTTCAGGTTTTCAGGATGAAATTATGGTTTCATTGCTAATGTGCATATTATTCCATGACAGGTTGCGATATTCTCCTTTAGAGACTAATGGAAAGAGGGTATGGAAAATCGATAGGTTGGCTCCCTGACTATTACCATCAGCATCTTCATTATGAAGTTTGTCACTTATTGTATCTTTTCATTTCTTATTCGGTGTTTCTTCTGTAAGTAGAAAGATGCATGTGCATTGCAGTGATGAGTGATTTATGGGGATGTATGTTGCAATGTTTTTTCTTGGTAACACTAGAATCATTGTAAGAATATTGTGAGACAATTAGCACATCTTGAAAGGAATAAGCATGTCAAAATAATATGGGAGAACCTGTTAAGGTTACCTTTTTTTTCTATTGCTTGGAACTTCATTGATTTTGTAGCCTAATAGGTTTCTCAAGCAATAGAATTTATGAAATGGTTCGATAGTATATGGAATCCACTAACTCGATTGGGAAATTGAATAGAATCCCGATCAATTTTTGAACTAACGATTAACCAAAAATAGTGGGTTGTCCACCCTATTGCTGTGGCCATTGTTTCTTGTCATGGCATCCTATACAAAGGTCCTGTTTTCTCCTTTTCTCTAGGGATGATTCCCCAGCAGAGTCATTTTTTTAAAATTCATGCTGGTAAATGTTTTGAGAAATGTTTATGATGACAATTGATTTAATATAAAGCCAAGTAGCCACCCTTTAGGTAGTCCAAGGGGCAGATTTTAGAAGCCAAGGCTTTAACTGAAACATAGAGAATTATGATAGTTACAATTGTGTGATACTTTGATGAAGGATTACCAGATGTTGAGTCTCCAGTTGTTATACTCCTCTGTATTGATCGTACATGCTCACTATAAGGCTCGAACTCTTCACTTCTCATTTAAGAGAGGAGGGGTTATATCAACTAGGCTAATGGCTCATTGTAATTAATGTCTTATCAACTTCATCCCTTTGGAAATTTTGTTTTGAGACCAAAGATTATAAAGTGTGAACTGCTGAATGATGTATGAAAGAAACTTTCTCCACTAATCTAAAAAATACATAAATGAAGTGTCCTGCATGATGAGTGATGACTATTGACTAGCCTTTCTTATTGTTTGTGTTTTTTAAAAGAGAAGAAAGGAATAAGAGAGTTAATCAAAGGTCTCTGTAATCAATATGAATAGGTTTGCTTTCTTTCATTTCAAGTAGGTGTGAGGCAGTAAAACTAGGCTGAAATTTTGGAGGCTTCTTTATGGATGCTTATTGATATTATATATATATATATATGGTTGGTTTGAATGAATGAATGAGTGTGAGGCAGACCCTGACCAAACTGGGCTCCACCATGCAAATCATCAGAGATTTCTTTTGGGAGGTCTTTTGACCAGTTGAAGCTGAACCTGACACTACCTTTTCTGAAAGGCCATTTTGGTAGAGGGTAACCACCCCACTTTCATGTGAGGGGTGGGCTTCTTTCTCAATGAGTGGAATATCAAATATCTCTGTGGTCTGATTGAAATTCAAAAGTCACTGTGCCCTATTGTTACTTTCATATCCATCCAAAAGAATAAAACTAGAGGTTGGGGATTTGGGGGTAGATTTTCTTTGGTTTTGAGTTATAAAGGAAAGGAGTTATGATTAGAAAATTCAACCCAACCTCTCTTCTCAAGCCTCTGCATCTAAAATGCCCATGAACTATCAATGCCTTGGACCTCTGTTTGTTTCAATTTATTTAACTAGGTTGGTGAAGCTGTTTGAAACAACGAGGTTAAATTGGTCCATTTCAACATCACATTTGACCATGGAGAACATTAGTGTTTGAAGAGGCTATGAGCAACCATTAATGGAGGGTGACCCAATTGCTCAACTCAATAGATGGTGGCCACTGTGGTATGCAAACAAGTTTAATGATATGGAGGATCAAATAATGGGCATTGGTACTATTTTTGAGGAACTGATGTAATTGGAGAGAGCAGTTGAGGACTGAGGACCCCCATGTATATTATAAACCTAGAATTCAACATAAGCGCACACCTCTTACCTTCCATAATCATTCTCTATATTGTGACCAACTCTAATGATTCTATAACTTGACCAGATTGGTGCTCAAGAAAAGGGATTCCTCTTGGAGGGGCCTTAAACTTTGATTTCACACCCTGCATATATATATGACAAATGTACTAATTGCAATGCTAGTGGTAGTCATTAGAATAGTAGAGTCATGTACCCTTTGAAAATTTTTCATGGTTCTCTTTAGTAATCTAGAAATCATGGGTTACACATGAATTCATCAAAATGGCCCACGATTTCAGTTTTTTATATATGTTTTTGTTTACAGTTTTTTTTTTTTTTTCAAAATAATATATAGGACCCGTTTGGCATACATTTGTATTTTGCGTTTTTTGTTTTTAGGCAAAAAAACAAATAACTATTTTTATTATGCATATTTTGAATAGTAATTAAAAACATGTTTCGTTGTGTTTTAAGTCTTTTTTTTTGTGTTTTTTTTCTCTATAGTAGTTGTCAAAACACAATAAAAACATGAAAATAGTGTTTCTAATTTTGGCCTAAATTTTTGAAATATTTTGACACTATTCAAAACACAACGGACAGTACCAAACATGTTTTGTTTCTACAAAACGCATGAGAAACAAACCCATGGTTATTTTATACTATTCAAATTTGTCAATTGTGATCTGTTTTCTATTATTTGTGTTAAATTATATATTTTCTATTATATCTGCTATTATATTATATATCTTTTTTTAAACCACATAGATTTTTACACCTTCTCTTAAACCATCTAGGATTAGGATTTCTTATCTCATAAGTTTACTTAGCCTCCAAGACTATGTATCTATAAATAGGCATTTATGTATTCTTCACAATATATCAAAATCAATTAAATCAAATACAATTCTTTCTTATTTCTAACATGATAGTAGAGTCTACCAATGTCATTGCGTCACCGTCGGGGATGGCACCATCGGCTTCATCCTCAGCGAGTAAATTGCAGCAAATAGCTTTCGCCTTATATATATATATATATATATATATATATATATATATATATATATATATATATATATATATAAAATAAAAGAAAAAAAAATATGATAACCCAGCTCAAGTTCAATTCATCGACTCTCACTAACATCTGTGTGTCAAAATCGCTAATACATTTTTTAATTTTTAAATCAGTTTTCACTCCGACAAGCAGCTTTCGGTCTTATCATCGCTCCAACAAGTTCGCTCTTTTGCAGCTTCTTTGTATGTGCTCACAATCACTATTGGTAACATCACCATATTGCTTTCACGAGCCATAACATTTGTGTGTCAAAGTCGCTAATTTCAACAAACTCCTTTTCTGATTTTCAAATCAGTTTTTGCTCTAATGAGCCGCTTTTGGTTCCGTCACTCCAATGAGTTGCATTTTTTTACCGAGTCGCGCTCTTATACAACTTCTTTGTATGTGTTCACAACCACAGATGGTAACATCACCAAATTGCTTTCACGAGCCGCATTCAAGATTTTGTCTTCAAACTCAAGTTGATTTCATATAACTCACCTTGAATTTGTGAGGACTATTAGATTATATATTTTATATTATATCTGCGGTTAGATTATATATCTTTTCTTAAATCGCATAGGTTTCTTACATGTTCTCCTAAATCATTTAGAACTAGAATTTCTTATCTCTTAAATAAACTTAGCCTCCAAAAATATATGCCTATAAATATGCCTTTATATATTCTTCACAATATATAAAAATCAATTAAATCAAATACAATTCTTTATTATTTCTAACGGTTTGATTGAGAGGAGGGGGTGTGTGAGTTTCTTTATGATAAGAAAAAAAAAAAAAATTGAGAGGAGGGACTGTGTTTTGTAATTGCAGAAGTGAGAAAAAAATTAGTGGAAGACTTGGAATCGAAATAACAAATTCAAGACACATCATTTGTATTAGATAGTATGAATTCATGTTACTGTCTTCATTATTTTCTTTAAAAACTCTATCTGATTTAGTTAGGTTCTCTTCAACCCTAAAGATTGGAATCGTTACCAACTATTCTTTAATTTTTTGAACTCAAAGAGAACTATTCCATCAAAGAACCGAACTAAATTGTACGATTCTATTAAATTCGGTTCAGTTTATTGATTTTAACGATATTTGTACACTTCCAATTTCAATAAGAGTGGACGCGTTCTGAGTTTCTCAATCCAACAACTAAAGACTTCTTCATACTAGAATGATCTTGTGACAGTGACAAGTGTTTTAAAGCTATACTATCAAGTTACCTTGATTAAATACATCCCTTTGACATTCATATTATGATAAGAAGCTGTCAAATATTATCCTAAACATTTGACGTTGAGGCTATCCAGAATATATATATAATATATATAAATACATATACATATATATATATATATATAGAGAGAGAGAGAGAGAGAGAGGGGAGATTTGACATGATGGTAATCCAGAGGGAGAAGAACTCCATTTTGAGATTTGAAACCATGGTAATCCAAGCATGCAAGTAAGAAGTGAAAAAGTAACCAATACTTAAACCCTGTGATGTTTGGGCACACATATTTCTTAATTTCACTACCTTCTCATAATTGTCCACCGAGGAACGAGGACATGAATGTGACTTTCTGAAAACAAAATGATATATATATATATATATATATATAATAGAAAACAAAACGATCCTCACGTTACATATCACTGAAGTCAAATTTAGGTTTGTGTTTCTTGTTTGTATTATAATTCTGTATATATATGCCCACAATTTCCAAAGCGTAAGTTATGTATCTTTTTCTCTACAAAGAACCACTCACATGCCTAATAAATTTATGTACATCACAAGTAAATGAGCAGCCAAACCAGTCTTCCCCACAATAGATATATATATATATATATATAAAACCTAAATAATTTCATTTTCCATCCCTGCCTAATTTTCTTTTGATCCAAACAAGTATATTTAATAATTTCTGCACCGGCAAGAAAACGTGGGTCATGCAAGTTGGTTCCATAAAAAAGCAGCCTATCAATCTTAGGATTTAAATAATTATGATCCGATCGGATAGTGGCTAAAATCAACAAAGGACAGACTCATACTGTACTTACAATAATTAAATAACAATATGAGCTTATAATTTAATAAGTTTATATTAACTGAAACATGAATATAAGATGATACTCATTATTTATTGATAACTTTTTCTTCGCTTTAAGAATTTATATCTATATATATATATATATATATATCAAATTTGTCATGACATACTCTTAGTCTATGCATGTCCTCTCAACCATTTACCGACGAATCGAGTTAGATAGGGGTTGACCCTATCCTAGTGTTGGACCCATTTATGACTCGGTTTATTCGAGTTGTTATTAGGTCTAACTCATCCAAATATGAACCCGATCCACACCTTCGTCCATTGGAGTGATGTGAATAGAGAGTATGGGTCCCACCACTCTCACATTCCCTACCACATAATTTCAGTCCGAATCGTTTGATATTCAATTGCAACTGTTATTACTGTATAGTAGGTATTTCAGAGTATTTTATAATTTTTTGTTATTACTGTATGGTAGGTATTTCGGAGTATTTTATAATTTATATATATATATAAAAGAGTGATGATACATTCTTCAAAAATATATATATATATATAATATATATATTGAACAGGCATACAAAAACACTTAAATTTGTGATTAACTGGAATGTAATGAAGTGGTGCACCACGAGAGAGAGCATACTTTAGTGGTTGACCTCGTGCTTAGTTCAGCCATGAATGTGCTTAACAGACAAAAGTTGTGGAAAAACCCAATCCTTCTTTTGTGCTTCACCGACTTTTATTTCCCACTGCCCGCCACCAATTACAATTAGTTGCCTTCCTTGTTTGTTATTTTGTACGTTAGCTTCTCATCTTCTCTCTCTATATATGTATATATGTATATCTATATCTAATATCTATATGTTGACACCAATGACCACCCACCCATTTATTTTAACATCACAAGTACAATAGCTTCATGTTATTAAATTCATAATTATTGAATTTAAGATGTGTATTAAACGCATTAATGCATAGAACCTCCCATCCCGTACACGTGCCCCACCAATTAAATGTTCAGTTGGTGGATTTAGATGACATCTTCAGTAAGGTAGGGTAGGGTACTTGCTATTTTGCACCTTTGGATACGAAATGGTAAATTTATGCTTCACCACGTTTTTATCGTAAGCTTGGTATTGTGTCCTCCTTGGAGTCTTTGTTTCACATCGAATTCGAATGCTGAGAGTCTTGGAGCTGTTGACTAGTATGTAGACTTCACCTCTAAATAATTTAAGTTATTAAATCAGTTGATAAGCGTTTCATTCGTTACAATTAGTATTAGATCGAAAGTGGTTCCGATTTAAATATTTAATAAGTGTTGTTGGCATTAGGGTCATAGGGGTGTTTGGGTCCGAATCGTTGGTGTTAGGGTTATAGGAGGCCCAGTCACACCAAGTAGCCATCCGAAGGTGATGGTTCGGATCAGGATGAGGATGAGATCCTTATTAGGTCCTCTCACGCACGGCACGGGTAGGGTGATAGAAGTCTTGTCACACATCGCAACAGAAGGTCTTGTCCGACGTGGCACCCATGTTAAAAGCATTTTAATGATACTACTAAGTTGGGGGTTAATATTGTGAAGGTGGAACGCTCTCACCGTGAACCTGTCTCCTTACAAGCGTAGGATTGAGAAATTATTAATCCAACGGCTGGAAAAGAGTGGTTATAATAGCGAAAGCATCCAAGTGCAAATACATTAGTAGATTAGATTAGATTGTAGATTAGAATAGAATAGAATAGATTAGATTAGATTGAATGGAATGGGTTGGTGCTAGGTGAAGTAGGACCGGTCCATCAAAGGACGGTGCTTATAATCTAATCTATGGGGATGGCTAAGATTGAAAGATGCTCAAGGCTGTGTGTCTGTCCTTATTGTTAGGTCATTTTCAATGTATTTTCTCTCTCTCTCTCTCTCTCTCTCTCTCTAGTCGCTTCTTTCACTTTATTTTCCCTCAAAAAGACAAGGATTTTGGAGAGAGAAAGTAAGTCAAATTGAGATGAGAAGAAGATAAATTGCAAAAGGAATGGCTCTCATTATCTCCCGCCATTGGTCGTCTATTGGACTGTACCCACCGTAAGCAATATGGATAAGGCAAAAGCTCAGCAAAGCAATGGGATATTCAATTTCCTTCTAATGTTTTCTGTTGAAACCCACCCTCTTCTTATCTATCACTGGCCCCTCTTTTTGCTTGCACCATCCGACCCAAATGACTGACACTCATGAGTCATGAGATATATATATATATATGTATATATATATATATGTAGAGAGAGAGAGATGCGGCCATTTGTCATTGGATCTTTGGCAGGAGGAAAAACATTGGCTTTGGTCCACTTCACCTACAAATGGTCAGACAGGAAAGGCAAGGCAAACTTGCACCCATCACTTACATTCAATTGCATAGTCAGATCCCACTTGGATGATAACTTTGCTTTTACAATCCTGCCACGGAGAATACCAACAAAGAAGGCAGGTTTCTCCTCTCATTATTGCAGGAGAGAGAAAGCTAGAGAGAGGGGGGGGTTGGCTGCTTTATAACGCAAACACAAGGGGTGTGACATATCATCACATTACTGGTCCCACAGTCACCCATACACAATAGTACTAATCAAAACAAATCTAGAACACAATATAACAGATAACAGAGTAGGCAAAAGCATAACTATATCCAAAAGAAAGATAAAATAGCTGCGACAACAGATCATCAGCATCCATCATAGAGAGAGTTTCTCATCAATGGACTTATAAGCGACTCTGTTGAAAGTTTGAAACCCTATGCAAACTCCATAAAAATGGAAGGGAGAGAGGAGTGTGTATTCAGCAGCTAGAAAGTTGGGATGATACTATTATCCTAATCCTGTGCATGGAACCCACAGGGTGGAGAAGATGGAGAGGGCGGGGGTCCTGCAATGTGTACTTGTACAATACTTTCCACACATCATTAATGGGCCTCACTATCAAACTGATGATTCCATATTCAGAAAAAAAAAAAAAAAGCAAGACACTTGCTCTAATATCTGGTCCAATGCACATTTGGCATTTATTACCCATCTCACATTTGCTACCAATAACAATAACAAATTCAACAGTCAGGTGCTAAGAACAACACATCTGAAAATAACAAACATTTTTAGAGAAAGAGATAGGAGAGACGTATCATTCTGGGCATGAGTTCTCACCAGCTACGCCTTTGAAGTCCTGAAACTAACATTTGAACGAAAATAAGAAGACATGGATCTAACAAAAGAAAATAACTAGCTCCTTCATCCACGGCATGCAAGGGAAGTTCTCAAATTTCATGTCCGTTGTCTCAAAGTCTTCATGACCCACCTTTGATTCTTCATCAAAGAACAATTTGATCCGGTTTTAAAGCAGATATCTGTCAAGCCTCGGTGCAGTTCAATGATCCTTCCCCTTGGTACCTCCAGAAGCCTTCTTTTACGAAATGAATACGGAAGAGAAAAGAAACATAAATTTAAAAGCGTACCCATACAACAACAATGGATGATCCAATACATTACAGTGGCTTCCATCTTCCACATTTAGACAGCTTCTTCATACCATGTGGAAGAACCACAAAGCATGAGAGTAAGCAGGTCCTCCTTTACAGCCTCTTCTTTGAATGCTGTTACAAGAGCTCAGGCCAAGTAAAAATTTGGCACACTCGTCTTTCTCTAAAATAAGAGTGAAGGAAACTTCTTGCAGGTTATAACTTATAAAAAGCTGCCCATCGTATCAAACTTTCCTGCAAAGAAGTTTTTAACTTGCTCAGAAGCCACCATAGAGATGAAACATCATCCCATATTGCAAGTTTACAGGATCTTCACAAATTTTGGTGCATCACCCCTAGGCTCTTCAAGAGACCGATACATGTATAATATATCAACATATTCGCCCTTCTCATCCTCTTTCTGATCCGAATCAGCGCTAATCAATTCCACCACCAGACGGGGCATTTGCCGAGCGATCTCCTGGCAACCTTGGCGAGTTAATTTACACGATGACATCCAGAGGAATCTCATATTATAATAGTGGTGGAGACCAGAGTGCAAAGCTGGATCTCCAAAAGGGCTATCTCTGATCTCAAGCTTCTGCAACCTAGAGCAGCCCTCTAGCACATACTTTAGCCCCATATCACTGTCTCCAGCAAAAGCAACCGACAAAGTCCTAACCAATTTCCCATACTGTCCAATATAACTGAATGCCCTATCAGTTAGTAAACCAGATATAGCGAGCCGGGTAAGCTTCTTACAGTTCTTGACAATGGCTCCAAAACCCTCATCCATTGGTTCCCCAGTAATGTGGTCAGGCCGATGCCTCCCCATTATACAGAGACGGAACACCAACAGATCTGGACAATTCTTAGACATGGCTATCACAGCTGCATTTGTCATCCGCTGGCAGAAAAATAAAATCGACTGCAGTTTTTTACACCCCTCAGAAATTGCGAGGAGACCCACTTCAGAAACAGGGCCCTCAGCATCTTCGCGAACATCAATAGGGAATACTCGAAGCTCCCGGAGATCTTTACATGTAGCAGCCACTGCCTGAAGTCCTTCATCACAGACCGAATCCAGTACCTGCAGAAATCAATGGTAAGCTTAAAACCCAATATAGGCCACAAAATTCATGAAAAACATAAGACCAAACAATCGCATACCCAGAAAATCTGGAGTTTATGGCAGTGGCAAATGACTGATCTAAGTTGTTCTGCATTAATGTTGGCATAGCTAAAATTCAAAGAGGTGAGATTAGCACAGACCGGATAGATGACAGGCAGATAATCCGGTATAATTTCCCTGAATCCTGAGAGACAAACTAGAGATCTGGAAGCAGTAAAAGCAGAGACATAATCCGGTTCTTGGTCAGCCTGAGCAACAGCCTCTGAGGGACTAAATGAACCCGTCCCAAGATGGGTGAGCTGAGGAGCTTGAACCATCACCCGGTAAAGCTGCCCAATTGGAACGTATTGGTTCAAACTAAGTTTCTTCAATGAAGGCGATCTAGCCACCAGCCGCTCCAATGCCTCAAAATTTATAGGGCACTCTACACAGTCAAAGATAAGAGACTCAAGACAAGTTTCTCCCTCTGGGAAACAAGAAATCCAATCCACGTCATCGTCTGCAACCTCATCCTCAATCAGGTCAAGCACTCGAAGTTGCCTGTGATACAATCAGTACATGATGTAAAAGGAAAGATTACAATTTTCCCACTAAAATTTAACACCCACCATTTAAGCTTACACTCTAAATTGATTTCTAAGCTAGCCAAACTCGTGTCAGCGTTCCAATCAAGTATTCAAGTTGTCTAGGAAATATATACATACATATAAACGTATATATAATCACTCAGTTTTCACTACAAATTTACATCATTTTTGTTCAAGCATCCAATTGGTTTATAAGAGAGGCAAAATGCAGAGGTTGCAGGTAAAAAACAACATAAGAAACAATCTATCAGAACAATTGTAGATCTAAACATGAATAGATCAATCGAGTAAAACCCAATTCTTAACAGTAACTAAAAATCATTATAGCTAGCAATATAAAGATCAAATAGAAAATTGAACTTACCCCCCAAAAAAAATACACCATTGAAATGTGAAATGGAAAAAGAAAACCTAGTAAATTTCACTGACCTACAGTTGTTCGCAATGAAAGCGAGCCCACTAGTACTGAACCCATCACAGCACACGAGCACGAGCTCCTTGAAACACGGAAACGAAAGGGCCAGGATCTCAAGATCTTCGTCCGTCACGGACACGCGCTTGAGGTAGAGCTTCTCGAGCGCACGATAAGACTCGCCCATGGCGATGACCCATGGGGTGAAGTGCGCACCCCAATTGGGCGGCATCAGATTGAAGTCGGCGAACCTTGGCTTCCCCTTCAGCGTCACCGCCCTGACCCGACGGAACCGCTCCGTCACGCGGCGGGGCGACACCGCGTAGCAGTTCCCGATGAAGAGCTCCGATCGCGTCAACGCCTCCGCGCGGTACCACGACTTGCACACCATAGACGCGGCGTTCCGGTCCCGCCGACAGCTCAGGAACAAGAGCACGTTCTCGAGAACGTTCTCCAGCACTTGATCCGGATACGGAGAGACATAATCGCCGCTGCCGCCGACAACGGCGCAGCTCCGAGATCTGTTGGAGGATGTCTCGGTGGCGCCGCCGAGATCCGGTGGCGACGGCCTCTCATCGTCGTCTTCGGACATTTCTGAGCGATCGTCTCTCATGGGTCGGTGTATCTCCGATCTGGGTGGGTCGTTTTGGAGATATTATAAGAGATCGAATCTATCTATGTTCAGATCATCGCATCAAAGGGAAGAGTAGAGAGAGAAAGTGAAAAGAGATTTACAAAAATCTAGAGAGAGAGAGAGAGGGGATGAATTTTTCCGCGGCATAGGGAGTGCCAGCACTCCCTTTCTATGCCTTTTTTGCCCAGAAAAAAATAATGAATAATTGGTGACAAGGAGCAGAGAGTCCACACAGTACACACTCAGCTGTCTCTCTCTTTCTCTCTCTTTTATTCTCTCTCTATCTCTCCCTCCACACTCTCCTGTCTCTCTCTCTCTCTATATGTATATCTCTATATCTGTGCATTGGGATTCTTCATGCTTCTTCACTCACTCACTCACTCTCACTCTCTCTCTCTCTCTCTCTCTCTCATCTGCAATATCCGATGGCTCTCCACACTTCCCCTCCATTATTTGGGGTTTTCTTTTCAAGCTTTGTCTTTTATTTTAGTTTTTTAGTAGTTCTCATTTTCTTTTTTCTTTCTTAATTTTTTTTTTTAGTAAAGTACTAGACTTGGTGAGTTTTTTTTTTTTTTTTTTGTTAAAAAAACCCTCCTTGTAAGCTATTCACAAATATATCCTTTAGTTTTGCAATTTTGCATTTTAATCCTTAGAAAACATTATGTTAAAACATATTATCAAAAGTGGCTTATCTTTTTGAATTTTTACAGGAGTTAAAAAATAATAGTTTGTTTAAATTGTTAAAAGGAGTGATAAAAATAATCATATCTTTGTATTATTGGAGCAGAGGATCGCGTAAATACAAAGATGTGATAAATAAAAATATTTTAAAATAATATTACAAATAATTTTAAATCAAGATTAGGTAACGCGTCATTGTTTTTTTAAAATAATTAAAATGTCTTTATGCTACAATTGAAATATTAAAATGAGAGCACTGTCTTTAAAATTTAACAAATCTAAATTCACAAATTGTATGTTCATAGAATCTCACCATCTATGAACCCATATATTTATTTTCATACAATCATTTTTTCAAAATAAAATATAATTTTGAAAAATTATATTCTAAATTCAAAATTGTATATAAATAAATAAATATATTTATTGAATGTAAAAGAAACTGACTAAATAATAAAAGTAATTATGGAACTCCAAGAGTCATTGGTTTGATATAGTCTAACCTGTAAATGATCAAGCAACCCATCAGAGCTCTTTGAACAATTTGACAGACTTAACCTCAGGAACCAGTACTATAAATATTTTAGAAATAAAATAAAATAATTATAACGAATTTTCTTTTTGTGCACTTTTATCGGATATTTTTAAGAGCACGTCTATAAAATGATATGAATAGAAAAAATTGAAGAAAAGAACACTTGACAACCAATGAATGAGGTTGTCCAAAGTTCTTTTTCTTCTATTTTAAATTCATAACAAATAATATACAGAGAGAGACTACTAATATGTTGTAACAAGGATTACAATAATAATTTACATTTGTTTTATTAGATTTTAATACTTAAAAGCAAGAGTAAATAGGTTTATTGAACTTTAAAGAGGTGACATGTAATTTATTTTTCAAATCACCTTTAATGACACATAGGCCATAACTAGAATTTAAAAAAAAAAATGGGAACAGCTACAATTTTTATATACAAAACCACCATTAATAACTATATTTAAGTACCATAAAAGAGGGTTTTGAGGAAATTTTGGGCTGCTTGCGGCAAAATGAAATTTAAAATCTTGTTGTTTGTGTTATAAAATAGAAGATTAATAAATTTAAAGACATTTCAAGAGTATTTTAAAATGATACATATATATAAATAATTTTGAAACATGTTCTAACACATTGCTCCTGTGCTGCATTTGGTACACATGAATGGAATAGAATGAAGTTGAAAATGGAATAAGAATGGAAATAAAATGTAATGATCATTTTCATTCTATTGTTTGGTTACAAATATGAAATGAGGTGGGAATGAAATAAATTTTAAATCAAATTTTTTAAAATACCCTTCTAGTAACAAATAAATTAAACCAACAACTATGTGGTGGTGGAGGAAAGTGCGATGTGGAGGTGGTGGTGAAGTATGGTGGTAGAGTGGTGGTGGATGAAAGTGACGATGTGGAGGTGGTGGAGTGATGTGGTGGGGGGTGGTGGTGGAGGAAGATGACAATGTGGTTGTAGAGACCGTGACCAATTTTAGTTATTTTTGCATTTTTCGCACCATAATTGTCATAAATGTATTTTGAGTGGTGTTTAACATAAATGGATTTTAGAAAATTTTTGGAAGATTTGGGGAAGTCTGACTTTTTTGTCAAACCGCGGTCCGGGATGCGACTTAAGTGGGCCCGAAAATCCTAAAAAAATTTTAAAATAATTATTTTTGGTAATAACTTAGATAAAATGTTTAGAGAGTAGACGAAGTGATTTCGAGACTGTAGGAGTTTTCGAAATCAAAAACGGAGTCCGGGAAGGTACGTTAAGTGACCCGAGGGCATTTTTGTCTTTTAGTACCCTAGATGCCTTTTAAACACATGGCTGAGAGTCATTCCAGCCATTTCACACGGTTTACTCTCTCTCTAACATTTCCCTCTTCTTCTCTCTACCTTCTCTTTACATTTTGGACCCGTTCGGCTTGGATTCAAGACTCGCCAAATGAGGGAGATACGTAGGAGACGGCTAGGGCTTCAGTTTAAACCGAACAAACACGAGTTTTGGCAAGGTAGATATCGCTGGGATTTTAGTGAAGTGCTTGGAAAGCCTTTATTTTCAAGGTAGGGGTGTTCCTTCTCATCTACTTATCAATTCTAGGGTTTCGGGTGGAGAGGTGAGAGCTAAGGGTGTGTATTGCATGATTTAGAGCAGTAAGAGGGGTGAGATGTGATGATTTTCTACTCTCCTTGGTCTCTATTGTGCAATGAATGTGTATGTGGTAGTATACATGACGAAATGAGTGAATGTGTGAGAAATATTAACATGTATGCTTATATGCTAGTTGTTTTGCATATATGTGAAAATGTGTTATATTGAACATGTATGTATTATGTGTTAACATGTGATTTAAAATGCATGCTATCCTTGTATTGAAATGGTGTGCATTGACGAAGTATGACAAATACGTGCTTAAGTGAATTTTGTGGGCATATGCTATTTATGCTAGAGTTTTCATATATAGGAAAGTATATATGTGGATTGGTGAATGTAAAATACATGCTACGTTCCTTTTTAACTAGCATATGTGTTGCAAAGTATGAAATATAACGCTTGATCTATATATGTTCGAAATGTATGTATGGGGCCGTTGTGAGTAAACGAAAAAAAGTGGTCAAAACACCCAGAGTAGGTAAATACTCGGTCACGGTGGTCATGTTTTCGGGTTAACCACCTTAGAGTAGTGAATACTCGGTAATGGTTCGATCACCTTAGAGTAGAGAATACTCGATGATGAATTCTGAAATAATCCAATCACCTCGAAGTAGAGAATACTCGATGATAGATTTTGAAACGGTATGATCACCTCGGAGTAAAGAATACTCGGTGGCAGATTACTCATCAGTCCAATTACCTCAGAGTAGAGAATACTCGGTGATGGATTCTGTAGTTGTGTGGGAAGTGTCTCAGTCGCATGGTTGGTCAAGAATCATGTTAGAATACCGGGTTGAATCCGTGAGAGAAAGACAAGTGTGTGATATTGCTTTCATTCTAAATCATGAAGTATGATGTGTGTTAAATGCATTCTTACATATATATGCATTGTGGTGAATGAATATGATGTATGTTGAATGATATGTGAAATGTTGTGACATGCATTCATGTAGGTCGTGTCGAGTCGAGTCGGCACTTAGGTGGGTTGAGGTATCTCTACTGAGCCGCAGTGGTGCTCACCCCTTTTATTCTAAACTTTGATGACGGATGGGATATGAGTGTCTAGGTGGAATTCTAGTAGCATTTTGCTATCTTTTGAATGTTGTGCATTTTGTAGCTATATATCCATGCCGGCTTGTGGCATGTGACTTATCTTTGAGTTGTGGTTATACTTTGGACAAATGTACTTTTGATGTATGTATTGGATTTTAAACTTGTTGGGTATGGAAAGACAAAGGTTTAGTTTATGTAATGCCCATGGCGGCATTTAGTTCATTTGACGATGTTTTCATGATGAATGGATTATAATTGTGAAAGAATGATTCATTTTGGTATATGATTCAATTATGAATATGATTTTGAGCATGTAATTGATGTTGGTATCTTTCAAGTATGTTATGGATCATGTATAAGAGGTCCTAGGATGATAGAATGAGGATTGGGCTCCAAATAGACCATGTATAGGGTTGTTGAAAGTTCTGTGGAGAGCATTTCGATCGTGCGAAATGCCCATTTCGCACAATCGAAACCCCCATTTCGATTGTGCGAAGGGGTGGTGATTTATGACGATTTTTAAGGTGCAGACAGAGGCAATCTCACACAATCAAAACCCCCATCTTGATTGTGCGAGATATTGCAGGTCTGGGTCCCGAAAGGGTGAAATTTTGCAAAAATCAAGATGCCAATTTCACACAATCGAGATCCCATTCTCACATAATCGAGATTACTATTCGCAGCATTTTTTCCAAACTTCGATTTTACGTAATTTCTTCGTTCTAGACCGGAATTGAGTGTGATTTTTTTTTAAATTGAGTATTTTTGGATTCTCTATCCAATGGTGTAGGGCCTCAGTTTTGGATTATAAACACAATAAGTTTTGAGGTTCGAAAGTGAGTGATTTCTTGAAAGTGTGGGTAAATAAATCCCCAATAGGATAATAGGAGTTGATGTAAGGCCCATTGGGATTACATGACTGGAGTATAGATCGTTCATGGGGTTGAGTGAATGGGTTCACACTCGAAATTCGGGGCCGGTCCGGGGGAGTCTCGGCTGTCCGGATTCCAAGGTCGGTCTGGGGGAGTACTAATATGTTGTAGCAAGGATTACAATAATAATTAACATTTATTTTACTAGATCTTAATACTTAAAAGCAAGAGTAAATAGGTTTACTGAACTTTAAAGAGGTGACATGTAATTTATTTTTCAAATCACCTTTAATAACGTATAGGCAGCCATAGATAGAATTTTTTTAAAAAAAAAAATGGGACCACCTATAATTTTTATATACAAAACCACCATTCATAACTATATTTAAGTACCATAAAGAGGGTTTTGAGGAATTTTTGGGTTGCTTGCAGCAAAATGCAATTTCAAATCTTGTTGTTAGTGTTATAAAATAGAAGATTAATAAATTTAAAGACATTTCAAGAGTATTTTAAAATGATATATATATATATATATATATATATATAATTTTGAAACATGTTCTAATACATTGCCCTTGTGCTGCATTTGGTACACGTGAATGGAATGGAATGAAGTTGAAAATGGAATGAGAATGGAAATAAAATGGAATGACCATTCTCATTCTATTGTTTGGTTGCAAATATGAAATGAGGTGGGAATGAAATAAATTTTGAATCAAATTTTTTAAAATACCCCTTCTAGTAACAAATAAATTAAACCAACAAATATGTAGTGGTGGAGGAAAATGCGATGTGGAGGAGGTGGCGAAGTGTTGTGGTGGAGGAAAGTGGCGATGTGGAGGTGGTGAAGTGGTGTGGTGGGGGGTGGCAGTGGAGGAAGGTGGCAATGTGGCAATGGTGGAGTAGGGGTTGTGGCGGCGATGTGGAGGTGGAGATGGTGGTGAAGGAAGGTGGCGGTGGAGGTAGTGGTGATGCGGTGTGGTGGTGGTGGCGACAGCGGTGGTGATAGAGCCGGTGGTAGTGGCGGTGGTGCTAGAGTCGGTTTGGTGGTGAAAGTGGTGGTGGTGGTGAAGGGTTTTTTTGTTATATGATTTTTTTTATAATCTTACTTGAAATGGAATATCCATTCCATAAGTTTAACTATGGAATAGATTTTCATTCCAAGGAAATGACCATTCTCACCTTAAAATTCATACCAAACAAAGAAATGGTTGGAATGGGTATTTCATTCCATTCCATTCATGCGTACCAAACACAACATTAGTTTATTTATAGAAAAAATTAGTACTAGGTAGTCTTACTTTTTGATTTTGAAGACAAATAAATCCTAAATTTTTTTATAAAGACCATAAAATCTTACTTTTAACAAATATTTTCAGCTAAGTTCAAAATTCTATTAACAATATTTTTTTTCACCTATGTCATTTCTTATAAATGCCTTAAATATTATTTTTTTATTAAAAACCTAACTATACCCTTTACCTCTAATTTTTTTTAATAAGTATCAATTTACCATAATAATGAAAAAAAAAACACTTAGTTTTAATTCCCACCAAAATTAGCAATTTTTTCAAATATTTAACAAGTTATTCAAATTCAACCAACCATACATAACAAATAAATATTAAAACAAACCCAAAAAGTTCCACAAATTTTTTTTGATGAGGTGTATTCATGTACAATTAATAAATTATTTTTTTCACTTTTTCTATTTTTATTTTTTTTACAAATATGTAATTTCAATATATATATATATATATAAGTAAGTGTATCAAGATAGTATAATTTTTTTTTTGGATATTTTTTATATAAGAAAATGACATTGATGATATTTCTATAAAAAATGACAATACTGGAATAAAACTAAGTGAGTGAAATTATGAACTTAATTAAATATATTAACTAAAAGTAGGACTTAGTTCTCCTAACAAAAATTATTAGATTTTATTGGACTTCACAATTAAAAAATATTATTCATAGCTAATTTTTCCTTTTTTATCCTATCTAGTTTTGTTATCAAATTCTCAACTTTCTCTATCCACGGTTGATTCTTATTTTTTAGAACTAATATAAAGTACACAAAATAGACAAGAAGTCAACAAAAAGAAATAATGAAAACTCATATTTTGGAGACATCATCAAATATATATCAGTAAAAACCACAATGAGCATTTCAAAACTAATTAAAGCGCGCGCGCGCGCACACACACACACGTACACAAAAATGATTTCTTGTTCACCTTGAACAAAAAAATTCTTTCACACCATGTATGATAATTATTAGATATGATTGCAATAATTTTTTAAAGTAATATTTTTTACACTTAAATCATATCCAACAATTACTATACTTGTTGTGTAAAAATTTTCTTGTTCACCGCTGAGTAAGAAATCATTACTCATATATCTTTTTTACACTTAAATCATATCTAACCATTACTATACTTGGTGTGTAAAAAATTTCTTACTCACCAGTGAGAAAGAAATCATTACTCATATATATATATATAATTATATATACACACACACACACACACAAATGATCTATTGCTCATCAATGAGTAAGAAATTCTCCCACACCATATATGGTAACCATTAAATATGATTGTAATAATTTTTAAAAATTACCTTTTTTACACTTAAATTATATCCAACGATTACTATGCTTGGTGTGTGTAGAAAATTTCTTACTCACCGGTGAGCAAGAGATCATTACTTTATATATATATATATATATATATAGTAAAAAAGGGAAGTGATATTCCTTGTTATATGTAAAAAAGGGAAGTGCATCATTCAAGTTAGTTGAGAGTAGTTGTTATATGTAAGTGAGACCCATTAATTGAACATTTCATTGAATGATGTATTTTAATTGGCATGGTATACAAATGACATGGTATACCCGGCTCACCCAATATCTACTCTACTAACAGTGGCCTCGGTTCCCAAAACTAAGTACCTTTTCGAAATTTCACTTTTTTTTTTTAAGATAATAAATATTTAATATATTGTCTCTTTTTTAAAAGGCAGTTGATTTTTGCATTCCACTAATCTTATTAAGCCCTCTGCTCTCTTTTTTATTTAAAATAGAAATACAAAAAAGTCCTTAAATCAAAGCATATTTGGTTCCTACATTTTTTTATACCATAATTGTCCTTATTATTAAAGTAAAGATTCTACCATTCTAATTCATTGTCTTCTCTTATGTTCTTTAATTTTAATACATTAGTTGTTTTTTTTTTCAAGGCAAGAGAAGAGAAATATTATAAATCAAATATCAAAATTTCTTTTTTGGACAACCATGATAACTCTTTGAAATAAATCTTCATCAACACACCTCTCTACTTCCTTTCTTAACGTTAAGTTCCCAGAACTCGTGAGCAACACAATTCCCTGCTTTAGGGGTGAAAGATAATTTTTTGTTATACGTTTTGAGTCTTAGCCTTCACAAATTTATATAATATATATACACTATATTATATAATATTATATACTACTTAAAAATAATTAATTTAATCACATAATAATATAATTTCTAAAAGTTTCTTTTTTAAATCAAACAAGCTTTACTTGACTTGCTAATTGAACTATCCAGCATAGTTTTCTATTTAAGTAACAATTAAACATAGCTTTAAAAAATGATTAAAAAATAAAATAATAAAAAAAAACATAGCTTTAGAAAATAATAATTAAAGATTCCGATAATTATAAAGCTTGGTTTACTTTCAATTTAATAATTTTTCTATAATGAGATAGGTTTTATTCGTTGATATAAAATTTAATTCCAACTCAAATACTTTTTTTATACCAATCGCATACCATTTTATAAGGTAAGCTTCTTATGTTATCTAACTATTAATATGTTAAATGTTGAAAGGGTAATGCTACTTAGGCAGAATCATATATCTAATGGATGTAAATATTTCTGCCTACGAATTCTGTCTAAGAATTCTGTCTGAGTAGCATTACCCATGTTGAAAAGAAGGCAATTATAGTATTAAAAATATAAAAACTAACTATTGTATGGTGTATGGACTCTTTCGTAATTTTATTTTAAAAGAAGAAGAAAGTGGAGCGTTGAGTACATTTGTGAAGCGTCAATATTAGATCTTTTCAAAATTACAAAACGAACTTAAAGAGAAATGCTAAACATCATGAAATTATTTCATGAATTTATATCATGAATAATGTGACAGATAACGTGGAGAGTTAGTATTGGTGAGATTCAGTGATAATATCATGAGATTATGTGTATGGGGAGAATCTCACTAATACTAACTCTCCACGTTACCTGCCACATCATTCATGATACAAATTCATGAAATAATTTCATGACGTGTAGCATTATAATAAGTTTTCAAGAAAAATTGAGGATATTTCAAGAAGTAATTTATCATTTTACCTTCATTATTCAATTGGGACAAGAATTTGAAAAAAACTAAATATGAAAAAGGGACAAGTTTTGAAATGGAGCGAATACTTTTAATAGAAAATGTCATTATTGTCCTTGGAATATAAGTGTACCAATAATATTGAGACACTGTTGAAATAAATATGAGTATTTTGAGAAACAACTATGTTATTTACAATATGTTTTATAAAAAAGCCGAGCAAAGTATCTTCAATACCTTTGTGAAGTCTGAATATATCTATATATGTGTGTATATCTATATTACATTTAAGCTTGAATCTGACGGTCTAAAATGTCTTTTGCTATCAACGGCTCACAATCACTTCATCTAACGGTTACGGTGGCGAGTGCGCTATAGTGCCGTAGGCACGGGCATACACTAGTATATATATATCATGCCTCTCTCTATCTAAGATTTAGTGTCTAAATCAAATGCTATTTTCAGAAAAATTTCAAAAGATGGTGGATGAGTGTGTAATACCACAAATAAATAGGCTTACCAACAAATATGACAAAAGGAAAGGACTTATTTACAATCATCCTTTGATATAAATATACATACATACATACATATATATATACATAAATACACACACATATATATATATCATAGTAGAAGTATACAATGGAGTTTCAAATCTACTACTACTCTAGTTATAAAAGTGGCAAGCGGTCCAATCTCAAAAGAAAAAGGGTAAAAATAAACAGTTTAGGTGCAGAAGCTTTTTAGCCTTTGCTCTTCAGGCTTCACAGAAGTGATGGACAAAAAAAAAAAGCTGACACATCTCATTTTAGAACAGTGAGTTTAACTGCTAACCACGCGCTATATTCTGGCGCGTGAGAATAATTTTTTCACCTCTTGTTATTTCTCAGTTTTTATATTTTTATTTGCCCCGGCCTCTCCTCTTATAAAGAAACAAAGTGGATGTATGAAGTCACTCTATTTTTTTTTAGGTTCGTCACCCGTTAAGCTTTATTTTTCTTTCATATGAAAGAAATTATTAAATGGGACGAGACTATACAGTCAAGTCAATCACAGACTGACACATTAATCAGTTTTATTTAACTTTTGATAATATATCTTTTTGCTACGATTCACCGAAATTATGTAATCTCCGATCGTCCTCATTTAAGTGATATAGGATGTTTACTTTTACATAATAATACATTAAAAATTAAATAATCTGTGTAGTTTATGAATGATTGGATATAAAAAAAAAAAGATCATTCTCTATTTGCAAACTATAATAACAAAATTTTGAATGCCTCACTTTTAAAGGTTCTAAGGCCAGTTTGGGTGTATTCTTTAAATCAGTAGTGACTTTCTATAAAATTGAAATATTTTATATCTTTTAAATAATAAGTAAATTGTATATGTCACCTAACTGTCTAAGATGCGCATCTGGTGTAGTGGTATCATAGTACCCTCCCACGGTACTGACCAGGGTTCGATTCCCTGGATGCGCAATTAACTAATAATAATTTTTTAATTTAGGATAAAAAAAAAAATTTCACCCTTTGTGCAAATCACAATGTACCATTTTTTTTCCTTATCCATGATTGGACATTCACCATGTGATGTCATGTGATAGGTCTACTGCATCACTTATAAAAAATACATTCAAAACACTTGAATTCAGTAGAAAAATCATTATTCTCAAATTATTATTATACCTAAAATAAACTATGGTAAAATGTTTTAATTATATGATTTTTCTCCTTAGATCGTAGTAAAGATGATTCACAACTTCCTCTAGCTCTATTTCCATTGAAAGCTTTGAATTAGTTATGATTTACAAAGGAAAAATGATAAATGAAAAATTAAACTATCATATATTTGATTATCATGAATTGAATTAAGAATATTAATGCAATTTTGCAACAAGAGTGGAGTGCATTTATTACCTTCTTTAAAATTTAAGAATTTATCAAATTAAATTGTAAAAAAGAGTGTTTTTAGCCTTAAATGGATCGGTGCATTCACCTAAGATTCAAATTTCTAGGTGATTTTTGTTTAAATCAAATGATATTTCTTAAACTTCTCGAAGTTGAAAATAAAAGGTTAAAAATTCAAACTCTTGTATAGACAAAGAAAAATAATTTCACAGTCTAAATTTGAATTCAAACATGAAACAAGACTAGTCAGACTCCACCACAGTACAGTAGAGGTGCCCACCAACCTTGTCTCATGTTTGGTTTTTAACTCTACAGTAACTCATAGATTAAACTGTGTGAGTGTATTATTTGACAAAAATATTATATATATATATATATATATATATATATATATATATATATTATGAATTTCTTCACTCTCCTAAATTCAGGCACTTGCTAGTGTGAGGAGTTTGGAAGTATGTTGGACAAATCATCTGTCAAGCAATCAAATCAAACTAAAAAATCACTTGCTAATTTGAACACTTAAATCATGTATTAATTTTAAAGTTAAATTGCATTAGTATTTCATTAAAAAGGAAAATATATCATTTCTATATATATATATATATATTTATATATTTGAGAATACATAAGATTCGAGACCAATCAGTTAATTTCCAATGTATGTGGGACCCGAATACACACTACACCCCAACATTTGTTTGTCTTGATAGCTTGACATTTATGTGGGAACATTTCTAGCACCAGGGTTAAAAGCAAACTATATATGATTATCTCATAAATTATGGTACTTTTAAGTGTAAATAGTTTGGTGTTTAAAATAAGGAAGATCTGCTACTCCTAATAATTAAAATGATAACTATAATAACAATAAGGTAAGGTTATCATTGATCCCACTTCACTTATAAGCATGTAATCCCTTGCCATGATTATGTTTCTAAATTAATGCATTGTCAATCAGTGTGCAAAACTCAAAAATAAAAAAAAAACCAGTGTGCAAAATTGGAGTTTCAAGTCTTTTTTTATTTTTTTTTATTTTATAATGTCACTCAATATAATAAAAAATGTATTTTTTTTGTTTTCGAAAGTTCAAGAAATGCGCACACATTCATAATATTATCTCTACCAAAGCTCGAACTCTCAACTTTTCTTTTCAAAAATGAGAGATCATACCATCTTAACTAATGTTTCGTATAATCACTTGTATTGTTAAAGAAGCACTTGAAGTCTAGTCAAAACATCATTGGTGGCTGTGTTTCTCTATCTTCACCAATGTCTCTATATCTAACATCTCTATGTATTCATAAATGTAGCTGTTCCATTCCCAGATGAGCCATAAGAGAAGAATAGGCCACAATTTGCACCATTCAAAGCTGCAACACGCAGGGGAAGGAAATCAGTGTGTATATATATATATATGCAGGGGTTCAAAACTCTTTAATAGTGATTCCATTTGGCAGCTATGTATTGCTGTCCTTATTGAATTGCCTGTGTATATAAAAACAAAGCAAAACAAGATCAAGACACTGCTACCAGAAACTTGATCTCAACCTAACTACTTGTGTTCTGTCAAGCATATTTCAAGCTCAAGGTTTAATACCAGGTATTCCACTATTCATTTAATTACACTACAACAATTATGGTCTATAACAGCAATTTTATTTGCTGTGAAAAGTGAAAAAAGTGTTGCCATAACTTTTTAACAGCACTCATTAAGGTGAGGATGTGCCCTCATAGCTAGGTGTGCACAAAGAACCGGTAAAATTGAAATCAGAATCGTAAGGAACCGTAACTGAACTATTCACTACAGTTACAATTTTAAATTTTATAAATCGTTCATTACGGTTCCGGTTCTAATTTCATGTCAAGGAACCAAAACTGGAATCGGAATCGTTAAAATATATATATATATATATATATATATAATAATAGCTTCTAACTTTTAGTGTTCTATATATATATATATATATAAAGTATACAATATATAATATATAAATAAATACTAATACCTTCTAAATTCTATGTAGTGTTGCAAAAGTTTTTTCTTGTAATGTGACAATGTTATCCTCTTTCATATCTTTAGAAGAAAAAATGATATATGTTCTGAATTTTCAAATGAGATTATATGAGTGAGGAATGATGTCATCATGACATCACCATGTTGATGGCATCATACCCCACTCACGTAATCCCATTAAACTTTCAAACTCACACTCTGTAACACAGCTCTACAAAAAAATAGCTTTAAGTACAAAATATGTATGGCAGCGGTTATGAACGCCGCTAAATCTATGACAGCAAAAATAAGTGCTGTTAAAAAGGATATGAATTTTTTTTTTCTTTTTGGGTTATAGCAAAGTGTATGTTTTACTATTAACGTTCACATATCATGACTGCAGGAGTGGAAGAAGAAAAACAGAGAATTCATGTCCAATGTAAAAACCGAACAGATATCACAATTTACTATTCTCACAAAACTTTAATACAATACAACACTCCATCTTCCTCATTTTTATTTTTAGGTCTTCTCAATAGCAACCTTAGTATGTGCCTCACTAATATAATTCACACCAAACACCTCAAATTTCCATGCTACTCTTACCAGTATTGGAGAGGATCCACGTTCAGCTTATTGAGTTTAAGGCGTTTCCAGAAAGTCAAAATAAAAATTAAAATGACAAAGGGGAAGATGATAGTGGATGGAGTAAAACTCAACATAGACACACTTTACTTGAGATCATAGAGTTGTGGGTGTGCCAACAAGTGGTCGTCTTCCACTATCTTGTACATTCCCATGGCCTTGTCTTTGCCAGCTTTGATTTCCTCTTCTTTGAGCTCAATGTCACTCTGTGTGGTATTAACTTGTCATCTTGCACACGCATCCGCCATTGGCAGCCTCAAACTTTGCCTCATAAGAGATAGATTCGAGCTTGTCACCCAATACATCTCCTTCTATTAAAGTGTACTTGGTATCCAGAGCATCAATCTTATGCTTCAAGTGGTTCCCTGCTGCCAAAACACAAACGTGTTAAAACTTTGCTCCAATCTGAGATGGCTATGGATTGAGGCACAAGCTTGGGGATGAGATACCCATGATTGCCGATAAGAAGAAATTGGTTTAGCCTACAGGATCAGTTGGGGAAGTATAAGTAGAAAATTGGGTTGTGAAATGAAGAGCAACATTAAGAAGCCATATAAGCATAAAAAAGACTCCATTTTTATGGTATTAACAGCCTTTATTTATTTCATATCACATATCTCAACCCTATCTTTTTTGTTCTTATTAATGAGACCACTTTATTCTAGTTGAAAATATCTAAGTAGACCTGCTAATAAAACAAAAAATAACCAAGCAAGCTACCATCAAAGAGTCATACACCACTTTATGTCCAAGACTACCACACAAGCAACAAATCAAACAGCAACAGCTAGAACCAAAGACAGAGACTGCTACCGAGAAAAGCAAGCACTAAGCAGCAAGAACTCACAGCAGAAACCAGAATAAACTGTTCTGCAAACCAAGAGAAAGACAGAGAACTCCTAAAACTGGCTGCTTCTATAATGCACACTCCTTAAAATATGTTGAGGCAAAAAGCAATATACCTTCAGTACCAGTAGTAGTGCAAAAACCATGCGTTTGCATCAGGCCATTTTGCTGAGTTTGTATGGAGCTAGTATGCTGAGTTTGCATGAAGCCAAGCTGATGAATCTGTTGTTCAAAAGAAATTAGTTGGACTATATGGGGCTGCTGCTGTAGTACTTCCTCTTATTCCCCACTGGTCATGGAGCCCTTGATACATTTGGCTTTCTTAGTATGCCTCATATTTCCTGAAAATTTTAGCAATAAAATATGAGATAATTATAAACTATAATATTAAGTGCAAAACAGTTTCTGACCAACCCAAATAGTATATGTATGTGCTACTTTGAATGCAAAAAACAGTTTCTGAACAGTGTAAAATTTGTACTCTTTTCCTCTGTTCTTGCTAACCAACCAAAGTAAAACACATTAAGATTCTTTAGTGAGCTAAATATAGCAAAGCTTATATATATATCTAAGCAGACAAGTACTGTTCAGCATATTCTAAGAGAAAAAATAATCAGATTGAAAAGAGGAGGGGGGGGTTGTGTTTCCAATCAATTGAAACAAACACCTATTTTACATACCAATGAAAACAACTTAATTGCAACAATAAAAACAACCCATAAAAGCTTACAGTATTGCCCATCTATATTGGTCACTGAATTTATAGTTGACATTAATATTTGTCTATAGAAAAATAAATATACATTTCCATTATGAACAGTAATGCTTCAATTGAACAAGGAAAAGTAGTCTTTATAGATAAATTTAGTTCAGTTGACACTTAGAAATCATCAGAAACGGATAGACACGCGGATTCATTAATCTTAAAAAAATTAGAGAGAGAGAGAGAGAGAGGAATGAGGAGATACAGAGTTGTCAATGTAACCGGCCCCCCTTAACTTTGGCACTTTGGCAGCAACTATCACGGGCATGTAAATAGTTAGGAGGACTGGGTGACTCAGAAGCCAACAGCCACTCTTTTAAATCTCTATTTCATCACTCTGTACATATCTATGTGTAAATTAATTGAGATGCTACACCCACGCTCATTATTCGCGAATGACGAAATACACATGCACAATTTTATATACATGAAGAACATTATTATTATGTGAACAGCTAAAGAATATAATTGCCATCTAAATTCAAATTTCATGACTCAAAAAACCTAGAGCAACAAAAGAGATGCAATAGGTTTACAAATATAAGCTAATCAAGGAGTAAAGAACAACAACAACAAAAAAGCATATAGCTGCCATTTAAATTCAAATTTCGTGACTCATAAAAACTAGAGCAACAAAAGATATGCAATAGGTTTAGAAATATAAGCTGATCAAAGAGTAAAGAAACACTTGGGGAAAAAAAGAGAGCAAAATGCAGTCTCAAAACCCAAACTGATGGAATGGAATCCCTTAAGCCCAAACTGAAAGTAATAGGATAATGTTTAACCAATACAAATGACAATGAATAAACCCAAATAATAGCAAAATGCAGTCTCAAAACCCAAACATTGCACTGATTTACATTTAGAAAAAAAAGAAAACTCTACACAACATAAATCATATTATTCAGTTCCCAATTAACACTTATGAACCTAAAAGAATGCATCAATGGAAACTTATGAAGCAAAAAGGCTCCATACAATACCAAAATTGAAGAAAAAGACTTAAAAAAAAAAAAAAAGCAGAAAGATGAACCTTCAATTGCTCCTCAAAACACATATAATACTTATATATATAGAGAGAGAGATATGAACCTTCAGTTTCTCTGTTGTCCGCAGGAATACTGGAAACAACTGTCACTGCAATGAATTTCAAAGATCCAATGAAATTGAGGCTTAGCTGTTCGAAATCAGATTAAATCGTCACTCCAAATTGCTGATTGTGGTGTTGCTTCCGTTTGAGCACAAAATCAAGATCTGATGAGAACCCTAAAAATCAACCACATTTCATCACTTAAATAAGAATCACAATAAGAGTGACTATCGATTGATTTGTAGATGACTCTGAACTGAAGTACTACAAAGGAAATTCAAAAAATGACTCGATAGAGACAGAGAGATAGTAATGAAAGGGACAAAGTATGTTTTTCTAGGTTTTCTCTCTCTCTCCCTTAACAGTAAAAATTGCTACTAGAAACGCTTTATAGCAGCACCTTTTAGCTACTGCTGTTAAAAATTTGCCACTATATCTCCATTTTGTTGTAGTGTTTACATTTGAATTCTGACAAAAAATTTCCTACAGCAATGAAGTGAAGGTCTTCAAGCTCCAATAGAGACTTGAAACCAGGTTTGCAATACAACCTTCAACAGGCTTCACTAGCTTAGGCCACCAAGCAACTCCAACAAAATTACACATTGCATTTACTTGTATGATAATGATCATTACAATATGACCGTTCTTAGTCTCTTAACAAGCAAACCCCAATAATCAGGTTGTCAAGTAATTCATCATTGGCTCTTGGGGTGTCTGAACTTGTAGTGGCTCCCTTGAGCATGGACATCAAAATCAAATTTGTACTGTTATGAGACGATGAAATAATTGATTGAAACACTAAAAAATAACAAGCCAACAAAATTGACTTTTCTTATGGAGAGAGTTATAAGATGATGAGATTTACTAAATTTCCTCCAATTCCAAATCCAAGACGCCAATTCAGTGCTCTCAAACACAACAATAGTTAAAAAAAATAAAAATTATATATGCTGCATCTGGAAACATGATAAATTTTCCAATCTAAATAAGCAGCAGCATTTTTTTCCCTCAAAATGAATGAATTGACGAACAAAACCATAACAAATTGTGGAGGGAAAACATTCCCCAATGAGATGAAGACGTGCAATGCACCCATGGTGGTGACGCGGCGACAATTCAGAAAACAAGAGCCCACATGGCATCTGACGTGGCAGTGGCAAGCATCCCCTAAAAAGGTTCAACTTAAAGGAATATGCAGAGTATCCAAGGCAAATTTAAATATTGAATATGTACCATATCCCCCATGATCAGGGGATATGATCCTGTAATCACCACCCTGATTCGGGGAGGAAAAGGTGCAATCAGTTGAGGAAAGACAATATAAATATATGCACAATGCTCCTTAAGAGGGCAGAGTGAACTTCCCATAAAATTCTTTTGAGTGTTCCTGCCTTAATTTGCTTGCAATCTCAGTGAGTAGATTTTTGCATCAACACAAATATATCAATATTTGATGCATTTGTGGCACTCAAGGTGGAGCAAGCTTTAGGTTGCTATTGAAAGACTTGGTTGTGGTATGATTGAGAGTCAGGCTTTTTTTGGGCCAACAATGAAATTGATGTTGACATGAAAGTATATACCTTATTTCTTGTCGACCTTTCAAGGATGGATGAAGTAGCTGTAATTTCAAGGTAATTTTCTTCATCCTTCTTCTACCCAAATTAAGGTGGCAAAAAGTATGAGGAAACAAACTCAGTGGAACAAGTACTAGAAGATGAGCATCCTTGATACATTTTATCCATTTCTTAGAAAGGACAGGCTCTCTACATGCTTGCAACTAAGTAGACTCTTAAAAAATCAACACAGGAACCATAAAAGACGCTAGTTCACTCAAAGAAAGAAAAAAATAAATAAACTTAAATATGATGAAATAAATAAACTTGCAGTTTTGCTTGATGTCTTGGGAGTTTGTTGGGGTTGATTGCATGAATCCAGCACAAAACCATGATTCTGTTCACGCTTTTCATTAAGCTGCACCCCATGAGCTAGCGTCACCCTTCTGCTTCAAATTGATGGCATCGCTGCCTTAGTTCCAGTGATTTCCTTAAGATTTCTGTGTCTTTAGCACATTCACCCCATTAATTCTGAAGTTGACTAACTTCAGCATTGATCAGAGGCAATCTATTATTTGTGCTAGTTAATCCAATAACTGAAGCAAGTTCAGCAACTATTACTCTGACTACTTGCTCCATACTTAAGAATCCAAATAAGTGCCTCCCCTCCCTCTTCCCCTGCTCCTACCATATTTATCACATTGTAATTAGTATGTTAGGCACCAAAAGGACTCTCTATAGATGTAATGTAAGTTTTACTTAGTAATCCTAATCAATATGTTTAAGCTATCCTTGTATTCTTTTTCCTCAAATCAAGAGACTGAATTGAAGAGCAACAAGCTACATATAAATATATGAGTCAAACGATCCATAATAGAGAAGATACCTCAATTTGGAATCCTCAATCAGGATTGCCTTACTCCAAATTTTCATGGAAAGCAACTCACCTAAGGGTTATATTGTCGACCTGAAGGTTTAAATGGAGCAAACTATGGTTTTTACAGCAAAATTCTGCCCACATCCATCTAAGCTAAGATCATTCTAGAAGCATAAAATCCCCCAAAATAAAATGTAAACAAAATCACTATCTCCAAATGTTATATTCATTGATCTCTGGTGCGTATCTCACAATCCTCCTTTTTAACACATTGATGGCAGTCTTTAAATCTATCATGTTTTTCTCTATCTTCACCATTGTCTCTATATCTAACATTTTTATATATTCATATATGTAGTTATTCCATTCCTAAATGAGCCAGAAGAGAAGAAGAGGCCACAGTTTGCACCATTCAAAGCTGTAACACCGGGGGAAGGAAAATCAGTGAATGTATGCAGGGGTTCACAACTCTTTAATAGTGATTCCATTTGGCAATTATTGCCTGCGTATTTGTATATATAAAACAAAGTAAAACAAGATCAAGACACTGCAACCAGAAACTTGATCTCGACCTAACTACTTGTGTTCTGTCAGTATATTTCAAGCTCAAGGTTAATAGCAAGGCAACAAGATGATGAAATAATTCATTGAAACACTAAAAAATGATAAGGCAACAAGATTGACTTTTCTTATGGAGAGAGTTATAAGATGATGAGATTTAGTTTTTTAAAAAAAAATTATATCTGCTACATCCAGAAACATGATAAGCTTTCCAAACTAAATAAGAATTAAGCAGCATTTTTTTTTCTCAAAATAAATGAACTGACGTACAAAAACCATAACGAATACATCAATATTTGATGCATTTGTGGCACTCAAGGTGCAGCAAGCTTTAGGAAAACTATTCAAAGACTTGGTTATTGTATGATTGAGATTTGGGCATTTTTTGGGCCAGCAACGAAACTTAAGTCTTCTCATCCAAGGTAGACATAGATGCAGAAGTATGAAAAGGCAATTATTGAGATTAATATGCAAACATTAAAATGAAAAAGAACACTTTAGTTTAGATGCAATTATTAAAACAATTCTATCATCAAACAAAATGGCACAAAGTAAACTGTATGGCAAAGGGAACTAACTCTCTATAGATGTAATGTAATATGTTTAACCTATCCCTGTATTCTTTTTCCTCATATCAAGAGACTGAATTGAAGAGTAAACAAACTACATATAAATATATATATATATATATGATTCAAACAATCCACAACAGAGAAGATACCTCAATTTGGAATGTACAATCGAGACTGCGAGACTCCAAATTTTCATGCAGAGCAACTCACCTGGGGTTTATTATTGCTGAGTCTACCTAAAGGTTTAAATAAAGCAAACTATGGTTTTTGAGATCAAAATTCTTCCCACATCCATATCAGCTGCTAGATCATTCTAGAAGCACGAATAACGAATCCAGAAAAGCTTGATTCATGGTAATTAAGGAATAATAGTATTTGTGTGTAAAACTAATTAAGGCATCGTTGTCTGATTCATAACCTGGGTAACCATGGGCGATGCCACACTCTCCATTGGCATAGCTTGCACCCCTATCTTTCAGATCTAACCACATCAGAAAATATGACATGAAAGAACATAATAGATTGTTACCCTTAACAATCTGTTATGTTCATCATGTCATATTTTCTCTTGCCCATCACACTGGCCAATTTATTCACCAAAAGTGAGGCATGCCCGGAGAGGAACTAAAGTTACGGATTGTAGAGGAGGACCCATGGAGTGGTAGGTAAAAAAGTCTCTCATGGACTCAAAAATGAAAAAGATGAGGAACCGCCCATCAGGTTTTGAAAATCTGGAAAATGACTTCTGTTGGAGAAGAGGGAAAGAGAGAGACACAACTAAGGTTCGATTTTTTTTGTGTGTGCATATATATATATATATGTATATATCTATATATCTAACCAAAAATATTTTGATATCTGTGTGTTTGAAAGGGTCACATGAGTTGGGCAATAAGTCAGTTGGATTGGGCATGTTTACAGAGGAAGAAACATGAGATATTGTTCAGCTGAATCGAATTAATGCTACATTCGGAGAGCTTTTGTTTCGACTTTTACGCATAAGAAAAAGAGAAGCAGAAGCTAAATCAGGAAGCTGATACCCCCAGCTTCCTTTAAACGTTCTTTTTAAACTCCGAAACTCTTCCACCTTACCAATCCAAACACTCTCCAAAACGACTTTTGAGTTTGAAAAGCCGAAAGTCGATTTTCAAAAGCCAATCCAAACATGGCCTAAGTGACTTTACAAACATATGTAAAATTGTAAGGCTCCGTTTGGATAGACACAAGAGAAAAAAAAAATGAGATGATAACGTTAGTTATGAGAGAAAAGAAAGAAAAGGAGAGTATAACAACATACTCTATTCATGTTTGAATAAATAGAAGAGAAAGAAAGGAGATGATATCATTCTTATTTGAATAAGATAAGGAAAAGAAATAATAACGACTAAATTACTATCATATCCTTTTATATTTATGGGACATGAGTGGAATAACAAATTTTTTTTAATTGTTGAGGACAGTTTCGGAATTATGAAAGTACTACTAAACACTATTATTTCCCTCCTAATCTTCTCATTTTTGAGAGGATAGGATATAAGGATATCCCTCCTTATCCTTTCTTTTCGTTTAATGAAGTCTATCCAAACACAACATGGCTTATCCTCCCCTTTCTTTTTTCTCCTTATCTTTCCAAATCTTTCAATCCAAACGGAGCCTACGAGCATGTGTATTGTAAGCAGGCATCTCAATGGATCCAAATCCGAGCCAATAAATTCAATATAGATTAAATAATCCATTCGATAATCTATTAGCGATTCGAATATGATAATATGTTAACTAAACAAATTAGAGATGGATTATAGTCGATCTGGTCCTATAATAATCTGATCCGATCTAATATAATATATAATCTATAATCTATATTTATATTTATTATTAAAAGTACAAGTTGTTAGATTATATAACTTTTCCTAAATTTCATAGGTTTATTACACATCCTCCTAAACAATCTAGGACTAGTATTTCTTGTCTCCTAAGCTTACTTACCCTCCAAGATTATCGGTCTATAAAAACACCTTTATGTATTGTTCATAATAAATCACTCTTAATCCTATCAATTAAATCAATACAATTCTTTTTCTTTATTTCTAACATAGTATCAGAGCTTACCAATTCCTGGTAGTCTTCACATTTTATTGCATCACCGTCAGGGATGGCACCATCGACTTCATTCCCGGCGGACAATAGTCAAAATAGCTTCCGCCTTATCTATATTACTATTAAAAGTACAGAGGGGTTTTATAGTTTCAATACACAATTTTTTATTTTATAAATTAAAAAAAAAAAATTACTCAAGCAAAACCCTTTCCTTTTTCTAGAATAATTTGTCATTTTTCTTAATTTTCAATTAAGAGTGATAAGACATCATTCTAGCAGTTAACGGATATTTTCTTTTTATTGTTTGAAGCTCGAAATTCATTTTTTTTAATGTCAATAATTGTAGGTTTAATTTTAATTTAGTTTCATCTTAGCCATGGACTCAAAACTTTCCTTTGGTGATAATTTCTTAATCTCCCTCGAATTTTATTATTTTCAAAAAAATTCTGTTTGAGTTTTCTGTTATGAATTAGTGAATGCAAGTATATAGCTCAATGTTAACTACGAATACAATCTAACTTTGTTTTTTGAGTGAAATTAATGTTATTTAAGTAAAAAAATCTTTTGACCACACTCACCAAAAAGAAGAAAAAATCTTTTGTTATGTTGTATTTTTTTGTAAACTGTTTTGTTTGATATTGTTCAGAATTTCCAGCAACCTTTTCCTTGAATTCCTATCTATCATATGCCTACAAAAATTCATTTAGTAGTTCAATAAATGGTAAAAACATCTCTAGGCTTCAAAGATATTATTATTTTCTGAATATTTGTTTTTATTGTCTCGTGTTTGAGTTCTTTTATGACAATTTTTTTATAATAGTTCCTAATTTTATTTTTACTTTGTCCTCTTTGTCTTGGATAGGTTGTTATTGGTGTTGAAGATATCTATTATTTTCGATATTATTAATAAGGAGTTTTAGGGGTTAGAATATATATATTTTTTGTATAATTGTATGTTATAAATACTTTATTATTTAGCATATAGATAATTAGAGGCTCCCACGTGCAACACATATGCATTAAACTAGTATAAATATATATATATATACACACACACACTAGTGTATGTCTATGCCTGAGGCACTATCATGATTGTTAGATGACGCTATCATGATTGTTAGATAGGGTTATTTTAAATTATAGAAAACAAAGTGGATGTATGAAATCACTCTATTCCTTTAGGTTTGTCATTCATTTAGCTTCATTTGTACTCTCTCTCTCTTATTTAGGAGAAATTATTAGATGGGACAGGACTACACAGTCGAGCCAGTCACAGACTGACACATTGGTCAACTTTTTGATGATGTGTCTTTCTACTGCAATTCACAGGAATCATGTTATCATGACTGTAAGATAAGATTATTTTAAATCGTAGAAAACAAAGTGGATGTATGGAGTCACTCTATTCCTTTAGGCTTGTCATTCATTTAGCTTCATTTGTCTCCTCTCTCTCTCTTTTATTTGGGAAAAATTATTAGATGGGACCGGACTACACAGTGGAGCCAATCACATACTGACACATTAGTCAACTTTGTTCAACTTTTTGATCATGCGTCTTTCTGCTGCAATTTACAGGAATCATGTAGTCTCAGTTCATCTTCATTTAAGATGATGTTAAGGTGTTTACTTTTACATGACTCAAAATGTGTATTTTATGAATGGTTCTATGTATTTGAAATTTATCTTGAAGCTGGTGAGCCAAAAGTCACTGAGTCAAAAGGGTTTTGTTTCAAAAATATAAAAGATGTTTATAAAATTAATATAACAAAATATCAAAAAAGAATCTAAATGTGTACCTAGAGACTTGAGAGTTATAGTTAGGTACATAACTCGCAACTATATAAAAAAAAATCATTCTCTATTTACAAACTATAACTCTAGTTAGCTCTATTTTCATTGAAAGCTTTGAATTAGTTATGATTTATAAAAGAAAATTGATAAATGAGAATTACACTATGCGTCGATTCAAAACCTACAAAAAGATCTTTTTGTTATTTAAAATATGAATTGATTATCATAAATTGAATTAAGAATATTAATGTCATTTTAGCTTTATTTTCATTGAAAGCTTTGAATTAATTATGATTTATAAAAGAAAATTGATAAATGAGAAATTAAACTATGCGTTGATTCAAAATCTACAAAAAGATTTTTTGTTATTTAAAATATGAATTGATTATCATAAATTGAATTAAGAATATTAATGTCATTTTGCAACAAGAGTGGAGTGCATTTATCACCTCTTTTAAAATTTAAGAATTTATCAAATTAAATTGTAAAAATCATCATGCATTAAAAAGCGTATTTTTAGCCTTAAATGGATCGGTGCATTCACCTAAGATTCAAATTTCTAGGTGGTTTTTGTTTTTAAATACTAATTAGCAAAGTGTTGTCAAATGAGCCAACTATGAAAGTGATGATATTTCTCAAACTCCTCGAAGTTGAAAGTAGATGGTTAAAAATTCAAATTCTTGTATAGACAGAAAAATAATTTGACAGTCTAAATCTGAATTCAAATGTGAAACAAGGCTGCTCGGCCTCACCACAGTGGAGTGGAGGTGCCCACCAGCTTTGTCTCATGTTTGGTTTTTAATTCCATAGTAACTCATAGATAGGGCCGGCCTTGAGCCTAGGTGGCCGTCTAGGGCCCCCAAATTTTTTAATTTTTTGAAGGCTTCCAATTTCTACTAAGCCCACCAGATGTTATTTAAAAAAAATAATAATAACTAATAATTCAATACACTAATCTGACCCAAAGTTTAGTAACAAAGTGGGCCTCATTTAAAAAATAATGACAATAGTCCAATACAATGGTCTGGACCTCATTTAAAAAAAAAATAAAAAATTACTACTAACTATTTGTTTTAGACATTTTTTTTTTCAGAACTTCTTTTCTTTTATTCTTCTATCTTCACAACGAGCAGGTAGCAAGGCAACGACTTTTCTTTGGGAATTGTGAGCACTTTAATTGATAATTTTGCAGCTCAAAATGCAAGACGATCATATTTACTTTGATATGAAGTTCAATTTTGATTTTTGTGACTAAGATGTATTGAATATTTTCTTTTAATTTTTTTATGTGAACTGGATCGTGCTATTTATAAAGCACCAAGACCAGGATTTTTTTTTTTCAACATTAGTATATTTTATTTGCTTATCGTCTCATTTTAATAAAATTTTTGCATTCCTATAGAATTTATCCGCACGTGAAACTTTAGGTAGAAAGGGCCCCAATTTGAAAGATCGCCTAGAGCCTCTCAACATTTTTTAAATCTCAGAGCCGTCCCTGCTCATAGACTAAATGTGATTATATATATATATATATATATATATATATATATATATATAACTCATAGACTAAATGTGTGAGTATATTATTTGACAAAAATATTATACATATATATATAGTGAATTTCTTCACTCTCCTAAATTCAGGCACTTGCTATTGCTAGTGCGAGGAGTTTGGAAGTATGTTGGACAAACCATCTATCAAGCAATCAAATCAAACTGAAAAATCACTTGTTAATTTGAACACTTAAATCATGTATTAATTTTAAAGTTAAAGTGCATTAGTATTTCATTAAAAAGGAAAATATATCATTTCTATATATATATTCTCATATATATATATATATATATTTGAGAATACATAAGATTCGAGACCAATCAGTTAATTTCCAATGTATGTGGGACCCGAATACACACTACACCCCAACATTTGTTTGTCTTGATAGCTTGACATTTATGTGGGAACATTTCTAGCACTAGGGTTAAAAGCAAACTATATATGATTATCTCATAAATTATGGTACTTTTAAGTGTAAATAGTTTGGTGTTTAAAATAAGGAAGATCTGCTGCTCCTAATAATTAAAATGATAACTATAATAACAATAAGGTAAGGTTATCATTGATCCCACTTCACTTAAAAGCATGTAATCCCTTGCCATGATTATGTTTCTTAATTAATGCATTGTCAATCAGTGTCCAACTCTTTCTTTTTTTTATAATGTCACTCAATATAATAAAAAATCCATTTTTTTTCTCAAAAGTTCAAGCAAACGCGCAATCATCCACAATATTGTCCCCATCAGAACTCGAACTCTCAACTTTTTATTTTAAGAATGAGAGATCACACCATCTGAACTAATGTCCATTGGTAATGAATGGTATAATCACTTGTGTTGTTAAAGAAGCGCGTGAAGCCTAATCAAAACATTAGTGTTTTTTAAATCTATCAAGCAGCTTTATATTGCTATCCTTGTTGAACTGCCTATGTATATAAAAACAAAACAAAACAAGATCAAGACACTTCTACCAGAAACTTGATCTCAACCTAACTACTTGTGTTCTGTCAAGCATATTTCAAGCTCAAGGTTTAATACTAAGTATTCCACTATTCATTTAATTATACTTCAACAATTATGGTCTATAACAGCCATTTTATTTGCTGCTAAAAGTGTTGTCATAACTTTTTAATAGCACTCATGCCAATCGAGGTGAGGATGTGCCCTCATAACTGGTGCTGCCATATGATTTTGGGTTATGGCAGCAATTTGAAGTGTTACAATAGTTTTGTCTTATAAGGTCGCAATTTTATCTGCTTCCATATCTTTAGAAGAAAAAATGATATATCTTTTGAATTCAGAAATTTTCAAATGAGATTATGTGAGTGAGAATGATGTCATCATGACGTCACCATATTGATGGCGTCATCCTCCACTTATATAATTTCATTCGAAAACTTTCGAATGAATTCAAACTCTTTAACATGGCTCTTTGAAGAAATAACTAAGTATGCGGCGGTTATGACCGCCCTTAAATCTATGACGGCAAATATAACAGCCGCAAAAAAGGATTTGAATTTTTTTTTTGTTTTTGGGTTATGGCAAAGTGTATGTTTTACTAGTTCACATATCATGGATGCAATAATGGAAGAATAAAAACAGAGAATTCATGTCCAATGTAAAAACCGAACAGATATCACAATTTACTGTTCTCACAAAACTTTAATACAATATAGCACTCCCATCTTTCTCATTTTTATTTTTAGGTCTTCTCAAAAGCATCCTCAGTACATGCCTCACTAATATAGTTCACACCAAAAACCTCAAATCTCTTTGCTACTCTTACTAGTATTGGAGAGGATCCATGTTCATCTTATCGAGTTTAAGGCATTTCAGGAAAGTCAAAATAAAAATAAAAAATGACTCGTTAACTTAAAATGACAAAGGGGAAGATGATAGTGGATGGAATAAAACTCAACATAGACACTTTACTTGAGATCATAGAGGTGTGGGTGTGCCAACAAGTGGTCGTCTTCCACTATCTTGTACATTCCCATAGCCTTGTCTTTGCCAGCTTTGATTTCATCTTCTTTGAGCTCAATGTCACTCTTTGTGTGGTAGTAACTTGTCATCTTGCACACGCATCCACCATTGGCAGTCTCAAACTTTGCCTCATAAAAGATAGATTCGAGCTTGTCGCCGAATACATCTCTTTCTATTAAAGTGTACTTGGTTGAATAATTCTATGTCCAGAGCATCAATCTTATGCTTCAAGTGGTTCCCTGCAGCCAAAACACAAACGTGTTAAAACTTTGTTCCAATCTGAGATGCTATAGATTGAGGCACAAGCTTGGGGATGAGATACCCATGATTGCCTATAAGAAGAAAAGCTTGATTTATGGTAATTAAGGAATAATAGTATTTGTGTGTAAAACAAATTAAGGCATAGTTGTTTTATTCATAACCTGGGTAACCATGAGCGATGCCACACTCTCCATTGGCATAGCTTGCACCCCCATCTTTCAGATCTAACCACATCAGGAAATATGATATAAAATAACATAATAGATTGTTACCATTAACAATCTGTTATGTTCATCATGTCATATTTTTTTTCAATGTGTATGCATATATATATATATATATACATATATATAGATATGCTGAATGGATTGGTAGTGTACACACAAATTTCGTGCCCAAAAATCTAGGAACGAAAATGAGTAACAAACAATTAATTTTATTAATTTAAGAAAAAGTGGTACAATTCTCTGTGGTCGATTCTTTTATAACAAATAATCTTCCTCTAATTTAATCTACTTGATGTTTGGTGCAAGGGCTTCAAAAACTTGTTCTTGAACCGATAGTGATGAGCTTTCTTCAAATCTTCAAGATTGAGGAAAGGCTTGACGGAATTTTCGATCGAGGGCCGATAGAGTTTGATCTCGAACGATGGATTGAAAGGCTTCGAAGAAGAACGGCACTTGTGTGGCGTGCTTGTTGTTCTTCGTCTTCGGATTCTCCGATGGTTGAAGGTCTTAGAAGCAGAACGACACTTATGTGGCATGCTTGATATTCTTCGTCTTCAGATTCTTCGATTGTTGAAGGTCTTAGAAGAAGAATAGCATTTGTGTGGCGTGCTTGTTGTTCTTCGTCTTCAGATTTTTCGATGGTTGAAGGTCTTAGATGAAGAACGACACTTGTGTGGCGTGCTTGTTGTTGTTGTTCTTCAGATTCTTTGAGGATTTAAAGTCTTTAAGGTAGAACGACACTCATGTGACGTGCTTGATATTCTTCGTCTTCAGAACTTTGAGTGTTGGTCGAGGCAGAGGTTCGGCAGAGCTTTTGTCTTCTTTTGATCTCTTTGTCTCTTTCTCTGTCCTCCTGTCTATCCCCTGAATATGTAGGGTGACCTTGTATTTATAGGCAAAAGGGTGGAGGTTTAATTTGGTAACTCCCCATTAATTGTGCAACTTCCATAAAAAGAGATTTTGCCTCCTTTTATATAGAAATAAATTAAATTTAAATTTAAATGATCACACATGTTTTTTTAAAGGCTTGAACTTTCACGATTTTGACACGTGTCTGTTGATGGGACCCGCAATCGTAGAATTAAATTGATCAAAAGTGTTTGACTTATTGACCAATCGGATGGTGATTAAACCATCATAAAATTTATGTGTCTACAGGTAGTATTTGTGCAAAAGATAGAAGACAATAATACTCCTATAAGGCTATAACTTTCAACTGTTGGTATGATTCTATAATACTAGGTTTCTTAATTTTGTTCTGTGTGTTTGTAAGGGTCACATGAGTTGGGCAATATGTCAGTTGGATTAGGCATGTTTACATAGAAGAAACATTAGATATTGATCAACTGCATCGAATTAAGTGACTTTACAAGCATATGTAAAACTGTAAGAGCATGTGTATGTATTGTATGTAGCCATGGATCCAAATCCGAGCCAACAAATTCAATATGGATTAAACGAGCCAATAAATTCAATATGGATTAAACATTTCATTCCATAGTCTCGTAGCGATTCATATATGATAATATGTTAACTAAACAAATTGAGTATAGATCATAGTAAATTTGGTCCGATAATAATTTAATCGGATGTAATATAATATATACTCTATATATTATTATTAAAAGTACAAGTTGTTTCAAATCATTTAGGTTAGATTATATATTTCTAATTATATCTGCTGTTAGATTATATATCTTTTTTTAAATGACATTGGTTTTTTGCATATTCTCGTAAATCATCTAAGACTAGTATTTCTTGTCTCTTAAGTTTACTTAGCCTCCACAATTATGTATTTATAAATAAGTCTTTATGTATTGTTCATAATATATCAATATCAAGCATATCAATTAAATCAATACAAATTTTTTTATTTATTTCTAACATGGTATCAGAGCTTTCCAATTCCCAGTAGTCTTCACATTTCGTTGCGCTACCGCCGGGGATGGCACCATCGGCTCCATCTCCGGCGGGCAATAAAAGAAGAAAAAATATGACAATACAACTCAAGTTCAATTCATCAGCTTCCACTAGGATCTATGTGTCTTGTTAGATTATATATTTTCTATCATATCTACTAGTAGATTATATAACTTTTTTCTAAATCACATATGTTTCTTACACCTTCTACTAAACCACCTAGAACTAGGTTTTCTTGTATTCTAAGTTTACTTAGCCTCTAAGATTATGTGCCTATAAATAGGCATTTATGTATTGTTGATAATATATCAATATCAATCATATCAATTAAATCAATACAATTTTCATATATTTCTAACATGGTATCTGAGCCATAGCATGGTATCAGAGCCTAACAATTCTTGGTAGTCTACATTGTCAATCACCCTCTTCGCCAGGATGACATCATCCGCTTCACCCCCGACAATCAATCGTTAAAAATAGCTTTCGCCTTATATATATATATATATATATATATATATATATATTATGCAAATAATAAAAGAATAAAAATATGACAGCCCAACTCAAGATCAATACATCAGCTTTCACGAGTCATACGTAGCATCTGTGTGTCAAAATCGTTGATTTTAATGAACTTATTTTCTGATTTGCAAATCAGTTTTCGCTCCAACGAGCCACTTTTGGTCATTCTGTCGCTCCAATGAGCTACATTTGTCTATCGAGCTGCTCTTTTGCATCTTCTTTGTATGTGTTTACAGCCATAGCTGGTAAAATTACCAGATTGTTTTCACGAGTCACATTCAAGATTTTGTCTCCAAACTCAAGTTGGCGTCATATAACTCACCTCAAGTTTGCAGGGGTTGTTAGATTATATATTTCCTATTATATCTGTTGTTAGATTATATATTTTTTTCTAAATCACATAGGTTTCTTACACCTTCTTCTAAACCACCTAGGATTAGGATTTCTTATCTCCTAAATTTACTTAGCCTCCAAGATTATGTGTCAGGTCTTTATGTATTGTTCACAATATATCAATATCAATCATATAAATTAAATCAACACAATTCAATACAATTTTCATATTGATGAAGCAAAAAATCTACCTCGAACTGGTTAAACGTTAACCCGTAAAAAAGGACAAGAGAAGGGTAATCGAAAGGACACCGGTGCGATGTCGGCCGACTACGCTCCGACGATCAAGTCAAATATTGGAAAGGCTTTTAAAGTTGTATGAGAACTTAGAGGGTATTAATTGCGTACCTTGGTATATGGATCGTCCTGTATAATTATAGTGACCAAGTGAGGGTATTTCCTAGTAAAACTCTGAAAGTATTCTTCTTATCCACGTCACCTTAGCACTATCTTCCCACTTTATACGTTTCATATTAGGAGTCAAACACCCCACCAGTATACATCCTAAACCAATTTGGAAATTTTTTTAGAGAACTTAAAAAGAAAAGAAGTTTAATCTAAATTGGAAAAGAGAAAAAATCAAGGACATCTAATAGGGAGGAATGAAAGGGGAAGAAAGATATAAGTGAGAAAGATGTCTCTTGAGGAGGACCTATAGGGTGGGACTTCTCCATGCCTCAATAATGAGAAAGATGATAAAGCAGCCAAGGTCTCAAACCTGGTCAAGACCTCTCTCATCTTTCTTTATCCTTATCCATGCCTTAGCAGATGAGACGAAATGCTCCTTCTCCCAACTTAATCAGAGAGATTAAGATGATAAACTTCAACTTCTAACTATACCCCTTCTCCCAGTTTAATCAGAGAAATTCAGTTAGTGAACCTCAACCTCTAATTGTACCTCAACATCATTTTTTTTCTTTCTTACTCTCAACTTCTTTAACACTTCTAAAATTTTTGAATTTTTTTTTTTGAGATTCCTCATTGAAAAATATCAATAAACAGAAAGGAATATGAAAGGAAAATATGAAGATTCAGAAATATTCCTTCTCTTTGCTTCATCAGAGAGATTCAGACGATGAACTAACATCTACCTCTATCTCAACATCAATTTTTTTTTCTTTTCTTCTCTCAACTTCTTTAACACTTTCAAAATTTTTGGATAGACTTTTTGATTGATAAATAGAAAGGAATATGAATGGAAAATATAAAGATGCAGAAAGAAAGAGGAAGGGTATTTTTTGTAGTATAGATCCTGTATCGATTTGGAAAATTTTCATAATTTTTAAAACAAAAAATGTTTAATTTAAATTGAGAAATATGAAAAATCAAGAATAAACTAATAGAGAGAAATGAAAGGGGAAGAAAAAGAGAAGTGAGAAAGATGCCTCGTGAGGAGGACCCATGAAGTGGAACTTCTCCACTCTTCAATAGTGATAAAGATGATAACGCACCCAAGGTCCCAAACCTGGTCAGGGCTTCTTTCATCTTTCTTTCTCCTTCTTTATGGCTTAGAGGATGAGATGAAACGTTCCTTCTCTTGGCTTCACCATGGCTCAGTGGATCAGATGAATCGCTATTTCTCCCGCCTTAATCAGAGAAATTTAAATGATGAACCTCCACCTCCACCTCTACCTCTACCTCAACATCATTTTTTTTATTTTCTCCTATTAATTTCTTTAACAATTCCGATAAATTTTGAAAAGACTTTTTGAGATTCCTGATAGGAAAAAATATCAATAAACAAAAGACAATATGAATTAAAAATATGAAGATGCAGAAACAAATAGGAAGGGTATTTATATTTAGTAAACATCTTGCACAAAATTTGAAATTTTCCAAAAGAATTTATAAAAAAGTTTAATCTAAATTGGAAAAGAGAAAAAATCAAGAACTCATAGAGATGAATGAAATTGAAAGAAAGAGAGAAGTGAAAAATATGTCTCGTGAGGAGGATCCAAGTGCAACTAATATGAAAATATTAATTTTATTCAAGCAACACAATATATTTTTGTTGAACATGTACGATAAGCTTGAAAAACTTATAAAAACAATTTCAACGCATCAACAAATGTGATCTCATATTATGTGATTCGAGTAAAGATAGAATTGTTTAGAATTATGGCTCATATTCTAATATAATTAGGTTTCTATATAAAGTTATATTGAGCTCTAAGGAGTTGTAATCCCTTGTGCAACAAGAATGAGTTTGGAAACTCTATAAATAGAGGTATAGTGGAAAAGGTAGAGAGAGATGAAAGATGTAAAGAGAGGAGAGAGTATATGTAATTTTGGGAAGAAGATGTCAAGAGAAAGAGTGTGTGGTAGACATACTTTTTGGGTGTTTTATATTTTTTATGATGAGAAATTTGTGTTCAATTAAAATCCACGTTCCGCAATAGGACGTATCCTTGTATGATAAGACTATTGGAACGGGTTATCGTCCTTAAGGATTAGAAAAAATGACAGATTTAAGTGCTAATTTTAAATTAATTCTCAAATGATTCAAGAGATACTTTGATGTTATTTAGAACTAAATTGAATTAAAAGTAGAAAGACAAGTAAACTAAAGTAGTGAATTCGAATGAGAAATAGTTATAGGGATATTGTTTCACCACAATCTCCTCACTATTGGCCAATTGACATTAAAATTGGAGAATTTTAATTCAAACACACATTATTGGATGGCTACAAGCTCAAAAAAGTAAAATTAGAAGCATACATTTCAATTAAGCTAAGTGTAATTCATCTTTAGAGGGCATGACTTGTCTACCTACACTAATTAACACTAATCTAAACTAATTTGCAGCACAAATCACTCTTCTTGGCATGAATTATCAAACCCCAATTAGAATATTCAATTCAAACCCTAATTTCATGATTTTCTCCCAATTGAACTACAAGAACAACTAAAAAAGGAACAATTACAATTAATTGCATCTATGACAAGATTAACATTCAATTGAGATTGTATTTATAGAATTGAGTCCACCAATTCATATACAACTATGAATTACTAAATCTAATAATGCAATTCAACTTGAATACAAAACCCCCAATTTCAATACAATTAGATCAATATAAGAGAGAGAAAGAGTGTTACAACATTCCTAAAAGAGGTGCCTAGCCTTCCATAGATGGTTGGAGATACATCTTCAAAAGGTTTCCTTCGTTTTCCATGATTTTCTCCTCCTCCAAATAGCTCTAAAACGTCTAAGTTGCTCTAAGGAGACCCCCAATTCAGAAAATAGGTATAGAGATAGACCAAATGAAAAGTGAGAGAGAGAGAGATTTAAGTGGGCTCTAGGGGGGTAAGGTTGATCAGTCGCCCTTGACCTGATGTAAGGGTCCAATTTGGACCTTTATTGGCCTATTGGACCCCTTTGGCCTTTTCTGAACCTTGTTTGGACATTTTCTTCTTTGGACCTTCAAATTGGCTTGCTTAACGGATGGGGCTCAACTTTCTTCAATGTCAACTCAAATTAAAGGCCCAATTTGCATTGAATTAGGAACAATTACCATTAACTTCTTGAAAATCAAATAAAACATAACTTAGTACTAAAAACATAAAAGAAGCATTATTAAGAGATCAAAATACACAATTATGAGGGCTTAAATGTGAAACATTTGACACTCATCAATTTTATTCTCAATTATAGTGAAATCTCTCTCCATGGACATAGCCTTAGAGTTGAGTAAACTATGTAAAATATTGTGTTGTGCATGAATGTGTTTGATTGTTATTTTCATATATACTTGTGTGATTGTGATGTGATGATGTGCTTTTGTTATGCCAAACGAAGAGGGATTAATTTCTAACAAGTGGTATCAAAACCAATGGTGGGTCAGATCTTGTGGTTGGTCCTGAATATTAAAGTCGAAGATTGGTGGTATGTTAGAGCAGAAGGTTGATCGTAAAGAGTTATGGAAATATAATCAAAGCTGATGAAAATACGAGGATGATGATAGTGTGAAGCTTATGAGGAACAAGGCTTAAAAGAAGTTAGAGGATGCTCATTTTCAAGATAGGGCAAGATGATCGTATGAAGAAAGGAGGTTTACTCTTTGCCCTAAAAAGAGTTAAATGGTGTGAAGGAATTTTTTATTACTTTTGGCCCTAAAATAAACAACAAGGAGAATGTGATGGAGTTTGGTTTGAGGTGAAGGAATATTCAGTTGATGTAGAGTTATGGAGGAGCGCGTTAATGGAATTTGAGCCAAGGTGGAGATTGTTAGGAATTGTGGCTCATATTCCTAATATAATTAAGTTTCTATATAATGATGTATTTAAGTAGGTAATTTTTTGAGGACAAGTTGTCTTAGGTTCTAAGGAATTGTAATCCTTGTGCAAAAAGGAATAAGTTTGAAGACTCTATAAAATTTTCATGCCTCGAATTTTCGACACCCATGAGGACATAAGAAATGAGGGTGATTTAATGTGATCGCCAACACCTCACGAGTATAATTCAATCATAGTCTCACAATTGTAGAAGTGCCAACTTGATTACGTACACGTACATAGGAATCAATCCACACTAGTGAACAACTCATTAGAGCATATGTATACTTTAAACCAATCCTTAAATTTTACTATTCAGTTGTGCATTACTATCCCTCATAATGTAGGTTACGACTCTTCATAATTTACGAACCCTCGTAGAGCTATCGTAAGATCTATCATAGCTCTCGGGTTTTCCATCCAATTTATTAAGGAGTTATGACCCCTCGTAATGGGGATTACGATACATTGTAATTCCTCAGGCGAAAATCCTAATTTCCAAACCTTTTCATTTAGAGTCCAAATTCTATTTTATGACTTATATGCTCTCTCAAGAATCAACATAAATCAATGACATCCATAACATGTATAAACATTATTTGAAAATGGAAAAGTGCCTATATATATATACATTGAAACCAAATGGGACTTGCCCATCCACTTTACATGTTTATATTCAAAATCCAAAAGGGATAAGATATATTGGAATGATAATTGTACTAGCAAGGTAAGTATGTTTAAAGTACTATTATCCCTTATTCCATATCCCAATTACAATTCTGCCCCAAATTGCCAAAGACGACATACATAAGTACATTTCTAACGAACTCAAAAATAAAATTTCAAGTGTTCTGCCATAGTACTCCTACACTTCATCAACCGTCGATGCCTTATCTGTAAAAATGTTTGGAGGGAGGGGGTGAGCAACAACATGCTCGGTAGAAATGATGCACCCAACTCAGCAATGACTAGAGTCATGCATGAATCCAATAGGGCATTCATATCCATCTAAATGACATGCTTTATTATGCACATGAAATATGCTCATATCACTTCACAGGCTATTATGAAAAGATATGAATCAATTTCAAATGAAATCGAAATCTCATTCACCACCAAGACTCAACACCACGTATACTCCAAAATCAAATAATAGGGAAGTTGTCAACCATCAAAACCATAGTAAGTGCCTTGGTGGCCAAATATTCTGCTTATACTTTTAGGATTATTAATCTAATGGTAGCGACATTCGTTTGGCCAAGTTTTGAGTCTTTCACCCTATGGCTCCGGGCCCTTCTTGTTTCTCATGATATTTTTTCAAAATCAACAATCATCACATAAGTGTACAATTACATTAAGTACACACAAAACTAAGCTTACATCAAATGCATTACAACCTCCTTTAGCTAATGCATATAATTCTCAAGTCATGTGTATCACAATACAATGCCTTTCAACTCATGATAAATCAAATCTCATGTATTTTTGAGAAAAACTCATTTTAGGCATTTTATCAAACACATGGAGTCTAAAATTCACCTATGCCTTCAAATGCATGTAACTGACCCCAATAACAATCTAATATACTTTTAAAAAAATTTAGGCATCAAATGCATCAATAAATCTAAGTGTACAACACACTAGTATACAACATATACACTTTCCAAGCATAAAGAACTCATATTAAATAACTAGGAAAAAAAAAGTCATATTAAATGTGTAGTTAGATACTTGAGAGTTATAGTTAGGTACAACTTGCAGCTATGTAAAAATATCATTCTCTATTTGCAAATTATAACCAAATTGTTCTTATGAAGTGTGCCACCACTTGAGTAAGAATGCCTTACTTTTAATGGTTCTAAGGGCAGTTAGCCTATTTTCTTTAAATGGCTTTTTATAAAATTGTAAATATTTTACATAATTGTATATGTTATCAAGTTGTATAAGAAGTGCATCTGGTGTAGTGGTATCATAATACCCTCCTCCCATGGTATTAACTGCAGTTCAATTCCTTGGATGCGCAATTCTAATTGTCAATTTTTAATTTTTATTTAAAAAATATTCAACCTTTGTGAGTGGGATGGTAGACCTCTACCACATGACGTTATGATGATGTCATGTGATAGGGCCCACTACCTCACTTACAAAACACACATTTAGAACACTCAAATTCAAAAGGCAAATCATTATCTTACTTGAAATTAACTATGCTAAAATGTTTTAATTATATGATTTTTTTTTGCCCTTTTATCCTTGGATCCCAATCAATATGATTCACAACTTACCTTTAGTTTGCTCTGTTTTCATTGAAAGCTTTGAATTAGTTATGATTTACAAAGGAAAATTGACAAATGAGCTATGTCTTGATTCAAAATCTAGAAAAATAAAAAATCTTTTGTGATATTTAAAATATGAATGTTGAATTCGTGGTGCAAATTTTTTGTGTTTTAAAATTGAGAAATGTTAAATGCAGTCTATTTCTTAAAACTAAATGGTATAACATGTTCTTATATTTGATTATCATGAATTGAATTAACAAAGTTAATGTCATTTCGCATTAAGAGTGGAATGCATTTATCACCCCCTTAAAATTTACGAACTTATCAAATTAAATTGTAAAAAAATTATCATGCATTAAAAAGCGTGTTTAGCCTTCAAAGGATCACTGCATTCACCTAAGATTCAAATTCGTAAGTAGTTTTTGTTTTTAAATAGCAATTAGCGGAGTATTATGAAATGAACCAATTATGAGATCAGTTGTATCTTTCTAAATACTAATTAGAGGAGTGTTATCAAATGAACTAATTATGAGATCCGTCGTATCTCTTAAACTTCTCAAAGTTAAAGTAAAAGGTCAAAATTTCAAATTTTTGTGTCTACGAAGAAAAATAATTTGACAGTTGAAATCTAAATTCAAACATGAAACAAGGCTAGTCGGCCTCACTGTAGTGGAGTGGAGGTGCCGACTAGCCTTATATTTTTATTGCTCTCAGCCTCTCCTCCCATTCTTTTTCTACTTGTTATGCAAGGATTAAAGATAATAATAAAATAAATAAATAAATAAAAGAAAGTGGATGTATGAAGTCATTATATTCCTTCAGGTCTATCACTCATTTAGCTTCATTTGTCATCACCCTCTCTCTCATTTGGGAGAAATTATAAGATGGGACGGGACTAGGGGTGCACAAAGAACCGTCGGAACCAGAACCGAGGGGAACCGTGGCTACAGTTCCAGTTCCTAAAATTAGGAACCTTTACCAACGGTTCTTATATATATATAGGGTGCCATTTTTAGATTGTAGGTCTCACATTTATTTAATGAATATATATATATATATATATATATATATATATATATATATATATTGTACTTTCAAGCTTCATTAAAAAAAAATCCTAAGGAACCGCGGTTCGGAACCGGAACCGAACCGAGAACCGCGGTTCGGTTCCTCACGGTTCCAACCCTTAACGGTTCCGGTTCCCGTTTCGAAAATCAGGAACCGTTGGTAACGGTTCCGGTTCCGGTTCCACCAAGAACCGTACCGTGTGCACCCCTAAACGAGACAAGACTATACGGTCCAACCAATCACATACTGACACATTAGTCTGCTTTATTCAACTTTTTTATGATATGTCTTTCTGTTGCGATTCATTGGGATCATGTAGTCTCGGACCATCCTCATTTGGGTGATGTAAGATGTTTACTTTCACATGACTCAAAATACGTTAAAAGTTAAATGATATGCGTAGTTTACGAATGATTGTATGTATTTGAAATTTATCTTGAAGCTCGTGCACCAAAAATCACTAAGTTGAAAGGGTTTTCATTTAAAAAATATAAAGCATGTTTATAAAATTAATATAACAAAATATCAAAAAATGATAATCTAAATGTGTGGTTAGAGACTTGAGAGTTATAGTTAGGTACAGAACTTGCAGCTATGTAAAAAAATCATTCTCTATTTACAAACTATAACCAAAAAGTATTCTTATGAAGTGTGCCACCACTTTAGTAAGAATGCCTCACTTTTAAACTAGGAAGCACGGATACTCTGAAAAAGGTCTCGTGGCTGTATCGAACCTGTATTCGATACGAATACGCCTCGAATACGACCGGATATGTGTATGATACTTTCGAGAAGTATCTAATTTTTTAAAATAATTTTTTGAATATTAGATACGGCTAGGATACACGGGAGATATGGTTGGGATACGTGGTGATCCGCCAGGATACATTTTTGACAAATTTGTAATATTTTTATTTAAAAGGCGGGTCAAATTGTAATATTAAAAAGTTTATAGATTAAAAGATTAGGGTCAGATTATAATATAAAAAAAAGATTTTAAAAGTCCCAAACAATAGATTTAGTTTAAATGGATGGATGTTTATGTTATAAATTAAAAAATAAGTAGCAATGCTTATTGCTTAAATGATAGAATGAATGAACTTATATTTTGCATAAAAATTTTAAATACATTTATTGTATTGTTGAAGAATAAAAGTTAATTTTTTTTTGTATAATATATATATATATTTTTTACGTATCCTTGTCGTGTCCGTATTTTTTGTTTAAAGGGCGGATCAAATTGTAATATTAAAAATTTTATAGATTAAAAGATTAGGGTCATATTATAATATAAAAAAAAGATTGTAGAAGTCCGAAGCAATAGATAATAGTTTAAAAAGATGGATATTTATGTTGTAAATTAAAAAATAAGTAGTAATGCTTATTGCCCAAATGATAGAATGAATGAACTTATATTTTGCATAAAATATTTAAATATATTTATTATATTGTTGAAGAATAAAAGTTAATTTTTTATGTATAATATTTTTTTTTTGGCCGTATCCTTGCCGTGTTCCTATCCTACTTTTTTTAGATTTGTCGTATCGCCGTATCTGTATCGTATTACAGGTGCTCTGTGTCCATGTCCATGTCCATGCCCATGCTTCCTAGCTTTTAAAGGTTCTAAGGGCAGTTTGGCTATATTCTTTAAATTATTAGGGACTTTCTAAAAAATTGTAAATATTTTATATCTTTTAAACTATAACTATATTGCATACGTCACACAAATATCTGTGAAGCGCATCTGGTGCAGTGGTATCATAGTACCCCCTATGGTATTGACCAGGGTTCAATTTCCTGGATGCACAGTTCTAAAAGTTCTTTTTTTTAATTTTCCAAAAAAAAAGATATTCACCCTTTGTGCAAATCACAACAGACCACTTTTTTTTCCCTTATCAATTGAGTGAAAGTCATTTATATAAATGGGATTGTGGACCTTCACCACATGACGTCACGATGATATCATGTGATTAGGACACTCTATTTCACTTACAAAACACACATTCAAAACACTTACATTCAAAAGAAAAATCATAATCCTCAAATCATTATCATACTTGAAATAAATTATGGTAAAACATTTTAATTATATGATTTTTCTCCCAGTAAAGATGATTCACAACTTACCTTTAGTTAGCTCTATTTTCATTGAAAGCTTTGAATTAGTTATGATTTACAGACGAAAATTGATAAATGAGAAATTAAAATATGCCTTGATTCAAAACTTACAAAAAGATCTTTTGTGTTATTTAAAATATGAATGTTGAATTAGTGGCGCGACATTTTGAGTTTTAAATTTGAGAAATGTTAAATGCAATCTATTTTCTTAAAACTAATTGGTATAACATGCTCCTATATTTGATTATCATGAATTAAATTAAGAATATTAATATCATTTTGCACTAAGGGTGGAGTGCATTTATCACCTTCTTTAAAATTTAAGAATTTATCAAATTAAATTGTAAAAAATCATCATGCATTAAAAAGCGTGTTTTTTGCCTTAAATGGATCAGTACATTCACCTAAGATTCAAATTCTCAAGTGATTTTTGTTTTTAAATAGTAATTAGCAAAGTGTTGTCAAATGAACCAACTATGAAATCGATGGTATTTTTTAAACTTCTCGAAGTTAAAAGTAGGTCAAAAATTCAAATTTTCACATAGACAAAGACAAATAATTTTATAGTTATTCTGAATTCAAACGTGAAACAAGACTGACGGCTTCACCACAGTGGAGTGGAGGTGCCCACCAGTTTTGTCTCATGTTTGGTTTTCAACTCCTTAGGAACTCATAGACTAAATGTGTGAGTGTATTATTTGACAAAAATATTATATATATATATATATATATATAAAAGGGTAAATATCATCTACCTTTTTTTAGTTTGCTGAAATAACACATACCTCCCCTTTTCATTTCATATTCCCACATTCCCACCTACCTCCTCTGAGATTTTGATCCGTGTAATGCACTATCCCCTTCTGTTACAGTTGCTAACGCAGACAACCCTCTTGTTACGATAGCTAACCCAGACAAAGGAATTTGCTAATGTCAACCACAGTAAACAAGTAAAAGGTCTATTTCCCCTATAACTTATGAAATAACTATTTTAACCTTATTAAATATCACTTGTATAGCATTGACTTATTAAGTAAATATTCTCTCTTTTTTTATTTCTTTTTCTCTCTCTCTCTTCTCTCTTAATGATTTCACCGTCTCTCTCCTCTCCCTCTCTCTTCTTCCTCCATTCTCTACCCTTCTCTCTCTATTCTTTATCCTTCTCTCTCCTATCTCCCGATTCTTTTTCCTTACCCATATGGGTGTGCTTCAGCTAGTGGAGACTACCATAGTCCCTATCGGGCCTGATGCTCCAATTATCTTCTTCGACCAGTTTTCTTCCAACTAAGCACCCCCCATGCTCCATGCTCAACCACCATCAGCAATTGCATCACTGTCTCCACCATTACTGCTCACCACCATTGAAGACCCACAATGAAACACCACCAATGTTTAGTTATTACTTTATTTCATCAAATAGTGAAATTTGTCCGTGTTACATCATTATTACAGTCAATTACAGTGGGGTGGAACTTTTGACAATTCAATTTCTAAAATTTATAACCCAAAATAAAATCTAATAAATCAACAAAAATGATTTTTATTTTGACACCTGAAATCTGTATTGGGAATATTTCTAATCTATATGTACTGGGTATTGAAAGTTTTGATGTTCTTATATCCATACCAAAACACCACCACTGCCCAAACACCTAATCTCCATCTCCAACATCTCTCCACCGTGAACCACCACGGAAACCATCTTCCATGCAAAAAGCCAAGTCTCTGTTTCCCCCATGGTCGAAGCTCCGAACACCACCTCCTCACTATGAACACCTAGCAGACCTCCACTATGGGTTTGCTTCGATAGTGGGTCTTCGTTCCAGTGATGGCCTTGGTGGAGGATGAAGATTGAGGAGACCTAAGGGTGGCTGGTGGAACTTGGAAGATGCTTTGGACAGCGAAGTGCATTCATGGTCTTCAATGGGGCTCGGCGGCAGCGGCAGTTGACTTGCCAGAAAATATGACCGGTGATGGAGATTCTACTGTAGAACGTGGTGGTTTCAGCATAGCCATGGTTTCATGGTGACCATAGAGCTTCAGTGGTGGTGCTCTTGGGACGGTGGTAGTGATATGAGAGAAAAACCCATTTCAGTTCTTGGGACGATTGGCAGTGGATGTGTATTAAAAGAAACTATAAGCGGCAATTTAGTCATTTCTAATAGGTACATAACTTGTAATATATAGTTGAATGAGACTGAATTTCAGTTTTTCTTTTTTTTTTCTTTTTCTCATTTACAATTTTTGAAAAATCAAACAAAAACCTTCAAATTTGTGGAGTTTGGCTGGCTTCCGCTTACAGTTGGGAAATGTTCTTTTACCATTATGTCCTTCTTGTATCACATAATTACGAAAATGGTATGGAAAAAACGAAAAAGAAATAACTTTTTGAGTGTGGAGATATTGATGGATATAATGTATGAACATAACCGTAAAATCACATACTATCGTTAATTACTTAAACGGCTATTATCGACAGAGAAAATAGGTAAGATTATGAAACGTAAAAGAGATGTATGTGTTATTTCGACAAATCTTAAAGAAGTTTACTTGTATAAAATGAACTACTTCACTCCTAAATTCAGCCACTTGCTGGTGTGAGGGGTTTGGAAGTATCTTGGATAAACCGCCCGTCAAGCAATCAAATCAAATTGAAAAATCACTTGTTAATTCGAATACTTAAATCATGTATTAATTTTAAAGTTAAATTGCATTAGTATTTCATTAAAAAGAAAAAAATATCATTTCTATACATATTTGAGAATAGTTAATTTCCAATGTATGTGGGACCCGAATACACACTACACCCCAACTTTTGTTTGTCTTGATAGCTTGACATTTATGTGGGAACATTTCTAGCACTAGGGTTAAAAGCAAACTATATATGATTATCTCATAAATTATGGTACTTTTAAGTGTGAGCACATGAAAATAGTTTGGTGTTCAAAATAAGGAAGATCTGGTGCTCCTAATAATTAAAATGATAACTATAATAACCATAAGATAAGGTTATCATTGATCCCACTTCACTTATAAGCATGCAATCCCTTGGCATGATTATGTTTTTAAATTAATGCATTTTCAATCAGTGTGCAAAACTGGAAAATTAAAAAATAAAATCAGTGTGCAAAATTGGAGCTTCAAGTCTTTCTTTTTTATAATGTCACTCTATATAATAAAAAATGCATATCTATATCTATATATATATATTTCAAAAGTTAAAGCAAATACACACACACCCGCAATATTTTCTCTATTAAAGTTCGAACTCTCAATTTTTCCTTTTAAAAATGAGAGATCATCTCATATGGGCTGGGCTGATGCCATTAGTAATGCATCGTATAATCACTTGTATTGTTTATCTTTAAATCTATCATGTTTTTGTCTACCTTCAGTTCTTCACCATTGTATCTATATCTAACATCTCTATGTATTCATATAACTAGTTATTCCATTCCCAAATTAGCCATAAGAGAAGAAGAGGCCACAATTTGCACCATTCAAATCTGTAACACCCAGGGGAAGGAAATCAGTATATGCAAGGGTTCAAAACTCTTTAATAGTGAATCCATTTGGCAGCTATTGACGTCCTTGTTGAATTGCCTCTGTATATAAAAAACAAAGCAAAACAAGATCAAGACACTGCTACCAGAAACTTGATCTCAACCTAACTATTTGTGCACTACAACAATTATGGTACTACAACAATTATGGTCTACAGCAGCAATTTTATTTGCTGCTAAAAGTGAAAAAGTGCTGCCATAACTTTTTAACAGCACTCATGCAGCGATCGAGGTGAGGATGTGCCCTCATAGCTGGTGCCACCAAAGGATTTTGGGTTATGGCAGCAATTTGAAGTGTTGCAGACAAGTACTGTTCAGCATATTCTAAGAGAGAAAATAATCAGATTGAAAAGAGGAGGGGGGGTTGTGTTTCCAATCAATTGAAACAAACACCTATTTTACTTACCAATGAAAGCAACTTAATTGCAACAATAAAAACAACCATTAAAAGCTTACAGTATTGCCCATCTATATTGGTCACTGAATTTAGAGTTGACATTAATATTTGTCTATAGAGAAAAAAAAATTTTCATTTCCATTATGAACAGTAATGCTTCAATTGAACAAGGAAAAGAAGTCTTTCCAGATAACTTTAGTTCAGTTGACACTTGGAAATCATCAGAAACAGATAGACAAGCAGATTCATTAATCTTAATAAAATTAGAGAGAGAGAGAGAGGAATGATGAGAGAAAGAGTTGTCAATGGAACCGGGCCCCCATAACTTTGGCACTTTGGCAGCAACTATCATGGGCATGTATATAGTTAGGAGGACTGGGTGACTCAGAAGCCCAACAGTCCACTCTTTTAAATCTCTATTTCATCACTTTGTACATATCTATGTGTAAGTATAATTGAGATGCTACACCCAAGCTCATTGTTCACGAATGACGAAATACACATGCACAATTTTATATATATGAAGAACACTATTATTATGTGAACAGCTAAAGCATATAATTGCCATCTAAATTCAAATTTCATGACTCAAAAAACCAAGAGCAACAAAAGAGATGCAATAGGTTTACAAATATAAGCTAATCAAAAAGTAAAGAACAACAACAACAAAAAAGCATATAGCTGCCATTTAAATTCAAATTTCGTGACTCATAAAAACTAGAGCAACAAAAGATATGGAATAGGTTTACAAATATAAGCTGATCAAAGAGTAAAGAACACTTTTGCTCTAGTGTTTACATTTGAATTCTGAGACTGCATTTTGCTCTACAGGAATGAAGTGAAGGTCTTCAAGCTCCAATAGAGACTTGAAACCAGGTTTGTAATACAACCTTCATCAACAGACTTCACTAGCTTAGGCCGCCAAGCAACTCCAACAAAATTACACATTGCATTTACCTGTATGATACTGATCATTACAATATGACATTCCTTAGTCTCTCAAAAAGCAAAACCCAATAATCAGGTTGTCAAATAATTTATCATTGGCTCTTGGGGTGTCTGAACTTTCAGCGGTTCCCTTGAGCATGGACATCAAAATCAAATTTGTAGTGTTATAAGATGATGAAATAATTCATTGAACCACTAAAAAATAACAAGCCAACAAAATTGACTTTTCTTAAGGAGAGAGTTATAAGATTATGAGATTTACTAAATTTTGTCCAATTCCAAATCCAAGACGCCGATTCGGTGCTCCCAAACACAACAATAGTTCAAAAAAAAAATTTATATATGCTGCATCTGGAAACATGATAAATTTTCCAATCTAAATAAGCAGCAGCATTTTTTTTCCTCAAAATGAACGAATTGACGAACAAAAACCATAACAAATTGTGGAGGGAAAACATTCCCCAATGAGATGAAGACACGTGCAATGCAACCAAGGCAGTGACGCAGCGACAACTCAGAAAACAAGAGCCCACGTGGCATCTGACGTGGCAGTGGCAAGCATCCCCTAAAAAGGTTCAACTTAAAGGAATAAGCAGAATAACCAAGGCAAATTTAAATATTGAATATGTACTGTATCCCCATAATCAGGGGATACGATCCTGTAATCACCACCCTGATTCGGGGAGGAAAAGGTTCAATCAGTTGAGGAAAAACAATATAAATATACGCACAATGCTCCTTAAGAGGGCAGAGTGAACTTCCCATAAAATTCTTTTGAGTGTTCATGCTTTAATTTGCTTGCAATCTCAGTGAGTAGATTTTTGCATCAACACAAATATATTAATATTTGATGCATTTGTGGCACTCAAGGTGGGGCAAGCTTTAGGAAAGCTATTGAACGACTTGATTGTGGTATGATTGAGAGTCGGGCATTGTTTGGGCCAACAATGAAATTGATGTTGACATGAAAGTATATACCTTTTTTCTTGTCGACCTTTCAAGGATAGATGAAGTAGCTGTAATTTCAAGGAAATTTTCTTCATCCTTCTTCTACCCAAATTAAGGGGCAAACAGTATGAGGAAACAAACTCAGTGCAACAAGTACTAGAAGATGAGCATCCTTGATACATTTTATCCAATTCTAAGAAAGGACAGGCTCTCTACATGCTTGCAACTAAGTAGACTCTTAAAAAATCTACACAGGAACCATAAAAGACCCTAGTTCACTCAAAGCAAGAAAAAGAAAAAAACTTAAATATGATGAAATAAATAAACTTACAGTTTTGCTTGATGTCTTGGGAGTTTGTTGGGGTTGATTGCATGAATCCAGCACAAAACCATGATTTTGTTCATGCTGTTCATTAAGCTGCAACCCATGAGCTAGCGTCGCCCTTCTGCTTCAAATTGATGGCATCTGCCTTAGTTCCAGTGATTTCCTTAAGATTTCTGTGTCTTTAGCACATTCACCCCATTAATTCTGAAGTTGACTAACTTCAGCATTGATCAGAGGCAATCTATTATTTGTGCTAGTTAATCCAATAACTGAAGCAAGTTCAGCAACTATTACTCTGACTACTTGCTCCATACTTAAGAATCCAAATAAGTGCCTCCCCTCCCTCTTCCCCTGCTCCTACCATATTTGTCACATTGTAATTAGCATGTTAGGCACCAAAAGGACTCTCTATAGATGTAACGTAAGTTTTACTTAGTAAACCAAATCAATATATTTAAGCTATCCTTGTATTCTTTTTCCTCAAATCAAGAGACTGAATTGAAGATCAACAAGCTACATATAAATATATGATTCAAACGATCCATAATAGAGAAGATACCTCAATTTGGAATCCTCAATCAGGATTGCCTTGATCCAAATTTTCATGCAAAGCAACTACCTAGGGGTTATATTCCCAACCTGAAGGTTTAAATGGAGCAAACTATGGTTTTTGACAGCAAAATTCTGCCCACATCCATATAAGCTTAAGATCATTCTAGAAGCATAAAATCCCCCAAAATAAAATGTAATCAAAATCACTATCTCCAAATGTTATATTCATTGATCTTTGGTGCGTATCTCACAATCTTCCTTTTTAACACATTGATAGTAGTCTTTAAATCTGTCATGTTTTTCTCTATCTTCACCATTGTCTCTATATCTAACATTTTTATATATTCATATATGTAGTTATTCCATTCCTAAATGAGCCATAAGAGAAGAAGAGACCACAGTTTGCACCATTCAAAGCTGTAACACCCTGGGGAAGGAAATGAGCGAATGTATGCAGGGGTTAACAACTCTTTGTTGGACGATTTTGTCAAAAATCGTTAGTTATTGAATGAAAAATTGATTGTTAAAATCCTCCAACCAAACATGGCCTTAAGTGGTGGTTGTCTGAAGAATAGACATGACTATTCTGGAAGAGTTATGATTCTTCATGAACAAACATGTTTGTTCTATAATAGGTATGACTTTTCACGAACAAACATGTTTGTTCTATAATAGGTATGACTCTTCACGAACAAACATGTCTGTTTTGTAATAGGTATGACTATTCACGAACAAACCTGTCTTTCACCATTGGCTCTATATATAACCAGTCATGTATAACAAAACAAAAATAATTTTCATATCGTCTATCTCTGCATATATATATATATAGTTCGAGTACTGCACAAGTTGTGTTCGAAGGATTCTAGAGATTGAAGTGCTGCCTCTTTAGAATCGTAAATCCGTTTTATCTTGGGAGACAATTATTCATCACCCGGGAACAAATTTGTCTTAAGGAAATTGTGTTTACACAAGGCTCAGATTCAATTTAATTCATTATTCAATCATTCTGTAAGTTGGTTGATAATTTTCTGTTTTGTTTAACTTTCTACTTCTGTTTATTTTTCTAAGTATAATTATTATTATTATTTGTTTAGAATACAAAATTTTGTTTTGCTTGTTTAGCATACAAAGAGATATCTTCCTACACTCTTTAATAGTGATTCCATTTGGCAGCTATTGCCTGTGTATTTGTATATATAAAACAAAGCAAAACAAGATCCAAGACACTGCAACCAGAAACTTGATCTCGACCTAACTACTTGTGTTCTGTCAGTATATTTCAAGCTCAAGGTTAATAGCAAGGCAACAAGATGATGAAATAATTCATTGAAACACTTAAAAATGATAAGGCAACAAGATTGAGTTATAAGATGATGAGATTTAGTTTTTGAAAAAAAATATTATATTTGCTACATCCAGAAACATGATAAGCTTTCCAATCTAAATAAGAATTAAGCAGCATTTTTTTTTTCCCTCAAAATTAATGAATTGATGTACAAAAACCATAACAAATACATCAATATTTGATGCATTTGTGGCACTCAAGGTGCGGCAAGCTTTAGGAAAACTATTCAAAGACTTGGTTGTTGTATGATTGAGATTTGGGCATTTTTTGGGCCAGCAACGAAACTTAAGTCTTCTCATCCAAGGTAGACATAGATGCAGAAGTATGAAAAGGCAATTATTGAGATTAATATACAAACATTAAAATGAAAAAGAACACTTTAGTTTAGATGCAATTATTAAAACAATTCTATCATCAAACAAAATGGCACAAAGTAAACTGTATAGCAAAGGGAACTAACTCTCTATAGATGTAATGTAATATGTTTAACCTATCCCTGTATTCTTTTTCCTCATATCAAGAGACTGAATTGAAGAGTAAACAAACTACATATAAATATATATATATATGATTCAAACAATCCATAACAGAGAAGATACCTCAATTTGGAATGTACAATCGAGACTGCGAGACTCCAAATTTTCATGCAGAGCAACTCACCTGGGGTTTATTATTGCTGAGTACCTAAAGGTTTAAATAAAGCAAGCTATGGTTTTTGAGATCAAAATTCTTCCCACGTCCATATCAGCTGCTAGATCATTCTAGAAGCACGAATAAAGAATCCAGAAAAGCTTGATTAATGGTAATTAAGGAATAATAGTATTTGTGTGTAAAACTAATTAAGGCATATATATTAACTCCTCCCCATTTATATCCATAATAGCCCACAATGCATTAGACAAGACCAAAGGAAAAATCATCAAATAAATTGCAATATATATATATATATATATATAAGAACATAATAGATTGTTACCATTAACAATCTGTTATGTTCATCATGTCATATTTTCTCTTGCCCATCACAGTGGCCAATTTATTCACCAAAAGTGAGGCATGCCCGGAGAGGAACTAAAGTTACGGGTTGGGGAGGTAGGTAAAAAAGATCTCATGGACTCAAAAATGAAAAAGATGAGGAACCACCCATCAGGTTTTGAAAATCTGGAAAATGACTTCTGTTGGAGAAGAAGAGGAGAGAGAGAACAAGGTTCGATTTTATTTCATGTGTGTATATTTATATTTATAATGTTAAAAGTACAACTTTTTTTTTTTTTTTTTTTTTTTCTGTACACTATTTTTTATTCTAAACAAAATTCTAAAACTCTTAAAATTATAAATACAAACACGAATTTCTTCAATAACTGATTCTTTCATTAACTCTTATCAACAAACATTCTAATTCGACTTACATTAATTCTCACGTGAGTTTCTTATTTTTTTCTTTTTTTTGTAGGTTAAATTACATTTTGACCTCCTGAGGTATGTTCATATGTCAACTTGATCCTCTCACGTTTGCGTATCGACTTTTACACCCTCGAAGTTCAAAATTATACATCATTTTAGTCTCTCATGTCATTGTTTGCTTACATCATGCAAACAGTAGCCAAAAAATGCCCAAAATGCCCTTCTATAATTTAGTCCCAATCCTAAGCATATGATACTTCCTCCGTCACCGCGTCTCAGTCAGTTCGCGGCCTCTTTGCCATCGCCGGTATCTTTCTCCACCGCCAAGCACTTCACTGGCCCGGTGTGACCTGTCAACACCGACACACACATGTGTTCCTCCTCCTTTTCCTCCCTCCTCAACACTCATATCTTCGAATCAGCCAATCCACTCAACACCATATTCCCCGCCGTAGCCAAACACAGCACTATAAGCTTGTGACCTCTCAACACACCGCCATGAGAAAGAAGCTTGTCACTCTCGAAGAAGTTGACAACACAACGAAAGTTCTATCGAAGTGCCCCAAATCCCCATTACCACCACTGACACCATTGGAGCCCTAATTTGAGTTTGCAATTTCAACTCCACCGTCGTCTATCCACTCGCAATCACTATCAAAACCATTGTTTTTTACCTAACCCAAATCATTGGCTACGAGCGGTGGTCGTTGGTGTCCTATAGTGGAGGTGGCATTCGTGTCGATGTTACTCTCTACCAAAGACCAACTCAACTGCCACCATTTGCAGTAAAATCCCCATAGCCACCACTAACACCATTGGAGCCCTAATTTGAGTTTGCAATTTTAAAACCCTAATTTGATCGCCTCTCAAATCAACTCCACTGTCATCTCTCCATGCGCAATCACTGTCAAAGCCATTATTTTTTACTCAACCCAAATCATTGGCGGCGAACGGTGGTTGTTGGTGTCGATGTTACAGTCGTGGTGGCGTTCGTGTGGATGTTGCAGTGGTTGATGAAGATGTTGTAGGGTTCAAATTTGTTGGTTCAGATTTGATGATACAGATACTTGGCTTATGATGAACGGTGGCGTTGGCGGTGAATGACGGTGGTTACTGCTCCTACAAGTTGTGGTGGTGGTGGTGTTTGGGTGGTTACTACTGTTGCAGGTTGTGGTGATATTTGGGTGATGTGATTGAGGGGTGTTTGGGAGGCAGAGTAAATAAATATTTGATAAGTAGGGTAGTTTAGTCATTTTAGCATTTTATTGACCAAAGTCAACCAAAAACTACTAACAAAAGGTGAAAATGAAGATTTGCAAATGTGGAGGGGTCAGGTTGACGTATCGACAAAGCTTAGGGGGTCCAAATATAATTTACCCTTTTTTATTATTTGTTTTCTTTAAATTTTTCCTGTAGTTTTCTTGTATGTTTGTTCATGTGATTAGATGCTTTATGTTATTTATTATTCATGAATTTATGTAAAGCTTAAGTTGTGTTTGATCTTATTATATTCTAATTAGTTTAATTTGCTTATGAATTAAGTTTAAATAATAAGAAAAGACAAAAATCCATGGATAATAAATAGCATAGAACATCTAATCACATGAACAAATATACAAGAAAAAATCCTACTTGGGAAAAAAATTAAAGAAAACAAATAATAATAAAAAAAAATTCACACGAGAGTTGATGTGAGTAGAGAGGATATCGAATTGGAATGACGGTTGATGAAAGCTGAGAGGAAGAATCACCTATTGATGAGAGTCATGTTTGTGGTTATGATTTTAAGGGTTTTGTTTTGTTTATAACTCTATTTTCTATTTAAAAATAAATAAATAATGTAGTGACACTAAAAAGGTTTTGCATAAGTTATAACTCTATTTTTCTAATTTAAAAATAAAAGAAATAGTGTACTGAAACTAAAAAATCCTTTTGTATTTTTAATTATAGTATAGATATAGATAAGTATCTCGTTAATCAGTTTTTATCGCTCAATCAATAATTAGTTTGAAGATTTGCTTTTAATTTGGAATTCGGGTTTTTCAATTAGGGTTGTTTGTTTATAAATATATATATATATATATATATATATATATATATATATATATATGATCTGAAATTTAAAACATAATTTTCATGCATGTAATTTAGGGGTTTTTAGGTTTTCAATTTGGAATTACGGTTTTTCAAAGAGGGTTTCAAATATGAAATTAGGGTTTTTCAATTGGGGTTGTTTGGTTATATATATATATGATCTTAGATTTGGGTATTAAAATTAATATATATATATATATATATATATGATCTTTTATAGCTAATTTTTCTTTTAGTTGTCAAGAAAAATGGAAAAAAATAAAAGAAAAATAAATAAGTTTCAATTCAAATGTTTATTGGTCTTGGCTTTTAGGATATGAAAATCTAACTCATGTAAGACCTCTAATATCTGAAGCTCGACAAATAAAATATGGTATATATAACTTCTAGATTAAAAGAAACTTTTCTTTACTTGTAACTTTTTTTTTTCAAGATTATTTTGTACTATTTAATGTAAAAATATTTAGCTGAAGAGAAGCCCGTTTTGGGGTGCACACGTTTCGATTCTTTACGATTCCTAGTGGAATCGGAACTGTTCTCAACTGTTCTTTAATATTGTAATTGGAATCAATGAGTTCGGTTTGGTTCTGGTTCCTTACGATTTCAGTACCGGTTCCAACAGTTCTTTGTCAAAAAAATTTTAGCATTGCCAAGAAACACACTCATACTTATGCATCCCAAGTTATAACAATAGATTATAAACTATTAGTATTTACTTATATATATTATATATATATAAAACATTAGAACTTAGAAGTTATTAATATTTATCTATACATTATATATTTTATACTTTATATATAAATAGAACACTAGAATTTAAAAGTTATTAGTATATATATATATATTCTAACGGTTCTGGTTCTTTAACTTAGAACCGAAATCGAAACTGTAGTGAACAGGAACCGTAGTGAACGATTTGGTTCAACTACGATTTCTTACTATTTTGGTTACGGTTTCGGATTTCACTGATTTTTTGTGCATATTTGACCCCATTTGTACCCACCCTCTCTCTCTCTTCCACACCCAATTACATACACTAGTCACATTACATATGTAGGAACTATATTGATTCCACTTCTAAATCTAAAAATTGTTATAAAAAAAAATTGTGTTCAAGATGATCTTCGTGTTTTAGTTTGTGTTTGACACAACTTTTTGTTCCTTATAAATATCTTTTGGATTAAATTAAATAATATCATAAAAAAATAAAAATAATTATGGACTGTGAACTCTGAAAATAAAGAGTTTGTATTTCTCATGGTGTTGGTCAATTCTATATATTGATTAGATTAGATAAATTAAATAATATCATAAAAATTGTCACTTTTATATATTTATTATATAGATAAATTTAATAATATTGTAAAAAATAAGAAAATGTTCAGAACTCTATGTACAGATAAAATAGTGGAATTTGTAGTAAGATTTTTTTTTCTTTATCAGTTTTACAAGTTTGGATAGCATTAAGAAAAACTAGAATAAGTAATTTTTTTTTATTACTTAATTTTCTCAAAATTTTAATTTAGAAAAACAAAAAGAAAATTTTACTTTCTCAAAAGTTATATACTATTCTTAAATTTACAATTATGATATTTCTAAAATAAAGATTGGTTTGTGCATAATTTTTTTAAATAATAGTATAACAATTCATTTTTCTAGCTCGAAAAAATTGAATGTTGGATAAAAGTTTTGTTTTAACATTCACATATACTTTATTATTTTAAAATCCTCAATAAATATTAGTTCGATATAATAATCATTTTTACAAAGTAATATCAACAACCACAATAAAAATAGTAAAAAAATAGTCACGAAAATGTAGAAATTTGTGTAAATAAAACGTAAAATAGTAGAAAAATAGTTTAACAATTCATTTTTTTGTGTCAAAAATGTGATTAGAATTCTATATTACTGAAATTAAAATGTGAATATTAGTATATTACCAATCATAAATTGAAAGGAGTAAAACTTGATTATATCATATGTTTATATTGATAGAGTCAAAAATATAAATTTAGATGAAATTTTAAATTATTCAATGAGATGGAGACCAGATTTTTGCCTTGATCAAGTGTTCAATTATCTAAATTGTTTCTTGATTTATAAATACAGTAAAAATTATGTTATTGAAATCTAATGTATATAATGAATACTTTATGTTTGTTGTCTCAAAAATATCAAAGATTCTAGTAAAAAAGTCGTAGACCCTTCATAATTTCTTCAAAGATTCCAGTTAGGGATGGCAATTTTGTCCGCCCCGCCGGGTTTCCGCCCCGTCCCGCCCCGTATAGGACGGGTATGGGAGTCAATTTTTTTCCGTAGGGGCGGGTATGGTAAAAAAATTCAAAACCCGCTGCGGGTACGGGGCGGGTACGGGACTCTATAAGTATCCGCCCCGTACCCGCCCCGCCCCGCCCCGCCCCGCCTATATATTTTATTATTATAAATATATTTATATGTATATATATATATATATATTATATATATATACAAATTAAGCCTTCTTAATTGTTGTATCTAGACCATGTTTTTATTTTATTTTTTGGTTGTATTAAGACTTATGTTTTCGTTTTATCTTTTGGTTGCATTAAGACTTCTTTAATTGTTGGATCAAACTTGTTACTAAGTTATTTAGTTGTGGAATGTATTTTTTGTAATAGGCTATTTAATTGTGGAATCTTGTCATTTTACTTCTTAAACAGGGGTTATACTACTTTGAATTTTATAATATCAAACTTGGTACTAGCCACTAGGCTCGTATCTTTTGAAAAAATTAATTTTTGTTAATATTTGATATGGTTACAATTTTGTGGGGAGGGGCCTCGCCTTGCCCCGTCTCATTCCGCCCCTTTTAAAATTTTAAACGGGGCGGGGCGGGGCGGGGACGGGGTGAGGTTTCTTCCAACGGGGCGGGGATGGGTTTTGAAATTCCGTCCCGTTCCAAACCCGCGGCGGGTTTGGGAATTGTGTTGAAGGTGGCGGGGCGGGGACGGGTTTAGGCAAACCCGTGCCGTACCCGCCCCGTTGCCATCCCTAATTCCAGTTGTACAGTATGGTGTTTGTTGGGCTAATCATATTTTTATTATTTTTATAATTTATTTTTTTTGTAAAATTTATAAAACAATATTTATTTAATTAATTGTTTGTGTTTCTTCCAACAAAATTTCAATGGCTATTTTTTTTTCATATATTTGTTGAGAATTTTAAAGAAAAAAAATCAAATAAAATAATAAGTAAAGAGCCAAAGAAAAAAAATACTAGTATAAATACTTTGTTTATATAATTTTAAACATATATTTATATATAATTAGAATAAGAAAAATCATGTAAAAGGAAACCAAAAAGGAAACAAGAAAGAAGAAAATAAGTAAAACCAGTAAAAGGAAACCAAAAAAAGAAAAAATAAACAAGCATAGAAAAAAATAATAATAATAATAAATCATTATACCCACGTGTGGTCAACCCCATACGAAAAGAGATGTTTGCTATGCCTATGGCCAGCTAACCATAAACATACCTCTTCCTCTAAGGCCCTGTTTGGCAGAGCTTTTGCTTCGGCTTTTAAGCAGAAGAAAAAGAGAAGCAGAAGCTAAATCAGGAAGCTGGTACCCCCAGCTTCCTTTAAACGCTTTTTTTGGACTCCAAAGCTCTTCCGCCTTACCAATCCAAATACTCTCCAAAACGACTTTTGAGCTTGAAAAGCCAAAAGTCGCTTTTCAAAAGCCAATCCAAACAGGGCCTAATCTACCATCTGAATAAAGCTGCAACTAGTACGTATATAGCTCATTTATAGGTACGTATTATACATGTGAATATATATATATACACACACACAACCACCCTGTTATATGAATTTAAGCACAATTAATAGTACTACAGTAATTAACTTTTCAGCCCAAGGGATGTAAGATCCAAAAGCAAATCGTTCTTTAAAATTTTTAGTATTATACATTCTGCACCAAATTGGAAATTTTCATAAAATTTACAATAAATTTTTTTAATCTAAATTGACAAAAAAAAAATCAAGAACAACTTATAGATGGAAATGAAAGTAAAATAAATAGAGAAGTGAGAAAAAATGCCTCGTGAGGAGGACCCGTGGAGTGGAACTTCTCCGTTCTTCAGTAATGAGAAAGATGATGAAGCACCCAAGGTTCGAGACCTAGTCAAAGCTTCTCTCATCTTTCTTTCTCCTTCTCCATGACTTAGCGAAAGAGATGAAACGCTCTTTCTTTTGGCTTAATGTTAGCCTATTTTGATCAACAACTAAATAGGAAGTCTCTACTAATGTCATGACATGCGTTGGGATGCTCGTGGCTGCTGTCAGGATGCTCAAAAGGGCACAATGGAAGTTTTGTAATTAAGTTAAAGTTTGGTAACATGTCTTGAATGTGCACTGCCCCAAAGGTGGTGGCATTTGACGGTCAGGATATGTGAGTGTGGCGCAATGCATGTTCACAAGCCAAGACACAGACAAAGATTGACATTGACATTCAAATAAAGTCCTTGTGTGTGCGGAGGCACAAGGCATTGCTCAGTTTACTCATGGCATGACATTGGTGTAAGGCATTTCGGGCTCGATACACGTTGGCACATGCATGACACGATTAATGGCTTAGAAGTGCACTGATGCATAGGCGTGGCGCTGGTTATACCCCAACAGACCAAGGCTCAGGTGAACTCATGAGCATGGGTTGGCTTGGTCAGGATCAGTGAGATTGACTTGGGCTAGGCTACACACAGTTGGCTCAGATGGTGTTTCAAAACATGGCCTACAAGTCATGGGTGTGGCATGACCAAGTTAGAAAAATGGGCACATGGCTTAGTAGGCTTAGTTGGTTGAAGGTGGTTGTTGGCACTTCCTACACATGTGCTGACATGGTCGGTTAGTGGGCAAGTTTTTAGCAAACTACCCATACAAGGTGGCATAATCTAATGGTGTCAATACAACCCTAGGTGGATGGGGGTGTCATCCACCAACAAGATGGGTAGTTATAAGCAGTTTTGAGAGATGCATGTATACAGTTGTACTGTATGACCTTCTTTGGGTGTATGAGAGTGATCATTGGTGTGTGTTCTAAATATCAAGGGTGTTACTTGAGACTAGGCAGTGTCAAACAAGGGCTGTTCTAGTGCCATCACAACGGCAAAAATTTGGTATTCAATTTGACCCCTGTGAAACTTAATCGGAGAGATTCAGATGATGAACTTCTACCTCTACCTATACTTTAACATTATTTTTTTCTTTCCTCCTCTCAACTTCTTTAACATTTTCGAGAATATTGGAAAGTCTTTCTAAAATTCTTCATTGAAAAATATCAATAAACATAAAGGAATATGAATAGAACATATAAAATGCAAAAAAAAAAAAAAGAGGAAGAGTATTTTTAGTAGGATACATCTTGCACCAATTTGGGAAATTTTTATAAAATTTAAAACAAAAAATGTTTAATCTAGAACTTCTAAAGAGGAATGAAAGGGGAAGAATGAGAGAAGTGATAAAAAGGCCTCGTAAGGAGGACTCATGGAGTGAAACTTCTCCAACCCTCAATAATGAGTAAGATGATGAAGCACCAAGGTCTTAGACCTGGTGAGGGATTTAGATGATAAATTTCAAAATCTATTTTTAGTAGTATATGTTAACCACCAACTACTCTAAAAGCTTAAGAAATTAGAGAGGGTGTAACTAATATATATAAATCCTTCAATACGCCCCCCTCATGTGTGACCTTCTTTTGGTCCAACATGTGTTTCAATTTTAATTATCAGGGTGACAGTTATGTTTGAACATGAGACACTTGACTCTGATACCATATTACTACCATCTACTTTAAAAGCTTAAGCTGTTAGAGATAGTATAACTTAAATATATAAATCATTCAATAGTATACATCCTGCACCAATTTGAAAAAAATTCATAAAATTTAGAAGAAAAAAAGTTTAATCTAAATTAGAAAAGAGTAAAAATCAAGAACAACTCATAGAGTATTGAAAGGGGGGTATAAAGAGAGAAATTAGAAAAATGACTCGTGATAAGGACCGTTGTTGGCCTGGGGGGTTCCATGGAGTGTAACTTCTCCACTCTTTTTTTCCCTGGCTAAACATGAGAGGGGGACTCAAACATGGACACACCCACTTAGGGAACTAGGTGTTTTACCAACTTGACCACTAGGTGATGCCAAACTTTTCCACTCTTAATAATGAGAAAGATAATACATGAACACACCTACTTAGGGAACTAGGTGCTCTACCAACTTGACCACTAGGTGATGCCAAACTTTTCCACTCTTAATAATGAGAAAGATAATGCAGTGCCAAGGTCTCAGGCTGGCCAGAGCTTCTCTCACATTTCTTTCTCCTTCTCCATGGCTTAACGGAAGAGATGAAACGCTCATTCTCTCTGCTTCATTAGAGAGATTCAGACGATGAACTAACATCTACCTCAATCTGAACATCAATTTTTTTTCTTTTCTTCTCCTAACTTCTTTAACACTTTCAAATTTTTTGGATAGAATTTTTGAGATTCCTTATTGGAAAATATCAATAAACATAAAGAATATGAATGAAAAATATGAAGATGTAGATAAAAAGAGGAAGGGTATTTTTAGTAGTATAGATCCTGTATTGATTTGAAATTTTTTTATAAAATTAATCAGAAAAAATGTTTAATTTAAATTGAGAAATATGAAAAATCAAGAATAACTAATAGAGATAAATGAAAGGGGAAGAAAAAAAGAAGTGAGAAAGATGTATTGTGAAGAGGACCCATGAAGTGGAACTTCTCCACTCCTCAATAGTGATAAAGATGATAAAGCACCCAAAGTCCCAAACCTGGTCCGGGCTTCTTTCATCTTTTTTTCTCTTTCTCTTTCTCTATGGCTTAGCGGATGAGATGAAATGCTCATTCTCCAGGCTTAATCAGAGAAATTCAGATAATGAACCTCTACCTCTACATCATTTTTTTTCTTTTCTCCTCGCAATTTCTTTAACACTGCATAGAATTTTTTTAAAGACTTTTTGAGATTTGTCATTGGAAAAAATATCAATAAACAATAAGCAATATGAATGAAAAATATGAAAATGCAGAAAGAAAGAGGGAGGTTATATATTTAGTAAACATCCTGCACAAAGTTTGAAAATCTTTAGAAAATTTAAAAGAAAATTTTTAATCTAAATTGGAAAAGAGAAAAAATCAAGAACTCATAGAAAGGAATGAAAGGGAAAGAAAGAGAGAAGTAAAAAATAGGTCTCGTGAGGAGGACCCAAGTGCAACTAATATGAACATATTAATTTTATTCAAGCAACACAATATATTTTTGTTGAACATGTACGATAAGCTCGAAAAACCTATAAAAACAATTTCAACGGATCAACAAATGTGATTTCATATTATGTGATTCGAGTAAAGATAGAATTGTTTAGAATTATGGCTCATATTCCTAATATAATTAGATTTCTATGTAGAGTTGTATTTTAATAGGTAATTCTTAGAGAACAAGTTATCTTGAGCTTAAAGGAATTGTAATCATTGTGCAACAAGAAATGAGTTTGGAGATTCTATAAATAGAGGTAGGGTGGGAAAGGTAGAGAGATAGGAAATATGTAAGGGGTTGTTGAGTGTTGTGAGGGAATGAGAAAGCATATGTAATTATGGGGAGAACATGCCAAGAGAAAGAGTGTGTATGGTAGACATATTTTTTGCGTGTTATATATTTTCTTCTCAATTATACTGAAATCTCTCTCTTGATGGATTTAATCATAGAGTTGGGTGAACCACGTAAAATATTGTGTTGTGCGTGGATGAGTTTGATTGTTATTTTCATTTGCTTGTATGATTGTGATGTGATGATATGCTTCCACTGTGCCTAACAAAGAGGGATTAATTTCCAACAAGTGGTATCAGAGCCTGTGGTTAGTCTTGAAGATCAAAGCCGAAGATTGGTGGTGTGTCAAAGCAAAAAGTTTATCGTGAAGAGTTATGGAGATATAGTTAGAGTTGATGAAGACACGAGGATGATAATAGTGTAAAGCCCATAAGGAACAAGTCTTGGGACAAACTAGAAGATGCTTGTTTTCAAGATGAGGTATGAAGAAGAGGGGTTTGCTCTTTGCCCTAAAAAGAGTTATATAGTGTGAAGGGATTTTTTATTGCTTTTGGCTCTAAAAAAACAACAATGAGAATGTGATGAAGTTTGATTCGAGGTGGATGAATCTTCCATCGAGGTGGAGGTACGAAAGAGCGCGTTGATGGAATTTGAGTCAAGGTGGAGTGTCATGCCCCAATTTTTGGGATATGATTTTAAAAATAATGATAATAAATACATAAATAAACAACCTTAAATATTCAAATAAAAGACTTCATAACATAAAAAATACCATTACAATAATCCACATATCATCCTTCAAACTAAGGAAACATCACAAATGAAATATATTTGTCTTAAAAACGTATAACTGAAGTTTTTCAAAACATTATAGAAATTTATCAGCATTTTCTTAAACTCCTTATATCCAGAAAATATCCTTAAGTGAGTTTGGAAAAATCTTCGTTACTGTTGATTCCGGCTAAACTAAAAAATATTTAGGTGAGCACAACCACCCAGTAAGAAAAATAACTCTAAACCCATATATATAATAAGATAGAATGAAAAGAAGAAAACAACACAATGTATCAGTGGTTTACTAAAATAACTACAAGCAATTAAAATAACAATATATAACGTAACCAATTCAATTATAAACATTTTTGACAAAATTAAAGATCCTGACATGTATACCGCACACACCAGCGGATTTTCGGTCATTCTCTTGGCGGACCGCTAACCCCCAACTAAGGTTCTAAATAGTTCTCGATTTTTCAACCGAATGGATTACAACCCTTCCTATTTTCAACCGATTATACATGTCGAGCACACACAATTAGAATTCATTCGAACCCATACACAGGATACACTTCATGTGTCACCACTCCAAACAAATACCCTTGTACCACCAAAATCACATGATATAACTTTCTCTTCTAAACACTGTTCTTGCACTCAAGTTCTACTTAACCAGTAATTAATTATACAAACAAATAAAACACTCTAAGACAACACTTGACTTATTTCATATAATTATAAATTTCGCAAATCTTAGCATAGAACAAAGTAATTCCAAATATAAAACCATAATTCGGAAACAATGAGGTTTGATTCCTAAAAAAACAAAATAAAAACTTTAATTTAATTCCTTCTTTCTACAAACCGAGTCTATTTATTACATATAATATGTATTTATATATATTTGTATAGAAATATAAATTACTAGTAATAGTATGAAACGCTAAATAAACTATCTATATATATATATATATATATATATATATATGTAAAGTAATGAAACCACGACTAACAGTTGACCATACCTTTAAACTTTCCTATTAAGAGATTGCACAGAGAGAGTTTCCTTAAAAAAAATTATTTGGCCTAGATCAAAACTTGTACAATCATTTGGTGGGCAAAATAAAATATATATAATAGATGACCCACTTTATGGGTTACTATGAACATGAACGTATACAAATAAAATACTAATATCATATAAAAATAACCATACATATCATATATAATAAAAAAATAGAATATTAACATAAATATCTCTTATAGAACTTCCATCTACAGGTGTATACAAAAGTAGAGTAAATCCCTTACCTTAGTCACCCAAAATTTCCTCTTTTTGCCTCTGCCGAAAACGATGCCTTGTAAAAACTTTTTCTCCAATATACTATCAACTGACTCCATGAATCTACATTGTCTTTTTCTTTATATACTACTTCCCTTAACTGACATGAGCCACTAAAAAGTCACATTTACTTTCACATTTAACATCAAATAATTTCTCTCATATAATATAAGAATATCCGTTTTGCCCGTTGAGAAGTGAGTAGGTCATATACCTATTAAAGTCCTTTATTATTTCCCCTACGTATCCCACTTTCTATAGTTATTGTTAGGTCATTTATTTTACCCCCACGTTTGGTAAATATATGTAGACACACACATGTATATATATATATATACACATTTACAACTTAAATCTATTTATGTAAATAAAAATGTATACATATATATTTTAAAATAAAACAAAAAAAATACAGGTCATCACATGGAGATTGTTAGGAATTGTGGCTCATATTCATAATATAATTAGGTTTCTATATAAAGATGTATTTTAATAGGTAATTTTTGGAGGACAAGTTGTCTCGGGCTCTAAGGAATTGTAATCCTTATACAACACAGTGCCAACTCAACCCTTAGGTGAATTAGGCGGTTGCTTAAGGCCCTAACCAATAAAATGCCTCCAAATTATTTTATTTCCTTAATAAGAGTTTCTAAAATTTTATTTTCTAATATTATTAGACTTCCTAAAAATTTTGTTTCCTTGTAGCGATAGGCTTCAACCAATGGTAAAAAATTTAATAACAGGCTCAAATAATTTAATTCATTTAAATTTTTTTAATTTCTATCCTTATCTCAAAACCTTCCTCTTTTTTCTCTTAGTCACGCCTCATTTCACATTTTTTTATTAATCGTTGAATATATACTTAACGGATAATTGTAAACAATTAGAAATTATAAAACTTTTTATCTCTCCTATTAATTTTTATATTTTTCCCTCTATTCCTCACGTTTTCTCTTCTCTCATTACAACAATTTTTTGTTATAATTAATAGTAAAATAACAAGAAATTTAGGTGAAAAATCAATAAATGAACAATCAAGTCATCTAAAAAAATTACTAGAAGATAATACAATAATGAAAGATAAATATATTAACGAGTTAGATTCATAATGATTATCAAATATGTGATAAAAAATTTTTTTGCGAATAACATGAAAAAAGAATGAAAGAAAATGAACCAAGTAAACAAAAATTAAGATCTTATTCAAAAATCATATTATATTCCCACAAATATCTATGCACTGAAAGATATCGTTAAAAATTAAAAGATTTATTAGTAGAAAATTGTCCAATTAAATATAATAATTTCAATAAGAATAATTTTTATATAAAAATTATTAACTAATATTTGATATTAAAATATTATATGTTAAATGGTCACTCTTATATTTTTTGCCTAAGGTCTCAAATTATATTGAGCCACCCTTGGTGCAACAAGGAATAAGTTTGGAGACTCTATAAATAGAAGTGGAGTTAAAAAGAAAAGGTAGAAAGAGGGGAAAAATGTAAGTGATTGGTGAGTGTTGTAAGAAGAGGAGAAAATATACGTAATTTCGAGAGAAATATGCCAATATAAAGAATAAACGAGTATGTGGTGGACATTTTTTTTCACGTGTTGTTCTCTTTTCAGTGAAATCTCTCCATGGATGTAGTCCTAGAATTGGATAATTCATATAAAATTTTATATTGTGTGTGAATGTGTTTGATTGTTATTGATGAAGCAAAAATTCACCCCGAACTGGTCAAACGCCAACCTGTAAAAAAGGACAAGAGAAGGGTAATCGAGAGGGCACCGACGTGGTGCCAGCCGACTACGCTCTGACGATCAAGTCAGAAATTGAAAGGGCTTTTTAAGCTATAAAGGAACTCAAGGGGTATTAATTGCGTACCTGGTATATGGATCGTCTATGTATTTATAGCAGTCAAGTGAGACTGTGTCATAGTAGGAGACTGGCTCCTGGAGATAGAGAAGTCCTGGTTAAAATAGACTCCCTATCCATGTCACCTTGAACTCAACCTTCACGTTACACGTTTCATAATTCTAGTCAAATATTCTATCAGATGCCCCCTATTCATGAGGGTTGCTTGTCGGGTTTATGAACACTTTGGCTGGTTTGCTAGGCTTTATCTTGGCCTGTGAATTTTAAACATAATATATATGTGTATATATATATATATTTTTTGCGCAGGCCCGGCCTGGGGCGCCTGGCTGGGCCCGGCACCGCCCGACCTGGGCTGGGCAGCGCCTAGCCTGGCTGGGCCCGGCAGCACTTGGCTTGGCCGAGTTGCGCCTGGGCTGGGCTGGGCAGCACCTGGCTGGGCCTGGCAGCCCCCGACTTGGGCTGGGCAGTGCTTGGCTGGGCCGGGTAATGCCTGGCCTGGCCAGGCAACACCAGGCTGGGCCCAGCAGCTCCCGGCCTGGGCTGGGCAGCACCTGGCTGGGCTTAGCAGCGCTTGGCTTGGCCGGGTAGCGCTCGACCTGGGCTGGGCAGAGCCTAGTTGGGCCGGGCAGAAGGTGAGCTTGGGATCGTCACTCTCACCCACCTCTAGGGAAGAGATGATGCGATTCCTCAGAACAAATGAAGACGTGTTCGCATGGTCCCACGAAGATATGCCTGGGATCGATCCAACCATTGCCATACATCAACTGAATATTGACCCCACTGCCATACTAGTGAGACAAAAAAGGAAAATCTTTGCCCAGAAAGAAACGCGGCAATTTTCGAGGAGGTAGAGAAGTTATTGAAGGCCAACTTTGTACGGGAAACCAATTACCTAGACTGGTTGGCAAACGTAGTGCTGGTTAAAAAATCTAATAACAAGTGGCGCATGTGTGTCGACTTTACCGACCCAAACAAAGCCTGTCCGAAAGACAGCTTCTCCCTTCCCGGAATTGACATGCTGGTGGAAGGGACGGCAGGGTACGAACGGCTCAACTTCATAGATGCCTACTCAGGATATAATCAAATTTTGATGTGCCTGTCAGACTAGGAAATGACATCCTTCATAATAGAAAAGGGATTGTACTGCTACACGGTAACGCCATTCGGTCTAAAGAATGCCAGCGCAACCTATCAAAGGCTGGTAAATAGAATGTTTAAAGAGTAAATTAGCAGGAATATGGAAGTGTATGTTGATGATATGCTTGTGAAAAGTCAGGAGGCTGCTAACCACTTGGTTGATTTACAGGAAGCTTTTGATGTCCTTCGAAAGTACAGAATGAAGCTCAATTCAAGCAAGTGTGGATTTGGAGTATCTTCCGGGAAGTTCTTGAGCTATCTAGTTAGCAGGAGGGGGATAGAGGCCAACCCACGGAAGGTGCAAGCCATCCTGGATACAAGATCGCCCCAAACTGTTAAAGAAGTCTAAAAGCTGACAGGAAAGGTGGCAGCACTAAGCCGGTTGATTTCCCGCGCTACAAACAGGTGTCTCCCGTTCTTTCAAGTCCTCAAGCGGGCCTTTGAGTGAACTCCATAATGTGAGCAGGCCTTAAACGAGCTAAAATAGTACCTCGGCTTGCCCCAACTCTTATCATGCGTGCGCGTAGGAGAGGAGTTGTACTTGTAATTGGCTGTCTCCCTTGTAGCAGTCAGTTCTGCGCTGGTACAGGAAGAAGAGGGAGTGCAAATGCCAGTTTATTATACTAGTAGGGTTCTCCGGGGGCGAAAGAAAGGTATCCCTCCATAGAAAAACTAGCATTTGCCTTGGTCACGACGGCTAGGAAACTTAGGCCATATTTCCAAGCGCACACTATTGTAGTGCTAACCGATCAACCGCTCCGGCAAGTCCTCTTCAAACGTGAAATCTCGGGGCGGCTTGTGAAGTGGTCTATGGAGTTAGGAGAATTTGACATCCGGTACAAGCCCAGGACAGCAGTCAAAGGCCAAGCGCTGACGAATTTTATAGTAGAATTTATATACCTCGGGAAGATAAACAGGTTCAGCAGGAAGAAGTGCAGGATACAGTCCACCAAAACAGGGAAGACCTAATGGACCCTGGGTGCACGTGGCAATTATTTATCGATGGGTTATCGAACAAGCAAGCCAGCAGCGCGGGGATACTAATTAGATCTCCAGTAGGAGAAACATTCAAGTATGCCCTACAATTTGGATTCAAGGCAACAAACAATGAAACTGAATACGAAGCTCTGATTGCAGGGTTGAAACTAGCTGATACCCTCAAGGTTAGACAGCTGAAAGCTTATACCGACTCCCAGTTAATTGCCCAGCAGGTCAGTGTGAAATACGAGGCAGGGAGCAAGAATGAAATCTTACTTGTAAAAAGTACAAGAGCTGGTTACCCGTTTCCAGAGGTTTTCAATCATGCGGATCCCCCACAATGAAAACTCCAATATCGATGTTCTTGCTCAATTAGCTACGGCACAAGAGGCCACCGAATGGGGGGTGCTTGTAGAGCGCATGGACCACCCGAGTATAATAGAAGCAACATCATGTGAAGTAAACCAAATCACACAGGGCATGGAATGGGCAGACCCGATAGTCAAATACATAAGCAATGGTGAATTGCCATCGGACAAAGCAGAAGCTCACAGAACGAGGGTCAGGGCATCTAGGTACACCCTAATCGATGGGATCCTCTACAAAAGGGGAGTCTCTTTACCATACCTGCGATGCATGTCAACAGAAGAAGCGCAGAGTGTCATGAGGGAAATTCACGAAGAGGAGTGTGGAAACCATGCGAGAGGCAGATCCTTGGCTCACAAGGCCATTAGGCAGGGATACTACTGGCCTTCTATGCAGCAGGATGCAATGACTTGTCAAGAGATGCGAAAAGTGCCAACGCTCCGCCAACATCCCGAGACAGCCTCCGGAAGAGTTAACACCAATAATGGCCTTGTGGCCTTTCACCCAATGGGGAATGGATTTTGTTGGCCCTCTACCCATGGGAAAGGGGCAGACAAAATTCACAATTGTGGCGGTTGACTACTTCACCAAATGGGTGGAAGTCGAGCCCCTAGCTACAATAGGCGAAAGGAATGCCATCAGTTTTGTGTGGAAATCGATCATATGCAGGTTTGGTGTTCCAAAAGTCATAATTATGGATAACGCAATTAATACGCCCTTAGTCTCTCTACAGCTTTGAGTGCCCTTTCAATTTCTGACTTGATCGTCGGAGCGTAGTCGGTCGGTATCGCGCCGGTGACTTCTCGATTACCCTTCTCTTGTCCTTTTTTATAGGTTGGCATTTGACCAGTTCGGGGTGAATTTTTGCTTCATCAGTTGGCGCCGTCTGTGCTGGGCAGCGCCTGGCCTGGCCAGGCAGCCCCCAACCTAGGCTGGGCAGCGCCTGGCTGGGCCCGGCAGCGCATGGCTTGGCCAAGCAGCTCCAGGCTGGGCCCGACAGTGCCCGGCCTGGGCTGGGCAGCGCCTGGCTGGGCCCGACAGCGCTTGGCTGGGCTCGGCAGTGCTTGGCCTGGCCGGGCAGCACCTGGCTGGGCAAGGCCTGGCAGCGCCTTGTCTGGCCGGGCAGTGCCCGACCTTGGCCGGGTGCTGTGGTCCGCTCGGTGCCCGGACAGGGCCTGGCGCGATAGGCCCAGCCGAGGCCGGGAGCAGTGGGCCCGGCCTGGGCCGAGTGGTGTGGTCGTGTCCCCGTAGTAGGTTAGGCCCCCGTTGGGCTGGGCTTGTGCCCCCGTAGGGCTGGGCTTGTGCCCTCGTAGGGTTGTTTAAACAATGTTCTCGAAATCATCCATCCCGCCTATTTCATTAAAGGCCCTCTTTGGAGGTGTATCCCCGTAGGGTGGCCCTCGTAAGGCTGGGCCCTTTGTAGGACTGGGCCCCCGTAGGGCTGTTAAACAATGTTCTCGGGATTCATCCATCCCGCCTTTTTCATTAAAGGCCCTCTTTGGTGGTGTACCCCTGTAGGGTGGGCCTCGTAGGGCTGGGCCCTTGCAGGGCTGTGACCCCGTAGGGCTTTTAAACAATGTTCTCAGGATTCATCTATCCTGCCTTTTTCATTAAAGGCCCTCTTTGGAGGTGTATCCCTGTAGGGTGGCCCTCGTAGGACTGTGCCCCCATAGGGTTGTTAAACAATGTTTTCGGAATTCATCCATCCCGCCTTTTTCATTAAAGGCCCTCTTTGGAGGTGTATCCCCCGTAAGGTTGTGTACTTACTTTTTGTTTTAGTTATAACAACAAATTTTGAAACAAAAAGGATTGCTATTGATATTTGAGTAACAAACAGAGAATTATTTGAGCAAAAACCTCAGAGCTATTGCCCTAAGGCTCGATATTAAATTGATCTTTAGCTAGAATAATTAAAGTAAATGCAACTTTTAAAAGAAAGTCTTATTGGTGGCACTTCCACAAATACTCAGAAATTCAAGGATGGGCCAACTGTCTCCCTTTTAATGTCTCTAGTCAATATGCCCCTTGTCTCCCTACTCATAACGTGATGCTTTATCGGTCTGCCCCCGTGACATTTTTCCATACTTGGGGTCTCTATCTTCCTCACTGGAATGTCCTTCCCTTTTCCTGTCTACCTTTCTTGCATCAAGGGCATCCTGCGTTCATGTACTTTTGGGCTTTCACGAGTAGCTCGGACATACTTTCTGGAGGGTGCTTGGAAATTGAGTACAAGAATTTTGAAAGCAGTAGGCCCCCCATGAATGCGGTAACTGCCACCTTATCGTCCAAAGCATCGACCTACAATATCTCCATGTTAAATCGGTTAATGTAGTCTCGCAATGACTCCCCCTTATTCTGTCTTATGTCCTGGAGATAGGTGGCGGGCTTTCTGTGCCTTCGGGCCCAAAAAAATTGCCTACCAACAATTGGCTCAGTTCTTTGAAGGAACGTATAGATGTCGGCTTCAGGTTGTTGAACCATGACCGGGCAGAACCCTTCAATGTAGTAGGAAAAGCTCTACATAGGATTTCATCTGGTATTCCTTGGAGGTGCATCAGAGCCTTGTAGGTCTCCAGATGATCTAGCGGGTCATTAGTCCCATCAAAGCTTTCAAGGGTGGGCATCTTGAACTTGTTGGGTAAAGGACAACTCAATATCCCTGTAGAGAAAGGGAGGTTGGTTTGCTGGACCAGCTCTTCTACCGTAGCAGGGCCCTTCCCCCTCTGGCTCTGAGGTTCTGCATCTCCATGTCATAATAGGTAGTTTTCCCTAGGTGCCCTGAGTCTCCATGGGGTTGGTTCTTTTCAAGTGGGACTAGGTAACTGGGGTTTGTCCCACATCTTACTTGGTTCTGATCTGCGTCGTCCCTTGGGACTTCACTGTCTCGCCCAACACCATCCCCTTCTGGATCAACAGGGTGACCCAGCGATGGTACTTGCGCCACAGGAGGGAGGCGCTGCAGAATTACCGCATTTTGTTGGAGTATCTGGGTTAGACTTTGATTCAAGTTTCGGACTTGGCATTCCAACGTTACGATCCGTCCCTGGTCGTTTGGGATTTCGGGGCGTGTCCCAGGGAAGTCCATCTGTCCAGGGGATTGCATGCCTCCTTGTCCAGCAGCTGGCACATTGCAGCCAAGAAGATTAGGGGCAGCAAACGGGTCTAATCCGATTGGAGGGCCCTGTCCTCTAGGAAGGTCATGGCCGACAGGAGGATCCTGGGCGGCTGGAGGATTGTGATCGGCAAGGAGGTCCTGCATTGGGGAATTGTGGCCGGCAGGAGGGCCCTACGCTGGAGGGTCCTGTATGGTGGTAGTCTCTAACCTAGATAGTAGGTGCATCATGCTCCGTATATGATTCGTGTAGAACAATCAAGTTTGTGATTGTTTTCCACAGACGGCGCCAACTGATGAAGTAAAAATTCACCCCGACCTGGTCAAATGCCAACTTGTAAAAAAGGACAAGAGAAGGGTAATTGAGAGAGCACTGGCGTGATGCCGGTCGAAAGCAAAAATTCACCCCGACCTGGTCAAATGCCAACCTGTAAAAAAGGACAAGAGAAGGGTAATCGAGAGAGCACCGGCGTGATGCCGGCCGACTACGCTTTGACGATCAAGTCAGAAATCGAAAGGGCTTTTTAAGTTATAAAGGAACTCAGGGGGTATTAATTGCATACCTGGTATATGGACCATCTCTGTATTTATAACGGTCAAGTGAGACTATGTCATAGTAGGAGACTGGCTCCTGGAGATAGAGAAGTCCAACTGTGTCATAGTAGGAGACTGGCTCCTGGAGATAGAGAAGTCCTGGTTAAAATAGACTCCCTATCCACGTCACCTTGAACTCAACCTTCACGTTACACATTTCACAATTCTAGTCAAATACTCTATCAATTATCACTATATACACTTGTGTAATTGTGATGTGATGGTATGCTTTTGTTGTGCCAGATGAAGGAGATTAATTTCCAACAAGAATCACAAATATGTATAGGATAATACTATTTCTTAATTATTAAAATTACAATTATACTTTGCTTTTAACTTTTTACAAAAAATGGCACAATTGTTTTCTCAAAAGTTATAATTATATTGTTATTGGAGTGACAATGGTAACTTTTAAAAAATAAATGAAATCTGAAAGTATTTTTGTAGTGTCATATAATCACTAATCATCAAACAATAATCACACACACACACACACACACACACACACACACACACATATATATATATAGGGTAATGCTACTCAGGCAGAATTCGTAGGCAGAATATTTTACATCCATTGGATGCATGTGGTGAGTGTATGTGGTGGGGCCTACCACATGCATCCAATGGATATAAAACATTCTGCCTATAAATTCTGCCTACAAATTCTGCTTGAGTAGCATTACCCACATATATATATATATATATATATATATATATATATATATATATAAAGTAAAGTATATAAACTCCCCTCTAGTTTAATAAATGTGCAAAAAACTCCATTCATGTTCACTTTGCACCTGTGTAGTTTGTATTTTGAACAAATCAACCATTTTGAACTAAAAACACTCTTTAAGTTTCAATTTACCATTCTACCAAATTTCTTAATATTTCAAATAATATCAATTTTATTCTTTTTATACATATATATATTAAATATTAATTTAATTATAAATTAAATATTATTGTTTTATTATCATTTCGTGGCCGAGTAAAAAAAATCATTGTTTTAATAAATGCCGTTTTTTAAACAATGCCTAATGTTTTTTTTAATAGTGAAGATTTTTTTTTTTGCCTCAACCATGAAATAATAATTAAACAAAAAATATTTAATTTACAATTAAATTAATATTTTAAAAAATATATAAAAAATAAAATAACTATTATTAAAATGTTAAAAAATTTGATAGAAGGATAAAATTGAAACTTAAAAAAAAAAATTTACTTCATAATGGTGTATATATATATATTTTGCAAGAATCACAATTGGCATTGCAATCAATGTAATTCAATTTACTTGGAAATAACACGAAAGAAGTGAACTTTATTAATGACTTAACCCAAACGGAAAAAATAATAAAATAATAGCATGCCGGAGAGTGATTGTAGCTGAGAGCAATTCTGATTCAAGAAATCGAAGGCTCATCATATAATCTCTATCTCTATGGTTCGATATAAAGAAGAGTAAGGAAGAGGAAGGGCCTCTCTGTATTTGTGTGTGTGTATAATACACACATATATATGTATATATGTAATTGTATGTATTGTTAGGGCATGGAGGTGGAGGTGTCAGGTTCGGAGCTCATCGCCGGTAGCCGAATCGGGAGGGCCAAGACAGAGAAGGATAGGGTTCGGGTGAAGAGGAAAGCTTTGGAGGCTGTGCTCGAGGAATGTCAGAGAGCTCTCCAAATGATCAGTAACACCGGATGTGTCGACGGCGATGAGGCGGAGGCAGAGGCAGAGGAGGAGGAGAGCCCCGAGGCTTCGTCGGGGCCGTGCCGTGACAGGGAGACTGATGAGGTGAGAAAATTTCGTGAATTTGGGGTTTGTGTTGGTTAATTGTGGGTTTGGATCGTGTTCTAGGGTTTCAAGGCTGGATTGAATTGGGTCAACTTTTAGGCTTCTTTGTTTGGAAGTAAACTGTTTTCTCTTCCTAGAACAAATTTCCAATAACATTTCCAGGTTGATAAAAGTAAACCGAACACCAGAAAATAGGGAAAATATTTTCCAAAAAACATTTTACGTAATGGAGCTTAATGTTTTCTCATCATAGCAGTAGACATTATACCATTGAACTATTGAAGTGACTGGGTCCTTGACTTTTGGGCTAAATCTCATATCTTTAACATCAAGCGAGTCAAATTACCTTACGACCAGGTGCTTTACACATCCCGGGGCGTCCATACACACACATAAAGCGAATTAAGATTATCTACTTTGGGACCTGCCATTGCTGCATAATTGGTGTTTGCTGCAATTTTGATTTTTGTCTAACATCATGTTTCTATTGAATAAAATACATTTTTCAATATCTTACCGTTATTATCATGCTATCCGGATTTTAGTTCGATGCATGATATTATATGATTCTTTGGAGTTACAAAATGTTTGGCTATGAAAGTTATTGTAATATGCAATGTCATTTTTTGTCGAACATGTAGAAAACATTGTATAGAAATTTCAGTTGATTTCTACTTTGAATTGAGTCAAATATTCCTTTGCCTTTGTCGTCCGCCAAAGCTAGACACAATTTATAAATTTGAAATATGTGTTACAATATAGATGACTCTATGAAAAGATGGTAATAGCTTCATCTTAGTGGCTTACAACTTAAAATAAAAACTACGTTCATCTTTTCTTTTTCCCTATTTGCAGTTGTGCTATCATCTCAAGTCTAGAGTTGAATGCCCTGATTTCCTCGAAAAGCTAGAGAGTGCTCAGATTTCAATTCCACAAAATATGACTGGTACTAGTAAATAAACTGTCCCTTTGAGATTCTATTGTGTATAATATTTGTTTTGACGTAATGTCTAATATGCTGCATAAACACTTCTTTTTCTTTATATTAAAAGTTGAAACCCTCAAAAAAGTTACCTTCAATAGCTTTGGATTTAAAATAATCAGCCATGTCATTCTTATTTTGCATCATCACCTCTTCTCTTTGTCTTTATGTTGTGGTGATTGTAAATCCATATCTGATAGCAGAAGAATGTAATTCTTGGGACATGGTCAATGAAAATGATATATGGGAAGGTGACAATATTGAGCTGGACCATGAAGAGTACGTTCTAATTAGGCAAGAGGATATAGTGGAAGGTATCGCATGCTTCATGGCTGCATATCTATTATCCCTTAAAGAGACCAAGGTATGTGAAATTTTCCTCATTATTTGATAAAAGAAAAAGGTTGAGTATTTTACTTAAATTGATTTTACTCTGCCTTAATTATTGATACTTAATTAAATCAGCAAAGTCTAGTTCAACTACTGCTTAGCAATATGTTGCACATAGCTACTACTAACAAAAAAACATGTTGCACATAGCTCTACTATTTTGGTGATTTTCTTCTTTGGTGGTTGATTAGAAAAAGGAGTGGACTGTTTCTCTTATATTCTTCTAATTCTCCATCTCTTTAGGTTTCTTTCCTTGCTCAAACATTCATGGATATGATTAATTGCTTCACTAACAAGGTTTATTAAAGTGAAATGTTGGCCTGATCCTTAAGCTTGTATTATACTATTTATTAAGCGTTAAAACTCTTCGGAATTTGAACTTTAAAGTTTTCTTGTTATACTATTTCCGTTGGGATTATAGGTCATGTGTTGGCAATTTCCTACTCAATACTTGGGTTGTAATGTGTGCAAATTCTTGAGGCGTTCACTCGTTCTTCTACAACCACGGAAGATGATAGAGATGGAGTTTAGTGAAGAAAACTATAAAAATCTCTTAAGACTCAATCATATATCCAGGGCAAAGGTAATTGAGACCATAGGGACCAATTATGACTTGGGTATGATCTTTAAAAGGCTCAAAATTATGTTTTTAATCTTGTAAAAATTGGAATTTAAAAAAAAAATGATTTTCAAAATCGAGAATTTGTACAAAACAGTGAACATCAATTGAATGGATGACCAATCGAGAATTTTGTTGGAAAATATTATAAAAATTCAATTAGCCTTTATCAATCAAAGCTATGGCAGTGTGTCAATCAATTGAACCCCCTCTGGAGTTTTACTTTTGGAAACTCTCTCAAATCAGTATTCTAAAAGGATTTCTTTTCCCATTTTCCATTGGACTTCTATGTTAATTATAAGGGTTATTGTCAGTTGAGGGGTATTTCACAGAAGCTTTTAATTCTTTACATATTATGGAGAAAATTTATAATTTTAGGGAGAGGGAGCTTTGAAAATCAATGTATGGTTCTTTATAGATTACCATATTATATATGATTGAGAAAATGAAAGTAAAGAGCTGAATCGAATGTATCAGACAAAACATCAACCGGGTGGTCCATGATGTCACTATTCGTAGTGAGTAGAAATTCATGGAGAAACAAATTGTTTAAGGAGTGAGTATGTCGATGGATTAGCGGCGGTAAGGATCAAGGGTGATCTTGCGTAACTCTTAGTTGGGAGGGACTAGGCGATTCTAGGGTGAATCTGCTAATTGTGATATGCTTGGATTAGGTTCCACGGTTTTTCTCTGTTTTTCACGTAAAAAATATTGTCTGTTTTTTTGTTGCTTTATGTGTTTATGTGATTGAAATTGGGGCATGAATCAAACTATTTAACTGAATTTTGAATAAGGATTAGCAGTAATTCATAAAGTTAGTTAGGTGTTAATTAATATCCATAAGACCTATTCACCCCCTCTAAACCACAATTTAGTGAAAATCCACTAAAGTTATGGTATTTAGATCATGTTCTTCACTATTCTTAATATGGACACTATGATTATATTCACTAGTAGTCTAATTGAGTGCACACACTATGATCTGTCAGAGCTTTCGGTTACATTTGTCGTATTTCACATTGGTATTAGAGCATATCGATTGTGGAATTCTCAATCCTAGTTTGTGTACATATTATTCACTATTTTGTATTTAGATTATATAGGCTGATTGCTTTAGGCTGAAGATAAGTTGTGACTTTTGATGTATCAGCTTTGAGAGCTCAGCCTGAGTACTAATGGAACTTTGAAGCTAAAGTTTTTATTCATCTGCACTGGCTTTTATTCCCCCAATATAGTTGATTCATCCAACTCACTTTGTCCTTATGGTTAAAAGCTAGGAAGCACGGATACTTCCCAGGGTCGCCATGGCTGTATCAGATTCGTATATGATATGGATACACGCCGGATACATGTCCGATAAAGCTGGGAAGTATCCAGAATTTTGATTTGTTTTTTAACAATCAAATACGGCTGGGATATGGGGATACTTTTGGGATATGGCTGGGCAAAATTATAAATATTTTTATAAAAAGCCAGGGTCTAATTGTATTAATAAAAAAGTTCATTATTTAAAGAAAATAAAACAAAAAGGATTTCAAAGGTCAATTCGATACTAATTGACACTCATCAACATAGTGAGAGAGAAATATAATGAAAAAGAGAAGGTGAAGAAGAAAAAGGGAAATCCGGTGTCTAATAAGGGATGTATTAATCAAAAATTATTTTTCTATATATAAAAATATAATATATTATTACTTTATTGCCGTATCTTGACGTACAGTATCCTGTTTTTTGGAGATTTATTGCATCTCCATATCCATGTCGTGCCTTATCCGTATCCATGTTTCATAGGTTAAAGTACCCCAAAGTGGCTCATTCAATGCCATCACCATCATCATTGCCTTGACCCCATATGAATGTGGTTGACTGCGATTTTTTTTTCCTACTCTTTTGTTAGAAGTCATATTTCCTATTCTATTTAATTTTTTTAAATTCCATCGAATTGTTTAATCCCATGTTAGTCCTTTTTAACCTTAAATCCTACACACTGACTTAATTCAATAACTGGCTTGAGATTATTTGGCAATCATGAACATAATATCTGAAGGAGAAGCAAATTCCCATGGAAAAGACACATACCTTTAACAAGCAGCTAAAAGTGAACATTAAGATATGAATGTGTGCAAACGTGCTGTTTGTGCGATTTACTTATAGTTCGAAAAATATATATTTTTTTGCATTGCTTAAAAGCTGTAATTATAAATAAATAAAAACAATCAGCTGTAGGACTTCATGATTCATATCTTGTTTGATTACCTTTGGTTTTTTGTAGGTAAGTTTGTTGTGCAATATAAATTTTCCTGGTCTTCCATCCTGGTGCTTACTTGTGTACTTAATACCCATGCACTTTTTTTTATCAAATAATAGATTCTGACTGTGTATTGTTGTTTGTACTACGTGGTGCCATTTCACCAGAAGTGGCATTATGTAATTATCTAGAACATACTTAAGAACATATGCATTAATCTGGCTCTTGGGCTGCATTCATTTGTGAATTCAGATTACTGTATTTTCCAATCTTTTTTAAAGATGGACCTGGCATTCTGAAAGAAAGTTATGTGCGTGTTGATATATATATATATATATTTATTCATTTATAAGTACCTGTTCTCTGGGATTGATTCATTGCCTTCCATTTTGCAGGATTTGACCCCTAATCAACTCCAGGAAGGTTAGATTGGTTTCTTCTTCATTATTTATTTATTTTTTGGGTGGGGGGAACAGAAAGAAAAAGGAACCTTTCTAATCGGCATTTGTTTTGTTCGTACTGCACATTCTATGACATTTATTGAGTCTTGCAGTTGTATATTGGGAAAAGAGGTCTGACATTCTGTGAATTTTCTATTAGTCCTGAGCAAAACATTCTCTGTAAAGAAGAAAAAGGGAAAGCTTCGGAAGGCATGGGATGGAAGCAAAGTCATCTACAATGTGGCGTCCTGGGGGGCGACAGCTATCGGGTACGTCATTTAAATTGATTTGGTTTATAATGGTTATGTGACTGTATTATGATATAATTTGGTGTTTCAAACGTTGTATTACTAAAAAATTGAAGCTTAAGCGTGAACCAATACTACCAAGGTCCCTTTCATATGAATTATTTCCGCAGCACTATTTTTTGTGGACTGAACAGAGTAACATGGTCTAATGATTAATTGCAGTTTTGCTAGGTTTGTAATAAATACATCATGCAACTTCCTTGCTTACTGAAATGATAAAGAGTAGGTGCTAAGTTGGTGAATCCAAGGTTCATAAACATCCCTGAGCTGAACCTATAATATTCTATACCCCACAAAAGTTTTGTTTTGCACAAGCTTCAGTTATTTGGTTGAGATACTCCTTAACGTTTGAGGGTCCATTATCAGCCTACCAGAAAGGTATGAAATATTACTGGTTTGGTGTTTACCTCACTTGGTAATGATCTTGTGAGGAGGTGGGATTTTCATGGTACAATCCAATCCTTTCGAACTCACCGGTTTGACTACATGCTGCATCTTATTTTCATCTAAGAGTCATAATAAACAATTCTCATTACCATCCATGTTAAAGAATGCCAAGAAAAAGAGAAAAAAAAAAGAAAAAGAGAAGGTAAAACATGTTTAGTGTAGCCATGTGTAGATCAGTGGCAAATGTATACCTGTGAGGTTAGAAGCCTAAATTGCAGAATCCAGATCTAGACGCTTCACTATAGCTATGCATTTTTATATTTGTTTGTATTATGTGTCCTTTTGAGTTTCTTGTATATTTCTTGGTGGTTTGTTATGGATTACTATGGTTTCAGCTTTTTGTCTATGTCTCATTACATGATTTATATGCGCGCGCGCTTGTTTCAAGTTTTGCTAATTGTAGTCTCTCGTGTCTCAATCCAAACAGGATTTACCAAAACCCGGCTCTTCTTACCGCTGCCTCAGCAGCTTTCTGGACTTCATGTCGTGTTATATCTAAATTCTTCTAATCTGCTTATGCTGCTTGGAGAGAGCCTGATGCTCGGGGTTCTTCACTGTTGTATCTCTGCTTGTGCTGCCAAAACAGCTTGGTGTTCCGCCGACCTGTACAACACAATTGCCATTCTACGGATTCATTGATTGCTCTGACATTATTTGATCCTGTAAATATTCTTCATTTAAAGCAATTCTATGTGCAGTTACAGTTGATTAGAATCTTCTTGATCTAATGGTATAATTTAATTGAAGCTTTGGAAAGGAAACACTTCATTTGTTCTTTGGTTTGTTTAAAAAAAACATTATCAGATCTCTTTTTTAAAATGTTTCTAAGGAATATGTTAAATAAAACATGCTTTGCCTTGGCTAATAGTTATTGTATATCTATCACTCAATTTACACAACTTTTCACTTACGACAATGGTTTTCTTCTCTTTTCAGTTAATTTAAACTGTAGTATCTATAATTGAATCTGGAAATCATAAAAAATATTCTATATTTTCAAAATACAAAATTGCAATTAAGAATAGAAACAATCCAAGAAGGGGGTTTACAGGGTAGGTGAACCCGAATGGACCAAGTCATTTACTACCTTTACAAAATTGGTATAAACCTGTGGTTTAAAACTTTGTTGCACATTCTGATTCTATGTTTCAGCAGGCCATTAAGGAAATCTGATAAAATCCTGTATCTCCCGCTCGTATCTTGACATATATATACATTTCCATGCCCCCACCAACCCATTCATCCCCTTCTCTCTCTAGATCTAACAATGTCCTCTCGTCGGTCATTCGTAGACGCAAGGTTTTAAGTCTTAATAGTAGTATGTGTTGCCCTTGTGACTTGGAGTGTCTTTGCAAAGCATTGAACGCACTTCAACGATGGATCCTGGGGGCTCCAGGTCCTTCTCATTAAGGGAATTACCAAGCAGCTGCTGCATCTGTGATGCAAAGGTATCGTCCAAAATCTGCAAGTAAACGGGAAATTAAGGGCAAGAAGAAGAAAATGGAATACAAAATTTACTTCTATATATGCACCACCCAAATGACTGCACTCTTGGAATGTTTAGCATTTTTATTCTTGAAAAAAGCAGCTGTACTTACATTGACAGCGATTCTTGAACCTTTATACCAAGATCTATTTTCTTTCCTGTTCTCCAAGAAACTCAGAACATCCTGTGACAAAAAAATGCTCTCAAGATGGTTGAACCAATAAAACGGAGTGCTATAGTTGATAATCAACGGACACAAGTAACTCACCTTTCCTATACGATCCCAGTAACCCCGACAGATTGCGATGAAGACATGGGTCTCAAAGACGGTGTGGAGGTGATTTATTGTATCGATCAGCTGGTCTTTCAGTGGCTGCATTCTACTTCTTATTTCTGATTCTACCACACTATCTTTAGAATCCTGGAGAATCTTTTTGAGTTTTGTAGCACTCTGTAACTTTGTCTGAAACAGAGAAGAAAACAAAACTAAGAAATACCCGAGAAATTAAAAACCTACTCTTAAATTTTGAAGACAAGGAAGTATGAAATACCCGAGGTCTGCATAAATATGTGGGCAATCATGCACACATATGTTGCAGTCCAAGGAGCTTATTTTTTGTGCAATCACTCAAATTCTTGCTTTTCAAGGATATTACATTGCGCAATCATAGTTTTTGGATTGGAATAAGATCAATTTCGTGAAAGAAGGTAGACGTGTGAAAAGAAAATTTTGAACATTGGGCCATGCCTGGCAGATCATTCATCAATTGGCTAACACAATTATGGTAGACAGCCTGAGATAAGGTCCATGTGCTCAATTAGTGGGTAGCATTATGGACAAATTTGCATGTACCTCAAACTTCATAATATAAATTTGACCTACTATTTTCCACATCTATATATATTTTTTTTCAAGGACACAAACATCTATATTCCTTCTGGAAATCACGCCCTCAAATATCTTTATGAGCAGCCTATGATCCAAATAATCAAATAACTTATTGCGGAAATCATAAAATTTATCACAGTTGATAAATAAAGATTTGTTAGGAAGGATATTAAGATTCATAAATAAAAATTTATCATGATTTAAATTGAAAATGATTCAAGGCCATGCATGAAATTTCTGAATGATACTCACATTTTCTGAAAGCTTTTCCACGACTGCTTGCAGATAATTTCTAAACTTGGTTCTTAGCATTACAGTTACTTCACTGAGACGGTCTCCAGGAGCCACGTTTCCTCCATCAGGAATGCAAGAACCCCATGACTTCAACTGATGTTCTATCTTAGGGAGCACGTTATCAAGCATCCTCTTCATGGAATTCAAAAGAATTCCCAGCTGAAATGAAAACCAAACTTTATGCAAAACAATCTCAAGATTAAGAAGAAAAAAAAAATCAAATGTTAGACTAGCATAGCTCACTTCATCAGGTACCACATAGGGGCAGACAGATCGTTTTGCCAGCTTTTGGACATATTTGAGGCCAAATTTCTTGGGTGTCATGTTTTCCTTTAATGGTGACAAAACATCCGCATACTGCTTGTCCAATGCCTCCACAATCGCCTTTTCTATGTCAGCAATAGCCTTTTTGTAGATACACAACAAAAAACACCATAGATAATTAGATAATAATAAATAATTAACAGTCCATGATGAGAAAATAAAATTAAGGGATGAAGTACCCATAAGGACATACAGTTTCCAACACAAAAGTGTATTCTGGCCAGCGACATATGATGACCTCATAATCATTCAAAGTTTCTTTTAAGCGGTCATACATGTCATCAACAAAAGGGGTTGTTGAGTGTTGTGTCCTCACTCCTGACCATTTAACCTGCAAGTCAGTAAATCCTTTTGAGTTTTGAGTATCAAAGCAACATGCCAGAAATGAGAATATATATAATGCGGAAAAATATCTGAAAACCTCCTTCACAGTAATACTTTGAGATAGTGACAATTAATTTCATTGATCAAAGAGAAAGAAAGAGAGAAACAGAGAAAAAGAAGCTGCGGAGTTGCTCATGTGTATCAATATTATTTATGGGCTCTTCGTCAAAACGATCGTGCAGAACAAAATCAAAGCTCTCCCATGGTTTATGAATGCTATAAACGTTAAGCAGTTCATACCTCCAGTAAAATTGGCCCCAAAATATGCTCATGATTAATGGCTAAATATGAAGAAAGAAAATGCAAGGCTAATAAATGTTACTACCTGCAATAAAACATGCAACCCTCTTTTAGGGTTCAAAAATGCGGATGTAACAGAAATTTGACATGAATGTTCATCCAGCTGGGCTATTTCGATGCATGCTGCTAAATCTAAATTACAAGTTTCTGAAAATGTATGCGCTAAGGTGTCACGACAATTTTTAGAATTAAATTACATGTAAAGCAGCATTGCTTAATAAATGTACCTTATCTAATTTACATGATTCGAGCAAAGCAAGGCGCTTATCTTGAATCCAGAGGACAATATACAAATGGAAGAGTTCTTTTGCATCAACTCCACCTTTGACAGGTCTGAGAAGGAAAAAGGAATAAAAAGTAAGTGGGAAGAATGAAAATTAATGTAATAGCATTTGCATCAAGGAGCAGAACAATAACAAATAAATTACTTAATATTCCAGCTGGCAAGATCCCTCTGAAAATCTGCTGTTGCAATGACAAGTTCTGCTACAGGAGGGGAGGGGCCTGTTGGAGGACATGCAATAAGGAATGCACGCAATCTACTGCAAAGTTCTGCACTGTATATCGACGTTGAAAGATTGGGGAGGTCTATAAAACTGTAAAAAAAGAAAAAAAGCAAAAGAATTCCACAAATATTAGAAGTTCAGATATTTCATATAAGATAACCAGCCAAGCTACCACAAGAAAATACATTTGAGCAAAATGTAAATTATTCAAATATGAAGGAGAGTGTAATTCTCTGTGTAACGAGCTGATCAAGGTACCGTTTGTAAGTTAACAAATGTTTCAACATGAACCTATTCTTCAAAAATAGGCATGATAGAGAGAGAGGAACAATGACAAAAGCATTCACCTTTAAGTTGTAAGAACATAATAAAACATTGAATCAACGATTAAAATCTTTTTATTTCTGGAATGTTAAAAAAGAAAGTAAATCTTAAAAAGGGAGAACATTCTTTATAGAATATCAGAATAGCATCATGTGGTATCCTGGTAAAAACAATCACCTAAGTAACAGTTTGTCATTTGATGTGCCTTCTCTAATTATTTTAAATCGGCATAACTGATACTGTTCCAGTCCAGTTTGACAATTTCATGACTCCTGTTAGTGACCTAAAAGCACAAAGAATAATTATTTTTAAATCCCAAATTTGAGTCCAAAGACAATGATGGATAAAGACGGTAAACAAGCCTCCTCCATACCCATAAACGAGCAGGCACTACCAACGATAAAGGTGGAATCCAATCTATACCAAAAGGCAAAGGTGGAATCCAATCTGTGGTATTTGACATAAGAGATTTTGCAGCAATCGAACTGGTATCTCCACAACAATCAACAAAATAGTAGTATGATATCAGTATTCCTCTTATATAAGTATATTCCTTGAAATAACATGACAAAGCTTGGAGACTGAAGCATCTCAAAGACAAAAACGAAAAGTTTACCAAAAAAATGGCCACTAGCAAGTAGCAACTATAAAGAACCGCACTTGGTAGGTAGAACAAAAAGATACTCAATACATACAAAATTAAATATACTATAGATAAGCATCAGAAACGCATCATGTTCTTAAAATATACCAATAGAATATAGCATTGAAAACAATATAAAAATAGAAGATTTTTTTAGAGGGCTCATTAAATCTTTTAACTTCATAAGTATTACTTATTATCACTTTTACAGCTTTTACCAATTACTTTCCCTTCAATATATTAAAATAATGACTCTTTTGGTCTTTAAGGAAAGGAATATCAAGGAAAAGTTAAATCCTTTGATGTGAGATGGGCCAGCATTTGTTAACCGTACTGATTGAAATATTGATGATCTATGTTATGGGAAAATTTAGCATAAAATGAGATTAAAAACTGCTCTCTCTTTTAACTCTATGTGCAACACTAACATAAATTTTCCAGTATTACTTCCATTATATACTTATCTGAACAGCAAATGGAGCTCATATATTTTAAAAGAGCCTAAATCAAAGCACGTATGAAAATTTTGAAGCAAGTGCTCTCAAACTCTGAAATCCAGCCAACTTGGAAGTTCTAACTAACATATATTACATGCTCTTGACTTTTTAGTAAACAAAACAAATAACTGTAATACTTCTAGAAATATTTGGTTTCTAAAATGGCAACACTAGGAAATTCATTACTAATTAGTTTCTTGTCTACACTTTAAGATTTGACACACCAAGATGTCATGTTATATGACTTTCTTATATAATAAAAAAACATGACTTTGACACTCATCTCCATGCAAAAGATCATACTGGTATTGATCATCCTTTACAAGTAAATTTAACTCCCTTAGACGGTGAAATGTTGGGCACAAGATCAAGCTGCATAACATGAGTGGACAAATTAACTATTGCTTAAGCTTCAATATTTTTCATATGACAATAGGAGGAAGAAAATTTACCTGGGAAGTATGTTTTGATTGTGGATCTCTATATCAGTAGAAATTTCATTTTTGATGTTCAAACAAAGGGATTTCATCTTCTGATAAGCAGTAGAAATAGTAACTGTATCCATCAAAATGCCTTCATTATTGCCGGCAACAAACTCATCCGTCTCAGTTAAGTGCCTTCTTGATCTCTTCTTTGCAGCAGCCTGGGGATGCACAACAAATTACTAAAACATGGAAATGTAGAAACTTGAACAAGCATCACTATGTTTATGTAAGTTTCACAGACCTGGAAATGGCTGTACAGTTTATTCTGTGCTTCAGGAGATAACACATCATTAAGAAGAGTATACAGCTTTACAGCAGGCTCCAACACAGGTGCTGCAAGTCCAGTTGCAGGCCTGAAAACATCCATAATCCCAGATGGTGCAGTCTCATCCAGTGACTTGTAGTTCTCAAAAACCAGAGCAAGGATCTGTTCAATTTGATCTTCAGTTTCTCCTAAGATACGGTTCTAGCAACGCAGACACCAACGAACACAGTGTTAGAAGAGATAAAGACTCAGGCAGCTTGATTTAAACTGAAACTTGGCAGTATAGCACAAAAGCAACTGGAAAGATAAGGAATGGAGAGTGCTACATATGCAATAATAGTAATAGTAGCAATAACATTAATAATAACAATAGTTTTAAACTGAAAAAATTGAGTTGTACCTCTTGATGACTCAATGTGCTAGTGTGGCCCTTCATGGCTACAGGCAATAACAAATCATACACAAGCGTTAGACAGTCGGCCGTAGGCGTAGCCACATCCATGACATAAGAAAGATACCTGGAAACATGAATCAAAGAGGATCATTACCAAAGAGAATTGCTGCTAAAAGAACACAAATAATCTTAAACGATTCACTGCATTACTTAACCCAGTAGAGACAAATCCCAGTACCTTAGCTTGGTGTATGCGTCAGAAACCCCATAATATAATGCAAATTCAGTCAATAACCACTTCCATGGTCCATGAAGCAATAATTTTCTTTGTTGAAAATGCTGAACTTTCATTGCAACTTCTAATACCAAATCGTATGCCACAGTTTCTGCAACAGAGCCACACTATAGACCAAAAAAGAAGAGTTCAAATTATAAACTAAGACATGATTATAGGAAAATTCCAAGTCCCCAATTTCAAACAACAAATTATCTTAAAATGGTTATTCCAGGTTCAAAGAATAGACAATAAGTATGAACTCTATTAGGAAGAACTTTATCATTGATTAAAAATAATGCCAGCAATAAAAGGATATACATATACTTTTAGGCTGCCTTTCATTGTGATGCCATAGGGTCTAGAACAAGAGGGTATATGTCTGATTCTTTCTATAAAGAATCAACAGTGTGATTAAAATTTAAGTAACTGAGTACTCAAAAATTCAAGAGTAAAATGATACTGATGATGAGCTCACAGAATATGTCAATTCTGTTTGAGCTAAGACCTCCATTTCAATTTTTGATTAACAATTTGAAATATATGGATATGTACACAAAGCCCTCAACAAAATGTCACTCCAAAATTATATTTCACTCATGAACAGTGAGTTGTTCCTAAACCAACTCATATGGCACATAAGCACCCCGGTACGCTTAAGACAGCATTGCTGGAGGATCCCAGCTCTGCAGATGCTTCATACTACTATTATCAAACTTTAATTGAATTATGATGAAACAGCATCAAACATAAATTTCACAAGGATCTATTTTATACAGAGCATAGGGGCTGACCTTAAGATTACTGTTTTCGTCTAGAGTTGTTGAATAATTTATGTAGAGCTGTACTTTTCCAACAAGCTCATGCTCTGGTTCACAATAAATAGACCACCAGCGTAGTTTGTCACCCTGCAGTGATCTTTAATATAAGCCTCACATCAAAACAATCTGCATTACCAACTAATTTTTGCAACTAAATGATTTAGGGAACTTCACCGGATCTTCTGCAATAGCAGCCACTTGAGCATGGACGCGACCATATTGCTTGCCCTTGGAATCCTGGACTTCAAGAATTAAATCATCCCCTAGGCTATCTGGAAAGCTGTAAAGTCATCAATACCTTCATCAAGCAGCTCGACATATAAAAGAAGATGTAGAATGGAAAGAGTACATACAATACATGGGTTTCACCAGATCCAGGTTGCATCCGAATGGCATCCTCTTCACTTGAACTTTTTAGCCGCAACAAACAAGAGTATGTTTCTGATGATATTCAGAAGAATTCTGTTAAGAGTCAATGTGCAGTTATATAAAGTAATTATGCATTTAAAATGCTCAACATGTCAACAACCCAAACAGTAGGCAGTTAAATAAATGGGTTTAGGAATGGTTGCATAAATCCAATATCATATGCCCATATATCATCTAGGAATGTCCGTTTAGCAAGATGGCACTCCAGTGGCTACAACTAATATATTGTCAAAATAAATTTGTGATCATGGTATTTGATATTCACAAAAAGGAGGCCATCAGAGCCCAAATCTACAGTGAACACAGCTTGGATGACTAATAGCTGCGTCTCCAAGATAGTAAAACTTGTATAATGCTCATGTATGATTTACCAAGCAGAATCCATATACCTTGCACTACTTCATAAGATGATGAACTGCTGCGCAGAGTTGTAACACCAACTTTGAGGAGTCCAGATACCTGTTTTACATATTGAGCACTCGCTTGCATGTATGCCAAACTCTGGCGTGGAAAAGAACCATTTGCAGGTATACGAGGTACAAAACGGATCTTCCGTACTGCTTGCCATCCAGAAGAAAGTGTTGACTGTAAACTAGAGAAGTGGTATCGAACAGATTCCAGTTTTATCTTTGGTGCCCTTATGGATGAAAAACTGCACCCTGTGGGTGGGTCCAGAACCATTTTAACCTTACGAACTGCACAATGAACAAATTTCAGGATGTTTTCATTGTCAGAAATCAATACTTGCCCTATGAGGATGTTCAATATGGAAATGAAATACTACCTTGCACCTTCATCTTTCCAATCATTTTCTTAGGTTTTGGAGCAGATCCCTCGTTAGTGAGCTCTGAAGTGCGCTTCATCAGTAGTTCCTCCTCTGATTGCAATAGCACTTGCTGCAAACTGTAGTGCAAATGAAAATTCAAAGATTGGAGTAAAACAAGTGGAACATCACAAAAGTATTGATCTTAGGTCCAAGATTAACAGATGATAGCCCCATATTATGTATAACAATGAACACTAAGTGACATAACAACCATATAATTTCAGGACAACTCACACAAATAGGTAGGCACAAATATAATGAATAGTTGAGCAATTTAATTTCAGCACTACACTACTAAAATAAGTTCACATGATCCTTGGATGTTATTGGATATACAAAAAAAAATTACATTTTTTTTACAAGTACTAAAATTGACGAATTTAATTCTATGCAATATTAGTTTTAAAAACAATTTACAGCTGGATTCAAAATTCTGCATCATTTTTAGACTTCCCTGAAATATTTTCACTTGCAGATTTTTTTAAGTTAAAAAGCTTACAGTAATCATATGGTACTCTATAAGTGGCGTATAAACCGGATGGCTTTTACCTTGTACAGGATGCAGTCAATTAAGATGAAGGTGTTTGATAATTAGAAGTGATGAATAATATATTAAACAGAATCGAAAATAAAAGTCCACAATAATACATTAAAAAAGTCAATGGGCTTCACTCAGGTGGTAAAGGGGTGGCTTGGATTGAGGTAGGTCTTAGGTGTGAAACATAAAAAAATTGGGTGGGGAGAGATGCATTCAAAGTTCAAAGACAAACACTGTTCAAGATGTTGTAGACTTGTAGGGCCTTGAATGATGATTAATGAAGCACTAATTAAGATAATGCAACAAAAGTTGGTCCAATGTAATAGTAGGAGTAAATTTTGCAGAGGGAGATAGGTGATACAAATAAGAAATCTAGAAACTAAATAGTGTCTAACAAACTAAAATCGGCAAACCATGATTCTAATTGTTGAAAACACATAACTGAGGTAAAGTATTATGGATTATTATATTTAACACTATGCTCTATACCCTAGCTGGTTTGATCAAGCATTTTTTCCAGCAAAAGATTTAAAAGAGTGAAGAACTCAAATAAGGGGGGAAAATCCATCAACTTCTACACATTTTGCTCTCCTACTATTGGCTTAGCTAAATTATTTTTCTTCAGATTCAGTGGGAACAAGAGTATTAGCCACTTATATCATAGTGATATTCTCTTATATATACCTTGTCATGCTTTCAAATAAATATGATGTATCCAGACATCATTAGAAAATGAAACAAAAAGCCTTTTTGAATGATGACATTATGAAAAATTAGGATGAGAATAGATTAAACTCACCCAAATGCACTTCGCAACAGAGCACACTCGTTTTCCAGAAACATGGGCGCTTCCATGCGTTGACTTGCCCAAGCATGAAGGCAAAGTCGAACACAAGCATCATATGCAATCACAGCATGCCATGGTCCTTGCGCACTGAATTTAAAATAACAGAACATGCAAGTACAGGTGAAGAAAAATGATGAAAGGTCATATAATTGTCAATTCCATATGCAGAATGCTATATCTCAGCCGATCTTCATCAACATTGTCAATAAGAAATACCTTGCATGAAATGTGGGGAGGCGAGCTGGAAATGAACCTGAGGGTGTACCACTTTCAACACCAGCAGCAGCCCTGTGAAAGACGCAATATGGTAATTCTTTTGACCCAATTGAAACAATATGAATAATATGTGTTTCCAAAAGCTTATGAATATGCCTCACGATCTAAGCGCTATATTAGGTTTCTGTGGACAAAAATAGCAAAATGCTATACAGACCTGACAGACTGATCAGGTATCTTCTGTCCAGCATTATCCTGCGGATAAACCTGAGCAGATACACTATCCGAAATATTTATCTCATTTCTGTCTGAAAAATCATGTGAATCAGCTACACAAGGTGTGCAACGTTCTCTATGCATTGAAATTTGTTCAGTATCTCCAGCAGAACCACAAAAAGGAGGAGCACTTGGAATATCATCATCAGAGAGCCTTCCATTCTGCAAGTTTCTAGCATCTAACTCCTGCCAAATAGTATCCGCTAAGCAAGTTATTATCTACATTTGAAGTGACCATTATGAAAGCAAATGTCACTGGTAATGAGTAATAAGTAATAACAAGATGATTCACCACAATCATACATCAATTATAGAGGAACATTTAATTTTTTTTATAAATGAATATGTAATAAGCAATGAAACCAGGAAAGGTGGGATGCAAAAACCAAATTATGATGCAATTCCTAAGAATGCGCAATATGTTTATACAATTACTCATCATTCAGCACTTGAAAAAAAAAAACCAAATGGCACTTGGAGCATAACATACCTTTTCAGGAGCACTTTCCCCATTCCTCCATGAAGGAATGCTCGATGAATGCCCCTCGGAAGCATACATTGTCGAGCGAGGCACGGGTCCATTCTTACTACCCACTTGTGTGGTTGAAAATTCAGAGCTCGAGGGAGAATCTGAGCCTGATGACTCTTCCTCAGTATGACCATTCCTTCCAACCGGGTACCTATTGGCTCCCCTCATAACCCTCTCCGCCACATTTCCATGCCCTCTATCAAGCGTTTCCCTAGATGAACTAACATCACCGGAGTACATAGAATCACTAGCATAACGCGGTCGCCTCTGTGAAGGATTGTGGTATCTTCTAGCAGCAGCATTGGTAGGAACTCTATCATCCTGTGGCGACGAATCAAGTGAGTATCTTCCCCCATAAACCTCCTCTTCCGAATCAGTGGTTAAACCATTATCATCAGAGGCTGAGCCACTATCATCCACATCACCGGGTATGGTTCGCGACACCGGAATTACCCCGGATAAATGCCCACTCCGGAATTTTGATGGAGGAGGCAATCCAAAACCTTGAGTACCACCAATCCTCGTGTTAAAAATGGGATCAACTCGAGGTCTTAGGTTCGACATTGAGTAAGGAACTTCCTTCTTTTGATTAAGAGAACCCTGAATTTCAATTTTGATTCTAAATATCATGAAATGTAAGTAAATCAACAAAAAAAAAAAAAAAACCATTCACAGTGCAAAATCAACAAAGCAAATATTCATAAAAATATTAAAATTTCCTATAATTTCAGTTTTGATTCTAAATATCATGAAATGTAAATAAATCAACAAGAAAAAAGCATTCATAGGTGCAAAATCAACAAGCAAATATTCATAGAAATATTACAATTTCCTATCTTTAAGCCAGCAAGTAGATGAACCCAAACCCCATATCACAGTGCACCATGAGCAAAAGGAAAACAAAACAAAAGGAAAAATAAATTGAGGGTATGTGAAGCTGACCTCTGTAACCCATCGACGAGCATTGTTGTCAAGTCCTTCAGTGAACATATTTGCTCAGGGTCTTCAAATGTAAACAAAAATGAAAAGAAAACCTTCTATAAAACAACACTGTATCCAAATTGAGAGTTTCAATGGCTGCTTTTGAGGTAGATCAACTTAGAGAAACCAAACCAGAGCAATACAAAGTAAATAAAGAAGAGAGAGAAGTGGTGAAATCTGATACATAGAGAGAGAAAAAGTAGAGAGAGAAAGAGAGGTTAAACTTTGAAAGACTGTAAGAATAGTAGGATATCGGTTGGAGATTCAGAAGGTAGAGAAAAGGTTGTGAGTCCCCAAAATAAATCCCTTTTTGCTCAGCTGTGTTAGTAGAGTACACCAAAAGCTTTGCTGTTGTTGCAATTTTGGGTGTTTTTCTCTCACTACACTACCCTTCTCTCTCTAGAATATTTATTGATGCATTTTTGAAGGATTTTCAATGGAAACCGAATCTTAGAAAGCAAGACAACCTTAATAGTAAGTAACTAGTAAAACTAACTTATGTGTTTGTTCGATGGAGGATCATACTCACAACACGACGACGTTCCACCAAGATTAGCAACAATAATACGACATTGTTAATATTAATTTGATCGCTATTAAATGTTTTAAGAATGAGGTTGTTCTTCGATAAATCCGAAAACGTCTATGCGTGGAGTTGGACGTGGCAAGAGAAGCGGCGGATGAACAGTCGACCGTTACAGTCCTAACCTACACACACTTTATCTCTCCTTTACTTCTTCTGTACAAGCATCCATCACATATTCACATGGTGTGTTGATGGACCCTACTGTACAACATGCCAAATACACACATATTATCAATGTGCTGACCTCATCCCTATCAAATTAGGGCTATGACAACGAGATGATGATGATGATGTGTGTGTATATATATGTTTCTGTCGGACTCAGAGCTTATCTGTTTAACACGGTACAAATTAATTGAGTTTGAATTTAGTTTAATCAGATTGTAATTGTGCCAATTTGAATTAAAACACTAATTAAACATATTGTATTTGTATTAGACCTGTTAACTCGTTTATAATTAGATTTGACTCGTTTCACTAAACAGTGTCGTGTTAATATTATTAAAAATGACTTATTTAACTAAACGTGTCACGTGTGTTAAAAATAACTAAAATAGCAAGAAATTTTAATTAAACTTGTTATATCGTATTAGATTTTGACGCATTTATTAAACACGTCATGTTGTATTTAACAACCATGTCAAGTTGTGTCGTGTTGGTGTCAACGATATTAGTCAAAACATGAACATAAACACCAATTGACAACCCTATTTATATGGGTTTATAAATCAACTTATTTTTGTTGTGAGAGGCACACTCTACTTTTTATTAAATGCACTCTTATTAAAGTGAAACGGCAATAGTTGTGACATCACACATTACCTGATAGAGAGGTTGTTGAAACTTATATATGTGGACAGTCTCTAATCTTGTAGACGTGTTTTAAAAAAAATTGTGAACACCAAGAAAAAAGTATGCAAAGTGGACAATATCTACACAACATGAACTAGTCGTGACAATAATTTTAAAACCAATCTCTAACCAAAAATGGAGGAGTGTGCACAAGCCCACAAGGGTCATGCCAGCGAGGACGTTGGGTCCCAAAAAGGGGTGAGGGGGAACGTGCACAAACCTATGAGGGGGTCACGTCAGCGAAGACGTTAGAGCTGTCGTAAAAGTGCGGTGAGTAAAAAGTATGTTAGACATTTGGTGATGTATTTTATAGAACAATTTTTATACTTAAAGTTGTTTAGTAATAGTGATGCTTAAAGCACTTTTTTTATTAATTTTATCATTTTACCCATAGAATAATAAGATATACATTAGTCTAGAGGTGCAACTTGATGGTCAACTCAAACCAACCTGAGCTCAATTCGATTTTTCACAAGTTTTGATAACTATTTTTAAAATTAGTGTTGGGTCTGACTTGAAAATCTTGAACACAAACTTATTTATATATATATTTTTAATTATAAATATACTATATAAGAGGTAATATTGTATTTATAAAAAATGAGTGACCTAAAGTATTGGATGACTAGTGTTAACGTAATTTCAAAAGCTTCAATTTTGAGCTTGATCAAAAAGCGCATTTTGGATTCAAACTCTATTATTTAAACACGCTTATTTTCATTATCCAACATTTCTCAATACAATTTTTTTGAGTTAAAAGTACTTCTCAACATTGAGAAACAATCCCAAATAGACTCGGTGTGGGCAAATTGTGACATTAGTGTCCTCAAATTATAAGGAGAAACCTTGATTCTCAGTTTATGAAAAAGGACAAAAATACCCTTATCTTTGCTTACCTTCTCTTCTTTTCTCCCTCACAGCTTACACAATAAAAACATATTTCACTATTGATCTGTTCCTCTTCTCCATGGCCAATTGATTTTCTTCAAAACTCTTCCAAATTTTATTCTTCCATGTGAATAGCTTCATGCCCTCATGGGTGATTAATGGGGTAGTTTTTATAGGTGGACTTTCTAAATTGCTAAAAATCACAATTAAAGAGAAAAAAAAACAAAAGAAATAGTGAAATTCACTTAATTAAACGGTTGTCATTAATCAATTTGAAAAGTTGGGTTATAAAGTTGTTCAAAAAATAATTTCCACTAAATAGTTCGAGTAAATCGTAGTGTTTAAAAAAGTAAAACGTCAAATCTTAAAAAGGTAAAACGTCAAATCTTACGTACAATGTAACGTGACTAAATAATTAAATTCAAAACTGTATTTCAGAACTCTTGAATAACAAGTATTGTAATCTAATTGTATCTCTTTTATTTTTCAAAGTTTGAAGTTTAGAGTTCAAAATTTTACACGACTAAATTGAGTTTGAATTATTTCACCGGACAAAAGATAGAAAAAAAAACAATACATGTCTGCAAGTCTTCATTTCCAAATTCTACTTTGTTTTATAGTAGTATTCAATTCATACCGTCTTTTTTTTCTCTTACTAGTGTGGGCCATCGTTATCATAATAATAATTATTATTTTTAAATAGGTACAAGGACCTTTTATAAACTCTCCATACCTTTTTGTTCATAACGAAAGTAGTACAAGTAATTAAGTAGTACGGGTAATCAATCAAAAAAAAAAATTGACACGTCATCATTCGAAAATAATAATAATAATAATAATAAAATTGACATATTTAGTGATGTATTATTTTTTGATTTGCTTGGATCGTCCAGTCTTCAAAAAAAAAAAAAAAAAAACACATAGTCGGACTAGTTCGACTGTTTTATATGAGTAAATTATGTCAGTCATTATAAAATCATCTCTTACTCAGATAAATATAGTCGGATTAATCCGACTCTTTGAACTATGTGAAAATTGAATTAATTGAATTTAGAAACGGAGAGGCCAAAAAACAAAAATGAAATGAGGTGTCATTGTTGTTGATTAAGGGCCCGTTTGGTAACCGTTTATGTTTAGTGTTTATTGTTTATAAAAATAAAATTTTAGAATAAACATGTTTGATAATTTTTGTTTTGTTTATAAATTGTATAAACGTTTTTAAAACAACACTGTTCATAAGCCTTGAAATCCTAAACACCAAAATGATATTTATTGTTTATGTTTATGAAAAAAAAAAACTTTTTAATTAAATTTTTTTTTTCTTTTTTTATCTAAAATGGTGATTATATTATTTTAATTAAAAATTAAAACTAAAAGTGAGAAAATGAAAAGAAAAAAATTATAAAAGACTATTATTTGATACAACGATCAAAATATTAGAATTATCAAGTGTGGACAGAATTAAAGAACATCAATTGCCTTAAGAAAAAAATATTGGATACAATATGAATAATTGCTAATATACTTGATAATAAGTAATAGTTACTTAGGGGCACCCATGCTAAAAAAAAAATTTTAAATAAGTCAAACGTTTTTTCGTTATCAAACAACACTCATATTTATGGATAAACAAAATCGTAACATAAACATTGTTTATATAAACACTTAAACAATAAACACAAAACATAAACGGTTACCAAACGAGCCTAAATTTATTCCACTCATCCAATGGTCCAAAACATGAGCATTTATTAGTTTTATTGTTGAACAGAAGATAGTGTAAATTTGAATTTTGTTTGTTTGAGTTGATAGTGTTCATGGTCCCCTAATGCTAGTGGAGATGAAGAAATCATAAAGAGGAGACACTTTAATTTGAAATTTTTTGAATCAACGAGCATCTGTTTTTTAAATTTATTCAACTCCAAAGCCCATCATGCATGCCCCACCCACCCGGACCCCACACATAAACACACCATGTTACAATTTGTCAACTAGTTCTTTGAATACTCTGCTCTTGTGTACTATTTTATTAATTTTCTTTCAACTTTGCTATTTGAGATCAAACCAAACACCAAAAGAGTCAAATTGAGGGAGTTTTTTTTGGTCCTTTATGCATGTGTGTAACGGTCAAATTCATACTTGGTTTTGTCTTTCTTTTACTTGTTTATTATTTCAAATAGAGAATGTTAAATTCAAATGAAACATATCTGTGGTTTTCACTTGCAGGCCATATAGCCCATATTGTTTTTGTCCGAAACAAAACAATTATTTTTGTTACGAGTGTTTGAAATGTGTTTAAATTTTTTTTTTTCGCTATAATAATTGAAACACAATAAAAACATTAAAATTGTGTTTTTAATTTCAGCTCAAAATTTTAAAATATTTTAACACTATTCAAATCACAGCAGGCAGTACTAAATATGCTTTATTTTTAAATTATGGAAATAATACAGAAAAAACAAGACCCATAGCTTTTGTGTTCCAATTATTGTTCAATTATATCGTGCCACAGTCTGGTACTTACTCAAAATCTTTTAAATTGATGTGAGAAAATGACCTGTTCAGAAAGCTTTACATTAAAAGCTCTCAAAATCATTTCCATTTATCACAGTGGGTAATAAATCAGCATACTCTCTCTCACTCTCTCTCTCTCTCTCTCTCTCACCCACCTGCACCTTCCAACCTACCCTAACTACTTATTGCATGATGCCTTTACGTTGTTATATACTCCTATTATATATCTATATATATCATACTAAATGCTAAGTGGTAGTCGCGACTGACGTCGTGCCGTGTCGCCTTGTGGGACCTATGTAAACCAACAGTTGAGCAGTGGCACCAGTCACAACTATGTTAATACAACTCATCCATATATATATATACACACATATATACACACACACACACACATCAAAATGTTTTGTGTAAGGCCAGATTTTGACATATATATAACTTCAACAGTTGTTTCCTCAATCTATGTTCGTCAACAGCCTTATATACTGTACTTCGGTTGAAGTAATCACATGAATTTTCTGATCCACGACACAGCTATTTAGGTGGCCCTGTGATGTCTACCACAGTCAAAATGAAGATTCTATGGGTTTGAGGCAACAACATTAACAGATTAATATGCATAAGGTGCACTTGAAACAGCTTTCAATTTCTTGATCATCCAATAAAATATATATCTTTACTTCTCAATAAAGACTTGTTGAGACTTCAATGTCAAAACCATTTGATTGGAGGAGCCTTACTGTTTGGACACATGCAGCATAAAATATGGAAAATTGAATATTTACATGTAACTTACACATACATTCCATCAACATTACACTCACCGAGGAAAACTGTTATGCTTCGAGGTGAACCACAATTCCCTTCAGCAATAAGTGCTCTGTCATTGGCAGCCATGTGTGCAATAATCTTGTAAATCATCTTAATCTGCCACCCATGAGATAAAAGAAGATTGTTTAGCAAGAAATATTGTCATGTACATGTGTAAAATTAATATACATACATCTTCAGGAGTGTGGCAACGGTCAGCTACTTCCTCGAGTGTCAATGGTTCAACAGGCTCTTTACAGCTGCAAAAACAACAACAGCACATACAAGGAGTTGGAATGCGCAAAATTACAAGTACATTTACAAGCAAGTCATATCCTGACTCATTTAATTCTCAAAGTTCATAATGAGAGTATTAGGCACCTCATATGGTCAAAACAGATGCCCCGTGGTAAAGGGGTTCCTTTTACCCAAGTTTCAGTTTGTGTTTAAGCTTCACAGCACTGACAATAGAGAGCTCCTGGGTTGGTAGGCAAGGGTAAATGCATTGAAGCTTTCATTTTAGATTTATGTGTTACTGAATTGTGTTTTTTATATACAGCAGTTTGGACGAGTCTTTGAAATGCAATTCAGCCACAACTTACTGCATTATTAGAAGTTCTGATTTATTTTTTTATAAAAAAAAAACTACTCGTACAAAATCGATGAGATTAAGAACTATAAATCTGTTAGCATTTCATTTAAAGATAACAATCCAGATGAAATAATAGATGGGAGCTGAGCATTTTGGTTGCTTCGTTGTAAAATCAGATATAATATGACTATATTAAAAGGTTCTTAAAAAACCCTATTCCACACTTTCCAAAGCCACTTGTCCAAAAAAGAAAGAAAAAGCAAAGTAGATTGGAAGATTCCCTAAGTAGTGAAACTACTTTTTAAGGAAACTAACAATTTATTTTAAAAAACTAAAAATTTATGTTAAATTAATTTGAACTCAACATCTCAATCCTTTACTTTCTCCAATTTCAACAACTTAATTTTTATTTTTCATCTCTGTATTATCAGGTCAACTGGTTCAAGGTGGAACCAGTCGAACTGCTTGTATTTTTTGAATTATTGGACTCTTGGATGGATAAATTGATCCATCCGGTTCAGTCCCAGATAGGGCCCAACCCGGATCAGCCAGCAGACTGGACTGGGTTTAGACACATTGGTTCTTTAGCAAAAGGATAAAAAGGTCATTTATCCAGGAAATATAACATACTGCTTTGCCAAAAATTTAATATTTTCTCAAAGAAAATCAGAAGGCCTAGAACCAAATATAACATCAATCAATTGTTGTCACTCAAGAAGTAACAATGTAGATCTTTTGTTTTGGGGGAATTTGAGGAATTTGAAATCGATTTTTCCAGGGTTAAAAGAAGAATCTAAAGCCTTATTACCATTTCCAATGGGCCCCATTCAACCATAGCTAATGTTGAGGCATTTACGACACTGTAAAAACAGGATTCGACAAGGTCTCAAAAACAAATGAACGAAAAATTCAGGATGTCCATGATCATGGAATCATGATGGCATACCTGGCCTCATTAAGTACTGCAAGAACCCTCTTTTGAAGAGCTAATACTTCTCCTGCAGCTTTTTTCCCAGCTTCCACACCTGAGATAAATATTATATAGTAAAAGGCATACATACAGAAAGAAGAGCAGAAAAATGGACATCAATCATATAAAGTGAGCATATGTGTATGAATTATATTTTGGAACACACTGCTTGGTGCTATTGTGCTCAAGGCATGGGTTAGTAAGAACAACAACAGTTTACATCTCAGTTCCAGACATAAATTTTTATGGAAGGCAGAACAAAATAAATATTTACCAGGTTGATGGTAAGCATTAATATTGGTCAGTGAGGCATAAATCCCAACTGCTCTCTCATATAGTGCTACTAGAGCACCCACTGATCTAGGTGTCACTTCTTGCACAGTGACTGTAATCGATTCCCGGTCATTGGCATAAAGAGCTGACCTCGTTCCCTGAAAAAAAAATCCAATCAGTTTTATATATAATAATTGGGAGAAGAACAGAAAATCTTCTATTAATACAATAAAGCTGAAGCTGAACTTCCATATATGGATTTATAAATATTTGTTATGTGCTAAAGAATCCTATTGACTGAATAATAGGATTGGGTGTATTACCCAGAGGACTTCTCTTCCTTTCTTTAGCAAATATTAAAGGAAATGGGGGTTTCTTGAGGTTCTTCGGTGGCTACGAAAATGGTTAATATTTCTTTGATATTTTTTGTCTTATTACTCGATAGAGAATAAAATTCCCCGACAACTTTAAGTAACAGGCTTTTGACACGAGATGTGTTCTTCAGGAACTCAAAGAAATTCAAGAAGAAATGGTAAATATGATTTTAGGTGAAAAGGCTCATACAAATACAACAGCAATATTATTGCATCAAATTGTCTACAATCAACTAATATAATGTTTGACAAATTCGCATTTTTCTGTTGCCTGTCAGGACTGAAACTGCAACCTTAATTAAAAAGGGCTAGCCCAATGCACGAGACTTTACGTCTGCATGCAGAGAAGCTGTTCCTGTTTCGAACTTGTGACCTCTAAGTCATAATGGAGCAACCGTACCATTGCACCAAGGGCTGCCCTAAAACTGCAATCTTAATTCAGTTAAAAAATTAATTGGCGTTCTCTGGCAGAGCAACAGATGGAGAGGACAGTACTGGGAAGTTGTTGCACCACAAAAGAATCCATGGTCAACACCCTTTAATCTAAAAACAGAAAACCAGTTTAAGAGTTGCATTCAATGGGCCATCAATTGATGAATCGTATCACATCGGTGCAGCCCTAGCACTGGCCAGCCCTATAATCAAATTGCCATTGAGGCATCTCTACCACGTTCCAATCAGGTAATTGTAGATCTTTGCCTCTTGATATGTTGAGACTACCACATTGGCATGAGTTCCGCCTCATTAAGTATAAACAATCCTTTACCTCATAAGCTAAGACCCTAGTAAACTTCAGGCCATTAAAGAGCAAGGTTTCGAGTTGCTGTAGTAGCCATCAGAGTGGATGTGGTTACCCTGTAACACATGCTTATGTAATAGTATTGACCATCATGAATTATTTTGACCTCACGTACCTCAACTCAAAACATACCAATTCACAAACTTGTAGCTCTAGTATCCAATAATATGGGCTTCGAAAAATTTTAGTGGATTTTGTTGAATGTTTAAAGGTGATTTGATATGTGCAATGGTCCAAAACACACCGATACACAACTTAGAAATATGGAGAAACAAGCCAAGAGAAAAAAAAATCCATAAATAAGGTTCGGTGGTTCATCCTTATTATAGAGACGAGACTAGAGAATAAGTGAAGTCAGATTGCTCAATAACCAAAACCAAGGTCATCACAGAATCAAATTGCTTTCTTCGAGAGTCATCTTTTTTCAGCCGAATAAGGGTAGTGTGCCAGGTACTACAGTCAGTTTACATCCTGAAGACACTGCTATCAAACATTACGAAAGCAATTCCCTCCTGTTCAATTTATGTAAATGATATGGTACATTCCCAATCTTCCTATGCATTTTTTTCGTGTCACCGTGCCGCGTTGCCTAAGTTGTCATTGTGTTGGTCAAACAAACTTATTCATGATCAACAAAAATTTCTGCTACATGTCAAAATAGAAACAAATACTAGTAGCTAAACTAACACCTAATGGATTTAGAACATATACCAAGTACTGATTAAAATGTACTAAACCCAAAATCAACTGCAACATGCAAAGTATCCTTACATATGAGAAAGCAATAACCATGCACTACTTGGTGCTAAATCTAAGTGAAAAATATATAAAATTCAAATATTGAAAACTTACCGAATAATGAAAGGCTTTAAATCAAGATTTGGGTTAACATCTCATGAACCATGAGTTCCACAGACTAGATAATATAGCCTTTAGAAAGTGTTTGGAGGGAGTGTTTGTCAGCTGAAAGAAGTGAAAAAATAAAAAGAGAGGAAAATGGGGTTCTGAAACCCCATATGTCGAACTGCCATTATGGTGCTGTATCGGCCAAGTCCTGTGTGATATGAGTAGTATCGATTATGAATCGGACAGTTTACTGTGACTTAGTTATGACTTGATAACTTGTTAAAGATATTAAGGCCAACTTTTTTCCAAAATCTAAACGCTAAGAAACCCTTAATGAGGCACTCACTAGTGGAGTCTTTGATGACCTGGACTGCTGATTTCTCTCTCTTTTGGTGAGTTGACCTGCGATTTCCTCCTAGGATTTCTCCTATAGTACGTGTAATATCTCCAGCATTCTCTCCTTCACAAGAAGTCAAATTATCAACAACAAAAAAATACATTTTCAGGGATCAGACAGACACTAACACCTATCCGTTATAGGTAAAGATACCATGGAAAATCATAGGTAGGTGATTGTTATTTGAGAAACCTTATCATGATGAAGAGTTCTCACAACCAACCCTAAAAATAAATAACATTTTCAGTAACTTCTTGCTGTAGCTTTTCCCCTTCCCAAACAATGTACACAAATCATTTAATGTAAATATTGAGCCACACCACAACTGGGCCTCTATTGCAGTGAGTAGTTGTTCATCATGTCTACCTGCTGCCATTTTTCGCATAGCACACATTTAAACCACCTATGGGATAAAGATGCCACAATGCTAGAAATAGAATGGAAAACTAACCTGTAGCATTCCAAACAGGTAGTCACCACAGGTGACCCCTGGTTCAAGCTCCCAATCATGACCAGGAGGTCTATCATGTAGAACTTCAATAAATGTTACAAAGAAGTTGTGCACACCGTCTCTCAACTGTTGAATGTAACTGTGGGAAAAACATAGAAGGCTTAAACATAACACCAACTGATGTATGTTACAAATTACAATTAAAAAAAAAAACTCACGCATGCTGATCTGTGCTCCCCTTGTTTCCGTACACAGTAAGACCTTGATTCACCTGTCAAACACACACAAGAAAAGAAAAGAAAAAAAAGAGAGAAAAAAACCGTCATTGAAGATCAAGAATCAAGCTTAGAGAACTTGACTATTACAAAAATGACGAGCAAGGTAACAAGAAGTTCAGAAAAATCTTTGTTGACAGCAAGATACCACTCAGGGCAAGAACCTTTTTTTTTTTTTTTTGGCAAAGCACAGTAAAACTAAAGAAATAAATGTGGAAATTGAGTTGCATTTCGATCAATTTTAAGATCTATTTTTCTAGTCACAGAGTCAGCAACTTGCCGTTGAGAAAACAATAGAATCATACATAATTTCAAGTACAACTGCTGACAGCTAGACATATATAGCACATGGGGGCAGCCAATGTCGTCATTGCCTAGGCTTGACAAGGCATTTTGAAAAACACACCTGGTCAATCCTCATGCTTTAAGCTAATAAAAGATATATATCAATCGGGGTTACCATTACAAAAGTGCGGCTGTTTCTCATATCTACCACCATGTCCAATCTAGACATATTGCAGACAGCGGTAGTAATGTCTTGCATCAGAGTATCTGGATGCTAGAAATGCCTTGGTGGATAAAAGTGCACCATCGCATCAACTGATCAAAGTTTTTATGCGTGTATCCATGTGTGAGTTCAAAACAATCTCTTTTTGCTCCATTTTATAAATTGAAGGATACTTGAATAAAGACAGAAGATTACACTTGTAGAAGTAACAGAATCATCAAACGTTGCTGTCTGGAGAGGAGGAATTAAAGAGAAGAGATTTTAACTAATGACTTTCGCTTATTAGAAACATCAACATATTGTTTTAGCCCCAGATAGAAAAAAAGTATCTACGGAGATTATATAACAAAGATATATTCATCAGCACCCACCAGCTGTCTAGCTTGAGAAGTATCTCCTGCCACCCGCAAGGAGGAGATGCAGGGTTCAAGTCCCAGTTGGGATGGTGTGTATGTCTATCGTACTTATCAAGATAAGTGAAGGGTACAAGGATGACAATATAAAAGCAGATTTTCAACACCGACTGAATCATCAGATTCTAGTTTTTAGAGAGGGAGAAAATGGAGAGAAATAACTATTTACTAATGAATGCGGCTAAGCAGAGACATCTATATTTTTTTAGCCCTCCGATAGAATTGGAGCACAGAGTAACTAGAAAGTTTACGTAACATATATATGTTTGTTACCACACTATTAGCTGTCTAGCTTGAGTAGTATCTCCTGCCACTCCATATGGAGTAGGTGTAAGGTTGACTTCCCAGTTGGGACATGGGTATGTATAGTGTGTGTGTGTGTGTCGTATTTATTAACAAAACACAGACATCCCACACCTACCTAACCAGATGTCAATTCTAACAGGTATGACTTATGAGGCTGTCCCTATGAACAATATCAACAAGAACTACAAAATACCTGCAAATAAGCGTCACAGAACAAATCCTCCAATTCCATTTTAACTCCAACAATCTTGTCGTGAATCAAATTAATTAACACTCTAAACCATAGAAACCCCCTTCACAACATTAAATGCAAGCAGTAGTTCTCCCCAAGTAGACAAAAGGAAATTTCTGAACATGTTGCTTGTGATGCTTCATTGTTAACAATAAAAATGGCAATTAAACAATACAAAGTTACAAACAAAAGGCTTGTCATGAGATCATTGAACATACCCGATTACCATCCAGGTCAAATTCTTTCCCAATGGATTCCATGACCAGCTGCTGCAAGTATCTACTAAATAATAATAGGCTGTCCTTGTAAGGAAGGACAACCATATCCTGCAGAAGCAACCCAAAGGAAGAAAAAGAAAAAGAAAAAGTGCAGCTACTTGTGAGAAACTGCAATACAAAACTACCTGGTACCTACACAGAATGATGAAAATAAAAGACTAAAGCATTTAACACCTTGGATCCTACTCCATCAGAAGCCCAATACCAGCATAAAGCTAGCAACGCAGCAGGGTTATTCCTTACCTGAACAAAAGATGGAGTTTTTTTTAATGAAAAACAATTAATATATTAAACAAGCTATCATGTCACAGTAATTATGCTTCTTGGATCAAGCATATAGAAGCTAAAAATCTATCAGACAGGATCACTCCTGGGTAATGACCTCCATCAGTCTATTTGGAAGGGGGAAATGGGATACTCTTGGCTGATTCTTCAAAGTCACCACTTCTATCAACAACAATATATTGACAATTAGACATTCAATAAGAATATACAACAAACATTTCAACTGATGAATTGCATTATGAATCAGTCAAGGAAGGGGAACATTGCAAAGAGTCGTTGCTTGGGAAACAAATGAATTCAGTAGCCAGGCACCCAGAGAAAAATTGATGAGCCAGGAAAAGCACAAATTATAGTTTAGTGAAAGGTCCTTTATATGACGCAACTTTGATGATGGAAGATTCAAATAAACTTTTTTCCATTGTAATTAGTGAAACCAAATCAACTTCATTCTTAAAAGAACAGAATCAACAAAATTATATATTTAGTTTCATATTGATGATAAGTTTACATGTTTGAGCATCTCAAAAAACTCAGTTCATCTATTGGCTTATGCAGACACAATTGAACTCCAAATATATAAGAGTTTTTTTTTTCTTTTTCTAGGAAACAACATTTCATTAGATCTCACAAAAGGTATATACAACATTAAAACAAAAGTGGGATTTAGGACTTAGAAACACAAACATATCTTTACATAGTCAGAAAAAGAGAAAGGAACCTATGGCCAGAAAAAAGAAAGGGGGGAGGAGGTGAAATTGCAGGTTTCCATGATTCTAGATACTCATTTATTTCTCACTCACATAGCAAAAGTATAATTAAAACTAGAAGATAATATAGAAAACAAAATTAATGATAGATCTTTACCACAGTTGTCGTATTTGCCTCATCCATCAATGATGCGCCAGCAAGCATTTCTTTAATGTCGATTCCCTGAAGTGAGAAGTGCTTAGAAACATTTTTATAGTTACAAAATATGAAAGATGATGCACCAAACTCGGAATAAAAAATAACTAACCTGAAGTGCTGCTGGAAGTAGACCTACTGCAGACATTTCAGAAGTTCTACCACCCACCCAGTCAAACATAGGAAATCTAGCTAACCAACCCTCAATTCTTGCAGTATTGTCTAATAACAAATTATCTTGTGTGATAGAAACACCCTGCACAAGAAAACATGTAAGCACCTATCAAAATTTTGCAATCAAATGAAAAAAGACCTGCACATAAAATATATATAATAAATATATATTTCCAGCCTTACTATATCTTGTACCCTAAACTTTTACTCCAATTTCATAACAAAAAAGAATTTTACACATACTCTGAAGTCCAGAAAAAACATAAGCAGAAACAAGAACCTGAGATCAAAACCTGTTTTGCAAAATGCAGTCCAGCTTCACGGAAGGCCCTTTGTACCTCCAATAAACCATTTCTAGTTTCTGGAGTGCCTCCACTCTACTTAGAATTGAAAACAACATCAACATAACTAAGAGATAACAAGTAATGAACAACTTAACAAAAGCAAAGGATGACTTCCATGCAGACCTTTGAAATTACTATTACAAGAGTAGAAGCCAGCTCAGGGCCTAGCTGTGCAATTTGATGATCAATTCCAGCAGGATCGGTATTGTCAATGAACCTTATCTGCCAGCAGAAAAGAAAAAATTATCTACACATCCACACACACGTGCACAATACAGAAAAGGAAGAAAGAAAGACAATAGGAATGATAGGATCTGCTAGCTTATATAGCATTGGGCAGCCAGGATTCCTCATATGGTAGTAAGGGCATTCCCTTCTGTACACAGAGTTTTCTTAAGAACTCTTAGTTCTAACTCATAAGTCAATGTGAAAATCAAGGAACACTCTTGAAGCTGTAAAGAAAATGCTTGAACCCCTCCGGATATCAGAGACTAGATGGTTCTGCCCCATACATATAACATAGTCATTTGTAAATGAAATACAGAATGTACTTGTATATTTGAAACTACCAAATCTTAAAGGGAAAAAGTATTCCATCTTAATTATAAATATTTTAAATTTACTAGGCAACATCATGCTATCAATCAAACATAAGCATATAACTTATTTCTTTTACTATACTATTGAGGATTGGCATCTCATAATATTTCGACTATATTATTAGATTGGGGAATCACTTTATCTGTGGCCATGAAGGAACTGTAAACACTAGACAGCAGTTTTCAACACTACAAAACACAAGACAAAATAAATGCTTGCCTGATGTTATTCGTTCTAGTTATCGGAGTGCTGTGCAAGAAATATAAACTTTTCCCAACCAAATTGCAACACAGTGCAAAGACATCAAGGCTGGTGCAAACCACTCATTTGCCTTGAGGAGCACTCTGCATCAACCAGTGAGTCTCCAACCAGAATTTATCACAACACGCCCGATGGGTAAGTTTCAACCAATAAATTTTCACTTATTGTGGCTCTTTTTTAATTACTTACTGTCGTCAATCAACTATTCCTTAATTAGGGATATATCAATTATTCCATAATTAGGGGCAGAATCACTGCTTTCCATATACATTGCTTTCCATATATTGTTGCTTTCCTTATTTTTTGGTCTTTAGATAATTATAAATTCAGATTGTAGTCACACTTTGAATATATAATAAAGGAGTATATTTCTCTCCTCTTTCTCTCTCAACTTAGCCTATATTCTTGACATGGTATCAGAGCATCAAGATCCACATTGAAGACATAATGTAAGAAGCTTCTTCTTCTCTCTTTTTTTCTTCTTTTTTTTTCTCTTTTTCAATTTCTTCTTTCTCAGTTTCTCTAGTCTCTCTGTGTATAAAAAAAAAAAAGACAAAAAAAAAAAAGTACTATGTTCTTTCTCTATTCCCTGTTCAATATTCTCTAGTTCTCTTTCATGTTCAATCTTCTATAGTTCTCTCTCTTGTACTCAGATTGTCTCGTCTTGACTATCATGGGTGACAAATCAGAAAACAAGGACTCTCTCTTTTTTAGCTTAATAACTACTACCAAATTGAAGGGTTCCAATTACCTTCAATGGTCTCGGGCAGTCCAAGTTTTTCTGAAAGCTCGTGGGAAACTTTCTTACATCTTGTCACCCAAACCCAAGGAGGAAAAACAGATTGATGCATGGGAACAGGAGGATGCACAGATTATGACTTGGCTATGGAATAGTATGGAACCAGAGGTGTTTAATAATGTTTCGTTTTTGGAGTCTCCTAAGGAGATTTGGAACACACTTAAAGAAATGTACTCGTCAGAAAAGAATATTTCTCGCATCTACCAGTTGTACCAGGATATATTTTCTCTTCAACAAGGTGACCGATCAATTGAAGAATACTACTCGGAATTGAAAGGTAAGTGGGAAGAACTTAATGTTTATCGGCCTTTGACTATGGATTTAGAGACTTAGAAACAACACAGAGAAGAATTTTGGGTAGCAAAATTTTTATCAGGACTTCGGCCAGAACTTGCTCCCATCAGTTCTCAGATTCTCTCAAGCAAAGATTTGCCAACTGCTAGTGAGACTTTTGCCCGTGTTCAACGTGCCTCTATCCACTCTTCTACTACAGAGAAGGAGGATCGTTCTGCCCTTGCTGCTCCAACTGAGCGATTAGATACTTCACGTGGTGGCCGAGGGGGGCGCGGTCCTCCTCATACTAGCAAAGGTGGTCGTGGTGGCAGGACTTGTACACACTGTGGTCGCACCAATCACTCTGTTGAATACTGTTGGGAACTTCACGGCAAGCCTGCATAGGCAAATCAGGCTGTGATTGAGGGGAAAAATCCTAATCTTGCTGTTGAAGAACGGGTTCTTATCTCCAAAGCTGAGTATGATTCAATTGTCAAGCGTGCCAATCCTCCATCCACTTCTACAGCTACTTTTGGTGATTCAGGTAATACTTGTCTTCATTCTTCCTTCAGTACACCTTGAATTATTGATTTCGGGGCCTCAGATCATATGACAGGTAACTCCTCTCTTCTGTCCATAGTTGTTAAAGGCTCAAGGCGCACCGAGGCGCTAAGGCCTCCTGGAGCCTGAGGCGCGAGCCTGACTGAAGCGAGGCGCAAGTTGATTTTTTTTTTATAAAAAAAATAACAATTTCACAGCAAAAAAGTACCCATTATTATACTGTATATATTTTGATGTATAATTGCAGAAAAAAACACCCATTATTATACAATTATACAATAAACAGAGGCATTATTATACAATGAAGAAGAAGAAGAAAGGGGAAGAGAGAATAGAGAAGAAGGAGAAACATGGTTGATTGTACAAGGAATTGGTACTGTTAGTACATCTAGTCTAACCTTCTCTTCCGTCTTGTATCTACCTCAGTTTCCTTTTAACTTGTTATCAGTTCGTAAAATTACTTCTACTCTAAATTGCTCGGTAACATTCTATCATACTCACTGTATCTTTCAGGATCTAAAGACGAAGAGGATGATTGGTGGGGGATTTGAGAAGGATGGGCTCTACTACTTTCAGTCGTCTTATTCACCTATTGTATTTGCACTCCATACCTCGACTTCTCCGTATCAGTGGCATTGTCATCTTGGACATCCTTCATTTGACAATCTTCGGTGTTTAGTTCCAGCTTTACCAATTTTTTCTAGTTTTAATTGTGAAACGTGTGAACTTAGCAAGCATCATAGGGCTACTTTTAAGCTTAGAACTGATGGGCCTTGTTTATGCCCTTTTGAGCTTGTCACTCTGATATTTGGGGTCCAGCCCGAACTACTGGATTAGCTGGTGCCCGTTATTTTATTTCCTTTATTGATGATTATTCTCATTTGGCCTAGTTATATATTCTTAAAGATCGATTTCAAGTCTATCATGTGTATAAATCTTTTTATGCTGAGATAACTAATCAGTTGAATGCTAAGTTACACATTCTTTGAACTGATAATGCCCTTGAATATAAAGATGGTCTCTTTCAGCAATTTCTTAAGTCTAGAGGTGTCATCCATCAAACTTTTTGTGTTGATACTCCCAACAAAATGGAATTGTTGAAAGAAAGAATGGACCAATTGTTGCTATTGCCTGGGCTTTGATGATTCAAATGAATGTGCCTAAGCATTTTTAGGGAGACGCAGTTCTTACTACGGCATATCTATTAAATATGATATCATCTCAGGTCCTTAAAGGAAAATCACCTTTTCAAATGATGTAACTGATAAAGATCCATTTTCTCTTCCTCCAAAAGTGTTTCGGTGCATTTGTTTTGTTCATAATTTAAATCCAAGACAAGACAAGCTTGATCTTCGAGCTCACAAATGCATATTTTTGGGCTATTATCTTGCTTAGAAAGGATATAGGTGTTTTAGTCCATCTTTGAGAAAACATTTTGTGTGTGCTGATGTGACATTCTTTGTGCATATTCTATATTATTCTAAGGAGGGTAGTCTAGTGAAGGAACCTATTTTTCCAAACATTGTTCTCCCGTCTCCGGTTCTTGATACTCCTCTTGCTCTGAGGGTTTATACTCGACGTGCTCGCAAGAACACCGCTTCTGCTCCTACCACTGCTTAGGACGAATCTCTTGTGCCACCTGCTCCAGCGATTGAACATATAGAGCCTTCCTTGTATCCTCCATTATCTTCCTTGGCGCCTACAGATCCAGTTGTTTATCCTTCCGAGTCTGATCTTGATCTTCCCTTTGCACTTCGCAAAGGTAGACGGGTTTGTACTGATCATCCCATATCTCATTTTGTTTTTTATGACCATTTGTCATCTTCTTTCCGAGCTTTCTCTTTATCATTGTTATATGTTACTGTTCCTAAGTCATACAAGGAAGCTCTTAACCATCCTGGCTGGCGGAAGGCTATGGAAGAGGAAATGCATGCCTTACAATTGAATCATACTTGGAATCTTCTTCCAAAACTTGCAGGTGCTCATGTTGTTAGTTGTCGTTGGGTTTTCACAGTGAAACAAAATCTCCGATGGCACTGTTGATCGTTTAAAGGCTCGTCTTGTTGCTAAGGGTTTCATTCAAACCTGTGGCATTGACTATACTAAGACTTTCTCACCTGTGGCTAAGCTCAACTCTATTTGCATAATTATCTCTCTTGCTGCCAATCTTGACTGGCCTCTTTATCAACTCAATGTAAAAAATGCTTTTTTTCACGGTGATATTACCGAGACAGTTTACATGGCTCAGCCTCCTAGATTTGAGTTCAAGGGAGAGTGTGTTTGTCATCTCAAGAAATCTATTTATGGACTCAAACAGCCACCTCGTGCATGGTTTGATAAGTTTAGCAAGGCAGTGGTTGCTCTTGGCATGACTAGAAGTTAAGCTGATCATTCAGTTTTCTTTAAAAAGACAAAGGGCCTGTTTGGATGGCCTGTTTTGATATTGTTTTAGTGTTATGTTATTAGATTTTGGGTTCAAAACACGTTTGGTAGTTGTGATTTGATTTGCAAAAGTTAAAAATTGTTGTGTATTTTGGCCCAATTCTCGTATCACCAGAAAGATGATATTGTTATGTTTTTGGCCCAAACCAATATCAGAACACTGTAGCAGAGAAAACGTGGTTTCACTTAACTCACATAACCATAACACATATAAAAACTAGTCTGAAAACACTTGGTTCATTTTCACCTGATATTTTCTCTCTCCTCTTTCGCGTTCTTCTCTAGCGATTCGAAGGTGACTCTAGTTCGGAAGGCCCTAATCTGTTCCTCTTTGAGTTCGAAGGCCTACTAATCTATTCCATCTTCGAAGCCCTAATCAATTCTACTATTTTCGAGTTCGAAGCCCTAACCTGAACATTTGGAGTAAGAACAATTGTAATTTGGAGCAAGCCCTAAATGTTTGAAGACCAAATCATGCATATTGAAAGATAAGACGGACGAGCAAAACATAAAGGTCAGGTATTTAAATCTAAGATGTGATTTCTAAATGTTTGAAGTAATGCCAGAATTATAGTTTGGCTATATGTCCTGCATATTCTGTAATCTAAGGCTTCCTGGTTGACAAATATGGAGTACTCACAACTGCCATATGTTGGTGTCAGCGTGCTAGGTGTTGCCATTACTCTTGTCAACATTGGCATCATAGTTGCTGCCTATACTTATTTCAGTAAGAAACTCAAGGTCTGAGATGAATCATCTTTATATAAATTTCTCCTGATTATTGAATTGTATCATAGTGATTTTGGGAACTATTTAAACCGATATGAATAGTTATATTATTGTTATAGTAGTCTTTGCATCATTAGCTTGTCACTTGTCTGTTTGGTTTTTAAATCCGTGTCTTCTTCAATTTTTATTATGTTTTCATTATCCCTTTGGTTATTAACATTTGACAAAATGTAGAACATAAACTTCCATTCAACTAAACTAATACAATCATTTGCCCTTTTTGAGGTGATTATTTCCCTTTTTCTTTTACTGTTTGAGAGAGCAAAGCAATGTAAACACGTGAACTGGAATTCATAACTTATTATCTTTTCCTATTCTTTTGGCAAAACCATCACAGGTAGCAGAACTTTTCTGTAGTTTGCAGTTTTATTTTATTGTTAGTAATTTCTGCGTTATTCTTTTTAACAATAAAGTTTTGATTTTGGGTATATTTTGAGACTTCCTATTTGAAATTAAATAATCTAATCTAATTATTTTACCTAGCATTTGCAGTGTGTATATTTTCATGGCTTTGTAGTGAGTCCATTAGTCACATATATAGGATCATTACGAAGTGTTCCTCAACTGAATGATTTTATTCTCTCTTGTAGTTGCTCCATTTTCTTGGTAACTCCATTCTAAAGGATGGATTTGTGTCTTAAATATGAGAACGTAAAAGGAATGAATTCGTAATTTTGTATGGATGGAAGTTTATTCTAATAACCCTCAATTCAAGCATTAGATTGATCATTTCTTCGCGTACCACATCTGAGTCTTCATTTGTCATTACAAGTTCTATCATTTGTAATTTGCTAATGATGGCTTTATCAAATAATGAGAATTCTGGTTTGAATGTTTGGTTTATTAACATTGATCATTAAATAGGATGACTATTTTTCTTCCACCAAATATTCTTCTAATGTGTGAAATATATCTCAACTATTTCGTCATTTTAGCCTCGATAGTACATTTACTAAGAACACATACCTTTCTTTTTGCTAGGTATATGAGTCATGTGTTGGCAATTTCCTATAATGTGTCAAAGTGTCTTGGAGTCATTTGAGTACAACATTGAAGACAAGGTAGACATTTGTGAAGAACACAGCGACAGATCCACATTCTCAATCACATATTTAGAGATTCCTCTGTTTCAATTAAACAAGACTCTAAATACTTCTTAAATAAAACTTAATTATCCTTAATGAACCTAACTTAGTATCAAATTTCACTCTTGCCTTGTGATCCTTTGTGAAGACTGAATATCACATGGTCATATCTCATAATAGATCCCCTTATCCCATTTTTTCATCCACACTAATTGTTATTTCCATCATTTGTTTATTACTTTTCTTTTCAGTTGTGAAATTCCAAATTAGTTCCTCGGTAATTTACAAATATGAGGAACTTATAGTTGCTTGGACCCTCAGAATTAGAAGCAAGCTTATCTACGTATATGAAACTTCAGATGACAGGTTCCTTAAATTGTTGAATAAAATTTAGTTTTGTGTCATGACAATTTTGCTGGAAAGGGACCATTGGTATATTCTCTCATTTTTTAGATTGATTACATGTTAATTATATGACAAGGACGATGAAATGACTGTTAGCAACTCATATGGCTGTGAAGTGCCATGACAGTGACCTCGATATTTGAAACAAAGTAAAAGGAAAAAAAATGAATTTTAGCACTGATTTTGTACCAAAAAGAGGTGTCGGCAAGCATTTCATGTTTCACTTTGCTGATATGTTCTGCACACTTGTAGATCTATTTAATTCTTATCTAAGATATGTTCTTGTACCTATGGTGCCAATGGCTGCTTTTGTTTGTTAAATGTTCCAGGGATTATACTTCCATGTTGTAGATTGATACAAGACCTCTAGTTGTTATGCTGTCATATTATGCTACAGCTTATATTAGTATGGTGCATTGCATGGAATTTTTCTTTTTTTCTTCTCTCTCCTTATATTAATGATTGATCAGGTGGAGCCCATTGTTAACTTAAGCATGGTGTCAAAGAGCCTTCACAAGATCTTATAAAGTTGTGTTGTCCACACATATAAAGAAGGAATTTCATTGTTGCTGCTCATAATTTCAAAATCTCAAGTGGAGCTATGAACTGAAGATTGTACTTTGCTTGAGAGACTTTTATTGTATTGTCTTATCTCATTCAATATTTGTAGTCCAACTAATATAGGGATAACTGAGGGAGTATATTGAGTTTTATAGCTCAAAAGTTCTTCATTCTAATTTGGTGGATTCCTGCTATTTGGAGCAAATTGTAATATATATCTAACATTGTTTGGAAGTTTGTGTTGTTGAAATATTGTTTGAAATATATATTTAGAATTGTGCAGAACTATGTAAGGTTGCAATCAAATATGTCATATTTTAAACAAGACTTTGCTATTTATATATATATATATATATATAAAACAAGACTTAGCCAATTTTTTAAACAAATCATAACAATACACTGTCAATTTTTATAATAATATTAACAAAGACTTGCCAAAAAAAATTGACAACAGTTGGAACTACCAAACATGTTTTCAGTGTTTTGGTTTTAAATTTCTCATAACGCATTGACGTTACCAAACATGTTATGCATTTTCTGTTTTTGTAAATCATAAAACACAACAATATTACCAAACGCGTTGTCAATTAATATTCAAAACATTAATATAGCATAACACATGTTATGTTATTTGTTAAAACAAAAACCAATATCAAAACAGTCATCCAAACGGACCCAAAGTGTGGCATTGTAATTTTGGTGGTCTATATGAATGACATTGTCGTTACTGGAAGTGACAAGGAGGGGATTCAGACCTTGATTCATAATTTGGGTTTGAATTTTCTCACTAAAGATTTGGGCAAGCTCCGTTATTTGTTTGGTATTGAGGTTGCTACATCAAAGAAAGGGATTTGTTTATCTCAGAGAAAATATACTCTTGATCTCTTAAGGGATACGAGGTATCTTGGCTTTAAACCTGCAACAACCCCCATGGAGACTAATCTGAAGCTACTATTTGAGGTTGGTGACTTAGTTGATGATTCAAAGATGTACAGACGTCTTGTAGGTAAGTTGATTTATCTAACCATTACTCGTCCAAATATTGCCTATGCAGTCAGTGTTGTGAATAAATTTATGAGTAGCCCACGAATTCCTCACATGGACGCAGTTATACGGATTTTGAAGTATCTTAAGGGGGCTCCGGGTCGTGGTCTTTCCAATCAGTCGTTTGGACATTTGCGCATCGAAGGTTATACTGATGCTGATTAGGCAGGTTCTTCCTCAGACAGACAATCAACAACTGGCTACTGTACTTTTATAGGAAGCAATCTAGTAACTTGAAAAAGTAAGAAGCAGTCAGTTGTGGCACGGTCCAGTACTGAAGCTGAGTACCGTGCCATGACTCATATTTCCTGTGAGCTAACTTGGTTGAGAACTCTATTACAAGAATTTGGGTTTTCAGTTCAAGACCCGTCTCTTCTCTATTGTGATAACCAGACAGTTATTCACTTTGCCAGTAATCCAGTTTTTCATGAGCAAACCAAGCATATTGAAGTTGATTGTCATTTCATTCGTTCTAAGGTGACTTCCAAAGAAATTGTGACTTCGTTTGTATCATCTGGTAATCAGTTAGCAGATATCTTTACTAAGGCACTTCCAAAGCATGCCATTGATTCAGATATCTTTACTAAGGCACTTCCAAAGCATGCCATTGATTCTATCTGCAGCAAGCTGGGAGTTGTTGACATCTACTCTCCAACTTGAGGGGGAGTGTCGTCAGTCAACTATTCCTTAATTAAGAATATATCAATTATTCCTTAATTAAGAGCAGAATCACTGCTTTCCATATATTGTTGTTTTCCTTATTTTTTGTTCTTTAAATGATTATAAATTCAGATTGTAGTCATACTTTGAATATATAATAAAAGAGTTTATTTCTCTCCTCTTTCTCTAAGATTTCTCTCTCAACTTAGCCTATATTCTTGACACTTACCATGGTGGTTGTTCATGCAAGTCCATTAAAAAATCCATACAGACTTTTTAGTCAAGAAAAACAAGAAATATTATAATCAGGAAATTAAGGAATTAACCTTTCTTAAATAATATCACAGTTCATCAAGAAAAGCAAAATCACATGATCAGACAAGATCCATGCTCTACATGATGGGAAACACAAAAACAGGAATTTCGATATTATATGTATAACACGTACAGATGAATGGAAATAGTTGAACACTTTAAATATATATCTAGTTAGAACAGCCATAGTAGCTTCAATAAGAACGACAACTTAAGCAGTAGCAAAATTATCATCACCGGATGATATACTAAAACATTGTTAGATACCTTGAGAGGAGGATTATCGGGAGCCAGTGCCTCTGCAACAAACTGCGGTCCAAGAGCAGAACTGTAGAGAGCGTGACCAATTTTGGCCGGTTTATCAGTTTTTCATCATTTTCGCTATAAATGCGTTTTGAATGATGCTATGGGTGTTTCGAGAGTGGGAAACGTGTTTGGAAGGTTAATTTGAGGTTTTTGAAAGTTTTTGAAAGATTTAGAGAAGATTTGACTTTTTGGTCAAACTGGGGCCCGGGATGCAACTTAAGTGGGCCCGGGAATTCGGAAAATTTTCGAAAAATATTTATTTTTGGGAATGGCTTAGATGAAACGTTTAGAGAGTAGAGGAAGTAATTTTGAGGCCGTAGGAGTTTTCGAAATAGAAAACGGAGCCCGGGAAGGTACGTTAAGTGGCCGAGGGGCATTTTACTCATTTTCCATGCCTTAGATATTTTAAATATCTGGCTGAGGTTGATCCCAGCCATTTCACACGGATCCTTCTCTCTCTAACATTTCCCTCTTCTCCTCTCTACCTTCTCTCTACATTTCGGAGCCGTTCAGGTGCGATTCGAGTTTCGCCGAAGAAGGGAGATACGTAGGGGACGGCAAGAGCTTCGGTTTGAACCGAACAAAGTTGCGATCTGGCAAGATAGACTCCGCTGAAAAATTGGTGAAGTGCTTGGAAGGCCTTCATTTTCGAGGTAGGGGTTCTTCTTCTCTCCTAATTGTCGATTCTAGGGTTTCGGGTGGAGAGGAGATGTGTAGGTTGTGTATCACATGCTTTAGGATGGTGAGGGGTGTGAAAAGTTGTGTTTTCTCTTTCTCTTGAATCCTATCTTTGCACATTGGGTGTTCTTTGTGTTGGTTTTAGCATGTGGGTTAAAGTGTGTAAAAGGAAGAAATTGGGTATATAGGTTTTATGTGCTCAATTTGGGGTTTATGTGCAAATGCCTAACCTTGTGTCATATATGTGATCATATGTGGAAAATGTGGTGGTTGAATGCATGTTAGTTCTATGTGCTAAAATTATGCATTGAGTGTAGCATGGGTAAAGTATGCTAATTTTGAAGTTGTATGCATATGAGAGGTTATATGCATGTGTTTACGTATATGTGGTATATGTGATTTTGTGGAGATGAAATGCATGTTATGTTCCTTTATAACTAGATAATGCATTGTGAAGCATGAATATTGAGTGCTTGAGTACAATATGTTCGAAATGCATATATGGGACCGTTGTGAGGAAACGGGAAAAAGTGGTCGAATTGCCCAGAGTAGGTTGATACTCGGTGAGGGCGTTGGAGTGGTTAGACCACCTTAGAGGTAAGAGTTCTCGGTGAAAATCTTGTAAGGGTCTCATCACTTGGTAGGACCGATATTCTCGGTGGTGTAGTCCGAAGATATCCCATCACTTGGTAGGACCGATGTTCTCAGTGGTGCATTCCAAAAATGATCTCATCACCTGGTAGGACCGATGTTTTCAGTGGTGTGTATTAAAATGATCTAATCACCTGGTAGGACCGATGTTCTCGGTGGTGCGTGTTGAAACAGTTTCATTACTTGGTAGGACCGATGTTCTCGGTGATAAAAATTCTGAACTTGTGTGAAAAATAGCCCAGGTTGTGTGGTTGGTCAAGAATCATGCTAGGGTCTCGGGTTGAGTCCGAGAGAGAGACAAGTGTGTGGTTAATGCTTCCATTCTAAATTGTGAAGCATGCTATGTGTTTAATGCAATTTTATATATATGCATTGCTTGCGAATGAACATGGTATATGTTGGATGATACATGTAATGTAGTGGCATGCATTCATGTAGGTCGTGTCGGGTCGGCACTTAGGAGGGTTGGGGAACCTTTACTTAGCCGCAATGGTGCTCACACCTTTTTTCTAAACTCTTTTACAGATAAGGCGCCGATGACGGATGGGACTTGAGTGTCCAAGTGGAACTCTAGTAGTATTTTGATATATGTTGGGATATTGTATTTTTGGCTATCCGTGCCGGCTTGTGGCACGTTATCTATGTAGTTGTAGTCATGGTTGGATTTTTTAGCATTTTTGGACCTTATGCATGAAATCCTTGTAATGACTATGAACTTGGAAGCCATTTGGATTGGGATGTATATTTTTGGACCCAATGAATGTTTTTGGGATTATATAAATGTTGTAGTTACATTATCATATATGTAACTTGTGTTGTTCATTTGAATCTTATATGTATAAAGATGAGGTTGGTTAATGGGAATGAATGTGGATTATAAGACCTTTGTGATTCATATGCATGATTTGATAAATGGGTATGGTGATATAGCATTTCTAAATTATTTGAATGCTATTGGATGAGTTTTAGGTGTTGAAAATGTTTAGATATGAGTTTTGGGGTGAATTTTGGTCAAAAATGTGTAATATGGGGTTCCAGGCTGAATTAGTCGACTTACTCCTTTCTATAAGTAGACTAACGTTGGCAGTGTATTTTAAAGCTTTCCAGAGCAGCAAATTAGTCGATTAATGCAGTTCATAAGTCGACTGAGGCCCTATAAGTCGACTGATCAGTCGACTAATGCAGATTTTCAAAATATTGAAATAGACATAACTTGGTCGTTTCAAACCAGAATCAAGTGATTTTTTTTTTGAAATTGAGTGTTTTGAAACCCTCTTTCCAATGGTTTTATTTTCAGCCTATGTTGATGAGCGTACAAAGAGTTATGTACCCGTGCTTGTATGAGGGAATCATTTGAAGGGTGTAAGTTGGAGACCCATTGATATATGTTGTATACACCAATACATGTAGTTGATTAAACTTCCATAAGAGGTAAAGGTCAAAATGGTTCGTTCACGGGTTAAGTGGACAGGTTCACACTTGAGATTCGGGTTGGCTCGGGAGAGTCCCGGCGGTCCAGAATCCGGGTCGTGACAGCATGGTATCAGTACATGGTACTTTATAGAGGGTAAAAGGGTCCATTGGGACTAATGGACGGGTTAACCTCCGGTTTCCCGGGAGTCGGGGGATCGGGGCGTTACAAGAACCTCCAATCCCAACAGAAAGTACATGCTTAAACCAACCTTCTTGGGAAGACGGGGGCTTAATCTGCAATTTAATGTCAGATAAGGCTCAGTACATGCAGGCACGGAGCTAGGAAGGGACGAGTGGGGCAGATGCCCATACTGATTTTTTTTTAATTTGCACTTTATATCCATAATTTTGTAAAATTATGCCAATGCCCCCACTAAAATTTTAAAAATACCGTAGTATATAAGTATGCTCTCACAAATGTCCCCCCTCACATAAGTTTCTGGCTCTATCACTGAGCATATGAACCGATCAACCAACAACATAGTGCATAATTAATGTCCCCACGCTTCACATCAAACCAACAATACGCATATATATATATATATATGGGTGGCAAATTTTGACCTTAGTCGTGTTAGTGTTATAATCGTGATAATCAGTTTAACCTATTAAATTAATTGTGTTGAGTTTTGAAGCTCAACCCGTTTAATCCGATTAAACCTGGTTAATCGTGTCGATCAATCCGATTAATCCATAATCTATTTTAACCTAATTATTATGGATTTTTTGTTATTTCCATATAAACTCAATATGGATATTGTATTTGTCCTTTCTTTTTTTATTGTTCCAATTATCTTCATTTTCATGAATTTAATCATCCATTATGTTATTTTTTTCATTATATTTGTATTTTATTCCTTAGTTAATAAATGAGTTACATGATCCGCCAAAGATTTCTGAAATGATTATTACCCGCCAACACCCATTGTCACCCCTTCCACCACATGATTATATTACAATCAGTTTTCTTAGGCATCATTTGCAATCAAAAGGGATAAAAGTATTTTTAAGGGATTCCTAAGAATTCAAGCCAGATGCATCTATATAATCCGAACAGTGAACTCTGCAAATTAGTGAATTGAAATTGAGTAGAAAGTAGAAACTGACCTAACCACTGACGACTTCGTTTGCAAACTTGCAGACAGCTTCAAGCGTGTTCTCAATCTTCAATCTCAGAAACGAGTTCGGAGCGCGTCTAGGGTTCCTCAGCCAGTAATGCCCGACCATTCGCCCCTCATCGGGATTCGCAATCCTTCTCAAGCTCCTCCATTGCTCGAAACGCCGCTTGGAACCTCGGCTCCATCTGCTCCACGAACTCGTTCGTGAACCCGACCCGACTCACGTCCAGATACAGCCCTAATTCCTTGTGCTGGTACAGCCAGGTCACGTATCTTCGCCACAAACCTCTTGCATCTTTCTCTAGCCCTTTGTTTTCCTTCGGTGACTCGGGCCGGTCTTCGACAGACTCCCCGGGACGTCCCGAGTCACGGACTGAGCTGAAAAAGTCGAAGACCGATTGGAGAATCGGTCAGAGAGTTTCAATCGATTCGGAAATGCGATAGATTGTTATCGAGTCAGTAGTGAATGTGTTGGTGTTGTTTTGGGGGTGAATTTCTCGGGTTTGAATGTTGAAGAAGAAGAAGAAGAAGAACAGAGGCCTGAGATCGACGCCATGAGAGAGATAGAAAGAGAGAGTTAGTCCATGGAGGAGTGAGAGAGACAGGAGAGAATGGTATGCAGTTTTGTTGGTTGATGATTCTCTCTCTTCTGGTTTTGTTGGTTGGTAATTTTTACATGATTCACACGTTGATTCGTTGGAAGTAGCCTATCGGATTTTGATCCGAATAACTAAAGTAATTAAAAATAATTTCAAAAGAATAAAATATTAAAGAAGACGTAACAAACAATGAAAAACGAGAATTCATGTTCCCATGTTTTCATTCTGTAATGATCTGAATTTAATAATTGGTTAAATTAACAAATAAGATTACGGTTAATATGAACTAACAATAATTCAATTTATTTAAATATATAATAAACTATACATATACTATATATAATCAATTGTTATGCTTTAACAAGAATTAATCATAATACTTTGTTTACTTAGTAGTTTGTATATGAGCAATGTTACACATCATGAAATTATTTTATGAATTTTTAACATAAATAATGTGGCAATTATATGGTGAGTTAGTATTGGTGGGGGATATTGTTATTTACGATGAGAGTGTCTTCGTGATGGATTTATTCAGAGATCATGATGAGAGTTTCTTTATTGTAGATTCACTCAAATATTCCCGTATCGAGTTTTATTGGTATTTTTACTCGGGTTAGTCTGATTTTTCACAAGCTTAAATAACTATTTTTATAATTATGGTTAAGTTTTGGTTAAAAATTTTCAATTCGATCTTAATTAGAGTTGGGTTTGGTTGAGGTGCCAACAATCCATGACCAATCCGAACCTGAATTGAGATATTATTTTTATACACAATTTTTATTTAAATATATTATATATAATATTCAAATTATGATAACATTTTTCTTTTCAACTTCCTTTATTTAAATTTTAATTTGTTGTATGTTAACACTTTTAATAATTAATTTCATAAAAAATTGTTTGTGTTTTTTTTAAAAAATTTGCATTAAGTTCTTAAAAAAAAATTGTATTTAATGGTAATCTAATCTCAAACTAACTAAAGATTACTTTAAATTTTCAATGTGGAGATTAGATATATAGATTACCTGAAATAACCATCTCAACTCAAGTTTAAAAATTCAAGGATGGGTTGGACTCGACTTGAGTAGTTTGGGTTAGAGGTTGGGTTAAGGTTGAACATTTTATATGTTAGGTTGAGTTCAAGTTGTACCTCTAACCCGCCCATCTTGTTTGAGTTAAAGCCCTACTTTCAATTTCTTTCTTTTTCTAATTTTTTAGTTTTAGGAAAATGATTTTTAAACTCACCTACGAGGCCCAAAGACCAACCCAAGTATGTCTTTTCCCTTTTAATGCATGTGTACGTGTACCTGACATCTACTTGGATCCCACACATATACATCAAATGGTCAAAAACACGAGAAATTATTGCATGCTTCCAACAATCAGAACATAACACTCAAGTAAAAATTGAAATAAAACTGACACACTTGCTTATGTGTTACTTGCTTGTGTGTCACGTTCTATTCACATCTATTTTGCGGTTCACTTGTTTGATCGGTCTTAAATACCAAAGACCCTCTTTTTTCTTCCTTTTTTTTTACACTTTCTTGTCAATTATGCAATTGATGCCTAAGTTTCAACTACTTTCCTCGTGTTGCATGAACACATTTGTTTTTAACTTATAAGAGAGAGTTCACTTTCTTTATGTTAATCCCCATCCACCAAATTGAATTTAAGTTCAAAGTTCACTTAAGTGACCAAAATCACATAAAATGTCAACTAGATGAAACAACTGTTCTGATAATCTCAAGCACAAGACACCACCACATACCAAATACATTACAATTTTACAAAATGTCATTACTCAACTGGTCCCGTGTGCATGGTTACTGAGTGGGAGGATTGAAAGTGTTTGGAAAATTTTAAAATATAAATTATTTTGTAATTCTTTGCATTTCATTTTTTAAAATTGGATTATAATGTAATTATCAAAACTTAGAAGGATTTGATTTTACTTTCCCTAGATTGGTGATTTGGTGATTCCATACCATAGTAACTTTTCAGTTTTAATTGGTGAGATTTAATTATAACGGTTGTTGGTGTCTGTGGAGGGAAAAATCTCCCACTAACAAAAAGATGGCACATAAAAATTCCAGCAAAGCAGACATGTCGCCAGAACGGGTTCACGTGACCCCTCAACATGTGAAGTCAGCAATCAAATCCCTATAGTGCTCATGGCTTGACTCACAATAAGAGATCACCGAAAATAAGGAGAGAATCATACTCCCCAACAATCATGGAATAAATGTAGGCTAAATATTTGTAATCAAAGGCAGTATAAAAGAAAAACAAAGGCACAAAGCAATTGAGACAATTCCTGAAAATCATCTTTTTCTTGAGTGTGGTGTGTATTTATATATTTTTTCATAATGGATTTCTTGCACCTACACTTTGACACCGTCTGTGAGAATGACGTACTCCGTAGAACCCAACACAGGAGTAGATCCTACAACAGCTGCGAGAACAGCTAGAAGAATCCAACAGACGTAATGAAAATGCCCGAAGGATTGTTATCTCCTCCTAAAAATTGATCATATGGTAGATGCCACGGTGGGGTATGAACGACTCGCCTTCCTAGATGCATATACAGGCTATAATCAAATCCTAATGAATCCAAGAGATGAAAAGAAAACGTCATTCATCACCGAAGGTGGAACTTACTGCTATAAGGTGATGCCCTTTGAATTAAAAAATGTAGGAGCAACCTACCAGCGTATGATCAATAAAATCTTCAAAGGTCAGATCGGGAATACAGTAGAATCTTATATCGATGACATAGTGATCAAGAGCCAAAAGAAGGAAGACCATTTGGAACACTTACAGGTGTTCGGCATCCTCAGAAAGCATAACATAAAATTGAATTCGATGAAGTGCTCGTTCGAGATTTCCTCAGGCTAATTCCTCGGTCATATAGTCAGCCAAACAAGAATTGAGGTAAACCCAACACAAGCAACAACTATCATCCAGAGCTCCGAACCAAAAACCTACAAGGAAGTGCAGATCTTGACAGGACGGAAAGTAGCATTAAGCCCATTCATTTCTCAGCTCTCGAACAAATATAAACCATTTTTTTATGCCATCAAAAAGAAAAGAAGAGACGTATGGGGGAAGATCAATTAGACACATTGAAGAAATTGAAAGAATATATGACCACACCCCTAATCCTCTCGATCTCGAAAGATAATGAGCAATTACATTTATACCTCGCAGTGTCAAAAACATCCACAAGCGCTGCGTTGGTCAGAGAAAAAGATCGAAAATAACACCCGATATATTACACCAGTAAGATAATGACCGAGGCAGAGCGCGGGTACTCTAAACCAGAAAAATTGATCTTGGCTCTCGTACACGCAAAGAAAAAATTGAGACACTACTTTGAGTTTCATATCATAATTGTGCCTACGACCCTGCCCCTCAGGGCAATCCTCAACAAACCAGAAATGTTAGGAAGGATAATGAGATAGGCAATGGATCTTAGTTCTTTCGACATCCTTCTCAAACCTAGAACCATAAGGAAAGGTCAGGTGGTGGCAGAATTCTTACTAGTGTGTGAGCCAGAAGACGAATAAGAAGACTGCGATACTAATGCATGAGAAATTTATGTGGATGGATCTATAAGTCAAACAGGGTCTAGGGCGAAGATTGAAGTCAAAACCCCAGACGGAATGACACTTCACCATGCTGTGAGATTCAATTTTAGACATCGAATAACATAGACGAATACAAGGTAGTCCTTGCAGGCTTGCGATTGGCGAAATCCTTGCATGTAAAAAATTTATCAATCTTCAGTGACTCCCAATTAATTGTGAACTAGGTTAACGAAGAGTATCAAACAAAAGAAAATAAAATGAATTCCTACTGAGAAGAAATGATCAAGTGGACAAAAGGATTCGACAGAATAGAATTAAACCACGTCCTACGAGAGCAGAATGAAGATGTAGATCTGTTAGCCTGTTCGGCCTCCTATGCAGATGAATCATTGACGAAATGTCCACTATAGAGGTGTTGAACGAACTAAGCATAGGAAGGAATCCTCCATGAGAAAAAAAGAAGAAGCAAAAAAGCTTAAGATGAAAGTGGCAAAAAACTTCGTCATCAACGATCACCTTTATAGGTGATCATACTCAGGCCCATTACTCCGATGTTTGACATCGTCAGAGGCCAAATAAGTGTTAAAGGAAATTCATGAAGAAATTTGCAGGAATCACTCAGGAGGAAGATCCTTGGCTCATAAGGCTCTAATGCTAGGATACTTCTAGGCATTTATGTCTCGCGATGTAGCAGAATACTTCAGAAATTGTGATAAATGCTAGAGACATGCAAGTTTGTTGCACCAACCACCAGGTCCTTTGAGCCCAATGGCTAACCTATGGCCCTTCGCATGTTGGGGGATATATGTGGTGGGCCCTCTGTCAACCGTAGCGCAGAAAAAGAAATACGTCCTTTTGGCAACAAATTACTTCACCAAATGGGTGGAAGAAGAGGCCTACTCCTCTATAACGCACTCCTAAGTTGAGAAATTCATTTGGAATAACATTATATGTCGTTTTGGCATCCCAATGTCTATAGTCATGGACAACAAAAAATTTGGACAACTAATCTATCCAAAGGTTCTTCATGAAGTATGGGATAAGCCAGAAGCTCTCCTCTAGGTCATATCCCCAAGGGAACAGGCAAGCCGAGGTAACAAACAAAATAATATTCGCCAATATCAAGAAGAAACTGGAAGACAGGAAGGGTCGTTGGCTAGAAGAACTACCGAACGTGTTATGGGCCTACTGAACAACCCTTCAATGATCAACAAAAAATAGTCCGTTCAGTCTGGCTTATGGAATGGAAGCCGTGGTACCGAACGAGCTCAAAATCCTAACTCTAAGAACAGAGATATTCAAAGAAGAAGAAAACAATTGGCAGATCGAGCATGATCTGGATTTACTTGAAAAAAAAAAGAGAAATTGCTCAAATCATATTAGCAGCATATTAACAAGCTCTTCACAGCAGCTACAACAAAAAGTTAGACCTCAGACCTTTGAACGGGGAAATTAGGTTTTAAGAAAAGTGACCAGCAACACCAGGGAATTAAACACTGGCAAATTAGCAACAAATTGGGAAGGGCCATACGAGATAATTGAAGTAATTGAAAAATGAGCTTACAGATTACGAAGGGTGCATGGAAATAGGGCATTAATCGAAAAGCCATGGAATGCAATACATTTGAAAAGGTATTATGTGTAAACTCCTATAAGTCAATTCCCTTTCGAATCAATAAAGCTGGTTGAAATTATCCTATGTGAATTAAGTCCCACATTAAATTAGTGGGCATACCACCCCAGTGTTAATATAACGAACCACACTCATAATTCGCAAAGACAGTTGAATTGTGTAGCGAAGGAAAATTCGTTGAGCAATTCCACTATGTCGCCCTTTTTATGAAAAATAGCTTCGGCATGACCAGCCGAGTGCCATAAATGAATGAAAACAGCCTCGGCACCACCAGTCGAGCGATAAAAAATAAACGAAATTGGCTAAGGCATGGACAACCATCGATATCACTTTTTTTTTTTTTTTATCTTCCTTCTACCTAAAGTTACATCCTAATAAAAGTCATTTTTGATCCGAAGAATAGTATAGTTTGGATATAGACATGACTGAGCTAAATTGTTATGTGGTATAAAATCTTAATATTTGACATTCCTTTCATGAGACCATATGCATTTTTTTGAAAAATTCATTCTTCGTTGAAAAATATGTGAGATAATTTGCATTTATTCTATATTATTCTACTGACATATACTTGAGTGCAAAATCAGTCAATCTCTTAGTGTTCAATTTTGAGTGAAATATCATAAGTGAGATTTGAAATCAAAGTTAATTTTCTAAGAAAATCTGAAATGCAGTTGTTTTAAAATTGAGAATTATATTATTGATGGTTATTCATGCACACACTCTGAATCAAGAATAATAATGAATTTTTTTTTAACTTTTGAATATTTTTAATCTTTTCTTTTAATTTTTATTACGCACTAAAGTGGAATAATGTTTGTGGGTATCATCACTGAAACCCTCACGAGGCTATAGCTCGTCCACTATGGGTAACCTAGGGGTTTAAGGCCTGATTGCATATGGTAAATGCAATCGAAACAGCCTACGAAACTGGCACATCTTTAGTTATGAGTTAAATAAAACTAGCAATTTTGTGCAATAATCTATTTTGCTTGTATTTGCTAGAGGACTAGTAAAAGTTCGTTTGGAGGTAATTTGATAAGTGCACAAAACTTGCTATATTATATCTTAAAATAAGTCTTTAATTACTCTTTTATTTTATTTAAATGTTCTTATATTTGTATTTTATGTTTTATAGGGGTTGATTTTCAAATAAGAAGAAAAATAGCAAAAAAGGGCTGAAAATGATATATATATATATATATATATAGCCAAAGATAAACATAAGAAGAATTGTAGAAGAGATGCTATTCTATGCAATCTATTCCACAAGAGGTTTCAAGTTCAAAACTTTGTAAAATATCTTTTTTACACGGCCACGTTTGCCATCCAGAATTCAAATTGAAGATATGGAGATCAAAGATTAGATATTTAAATTCAAAATTTTGTATTTTTGTTTTTAAATTTCTTATTTTAAATTTTGTATTTTAAATTTTGTGTTTAAATTTTTTTTCACCTAAACCATTCCCCTCTAACTCTATAAATAAAGGGTCTTAGGGGATGTTGAGGGGAGTTAGAAAATTTTAGAGAAATTATAGAAAAAATAGTGTAATTATTTTCTTGATTCAATAAAGAATAGTAATTTCATTTCTATATTTTTTTTTCTATTGATATGCAAGCATAAGCATCATTCTCAAGGGAGTGATGAAACTACCATGGTTGAAATATAAGTAAGTTATTTTATTTTTCTGTCTAATTTTTCCTCCCATGAGCATTCTTTTTACTCTTTTATTCTGAATTTTTATTTTCTAAAATTAGAGGGAGGATTCTTTTTGTTTGCCAAGTAATGGTAATTCGAAAAATGCCTACCTCTGTTTACCTAACCAATGTACATCAGATTAAGTAAAAAACATGTTCTCTCATATATAATCAAGTGTATATTTTTTTTATGCCATATTTTTGTTCATCTTTCCAAGTTCTAATTGGATTGATGAAGTGTATTGATTATTGAGGGAAAAACTAGATAAAAATATTAGAAACTCTATTTATATGGATCCATGGTGGTGAATTATCTTTTCTTGAGATTTTTCCCATCATTTGATCAAAGACATTTAGTATTAATTTTTATTATTAAAAAAAATCAGAAGTTTATTTTTTAATATTTATTTTTCATCCCAAAATATTGAAGTTTTGAATTTGAGATTTGTTATTGATTCTCATTTGAGAGTGGTTCAACCCTGCTTATTACTATACAATTTTTAGTAGAGTTTTTGCAGGTTTTATTTTTGTACGAAGTGTAGAGAAGCAACGATATTCATCCATTAATCTACACCCGTCAAAAGTCGTTGACGATTTCCACTCTCTTTGCTATACTCATGATTATCAATGAATAAATAGTGAAGAAAAAACATTGACCTTGAGAAACAAAGAAGTATGAAGGCTACGGGAGAACTAGGATCGCCGGAATAAAATAACACCATAGGGCAAATAACATGAACAATGAAAAGGAAAATTTAACATTTAAGGAGAGCTGACATTTCAGTGGCTACCAAGGACATGAAACCCAAAGGTCGAGAGTCATGCTAGCAAAATCATCATCTATTTAAAAAATTCCTTTTAACTTCAAATCCTGGAAGTTGAAAGAAAATTTTTCAGGGCAGACACTTGGCAAGACATGTCACCAAAACGGGTCCACGTGACCCCTCAACACGTGAAGTCAGCAATCAAATTCCTATAGCGTGCATAATTTAACTCACGCTAAGAGATCACCGAAAACAAGGAGAGAATAATGCTCCCCAACAATCATGGAATAAATTTAGGCTAAATAACTGTAATCAAAGGTAGTATAAAAGAAATGACAAGGGCACAAAGCAATGGAGACAATTCTTGAAAATCATCTTTTTCTCGAGTGTGGTGTGTATTTATCTATTTTTTATAGTAGATTTCTTGCATCTACAGTGTCTAAGTTTTCATAATAAAAAGAGAGACTTAGATATGCTTACTTGTAGAAAAGTCGTCACCATTGATATCATCATAAAAAAACTTAGACAACCTTTTCAGTCCCATCGAATGAATAATTCCCTGATGATGGTAGTACTTTTTAAGGATTTCCTACAAATTTTTTCAAAATATTATAAAGGGTGAATTATAGTGACACCCCTAAGGTTTGCCCTTATACCATGTGCAAGTGATGGCAGGGGCATTTGTGTAAGAAGGAGCAAACATGGGGGGGCGTTGGTAACACTCGTCAAAATTTGATATAAGAGCAAACTTTAGGGCCTGTTTGGTAACACTGTCATTTTTTTTTTTTCCTCTGTAAAAAATGAAATTAGTGATTTTGTTGTGTTATTAATTATGTTAAAAGTATAAACACGTTTGGTAATGTCATATGCTCTTGAATTTTTGAAAGGAGAAAATAGGAAACATATTTGGTAACCAAAAAACAAGCGTCAATATTTGTTTAGCAACCAAATTTTTTGAAAGGATGATTGTATTTTATAATATTTTAATTTACATTATTTTATTTATTGTATTTTATTTTATTATGTTTATAGTTTTTGAGCAACCAAATTTTTTATTTATTGTATTTTATAATTTTTTATTTATTGTATTTTATTTTATTATATTTATGCCTTTTGAGCAACCAATTTTTTTATTTATTGTATTTTATAATTTTTTAAATTATTTATTTATTGTATTTTATTTTATTATATTTATATTTTTTGAACAACCAAAATTTTTATTTATTGTATTTTATAAAAAATTATTTATTAAATTTTATTTATATTTTTTTGTAACCGCTACGGTGCCCAGGCAACAAGTTTTGATAATTTTTGAAAGCTTCATTTTGATGCTTTCGAAATTACAAAGAAACAGACAACACTTCAGTATTTTTATTTTGAATATTGGAAAAGAAAATATTGTTATCAAACACGTTTTTGAAAAACTGACAACAGAAAACTAAAAACGAAATTGTTACGAAACAGTCCTCACGAAGTCACAGTGTAGTTTACTCCTTTTAATTGATTACTACACATGGCATAATGTAATTTACTGGATCAGTAACAAAAAAAAGATAACAATGAAGACGATCTGGGGCAGGAAGATATATATATATATATATATTCTGAGACTTTTTTGTCAGATTGTCCCATTCCTTCTGTTAGGCTTCGCCTTTCACAAAATTCATCCATGCATCAAAGTTGAGTAGGTGATCTAAGTCAGAAGCGGTTGAAGATTCCTATCTTATTCTTGCATTGATGCTTTATGAAGACGTTTAAAATGCAAAATTAGGTTTCGCATTAAAATTCTTTTTAGAATTTAAGAGAAATTTTTGGGTATTATTGTTATTTTACATGACAAGGAACTCTCACATGGAGGAGAGTCGAAACTTGAATATTTTTTATAAGAATGTCAGGAAGTATCACTTGGTTACAAGTGCCGATGGTTATTCAAGAGAATATTGAACTGAACGGGACATATATAATTTAGTTTAGAAAATGATTTTTTTTTTTTAAAAGTGAAAAACTTATCACCAGACTCATCAAGACAAATGAAGTTCGGTTAATATGGAAATTAAATTCTATTTACTTAATTCAATAAGGTACAAAAATGTCACATCATTCACTTATCAAATCGACGTTATTCTGTACTTTGAATTCCACCTTTTACTAATCAAGTGTAAAAAAATAAAAAAAAAACCTTACAATTTTGAAAATGCCAATGTAATGCCAACCGAATTGAATTCCTGAACATTAGATTGGCATTGCAACACAAAAATGACACTAAAAATATTTAACATAGCAAAATTGAGTCCTTTGATCAAGTGGGGCCAAATCAACTTTCTATTCCTACGGCGTCGTATTTAAAACGAAGCCCAAACTAGCATCGATCTATAATCACAAGAAAGTCAACTACCAGAATAAAGCATAAACACTCCCACCGAGGAAAAGACTAAAGGTTCCTCTACATTTCTTTCCGCGTCTCTCTCTCTCCCTCTCTCAGTTTCAACTCTCTCTCTATACTGTCTGCAAGAATTTCTTGCCAATGGCGACGACGGCAGTACCAGACAACCTAACCAGAGACCAGTATGTCTACTTGGCGAAACTCGCGGAACAAGCCGAGCGATACGAAGAGATGGTCCAGTTCATGGAGAAGCTCGTCGTCGGCTCCACTCCGGCCGCCGAGCTCACCGTCGAGGAGCGTAACCTTCTCTCCGTCGCTTACAAGAACGTAATCGGCTCGCTTCGAGCCGCGTGGCGCATCGTCTCCTCGATCGAGCAGAAGGAGGAGTCTCGCAAGAACGAAGACCACGTCGTGCTCGTCAAGGACTACAGATCCAAGGTCGAGTCCGAGCTCTCCGACGTCTGCGCTGGTATTCTCATGCTCATGGATTCAAATCTCGTGCCTTCGGCTTCCACCAGCGAGTCCAAGGTCTTCTATCTGAAGATGAAGGGCGATTACCACAGGTATCTAGCTGAGTTCAAGGTCGGTGACGAGCGCAAGGAGGCTGCGGAGGACACCATGAATGCTTACAAGGCTGCTCAGGTAGTTAGGGTTTCAATTTTCAGGGTTTCTTGATGTGTATTCATCGTGATTTGTGAAATTAGGGCAAGATTTATACACACAACTATATTTTAGGGTTTTGATTTTGTTGTAAATTGGTAATTTAGTGTTAGAATTATACACACATACGGATAAATTAGTTGTATAGCTGAGTTGTTAGGGTTTTGAATGTGTGTTGCAAATTAGCTTAAGGCGAGAGTTGAACCTTATACATAAAGGCTTTAGTTAGTATAGTAATCGGTTGAATACTTAGGGTTGTGAGTGAGCCTGAGTTAGTTGAGTTTACTGCTAGAATTATAGTTGAGTTTAGTGCACTAAATTGCGATTAGATTAGTGCTAGAATTATACAAACACACACAAGCACAAAAACACATATATGGATAAGTTAGTTGTATATTTGAGTTTTTAGGGTTCGAATGTATGTTGCAAATCACAAACTAGAGGTGAGAATTAAAGAGAGAGATACATCAATTCTGTAGTAAGTAATAAACTGAATATTTACACAACTATACAGCTTAAAACTGTGTTGTTAATTATGAATTTAGTGCTAGAGCTACACAGATTATGTTGCAAATCACAAACTAGAGGTGAGAATTAAAGAGAGATGCATCAATGCTGTAGTAAGTAATAAACTGAATATTTACATAACTATACAGCTTTCATAGTTATAATCTGATATTTGATATTTAAAACTGTGTTGTTAATTATGAATTTAGTGCTGGAGCTACACACATACACACATGGACAAGTTAGTTGTATATGTGAGTTGTTTTGAATGTGTTTTGCAATTGCGAATTAGGAACCTAGGGTGAGAGTTAAGCAGATGTACATAAACGTTTTAGTTAGTAATAGGTTGAACTTTTAGGGTTTTGAGTTAGTGAGTGTTGCAGATTGCAAATTCAGGATGGACATGGAGTATTCTGATTTGAGTTGAGTTTTAATTTTGTTTAGTTGTTTGGCTTGTTGTAGGATATTGCACTGGCTGATCTGGCTCCTACACATCCGATAAGGTTGGGGCTAGCTCTGAATTTCTCAGTGTTCTACTACGAGATTCTCAATTCGTCTGACAAAGCTTGCAGTATGGCAAAACAAGTATGCTTCGTCCCCATCTATATTGTTAAAATTTCACAATTTTGTTAATTTTGTCTATTCATATGTAAATACTTGTCATACAAGTTATTCTTCATTTGGCTTGTCATTAAGCATTGAAAAATTGTAATAAGATATGGTTGATGCTTGGAATTACTTAAATAATGTTATATTATCATTATATGATGTTGTTCATGGGATTAGTAAGAATATCATCAGTTTGTACTTGCTTTAGGCGTGGCACTTGTCCATTGACTATTTTGTGTATATGGGATCAATTCTTAGATGAGAGCAGCCTATATTTTAATTTGTTGGAATGTTTGTGTTTTTGGAGTTGGATGGCCTTGTTCTTTTTTGTTTCATATTGAAGTTTCTTAAACCTAATCAAATTACCAATTATCACCTTTATTCCATGGAGGACCCATTTCATGCTTTGTGATAATTAAAATACTCAGGTTTTTAGTTAACTAATTATTTAAAGGAACATAAAGGCTAAATTTGGGTAATCCCACCTGTTTATAGGTGAGAGTTCAATGTAGTAATAATTTGTTGAGGAGAATTTCTTTTTCACATTCATATGGAATTTTTCATGATACAATGGATCCAAAGAGTCAGTTGAAACAGATTGAGGTGAATTGCTTTTTCACATTCATATGGAATTTTTCATGATACGACACACTCACACACACACACACACACACACACACAAAAGTCAAAATTTGAAGGCTGTAGGATCAGAACTTGTGATCTGGAAATTCCATTCTGAAGCTCATCTCTGGCTGCTGTGATCTCTCTCTCTCTCTCTCTGTGCTATGCCAGGTGGAAAGAGATCAATCGAGTTTCATTTTAGGAGTTTTGGCATTGAGTTTCTATATATAGGGCAGCTCTGTGGCATTTGTTTTAGAAGGTTTAATGCTTTGAATACTGCATTTCTTCATATAGTTTGCATTTTGCATATATGAGGGTAAACCTATGAACTGAAACAAATTTGTAAACTACTCAACAACCTCCCTCCCACTCACTAACTCTCCACATCTCCTTCTTTCCCTTGGGTCGAATGGCATGGGGCCATGGGCTAAACTACTGCAAGCTCTTTTAATGTTAAGCTTCTCTATGCTAGTCATGCTTGCTCCTATATATCATATATGTATAAGATAACGAATTACTATCCAGGTTGGGCTGATTAGCCAATTGTTGAAGGGTTTATATTACTCTCTTGGAGCATCTAGAGGGATATTGTCTATGGGTTGTTCACTTGATGGTTTGCTTGAAGCATAACTTAAACTACGTGGTGTTGAATGATGGTTCTCTTCCACTCGATCTTGTTCTAGGTTTTGATGAAAATTGGTTCTCTTCCACTCGATCTTGTTCTAGGTTTTGATGAAAATTTCTTATTGTGTGCGTGGTTAACTAGGTAATTGACGACTTGCTTAACTTGTAACCGAGCTGCTTCCTCTCAGAATTTCCCCTTGATATATGTGATGTATATCACAGGCTTTTTGCATGGGACAGTGATTAAAAGAATGGGAGAATGTGTGCAATGAATATAAACAAGAGCAAAGTTCTTTAAAGTTCGACTTCCCTCTACTTTGTTTGTTTGTTGTTGTGTGCAGTGTAATGGGTGGGGTTGGTGGTAGAGGGGGTGGACACGTTACACATGTACTTCTAGCTTTATTTCTATTGTTTTGTGCCATTATTTATTTTTTGGGAAAGCAAAGGAAAAACCTCGTATTTGGATATGTGTTGGTTAATTATTTATTCTAGTAACCTAATTGTTCCTACATGATTCACAGAATTTTCAAATAACCGTAGTTACTGAAAATTACTTTTGGACCTTTTGGTTAATAAGATGTGTTGTAGAAGAAGTGCTACTTCCACATATGCTTCATGTTAGGTTAGAATGAAGACCATCTAAGTGGTGGTCTTGTTGTTTGGTTGGTATCATTTATACTATTGATGCTTGCTGCCATGTCTTTCTGTTTGGTTGGTATCCTTTATATTATTGATACCTGCTGCCATGTCTTTCTGTATACTCGAGTCATCTTGTGGCTGTTGTGGGGACTGCTTCATTTTTTTCTATTGTAGACTGAAGCCAAGTGACCATTTGAAGTTACCATTTGTCCATCCTGCTTGTGGATCTTATGCTGTTATATATATATATATATATATATATTATATTAACTATTTAATGCTGCTATAACATTATACTAGAGGCTGGTGTTGCTTTCAGTTTTGATTTCCAGAACTGCATACTGAATTTCTACTGATTTGCTCCTATTATTATTTTGTGAACAGGCATTTGAGGAAGCCATAGCTGAGCTTGACACTTTGGGTGAAGAATCATACAGGGATAGCACTCTCATCATGCAACTCCTAAGGGACAATCTCACTCTTTGGACTTCAGACGCACAGGTCAGTGCAACTCTCTCTCTCTCTCTCTCTCTAACACTAACACACACACACACCGGGGAAGGGGCATAAATAAGAACTTATTGCCTATAAATGGCGATGGACCAGGTTGATAAAAAATCTGACTTGAGCTTATGTTGTATTTTGATGCAGGACCAGATAGATGAGCCGTGACATCATATAAGGTGACCAATCATTGTCTTCTCCTGGAGGAGGTGGGCTTTGAATGTCATTTGTTCCTGCTGACTAGTTGATTGTGAAATGGGTATCAACCCGTGACAATTTGTACTCAAAGAGTAAACTAGCTTTAGAATTTTGAAGTGACTTGGAATGTTATGGCAGCAGTAGTATTTGCTATGTCTGCTGCAGCAATACTTCATCTGGATTATAGCATGTGATGTGTGTTTGTGTTTTTTTTTTCTTCCAAAAAAAAAAAAAAAAGAAGAGAAAATCAATGTTCCCAAAAAAATTTATGAAAAAGGTTTTGAGATTTGATGTGCTGTGGTAGTATTTTCCGAGTGTTGAAGCCATTTCGGTCCGGGATTAAAGAAATTAATTCAGTCTATGATTTGTATTTAATTTCATTACGTAAACCTGCAATTGCGGTAATTATTTGCATCAGCTTCGAAGCTTGGTATCCTATAATTACCGAATGGTTTTATGGTCTATGATGTTGTTTATTTGTGGTATCAGTAGTTGTGAACTTTGTCAATTTCATAAACTCAGAGAAACTTGTATTGACGTGCGTTAACAGGATGCACAAATTTTGACCTCGATCAAGCTCAGCCGGATCAGGCCAGTGGGTTGCTTGAGCGTAGATGTTAAGAAGCTTAGAATTAAAAGTTGAGTTAACGATTGAAGTTTAATTAAGCTGAGTTCTTTGCAAAGGTTAGTCTGAGCTTGCTAGATTCAAATGAAAAATGAATGAATCACATCAATTACAAGCTCAGGGCCTCAAATGAGTTAATTTCAGGCAAAACCAGTTAGATTTTTGCATCTTCAGGAAAACTTCATTACTACTCGATCCACAGTGGTTGAACTTTCAAAACCCTTTGGTGGACTGGTAAGATCATAGGCTGAAGCCTGAAACGTTCCTCGCGCGCGCACACATATATATATGACTCGCTTTTTATAGTGGTTGCAAGTTTTCTAATTAAATAAACCAAACCTGTTCTTAACTCTGGTGGGAACAGAGTGCAATAGTTAAGGATATTATAGAAACTTCACATGTATATGCCATACCAACTTTATTGTGTGAATAGTTGGACTAAAGGATTCAAACTCTTGTTATAGTATATTTTTTTCAACTGATACTTGGCATCTTGATATATATATATATATATATATAGAGAGAGAGAGAGAGAGAGAGAGAGAGAGAGTCCATTTGACTAATATAAATACTTCATGGAGATTCACCATATATGAAGATGGCTAATATATGAAGATGGGACAAGAGTTCCTATAACTTGAACAGTGCAACTTCTTCCCCCCCCCCTTCTGTCCAAGCCTGTGGTCCCATTGCTCTAACATCCCAAACTATCAAAGCATAAGCAAACACACTAATCATGCAATATATCCAATGATCCACCAACAACAATATGTCAATATCCATCCATCCTGAGAAGTGCAGAAATCCACATACACATAGCACTTAGGCTTGGACATTCATGTTTTCCTTTGGCAAGAACTTCTGAGTCATTTTGAGGAGTGCAGGGTCTTGACCTACTACTGTGTAGAGTGGATGTAGTAACATAGAAAAAGTAGTCGCATCAGGTGAAAAACCCTTCTTGGCCATTTCCTCTAAAAGTGCCAATGCCTTGTCACACTTTTCCCTCCTAATACATCCTTGGACTATAGTGTTGTAAGTGACACTATTAGGCAAGCAACTAGTCTCTTTCATTTTCCTGAACAGTTTTTCAGCTTCCTCCAGTAGTCCTCCTACACAAAGTCCCTTTATTAGTATAGTATACGTCTTTACATCAGGTTGTAGCCTTTTACGAAAAAGGTTATCAAAAAGACTCCGAGCAACATCAAATTTCCCATTCTTGCAAAGTCCATCAATGAGGATGTTGTAATTATAAATATGACAACTTAATCCCTGGCTTTCCATCATCTGAAATATTGACAACGCTTCAGAAATGTGCCCGTTTTTGCACAGCCCATCCAACAGGACACAGTAAGTGTAAATATTTGGAATTTGGCCCCTAGCTTGCATCTCATTCAGAAGCTTTCTCGCTGCACCACATCTACCATTTCGGAACAACCCCTGCAGCATAGTTGTGTAAGTATCAATTGTAGGTTCCAATCCTTTACTGGGCATTTCTCGCAAGAGATGCATGGCCTCGTCAATCTTCATTTGTTTGCAATATCCATTGATTAAAATGTTATAGGTAAAAGTGTTAGGCACAATTCCCCTGTCCACCATCGAATTGAATGCTTTCATTGCTTCATCCATCTGCCCTTGCAAACAATATCCATCAATCAAAGCACTGTAAGTGACTACATTAGGATCCTCACCTCTTTGAATCATGATTTCAACTATATTCTCTGCATCTTTTACCAATCCTTCTTTGCAAAGTGCATCTACCAAAATACTGAAGGTACGTACATTTGGAAAAATATTCTGATCCACCATCTCATTCAAAAATCTTTTAGCCTCTTTCCATCGACCGAAATTGCAAAGTCCGTGAATCAATGAACTGTATGTGATAACATCAGGCAAGATGCCTTTCGCAATCATTTCGGAGAAAAGGACCAAAGCATCATCTACCATTCTGTCCTTGCAAAGGCTATCTATTATCGCGCTATACACTACTAAGCCAGCACTAGAAATCCTTGTTTTCTCCATAGCCCTAAGTAGCCCAATGGCCATGCTGGTGTTCCCTGTTTTGCAAAGTCCACTTATCACTGTGCCATACATAACTTCATTAGGTTCAATCTGTTTCTCCCTCAGCAACAGCAACTTGTTGAATAACTCCATTGCGTCGGCAATTTTACTTTCTAAGAAAAGCCCTTTTATCAGAGTGGTGAAGGTACTCACAATTGGTACATAACCACTTTTGAATAGTTCGCCTAAAGTAGCAAACCCAAAACCGACTCGATTCAGGTGGCAATAACAGTTGATTACAATGTTCATGGTGTAAACATCAACAGAAATACCCAGCAAACGCATTTCATTGTACCGACTAACAACAGATGAGTAATGCTTCATTCTGGTAATAGAACCTAATAGTTTATTAAATTCAATAACAGAAGGCAGAGGTCGCGTTCGGACCATCCGATTGAATAAAGTGAGAGCGTCTTCAAGTTTATTATGATTAATTCTTGGCTTCTCAGACAGTGATTTGCGAATTGAAGTAGTAGAGTGAGAGTGAAATGAAGTAACAGATGATAAAGGGTTTAGGGTTATAGAGAGAATGAGAAATGAAGTACCTTTTGGGAAATAGAAGTAATCATGAAGAGGAAATATCAATCTTCTGCAAACCAAAGCAACAGCTTCAGACCCATTTCTCTTCAATGTCGTCTTCATCTTCGACTGTTAGTTTCTCTCAGAAATGAGCTGAGCAGTGTCTCTCATTTATGGTTTGTGCACCTGGGTTAGATGCTGCTCCGGATCCGATTACTTTATATATGATATGGATCTTTTTATGCTTTTGTGGGAATTAATTACTACACTTTTCCTCAAATATAAATTTCAATCTGCACTTATAATTTAAACCTAGTTAAACCTACTTTTAAATAATTCGTTTAGTGTTGCTTGAATTTTCAATCAAACGCTTTCTTATATTGAACCATTAGAAACATGATTTTGTTAACATTATTAGATTTTTTTTTAATTGTCCTTTTCAAATAATTAAAATTACTATAGAGCCTTCAAATTTATTGAGATTATTTCAATTTCAATAAAAATTATCATGCAAGTTCTAATCGAATACAACTATAATTGAATTAAAAATAATTTTAATTAATATTTAAGTTTTTGAATTTATTATTTTTGTAAAAAAAAATTATCATGACTTTATTCTACGTTGCTCTAACTAATTTAAAATTTCTAACTCAGCCACTTTTTTCTCTCCTTTTACTTTGAACTGAGAGAAGATATATATAAAAAAAAACATTCTCATCGTGAGTCCACCATTGTTATTTATTTATTACTTTTTTATCCTGATGTGAAACTCAGGCACTCACATTGTCCCTCAGACTTGATTACACTTTTATTTTTTTTATCTTGACGAAGTATTACTAGACTACAACCCTTGATCTACACTTTTTATTTTAATATAAATTCCATTCTGCACTTTTGAATCTACATATTTATGACTTACAACATGTTTAGTGTTGATGTGATTTTCATTGCAACATTATTTTATATTGAACTAGTAAAAAGTAACAAGTAATAAAAAGTTATGAGATATTTAGGATGCATTATCTTAGAGAAAACTTTTTGAGTGCAGTTTCTTGTTAAGAAAAAAAGTAATTCAAATTATTGAGTTAGAGTCTCATATTTTGAGATTATTTCAATATCAAAATAAATAATCATTCAATGAGAACTGAGTACAATTATAAATGAATAAAAAATATTATCCATCAATTTTTAAGTTTTTTAATTTATTATTTTGGTAAAAAATATTAATGACCTCTTTTTGGCACAATGCCCACCCCTCAGCCATAGCTTCTAAATTAATAGGATGTTTCTGGCACTAATTCATTAATGACTTTTGTTTACATATGCCACAATAATAATATTTAATCTATAATAATGAAAGTTTGAACTTAATAAAGTTTGAAACATTAATTAAATTACAATAATATTTCTTCCCTCATTTTGAATCTAACAAACAAACGTTATTAATTATATTAACTAAGTAATTAAATCAATAACACAATTTTTACTATCTTGAAATCAAATAAAAACATTAATCTCACTCAAATAATAGAGCATTTAGAACAAACATTAAGTATATATCTTATTGAATTAACATATTTTTTAATATATATTAATGTTGAAGTATTATTGACAAAAAATAAAGGAGTGGTTTAACTCATATTACTTTAACTATTATATGTTATACTATATATATCGGAACAATAAAGAAAAACTTAATTTCATAAAATTAGATATTCAAATTAAATAATTTAAACTCATCAATTATTCTAATTGATTTTTTAGACACTTAACTAATTAATCAGAATTTGAAGAAATATAAGAAAATGGTTTAACTTATATTACTTATAACTGTTATATGTTATACTATATATCTCAGGACACTAAAGAACAATTATTGCCATCATATATATATATATATATATATATATATATATATATATATTACCAATACCCCATAATCTGATATACATTCACATCTCCTTCTGGAAATTAAATAATAATGAAGAAAAAAAAAGACATTACTCTCATGGTCAAGTATGACACAATCAAGCCCACATTGGTGTAACATAAAAGAATTGATAATCACATGAATTTGATAAAGATGAGTTTTTAGTGAATTTTATTGATTTCTTGGAGATCATTTAGCATAAGTAATTATTTATTTATAAATTGCATGTTCATGTCTTTATTTAAAAAGTAAGTAGTTTTTTTACTAAATCAATGAATACTAATAGATTTAAGAATGAAATAAATGAACATTTATAGTATATATAACATATTAGAAGATAAAAGATATATATATAATACATGTTAGAACAAATAGTGTGAAAATATATGTTTACATGTTTTTAACATTCTAAAACAAATTTACAATATTAAGCTTTATGTTTTTTACATTTTAAAATAAATTAATAAATATTAACACTAAACGGGTTAAACGGATTAAGCAGGTCGATTCCACCCATATTGACCCGACACGACCCGTTAAATTAAATGGGTTATGTGGGTTGAACCCGAACCCGACATATTTTTTTTCATGTCTTAATAATGTCGACCCGTTTACTACCCGAACCCGTTTAACCCAAACCCAAACCTACTAACTTCGTGTCGATTTCGAGTCATGTTAGCGGGTCATGTCAAATTTTACCACCCCTACCCCCACCCCCTCTCTCTCTCTCTCCGTAAATATATACCTATGTATCATTTATTTCAACAATATCAATACCCCCACAATCCACCAAGCAAAAGAGAGTACTCCACAATCCCACAGCAATGAGGCACTCACCATTGCAGAGTATGGTGAGTTAGATGTACACAACCTTATCTTTGCATAGAAAGAAGTTATTTCGGTGTTTCAAATTTGTGACCTTCAGGTTACAATGCATATGCAGATAAATTAGAAAATTTGTGATGTTAGACTTTGATTGCATTGCCAGATTAGAAACATATTTTTGAGTGATAATAGATTGAAATATAAAGGTGAATAAGCTTTAAGGCCATTAGAAATTAGAAGTTCATAACTGAGCATTTCGTTCACTCTTGACAATGGATAAGTGTTAAATGTTATGCATTTAGGCCCTTAAACATGCATATGATAGTATCTTAGTGATGCATTTTTATGTGTTTTGAGTTCTGTAATACCCCGCATTTTTATAAATAAATTAATTGAGTGTAATTGGATTTATAGCAGGTTAAATATTTTTTTGAATTTAATTGGATTTATTTGCATGTTATTAATTAGGTTTTAATTTAATTATGTTTTAATTATTTAAATATTTTAATTGGATGTAATTTATTTAATTATTTTTATTTATTTGGGTTGTGTGTTGTTTTAGCGTATGCTTGGGCTCATGGGTGAAAGTGATGGGTTTATTTTATTTAGGCCCACGCCCATGTATTTTAAGGAAGAATATATATATATGTTAATATGTTAGGATTTTGTATATGCATACACAAATTTCATGTTCGAAAATCTAGAAACGAAAATCAGTAACAAATAATCAATTTTATTAATTTCAGAAAAATGGGTACAATTCTCTGTGAATCTTTACAAAAAAAAAGAAAAATTTCCTCTGATTCGATCTCTTTGATGATCCGGCTTCAACGACTGCTAGAGCTTGATCTTGAATTGGATTGAAACTTTGGTGAAGAATGACACATGGATGATGTGCTTATTGTTCTTCTCTTTCAGGGTTCAGATTGACATTTCAAGTCATAGGCAACTCCAGCCACAACGTTGATAACATTATTATTTCTCATAACTCGTGTTCATCTACTCTTTTCAATTATTCATTGTAGGGACTCTATCTAGATTATTAAATTATCGTTTATTTTCAATTATAGATTTTTGAGTTGTGTTTAAATGGGGGATTTTGGTATTTACTCCGAATTATTTATGAATTAAATTACATGGAGATTTATGGAATTGGAATTTATTATTTATTAGTTTTTTTCTATTATTTAATTCTTTCTTTATTGCATCTTGTATTTTATGCTTGTTTATTTTCAATTGTCGATACACCCTGTTTTCGTGTGTAAGCCTGACCAACCTATGTATGAAAATTAGGGGGTAGTCACAGTTGGTATCAGAGCATTCCAGGTTCAAATATTCTCGAATTCTTAGGGTATGTCGTTATGATATCTTTCACGTTACGTATTCTGACAATTCGAACCTAAGTATTAGGCTTCGTTGTATTCTTTTCAGTTCGTTATTACGTACTGATCAAAGTTGTTTCCGTCTTAAAAGATGGCACCTAAGAGGATGAATGTTAAAAAATCTCACAACCAGCCTCAGAGTTTGGGGTGAATCCGCCTCAGAATCAGGGGGTGAACCAAATTCCGAATCAAAATGCTAATCAGGGTGGGAATTTAGTGCTTCCTCCTGACATTGCTAATATTATTGTTGAGGTTGTAACTACAGGAGTGGCAGCAGCTCTTCAAAATCAACAACCTCCTCAACAGCTTATCCAGTAGGTAGTTGTTACCATATCGGCAAGGTAGCCTAATACTTGGGAGAAATTCAAGAATTTCTTCACCAAAAAGCACCCACCAGAGTTATCAGGGTCAAGGGATTTGAAAGTAGCCTATCAATGGAGGAAGGACATTGAGCGTCATCTTCACATGGTAGAGTGTGCTAAGGTTTAAAAACAGATGCTTGCTACCTTCAAGTTAGTAGGAGATGTCTTGCAGTGGTGGGAGTGAGTTACCACAATTGAGGAGAAGACTACTTTGACTTATGCTCAGTTTCAGGCTCGCTTTAATGACAAATACTTTCCATTTACAGCAAGGGCAGCTAAGAAAAAGGAGTTTTTAGACCTACAATATGACTATTGCATAGTATAAACATGAGGACGTGGACACTGAGGAGAAGAAAATGAATTGCTTTGTTAATGGTTTAATTTGGCCCATTCGGCAGGTGATAGTGGAAAATCCAGCTTATAGTACCTATGCTCAGGTGATTAATGCAGCCTTGCAACATTGTCAGATACGGAGGGATTACAGGAAATCTAAGGGAAAGACCGGGTCTTTTTGGACTGGTTTTCTTTTTCTTTCCATTTATCAATTTAAGTCATGGAAATGATTTTTCAAGACTTTTAATGATGAAATGGAAGTATGGAAACTCGTTTTGAGCTTTAGAAAGGTTTTGGAAACATTTGGTTCAATTTGAGATTTTCGAGTTGGTGGGAACCTGGAAGTGGGTCAGGTGGGCCGGGAAATCAAAAATTTTTTGAAAAATATTTATCTTTGGTATTGGGTCATTTAAAATATTAAATGAAGAATAAAATCGATTTCGAAGTTGTAAAAGTTTTCGAAATAAAAAACGAAGGCCCGGAAGGTGCATTAAGTGACGAGGGGCATTTTAGTCGTTTTAAGGGTTAGGGCTTATATATATCAAAACATAACATTTCATGTCACACACCGATTTTTGACTCCGGAAAACCGAAGGTGAGTTCATCCATTAAGCTCTAATAAACCATATATCACTCTATATTACCGCAGAAGCTTAAATCACATACATGTACATATATACATTCAATACAACCTTAACCGATTTCAATGGACCCTACACGTAGTCACTCATTCACATCCAATCATAATTGTGGACTGCAGATTTCGATTGTGCGAAATCTATTTTTCGCACGATCGAAATGTTTCAATCAATTGAAGTACTATGAAGATCATTCTAGAATTTGACCTATTTCCATTGAAATATTCCGATACTAGCTTGCACAATTGAAGGCTTTCGCGCAATCAAAAAAGGGTTTTCACATAACCGAAGGATTTTGATCAATTAAAAAGGGAATTTCGATCAATCGAAATACTCTTTGACAGCAAATTCTGCTACTTTACACTTTGCAAATTTTATGCTCAAATGCCATTCTAACCCCATTTAATCATCCATACAACATTTACAACACAAATGAATTACCACAATCTCATAATCTCATACATTTGAATCAAATTACACATATCATTGGTCACAAGTCCCATATCCGCAAGTCTTCCTCATTTCTCATACATAAATGATCCAAATCATACATTTCATAAAAATGGCCTTACAAGTCCATAGTCATCATTTGAATTACACGTTTACGGTTCAAAAGTGCTAGTAATTCAACTATGACTATAACTATAACAAATCATCATGCCACAAGCCGACATGGATAGTCATATACAAAATATCCAAAATAAAGCCAAAAGCTGTATGAAGCTCTACTTGGATGCTCAAGTCCCGTCCGTCATAAACACCTTATCTGTAAAAAGGTTTGGAAGGAATAGGGTGTGCAAATCAACGAGCTCAGTAGTAGTGTGTGTGTATGTGTGTCATTTCACGTACACTATAATACTGTAATGACTTTCATCTGGGTTAGGCACTACTCCGGATTCGATTATACCATATATGGAGCATTGGAGCTCAAGCTCCAACTCTTATCGATTGGGTCTCTTTTTCCTTTGTATGCTTTATTTAGTAGGCAAAAATTACTACAATTTTTCTCTAATATAAATTTCAATTAACTTTCATATTCAACCATTAAAAAGTATTGATTAATAAAAAGTCGTGTGATTTTTAGTAATGGAAGTGGTATTCACAGTCCCAAAAAATTTTCTGTTAATGCAAATTTTTTTTTTGTCTTTTTATTAATTACAATGAATAAAATATTCCTAACAATTTATTACACTTTATTTATGAAGTTTTTTTTTTTTTTGCATTGAACTTATAACACCTTATAATCTACCACCGAATACATGCAATCTCTTGCTTTCACATCCAACAGGCAATTTCTGAGAAATTTTCTCGAGGATGAGCCAAAAACACTATTTATTGAGATTATTTAAAAGAAAATATTATGTAATGTTCAAAACATGAAAATTGATCGATGGTGATGTCGAGTTTAAAGCACCACATGCTACAAGCAATTATTGAAAAAATTTCCGAGGGTGGCCCAAAAACACTAATTTATTAGAATTATTTCAATATCAAAAGAAATTATTATGCAATGTTTAAAACATGAAAATTGATCAAGAATGATGATAAATAAATAAAAATAGTATCAATTGATATTTATGTTTTTCGCATTTATTATTTTGGTAAAAAGAAGAAATTGTCTCGTCATTGTTCAAATTGTATTTATTTTGCTATAATTCCTGATTACTCACATGTAATAAGCCATAATAATTCCAAAAGTAAGCATCTAAAAGGAGGCAATAATTTGTCGACTATCTTAATCTCACCCTAGATCTCCAAAAGACATGGATTCTACAAAAAGAAAAATAAAAGAATAATAAAATGGAAAAGAAGGGGTCAATTGCAAATGAGAATTCCCAAACAGTATCAGGACAATGTCTGGACATCATAACCATATACAATGACAGCCATCCCCTGCTTCCACAATACTGCAACATGCCGATTGCCCATGGCTTCTGGTATCAAAATTAATTTATATGAGAAATGTACTTCAATTAAAGAACAGTTTGTCTCCGGTTTATCCAGTCACTCGATCCTTGCTTGATGCCATTCCATTAATAGAAATACAACTTCTTATTTCTAGTCCATAATCACACATGGAGGAAAAATTTGAATATTTTAGAACCTGAGAAGGGCTAAACTTCTTATTTCTGTATCCCAACCACACAACTAGTCGGCTATCCTAATAAGCCTGAGAAGGGCTAAACTAAAATGAAAGCAAAATCACTATTTGTAAAGTTAAGATTCTCCTACATCAACCTGTATGACCAACTAACCATAAGTGCCTCAATGTCAAGTTGTACAACTTCAATAACAACATTATATAACCTCAGTACATGTTGAGGTTTTGGTGAAGGAAAATGATTAAAGTGCCGATTGGTTGTTGTTACCATTTGATGTGGGAGTCATTAAGATAAACACTCAAGAGGAGAGAAATGCTATTCTTATCTAATACTGACTAAGAGTGAGTGACACCATCTATTGGAGTCGCACAAAAGGTCGATTGGACATTGTAGCACTACTCTTTGGTGAAAGATCAACACTTCAATGTGTAGTTAACCCTGTTTGTCAAACAGAACATTCATCAGGCAGTTAGTTATCCTATCACACAAAAATTTCCAATGGAGACCGTCACGGTTCAACCCACTTACGACCCAACAATCCCCTTCAATAATAATAATGGCAGTTCCCAAATTCCATTCCACAGACCACTTAGGTGCTTGTTTTGCTACCAGAGCTTCAGCTAATTCACTGAGGGGGATTTTAAAATGCTCCGGCAGTCTTCATAAGTCAAAAATTGTTGCAACAAAGAGCTATCCAAATCTTTAGTGTGGGGTTGAATAATTGGGAACAAACACAAAAATCAGCAACATCAGGGAGCAAAGCGTCCTGCCAAACATCCACTCCATCTCCCTTAGCAATACAGCATCTCATGCCATACCGAATTACCTCTCTACTATAGCAAACACTCTTCCCTGCAATGTTTCTAAATTCAAAAATGCTCCACTTGGTTAAATTCACTCTTTTTATCTTCTTAGCAACTGAACATGCATAAAAGTTTTCCGCATTTATAATAGACAAACATAAATTAAATGTTAGGAATCATTCAAGCGCAATTATGTTTTGGTGATTCAATCCATTTAGTGATTGCAGTCAAATGATCACATTCTACACAAAGATGAAGTCTAAAAACTATCTAGCAAGATAGTTTTGCAACAGTAATTACAAACGGATTATGGAATATATCCAATAATCCTAACAAATAAACACCAACAATATTATCCAACCTGAGAAGTGCAGAAATCCATGCAGCACTTAGGCTTGGACATTCAAGTTTTCCTTTGGCACGAACTTCTGAATCATTTTGAGGAGTGCAGGGTCTTGACCAGTAGTGTATAGTGGATGTAGTAACATAGAAAAAGTAGATGAATCCGGGGAAAAACCCTTCTTGGTCATTTCCTCTAAAAGTGCCACTGCCTTGTCCCCCACTGCAATACTCTTTTGCTAAACATATTTTCATGTTATTCCTTTCAAAAATCTTGTAACAAATTTTGCGTTACCAAACATGCTTTCAATCATCATTGAATACATTCTACAACAAAAATATTATTTATGTTTCGAATGAAAACAAAAACGCAAACAAAAGCAGTTGCCAAACAGGTCCTAAGGGCGTTCACTAACATAAACATTTCATGTTTTCTGTTGTCAAACCTCAAAAAGGAGAAATAAAAACAAAAATCATGTTCATTAATTTGTTTTTCCTTTTTTGTATGTTTTTCATTTTTGGCTCGAAAGGAGAAAACATTTTCTAATTCTGCCACCACTAATTTAAATATTTTAATTTGGCCTCTTTTTTATCTAATCATGAAACTGTGGCACCCACATTGTCCCTGAGATTTGAACTCTCACCCTTATACTTTAAAAGTTGAAAAAGTATCACTAGGCAATTGCGCTTGGTGTATTTTTCTAATTGATCGGATAAATTATTAAATGACCCTAAACCATTTGGTCGAGAACAACCAAAACTCTTCAACTAAGAAAATTGGACATAAAAATTTTAATAAAATATTATAAAAAAACTTGAACAACTATTTCGATTGAATTGAACCACTAAATGACTTGCGTTCCAGGATTATCAAATAATTTCTCCAATAGACTCTAGACGGGGCGGCAAAAAGAAAAATAGTGCAATCTATGGCCTCGTTTTGACACAACGCCATCATCTCTCACTCTTTTAAATAAAGCTAGCACATTTGCTTGCGTGTTAGCCTGTAATTGGCCGAGACCATGTAATAATTTCTTTTAAAATGGATGATGCATATGTAAACTAGTCTCTTAAAAGAACAAGAATGTTTTTAATAGCACTCATCATCTCTTTTACAATGCCCCAAATGTGCACTAATTTAAAGACAGCAGGCCCAACAAATCCCACTGCAAAATGGGGGAGGCATATGCAGATAAACTGATTTTGATTGCATTGCCACATAATGCCAGGGAAACATGTACAAGAGTCACGATACATAGGTGATTGGAAACTAAGGCCATTAGAAATTAGAAGTTCACGAAATAGCATTTTGGTTCAGGCTTGACAAGAGTGGGGGCATCTGATTGGTGAATAGGGCAGATTAGCTTGGCAAGTGAAATGGCTTGACACAAAGTGCTCTTGATTGGAGGAATTGCATGGCAGTTCCAACATCTTCTTCCATGAGATTAGCAACTTTACGTTGTGTCTCAAATGTCTTCTTCCATGAGCATAACAATTTTTCTTCAAATGTCTGTTCAAAACATGTCAAAACTCTCTTCTCTGTTACCTCAACTGATTGCGGTGGGGATGTCAGCCGCAAGTTGGGCCACTGCACCAGCTCCACCCGGCCTACTCATGCTTAAAACCTGTTATAGGTAGGTGAATACTAGCCTGACAGGGCCCCAAGTACACAAATCCACCTCCCCCAAAAATCTCAAATTGGTTGGAAAACACTAGGTAATTGTGTTTGTCTAGCAATTGGTGACGTTGATAAATTCATGCAACGTTTAACAAATTGGTAAAAAATAAAAAATATTGGAAAATGGATAGGCTTAATCGGCAATCATCAGAGCATGAGCATTCATGGGAAAACAACTTATGTCTAATGCTTTGAGAATTATATCATCTAGGAGCGAATAAATATGCATATGAATGTCATGCTATACACTACTTCAATAACAACATTATATAACCTCAGTACAACATGTTGAGGTTTTGGTGAAGGAAAATGATAGAAGCGCCCATTGGTTGTTGTTACCATTTGATAAACACTTGAGAGGAGAGAAATGCTATTCTTATCTAATATTGACCAAGAGTGAGTGACACTATCTATTGGAGTCAAGTCAAGTAACACAAAAGATCGATTGATTGGACATTGTAGCATTACTCTTCGGTGAAAGATCAACATTTCAATGTGCAGTTAACCCTGTTTGTCAAACAGAACGTACATTCATTAGGCAGTTAGTTATCCCATCAAAGAAAATTTTCCATGTGGAGATAATGCCATGTTTTTCAAATATATATAGATGACAAATCTTGCACATTTACATCTTCAAAACGATGGCTTTACCCAAGGCATCGTAGCTGGTACACTAAACAGAACATTCATGTTTCCCCTTGGCACCAACTCTGAATCATTTTGAGGAGTGCAGGGTCTACACCTCTAGTGTAGAGTGGATGTAGTAACATAGAAAAGGTACACGCAACCGGTCAAATGATCACATTCTACACAAAGATGATGTCTAAAAACTATCTAGCAAGATAGTTTCGCAACAGTAATTGCAAACGGATTATGGAATATATCCAATAATCCTAACAAATAAACACCAACAATATTATCCAACCTGAGAAGTGCAGAAATCCATGCAGCACTTAGGCTTGGACATTCAAGTTTTCCTTTGGCACGAACTTCTGAATCATTTTGAGGACTGCAGGATCTTGACCAGTAGTGTAGAGTGGATGTAGTAACATAGAAAAAGTAGATGAATCCGGTGAAAAACCCTTCTTGGTCATTTCCTCTAAAAGTGCCACTGCCTTGTCACACTTTTCCTTCCTAATACATCCTTGGATTATAGTGTTGTAAGTGACACTATCAGGCAAGCAACCAGACTCTTCCATTTTCCTGAGCAGTTTTTCAGCTTCCTCCAGTAGTCCTCCTACACAAAGTCCCTTTATAAGTATAGTATACGTCTTAACATCAGGCTGTAGCCTTTTAAGAAAAAGGCTATCAAAAAGACCCCAAGTAACATCAAATTTTCCAATCTTGCAAAGTCCATCAATGAGGATGTTGTAAATAGAAATATGATAATTTAATCCATGGCTTTCCATCATGCGAAATATTGACAATGCTTCAGAAATGTGCCCATTTTTGCAAAGGCCATCCAACAGGACACAGTACGTGTAAATATCTGGAATTTGGCCCTTAGCTTGCATCTCATTCAGAAGCTTTCTCGCTGCAGCACATCTACCATTTCGGAACAACCCCTGCAGCATAGTTGTGTAAGTATCAATTGTAGGTTCCAATCCTTTACTGGGCATTTCTCGCAAGAGATGCATGGCCTCGTCAATCTTCATTTGTTTACAATATCCATTGATTAAAATGGTATAGGTAAAAGTGTTAGGCACAATTCCCCTGTCCACCATGGAATTGAATGCTTTCATTGCTTCATCCATCTGCCCTTGCAAACAATATCCATCCATCAAAGCACTGTAAGTGACTACATCAGGATCCTCACCTCCTTGAATCATGATATCAACTATACTCTCTGCATCTTTTACCATTCCTTTTTTGCAAAGTGCATCTACCAAAATACTGAAGGTACATACATCTGGAAAAATTTTCCGATCCACCATCTCATTCAATAATCTTTTAGCGTCTTTCCATCGACCAAAATTGCAAAGTCCGTGAATCAATGAACTGTATGTGATAACATCAGGCAAGATGCCTTTCGCAATCATTTCGGAGAAAAGGACCAAAGCATCATCTACCATTCTGTCCTTGCAAAGGCTATCTATTATCACGCTATACACTACTAAGCCAGCACTAGAAATCCTTGTTTTCTCCATAGCCCTAAGTAGCCCAATGGCCATGCTGGTGTTCCCTGTTTTGCAAAGTCCACTTATCACTGTGCCATACATAACTTCATTAGGTTCAATCTGTTTCTCCCTCAGCAGCAGCAGTTTGTTGAATAACTCCATTGCCTCGGCACTTTTACTTTCTAAGAAAAGCCCTTTTATCAGAGTGGTGAAGGTAGTCACATTTGGTACATATCCACGTTTGAATAGGTCTCCTAAGGTTGCAAACCCAAAGTTGACTCGATTTAGATGACAATAACAGTTAATTAGGATGTTCATGGTATACTCATTCATCGGAATACCCAACACACGCATTTCTTTGTATAGAGAAACAACAGTTGAGTAATGTTTCATTCTGGTAATAAACCCTAGCAGCTGAGTAAATTCAATAACAGAAGGCAGAGGTCGCGTTCGGACCATCCGATTGAATAAATTGAGAGCATCTTCGAGCTTATTATGATTAATATTATTATTGTAAGAAATCCCAATTCTTGGCTTCTCAGATAGTGATTTGCGAATTGAAGTAGCAGCAGCAGCATGAGAGTGAAATGAAGTAACAGCTGGTAATGGGTTTAGGGTTAGAGAGAGAATCAGAAATGAAGTACCTTTTGGGGAGTGGATGTAATCATGAAAGGGAAATAACAATCTTCTGCAAACCAAAGCAACAGCTTCAGCCCCATTTCTCTTCTTCATCTTCGATTGTTTCTCTCAAAAATGAGCCGAGCACCGAGCAACGTGTTCGGATCCGATTACTTAATATTTGCATACGGAGCTTTTAAGCTCCAACTCTTGTCGGGTCTGTTTATTATTTTAGTAAAAAGAAAACATTACCTACAAGGACTTGTTTGTCAACCGGGTGGTGTATTGTAGCAAAACAAAATACCATAACACTGTATGTTTTGTTGCAATTTGAATAGTACTACATTTATTTTCGAAAAGAGGTACAAATAGAAAACAAAATATTGGGAGTTTTCTCATGTTATCACATTGGAGTTTTCTAATGTTTTCTCGTTGTAGCAAAAACTGAAGAGTATCAAAAATAACTCTAGGTAGGATTTTTTTATTACTCATTTGTTTTCAATCCTGCAATACTTTTTAGCTAAACATATTTTCATGTTATTTCTTTTAAAAATCTTGCAACAAATTTTACGTTACCAAACATGCTTTTAATCATCATTAAATACATTCCACAACAAAAATATTATTTATGTTTCGAATGAAAACAAAAACGCAAACGCAAACTGTTGTCAAACAAGTCCTAAGGGCGTTCGCTAACACAAACATTTCATGTTTTCTATTGTCAAACCTCAAAAAGGAGAAATAAAAACAAAAATCATAATCATTAATTTGTTTTTTCTTTTTCATTTGTTTTTCATTTTTGGCTAGAAAGGAGAAAATATTTTCTAATTCTGCCACCACTAATTTAAATATTTTAACTTGGCCTATTTTTTTTCAAATTTTTTTTTTTTATCTAAACATGAAACTGTGGCACCGACATCGTCCTTGGGATTTGAACTCTCACCCTTATACTTTAAAAGTTGAAAAAATATCACTAGGCAATTGTGCATGGTGTATTTTTCTAATTGATCCGATAAATTATTAGATGACCCTAAATCATTTGGTCGAGACTCGAGAACAATCAAAACTCTTCAACTAAGAAAATTGGACATAAAAAGTTTAATAAAATACTATAAAAAAACTTGAACAACTATGTAGGGGCAGAAAAATTCCCACCAACAAAAAGAAGACACCTAAACATGAGAATAGTCAACATGGTACACATGGCATGATCTAGGTCGTTATCAAGAAAGATATGTGGCAAGTAATTTTGTTAACGTGGACATCACACGTAGCAACAACAGTCAGCCGGTCAAAGAAAGATCGTCAAATCGGGTTCAAATTAGGAAAGATTAGATTCTTTCCTTGAGAGAAGGAATTGATACAAATCAGCCTCAAATCAAGAGAGAATCATGGGATAATCGGCAATAAATTAGCACTAGAATGGAAGGAATCCTAGTATAAATATGTATAGAAAAATCCTATAAGGAGGAGAGGGATTCTGGTATTAGGCCATGGCTAGGCCAGTGAGATTATGAGCGTAATCCTTGTAATATCTCATGAAAGATAAATAAAAGTCTCCTCTCATCCATGGACGTAGGCAAAATTGTGCTGAACCATGTAAATCCTGTGTGTCTATTGCAATATCTGCATTATCTGTAATTTTTTAGTGTTATTTGCTTATTCATTGCTTGATTTTATATGGAGCAATTTTTAAGCACCTACACTTTGGCGCCGTCTGTGGGAACAAATATAAAGTCAATCATTTTTGACTCACCGTGAGTCTCTCACTCCTAAGTCTGGCATGATATCAGATATGGGTGAGGCTTCTAGTGATTTCTAAAGACTGCTTGGCACGGAATCAAATTCCTTCGATTAGATCTTTCATCAGTGAATCATAGCTAAGTCATTCTCTTAAGTACAGAGTATATGTATATATATGATATAATGTATGATAATAGAGAACTACAGAATTGTCTCATTTGGTGATCATCTCCCCATTTATATATGTGTATATACGGTTATATATATATACACACACACACACACACTGAAACATGTGTTTCTATTTGCGTTGTATGTATATAAAATTATAACAGCCATGAACAAATCACAGGGCAAAGTGATAATTGCCCATCACAAGAAGGCAGATAGACGGTGGAAAATAGTGATTACTACCAACAACAAAGATTCATGCTCCATAGATCACTGTCGATCGGTACGATATCCCCCATGGATCAGCACTCATCGGTGGTGTGATCAGTAGTTCCATCCCGGCGTGGTTAAAACCTCGCAATCATCCATGATGAAGCTGACATGAGATATGGTATACACATCGGCAACCATCGGCAAATCAATATAATCGGTGGGCGGCCATGGTAACCGTTACAAATATCCTGCAAAAATCCATGGCCAGATCCATCGATCTAGATCATCATCGCTGACCAATACATCGGATCATCACTTTGCCGATCATTGCTTCGAACCGTCCAATCATGAATATCGCCGATCAAGCTTATCATGAGTTATCTTCATCATAGATCGGAACAATATCAACTAACGATCAACCAAACATCAATAATACAAGTGTGAATACGCTTCTTTGACTCTTGAAATTGCCATGAGTAAAGGCAAAGTCGATTACAGGTCTTATTCATACCAACAATCCACCGAGATCCCATCGCTGAACCATTGGCTATCTTCACTGCCAATCAGTATATTCATCTAATCGTCGTCATCAAACGAACAACATTATTGAACCACCAAACATGGAATCCTCAAACGGTCCATCGCTCAAACAATTCGTCGATCTAGTAGTTCAAGCCAGTTCCATCACTCAATAAACGAATCAGTATCATCACTCAGTCATCAGGTTCATCGCCAACCATTGCTTCGTCATCTTCATCTCACCATCAAATTAAATCTCTTCAAAACTTGGAGATCTTTGGAGGAGAGAGTGAATTAAGTGATACAGAAAATGAAAACTATAGTTATGTTGATTATGTTCAACATTTTTGAATCCGGGAGTTTTGTTGTCCTTGCCTTGATTCAAGGAACGGGCTCAACGGCTCGCTAACTGGGCAATTCTCAAAATCCTAGTGTTCGACCCGAAGCAACACCAAGTCAATAAATCTCTGATAAATCCATCATCACCAATATTGTATTTATCTCTGAGGCATGTTTGATCATTGAATCCATCTGTTTTTATGGAAAGAGTAATGGATCAGAGGAATGTGTCATACAATTTTGTTTTTGGTATTGGGTCCTAAGTTCGATCCGTATGGGTCGAAGCTCTGAAGAACAAACTGCTGCAATGGACGAATTTTTGTGATCTCTAAAGTCAAGATTTATCAATAATACTTAAATCAACTCTTATTCAGACAATGAAGTTTCCAGTGACTTTCATGGGCACTTGATGCTAGTCCTAGTGTCATCCTCACTTCATTTGCTCTGCATTGTAAATGCCATTTGGGAAGTTTTGTTCTCATGGCAGAGGACTTAAAGTTTGCTGCTCCAAAATTTTGACGTAATTGGGAATCTTCACCCAATTCTTCTTCATATTCTTCACAATTATCACTTCAATTGCCGAGCGGTCCGAATGTGCTCAAGAGAAAAACAAACTAGCAATTTTCAAAGGAATATCAAATCAAAACTCTCCATTACGACGAGCAAATGAGGATGACGAAGAAGAAAACCTAAGATTTGCCTTCAATCTCTCTCTCCTTGTGTATGTTATTGCTTATCTGGGTTAAAAAATGATCATGTCTTACAGGCAACTTTTTGGAAATCAAACATGACAAATGCCTCAAACATTCGAATGGGCTGGAAGTGAAAACTACGAGAATAAGATCGAGAATTAGAAGAGCATGGCCAAATCAACTCTTTAAGGCTAAAACAACTTCATTTGGTTGAAAATTAAAACATCAAAAATTTGAAGCCAAGATTCGGGTGTCACACAGAACATCAATTATTGATATTCGCAAAGTAGGCTGAGTTGTGGATCGTTTGTCCACACTTGCTTGGCATGGTTAATGTTTGAAGGTCCACAACTCTCTGAACATTAAATACCCATGAGGTGGGAATTTGGACCATCGACTTTTATCTTGAGATACTTGTGAGAGGTGGCACGATGATTAAACAAATCTCTGACCATGGACCTGTTGTCTGGTATGCCCATAAAACTCTCTGACTTCTCTTATTTTTGAAAACTCTAGACAAACAATGAATTACCCATAGAACCAAACATAGTTCCGGCAGCTTGAAATTTTTATGGTGTATGCATATTTAACGCTTATTTAAGTGTCCAAAACAAAGTGAATTTCTTGTAGAACCGAACATGGTTCTAGAGCAAAGTTGTAGCCGATTCTAAAGTCAATTGCCAATAAAGAGAAATTCTTGCTAAGAGAGGCAAATGAAAAAGTGGCAAAGGCATGACCAGCCGAACGCCATAGAGAAAGAAAAAAAAGGCAATTAGCATTATAAGTCGATCGCCTAAAAGAAAAATTGGCTAAGGCATGACTAGCCGAACGCCATAGAGAAAGAAAAAAGAGGCAACTGGCATTATAAGCCGATCGCCTAAAAGAAATTTGGCTAAGGCATGACCAGCCGAACGCCATAGAGAAAGAAAAAAGAGGCAACTAGTATTATAAGCCGATCGCCTAAAAGAAAAATTGGCTAAGGCATGACCAGCCGAACGCCAAGGCCCTAAGTGTCGAACGAATAAAATGGTGAAGGCATGGCCAGCCGAACGCCAGAAACGTGTAAAAAAGCCTTGGCATGACTAGTCGAGCACTACAATCAAATGAAAAAATTCGCAAAAGCATGACTAGCCGAACACCAAGGCCTTAAGTGCCGAACGAATAAAATGGTAAAGGCATGGCCAGCCAAACGCCAGAAATGTGTAAAAAAGCCTCGGCATGACTAGCAGAGCACTACAATTAAATGAAAAAATTGGCAAAGGCATGACCAGCCGAACGCCAAGGCCCTAAGTGCCGAACGAATAAAATGGTGAAGGCATGGCCAGCCGAATGCCAGAAATATGTAAAAAAACCTCGGCATGACTAGCCGAGCACTACAATCAAATGAAAAAATTGGCAAAAGCATGACCAGGCAAACGCCATAGAAAAAGAAAGCCTAAAGTGCTGAACGATAAAATGGATAAGGCATGACTAGTCGAACGCCATTTTGTGAAGAACATTTGGCTAAGGCATGACTAGCCAAATACCAGAAATATAAAAATTATGTAAGGCATGGCTAGCCTAGCGCCAAAAAGAAAGAAGGCTTTAAAGAAGTCGAACGATCCTAAAAAGCAGAACGAATAAATAGGCTAAGACACAAGATGTCGATCGCCAAAAATAGCAAAGGCATCGGATATGGATTATGGTCGATCTGATCTGATAATAATTCGATCCGAAATAATTTGTTTTAAATATATTATCTAATGTTATAACATATAATATTTACATACTATTTAAATATTTTTTATCATTATTTCCTTCACTCTATTTTGTCTTTCATTATAATTTTTTTTCTTTAATAAAAAGTCAAATACTTACATTTCTACTACTTTTTTCTTTATATTTTATTTTTTTCGCTATTTTTTTCCTACTCATTATTTGTAAATCTCTTTTGAAAGTACTTTTTTTTTTTAAAAAAAATTTATATTTTTTTCTGATCGGGTTATCGGATTCGATATCCGATTAATAACAAATCGGATATGGATTTAATTATATATAATCCGTCAGGTTATCGGATCGGATCGCCTATATTCCTTATCGGGTTCAGATCCGATCAGACCTGATCCGGTCTGAATTCGATCCGTTTACAGGTCTACTAAGGCATGACCAGCCGAACTCCAATAAAAAGTGGTAACAAGCTAAAGGGGGCTGATCTCCAGTAAAATAGCAATGGGGGCTGACCGCCAATAAAAAGGCAGGACCAGCCGAGCGCCAAATATGAATAAAATGGCAAAGGCATGACTAGCTTAAGATCATAAAAAGTAGCAACAAGCCAAATAGGGTTGATGGCTAGTAGCACAGGGGGCTAACCACCAGTAAAATAACCAAAGAAGGGCTGATCACCAAAATAAAAGTGGTGAAAAGCCACCTCATTACATGCTAAAAAATAAATCAAGGCTAATAAGCCTAAGAAAAGGAAGTTCAGAAGAAGGCCAAACTGGAACAGGAACTTTGGGTAGCATTTAAACTGGAACATCCTCAGTTATGCTGGAACTTTCTTCGAGAAAAAGTCTTTCATCTCCTGACAACTTTGGGTCATTATTCTCACTCAAGCCCTAACTGCATTACACAAGATAAACTCTTCAGAATTGATCTCTCCTTTAAATTCAGAAAAGTATGGCGTGTTTAAAGCCATATCAAAAAGCTCTAAAATTCCTTATCCTGAAGTCCTAACAAGTCTTCAATAGAAAACTTGGTTCTAGTTCCGCACCAACTCCACCAGTTATTGGTTCAGAACTTCCAGTTACGCAATAACATCCTGCATCTGTTCATAACTAAAAGCGCAAATTGGTATAAATTCCCTCCAGTTGAGATCGTTACGTCCAACTAAAGGGAATTGGGGGCCAGTGTGGGGGCAAAAAATTTCCACCAAGAAGAAGAAGACACCTAAACATGAGAATAGTCAACATGGTACACATGGCATGATCTAGGTCGTTAGCAAGAAAGATATGTGGCAAGTAATTTTGTTAACACGGACATCACACGTGGCAACAATAGTAAGTCGGTCAAAGAAAGATCATCAAATCAGGTTCAAATTAGGAAAGATTAGATTCTTTCCTTAAGAGAAGGAATTGATACAAATCAGCCTCAAATCAAGGGAGAATCACGGGATAATCGGCACCAAATCAACACTAGAATGGAAGGAATCCTCGTATAAATATGTATAGAAAAGTCCTGTAAGGAGGAGAGGGATTCTGGTATTCGGCCATGGTTAGGCTAGTGAGATTATGAGCGTAATCCTTATAATATCCCATGAAAGATAAATGAAAGTCTCCTCTCATCCATAGACGTAGGCAGAATTGTGCCGAACCATGTAAATCCTATGTGTCTATTTCAATATCTGCATTATCTGTAATTTTTTTAGTGTTATTTGCTTATTCATTGCTTGATTCTATATGGAGCAATTTTTAAGCACCTACAAACTATTTCGATTGAATTGAACCACCAAATGACTTGCGTTCCAGGAACATCAAATAATTTCTCCAATAGACTGTAGACGGGGCGGCAAGAAGAAAAATAGTGCAATCTATGGCCTCTTTTTGACACAATGTTTTTGTCTCTCGCTCCTTTAAATAAAGTTGTGACACATTTGCTTTTGTGTTAGCCTGTAATTGGCCAAGACCATGTAATAAGTTCTTGTAAAATGGATGATGCATATGTAAATAGCTTAGAAAAATTGTGGTATTAGACTTTGATTGCTTTGCCAATGGATGATGCATATGTAAATAGCTTAGAAAAATTGGGGTATCAGACTTTGATTGCATTGCCAAGAAAACATATAATTTGAGGGATGATAGATTGCAATATAAAAGTGATTGAGCTTTTAAAACCATTGGAAGCATTTGGTTCACACTTTAAAAATAAAAAATTGAATTTTATGGTGAAATTTAAGACTTTCAAACTCTTGAACTGAACTACAGCTTTTAGAGCAATTAGAGATTAATTGATCAGTGAGCGTCTTTCCATCAGCCATTTGATCTAATTCAATCACAACTTTTCAATTAGAAAAAGTGGACCCATAAAAGTATAATAAGATGTTATAAAAAAAATTCAAACATGAGTTTTTATTGGACTTAACACCGAGTTGCTTATGATTAGGACCATATAATAATTTATCTATCCTCGTGACTTGTTTGGAAAACAAAGACTTAAAATTCTAAAAGAGACGTGACACCAAAAATTATTCTACACTACAACAATGGAATTTGACAATTTGTGCATGAAAATTTGCACATGGGAGATGTTCATTTGGAGGAGAAATCATTTCACATATGCTAAAAAAGCACGGACACAAGTACGATACGACACAGACACAACGACATTGTAAATTTTAAAAAAATAGGACATGAACACGGCGGGGATACAACTATGAAATAATAATATATTAATAAATATTCAACAAGTTAACCAATATTCACAATACCATAAATCTAAAAATAAATAGAAATAAATTAAACAAATACTTCAATTTATTATTAAGCAATTATGTATTTTCAAAAGAAGTGTTTTCATTGTATTCAAACTCACTACTAGAACCTTGCACGTTACTCATTTTTGTAATAATAAACAAAAAAAATTAAATACAAAATACCAAACAAAACGACATGGCTTTATGTTAAATAAAGTTCTATTGACTTTTTTATTTTTTTTGTTTCTAAATTTATTATTTAGAAATTTTATCTAACTATTTTTTATTTTTAAAAATTTTTATTTTAGAAAACACTATATTTATAAAGAAAATGACATAATAGTCATATTAAATGGTTTATATATGTCATTATAGTTTTTCCAGGGGTCAAGATATCAGCTTTTAGAAGATGAGGGACTAAAATGCTCAATAAATAGTTCAAAGGGGACTTTTTGCAACTTTAGAAAAGTTTAGGGGTTTTTTTGCACTTCTAAAAATTACAAAATGTACCCCGCCGTGTCCCCCGCAGTATCCTATCCGTGTCGTTGCCGTGTCCCCCGCATGTTCTAAAAAAAAATTCAAGACACTTCTAAGGAGTGTCCGACATGTGTCCGAGGGTCCAAGGGGTGTCAGAATGTCCGACACAGGTACAACACTCTTATATGAAGTGTCTGTGCTTTCTAACATATATGTGACTATCACAGAGTATTATGTCACAAGTGTAACTAATTGTATTTCATCTAACCATATGCATAATGTTAGGAAGGAAAGAATGCAGACGAACCTATTGTGATGAATCACAACAAAGTAAAAAATTAAACAAGAAATATGCGATGTAAAAAAACCAAAAAAATCAAAACACTTTAAATAAATAGGCTTGACATGGTTCATCTTTTAGCAATGTCAACATGTGAAGACAATGAAAGATTTCACTATATGAAGAAGAAAGTACAAGTCTCCAAAACCCTAATTCTTAATACACCATTTCATCTCTCACTCTCTATTTTGTATTTTCCCTATTCAGTATGAACAATACAAACCATAGCACACCCTTATATTTACCAAGTTGGAGTCGGGTTAGAATACGACCCAGTCCTTGAATTCAGGCAACAACTCAACAAAACCTACATAAACTTTGATACAATACGTGATCTCCACTAGAAAATTTTGATTTTTTCCACATCTTCTTCCACATAATTTAGTTGCGCAAGTTACATCTGTCTTCACAGGTGTCTCTCTAGATATTGAAAAAGCAAAGAAATATTACTCCAAATAAAATATAAGATATCGAAAAGATAGATATGTCAATCTTCCTCCAATTCCAAATCCAAGGCAACAATTCAGTACTCCCAAACACAAGGTTAATATTTTCACAGTTTGTCGATGTCCACTATTCCATCGTTGGATTTAAAAGACGCTCTCTTATCCTCTTGATTTATCGGTTAAAAACTCAAGCTCTCAGTGATAAGATGAGTAACATGTAATTTCTCCATAAAGTTTTAGTCAAAATTTAGGTTTGCTTAGCAATCCTATGGGCACTTCAATACGATAAGCTTCACAATTGACTGACAACATGCAATGAGAAATATAGAGCAATCTATTGCTTCTTTTCTGCTTAGCAATCCTATGGTGAATAGGGCAGATTAGCTTGGCAAGTGAAATGGTGTGACACAAAGTGCTCTTGATTGGAGGAATTGCATGGCAGTTCCAACATCTTCTTCCATGAGATTAGCAACTTTACGTTGTGTCTCAAATGTCTTCTTCCATGAGCATAACAATTTTTCTTCAAATGTCTGTTCAAAACATGAGCATAACAATTTTGACCTCAACTGAATGCGGTGGGGATGTCAGCCACAAGTTGGGCCACTGCACCAGCTCCACCCGGCCTACTCATGCTTAAAACCTGTTATAGGTAGGTGAATACTAGCCTGACAGGGCCCCAAGTACACAAATCCACCTCTCCCAAAAATCTCAAATTGGTTGGAAAACACTAGGTACTTACTTGTGTTTGTCTAGCAATTGGTGAAGTCGATAAATTCGTGGAAGGTTTAACATATTGGTAAAAAAATATTGGAAAATGGATAGGCTTAATTGGCAATCAACAGAGCATGAGCATTCCTGGGAAAACAACTTATGTCTAATGCTTTGAGAATAACATTGTATCATCTAGGAGCGAATAAACATGCATATGAATGTCATGCTGTACACTACCTCAATAACAACATTATATAATGTCAGTACAACATGTTGAGGTTTTAGTGAAGGAAAATGATAGAAGCGCCTATTGGTTGTTGTTACCATTTGATAAACACTTAAGAGGAGAGAAATGCTATTCTCATTTGATAAACACTTAAAGAGGAGAGAAATGCTATTCTTATCTAATATCGACTAAGAGTGAGTGACACTATCTATTGGAGTCGAGTCAAGTAACACAAAAGAATTAGACATTGTAGCATTACTCTTCGGTGAAAGATCAACATTCCAATGTGCAGTTAACCCTGTTTGTCAAACAGAACGTACATTCATTAGGCAGTTAGTTATCCTATCAAAGAAAATTTTCCATATGGAGATAATGCCATGTTTTTCAAATATATATATATGACAAATCTTGCACATTTACATCTTCAAAACGATGGCTTTACCCAAGGCATCGTAGCTGGTACACTAAACAGAACATTCATGTTTCCCCTTGGCACCAACTCTGAATCATTTTGAGGAGTGCAGGGTCTACACCTATAGTGTAGAGTGGATGTAGTAACATAGAAAGATAGTTGGAGGGACGTGGGATCTAACACGAAAATCAGCAACATCAGGGAGCAAAGCGTCTTGCCAAACATCCACTCCATCTCCCTTAGCAATACAGCATCTCATGCCATACCGAATTACCTCTCTACTATAGCAAACACACACTCTTCCCTGAAATGTTTTGAAATTCAAAAATGCTGCACTTGGTTAATTCACATCTTTTCATCTCCTTAGCAACTGAACATGCATAAAAGTTTTCGGCATTCATAATAGACAAACAGAAATTAAATGTTAGGAATCATTCAGGCGCAATTATTTTTTTGGTGATTCAATCGATTTAGTGATTGCAGTCAAATGATCACATTCTACACAAAGATGATGTCTAAAAACTATCTAGCAAGATAGTTTCACAACATAAATTACAAACGGATTATGGAATATATCCAATAATCCTAACAAATAAACACCAACAATATTATCCAACCTGAGAAGTGCAGAAATCCATGCAGCATTTAGGCTTGGACATTCAAGATTTCCTTTGGCACGAATTTCTGAATCATTTTGAGGAGTGCAGGGTCTTGACCAGTAGTGTAGAGTGGATGTAGTAACATAGAAAAAGTAGACGAATCCGGTGAAAAACCTTTCTTGGTCATTTCCTCTAAAAGTGCCACTGCCTTGTCACACTTTTCCTTCCTAATACAGCCTCGGATTATAGTGTTGTAAGTGCCACTATTAGGCAAGCAACCAGACTCTTCCATTTTCCTGAGCAGCTCTTCTGCTTCCTCCAGTATTCCTTCTAGACAAAGTCCCTGTATAAGTATATTATATGTAATAACATCAGGCTGTAGCCTTTTAAGAAAAAGGTTACCATAAAGACCCCAAGCAACATCAAATTTTCCATTCTTGCAAAGTCCATCAATGAGGATGTTGTAAATAGAAATATGAGAATTTAATCCGTGGCTTTCCATCATGCGAAATATTGACAATGCTTCAGAAATGTGCCCATTTTTGCACAGGCCATCCAACAGGACACAGTATGTGTAAATATCTGGAATTTGGCCACTAGCTTGCATCTCATTCAGAAGCTTTCTCGCTATAGCACATCTACCATTTCGGAACAACCCCTGCAGCATAGTGTTGTAAGTATCAATTGTAGGTTCCAATCCTTTACTGGGCATTTCTCGCAAGAGATGCATGGCCTCGTCAATCTTCATTTATTTACAATATCCATTGATTATAATGGTATAGGTAAAAGTGTTAGGCACAATTCCCCTGTCCGCCATGGAATTGAATGCTTTCATTGCTTCATCCATCTGCCCTTACAAACAATATCTATCGATCAAAGCACCGTAAGTGACTACATCAGGATCCTCACCTCTTTGAATCATGATTTCAACTATACTCTCTGCATCTTTTACCATCCCTTCTTTGCAAAGTGCATCTACCAAAATACTGAAGGTACATACATTTGGAAAAATTTCCCAATCCACCATCTCATTCAATAATCTTTTAGCTTCTTTCCATCGACCAAAATTGCAAAGTCTGTGAATCAATGAACTGTATGTGATAACATTAGGCAAGATGCCTTTCTGAATCATTTCAGAGAAAAGGACCAAAGCATCATCTACCATTCTGTCCTTGCAAAGGCCATCTATTATCGCACTATACACTACTAAGTCAGCATTAGAAATCCTTGTTTTCTCCATAGCCCTAAGTAGCCCAATGGCCATGCTAGTATTCCCTGTTTTGCAAAGACCATTTACCACTGTTCTATACGTGATTTCATTAGGTTCAATCTGTTTCTCCCTCAGCAGCAGCAGCTTGTTGAATAACTCCATTGCCTCGGCACTTTTACTTTCTAAGAAAAGCCCTTTTATCAGAGTGGTGAAGGTAGTCACATTTGGTACATATCCACGTTTGAATAGGTCGGCTAAGGTAGCAAACCCAAAACCGACTCGATTCAGGTGGCAATAACAGTTGATTACAATGGTCATGGTGTAAACATCAACAGAAATACCCAGCAAACGCATTTCATTGTACAGACTAACAACAGATGAGTAATGTTTCATTCTGGTAATAGAACCTAATAGTTTATTAAATTCAATAACAGAAGGCAGAGGTCGCGTTCGGACCATCCGATTGAATAAATTGAGAGCGTCTTCAAGTTTATTATGATTAATTCTGGGCTTCTCAGACAGTGATTTGCGAATTGAAGTAGAATGAGAGTGAAATGAAGTAACAGATGATAATGGGTTTAGGGTTAGAGAGAGAATCAGAAATGAAGTACCTTTTGGGAAATGGAAGCAATCAGGAAGAGGAAATATCAATCTTCTGCAAACCAAAGCAACAGCTTCAGACCCATTTCTCTTCAATGTCGTCTTCATCTTCGACTGTTAGTTTCTCTCATCAATGAGCTGAGAGCATCACCAATGGGATAGCCAAAGCACATTTAGATATCAAATTGACACGGTAGCAATACAATGTGATGGCTAAATTTACGGGTCCCACTTGAGGTTAGCTAAGTGGATAGCCGGATCCGGCTATCCACTTAGCTAACCAAAACTTTGTATATATATTTTTTTTGTCTTTGCTTTTCTCGAACTCCGTGCCATGTATATATATATATATGTATCATTTACTTAAATGTCAATAACTTTCACTATAAATTAAATTTTTTGATGAAACTAATTCTGTTATAAAGATAATTTCGAGAGTTTTAATTTGAGTACCACTTAGACTATTTTTTGACTTAAAACGAAAAAATTATGAATTTTTTAAGTTAAAAAAGTATAAAAAAAATTAATATAAATATGTATATACATAAAATTTTAAGATTAATTTAATTGTGTAAGATTATTTAATTGTGTGGGTAATAAAAATTTGAAGAACATGTTGTGGAGTTAAAATTAGAAATTATGATGTGGTTGGCTAAAATTTAAATCTGGAGAACCTGTTGTGGAGTCAAAATTTAGAGATCCTGATATGATGATGTGGCTGGCTAAATTGTTGAGGTGGCTAGCTAAAATTCAAATTTGGAGAACCAAATTTGGAGATCCCATAGTGGATGCTCTGAGCAGTGTGTCTCTCATTTATGGTTTGTGTAACAGTGATTTACACCTCCAGCAATGGGTTAGCTAGAGCCATTCTAGCGATCCAATTGCTTCTGTAGCCCAGCAATGGCTTAGTCAAAATAGTGGGTCAGACCATAACGGCCGGATCAGGCGAATCATCTAACCAATCCTCTTCACTTGAGTCCGCTTTGATGTCGGCCCATATTTTTTATGAAAAAAAAAACACTTATCGAAACGACGTCGTTCCGATAAGTAGATTTTGTAAAAAAAAATTACGCAACACCCTCTTAGGACGCTGCATGTTCTGCAACGATCATATGACTGTTGCACGTTCAAACAGGCTCCCTGTTTGATTGCCCAGAATTTGTTTTTTTTTAACCTTTTTTTGCATTTTTTTTTTAAATTTGAGCTCTGCCAAAGAGCCATTAAGGCACTTTTTGGCAGGGCCAAACAGTGCCTAAAATGACTCTTTTGGCTTTAAAAAATTAATATTTTATTTTTTTTACTTTTTCCATCCCTATAAATACACCACCCCTACATTCACTAATTTCACAACCAAAAACTCATTTTCTCCTTCTAAGTCTAGAATCATTTTTATTTTCTCAATCTTAGTTAATTGTTTTTTTACAAAATCCAATTTTGTGGATCCAATACCACCAAATTTCAACTTCAACCCTTTATCAAATGATGATTTTTTATCATTTGATGGATCTTATCAATATTATGGTGGCAATTCTTAATTTTCATCTAATCAATTAGCCGCATTTTATTCGTCACTATTGCCTCAATCTAGTAATTTCAGACCTTTCTGAAAGCAACCGGTTCCTCAAATGCCTAATTGGTACAACATAGAAGATTTGGACTTGTGCAATGTGTTGGGAAAAAAAATTAAAATATTATTATTTTTGGTTAGCGAAAATCTGGAGAAACTGTTGTGAAGCCAAAATTTGAAGATCCTGGCCTACTGATGTGGCTGACTAAAATGCTAACGTGGATGGCTAAAATTCAAATTTGGAGAACCATTTTTAGTCAACCGATAGTGGATGCCCTAAGTGGTTCTCCAAATTCGAATTTTAGCTAGCCACCTCAGCATTTTAGCCAACCACATCATCATGTCAGAATCTCCAAATTTTGGCTCCACAACAAGTTCTCTAGATTTCGACCAACCAAAAATAATAATATTTTAATAAAAAAAATTTAAAAAAAATTAAATTTAAAATTATTAAATATTTTTTTATTTATTTACTAACAGCTATATTTTCAACAGCTATATTTTTCATCTTATATAACACTCATTTGCTTATTTATAAAATTATCACTACTTTCATTCTTCCAAAAGTTCATTTACCATCTCTTTCAATTTTAAAATTTTAATGACTTCATAATCACGACCTTTGTCAGATTCTAATTCTCCATATTCTTCATCATCATCCTCATCAATAGATTTGGACAAATTGTTTGAAGATCATGTATCTACCTACAAAGAAATTCTGAGTTGTTGTACGCTGGAGATTATAGCGCAAGTATTTCAACCAGCTCAGAGGCGGCGGTTTAATCATCGTGACTGAGAAGGAAGCCACCGTTAGCTAATGAAAGACTACTTTGACGAGAATTGTTTATATACACCCGAGTAATTTCATAGACGATTCAGAATGCGCTGAGAACTATTTCTTCGTATCTTGAATGATGTTCAAGTTTATGACGACTTCTTCATCCAAAAAAGGGACGCGAGTGGCCGTTTGGGGTTGTCTTCTATATAGAAAATGACAACTGCAATACGCATTCTCGCATATGGTGGATCAGCCGATTCATTTGATGAGTATATTAAAATCGGTGAGACTACTACAATAAGTTGTTTGAAGGCATTTTGTATTGCTGGTGTTACTGTGTATGAGTAGTAGTACATACGCGAACCAAATGAAAGTGACATCGCACGACTGTTTCGAGAAGGGGAGGCTAGAGGATTCCCATGTATGCTTGGTTCTATCGATTATATGCATTGGGAGTGGAAAAATTGCCCAGTGGCGTGGCATGGCACACACAAGGGCCGCACCCATAAAACTACTTTAATATTGGAGGCAGTAACCTCAAAAGATTTGTGGATTTGACATTCATTTTTTGGAATGGCTGGTTCACACAATGATATAAATGTGTTAGATCATTCCTCCGTATTCAACTGTATTGTCAATGGCAGAATGCCTCCGGTTAATTATGTGGTGAATGGGCATCAGTATAGCATGGAGTATTACCTGTTGATGGTATATACCCAAAATGGGCAAATTTGATATAGACCATCCCAAATCCAAGAACTCCAAAACAAAAAATGTTTGCAGAAAGACAAGAGGCATGCAGGAAAGATGTGGAGCGACCATTTGGGGTCTTGCAAATCAAGTGGGCAATACTGCAACGACCAGTTAAATATTGGGAGAAGATGGACTTGTGTCTCATAATGAGAACGTGCATAATCCTTCACAACATGATCATTGAAGATGAGCATCGCGACAATACTGAAATTTGACTGCCACCGGAAGAAAGTATTCTGAATCACACTCGAAGATTAGACCCTAATATTTTTGCGGCACACATCTACGCTCGCCAAACTCAATACCGCAGCAGAGAGAAAAATACGCAATTGAGGAAGGATCTGATAGAACAGATATGGAGTCAGATTGGTGATTCATATGAAGATCTTTAAGTGATATTTTTTTATGTACTCCTATTTTTAAGTTATGTTGGTTTTTGATTTTTTATGTACTCCTTTCTTTAAGTTCTGTTATCATTTTATATACTAGAATTTCAAGTTATGTTATATTTTTATGCTTGTAAGATGTTATAAAATATTATGTAATAAAATTTTTATTCTGAAATTATTTTTCGAAAAACACAATATCCGTAATAGATTTAAAAGTAACATAACATAAGTTAAATGAATTACAACATCCATAATGGATAAAAAAAAACATAATTTCAAACGATACAATATTCATAATGGATAAAAAAAAAATAACATAACTTAAAACGATACAATATCCATTATAGATTAAACAAGTCCTATGAATTGCGTAAATTCTCATCTGCTTCTGCACACATTCGCTCATATATCTGTTGTTGTTTTCGGATAAGCCATGATTTCTGTACTTCTCTTAGCATTGAATTTGGATCTTTTAACATCAACTCCTCTTCTCGGATTTTTTCTTCGTGTAGTTCTCTCTTCTGTTGTCTTCTTTCTTCATGTAGTTCTCTCTCCCGTTGTCTTTCCATCTGTTTTAGCTTTGTCTCCATAATAAGATTTGTTTAGAAGTCAAGTTTAAATGTTGCTTGGTGGAAACTAACCTCGAATGATGAGAGTGAGGTCTCATATTCTGGCTGTTTCTTCTTATTTCAGCTTTGTTTCGCTGCCTTACGTCCTGCTTGTCGCTCTAATGGTTGAGATTCAGCAATACCGGATAAATATTCATTCATGCCGAACTGTGGCAATCCTTCAGAAGAAATACCCTTGTACACTGTATTACTTAATGGACTTGATGCGTTTGAGTGAGCAACAGGCTTGTTGATGTTGATTCCAGTACTCCTCTTCTTTGTGCGAGCAATTGTAACTTTGCTTTTCCTTGATCGAGACAATATGCATGCTATTTTGGAGAGTCTTTCAAAATGTTCCAATAAGCATGGAGTTTAAAGTCCTCATTCGTAGTGAATTTATATAGATGTTAAGCTATTGTAATCTGGTTTAAATAATTACACAATAATTAGAACCGAATTATTTAAAATAATTAACGATCAAGTAAAGAAATTAATTAAAATTATTAACCTACCATATCATAATTGTTGAATCCACTGGTATGATTATTTTCAATTGTAAGCAAGCATCCAGACCATCTGTTAATTTTTTCTTGGATGGTGGACCAATGATTTGCCAAACCTCCATCGCCTCGAGTAATTGGAGCACCAAGTTGTACTTGAAATTCGACAAAAAAAAATTTTCATAACGTTGACTTCACTTGGTCTACACCAATCACTGAATCACTGCTAACTTCCAGCCACGCATTGCACAGAGCCAAATCTTCTTCGTTGGACCAATAAGGCATTTGAGGAACCGGTTGCTTTCGGAAAAGTCTGACATTATTGGATTGAGGCAATACTGGCGAATAAAATGCGGCTGATTGATTAGATGAAAATTGAGAATCGCTACCATAATATTGATAAGAGCCATCAAATGATAAAAAAAAAAAATCATCATTTGATAAAGGGCTGAAGTTGAAATTTGGTGGTGTTGGATCCATGAAAATGGATTTTGTAAAAATATAATTAACTAAGATTGAGAAAATAAAAGTGATTCTAGACTTAGGAGGAGAAAATATGAATTTTTGGTTGTGAATTTAATGAATGCAGGGGTAGTGTATTTATAGGGATGAAAAAAGTACAAAGAAAAAATAAAATTATTATTTTAAAGCCAAAAGAGCCATTTTAGGTACCATTGGCTCTGCCAAACAGTGCTTTAATGGCTCTTTGGCAGAGCTCAAATTTTTAAAATAAAAAAAAAAAGCAAAAAAGGTCAAAAAACTGAATTTTGGGCAGGGCCAATTTGGGCGTGCAACGGTCATAAGACCATTGCATGACACGTGGCGCCCTATTAGGGCGCCGCGTGTTTTTTTTATTTATTAAAATCACTTATCGAAACAATATCATTTCGATAAGTAAAATTTTTTTTAAAAAAATATGGCCTTGCATTAAAGCAGACTCAGGTGAACAGGGTTAGCTAGGTGGTTCGCCCAATCCAGTGAACCATCTAGCCAACCAACGGGCTGGCCCACATTTTTGGCCAATCCGTTGTTGGGCTATAGGGGCAGTTGGATCGCTAGATTGGGCTCTAGCGATGCCATTGCTCATGCTCTTAGATGCTGCTCCGGATCCGATTACTTTATATATGAATATGGATCTTTTTATGCTTTGTTGGAATTAATTACTACACTTTTTCTCAAAAATAAATTTCAATCTGCACTTATAATTTAAACCTAGTTAAACCTACTAATAAATAATTCATTTAGTGTTGCTTGAATTTTCAATGAAACGCTTTCTTATATTGAACCAGTAGAAACATGATTTTGTTAACATTATTAGTTTTTCTTAATTGTTCTTTTCAAATAATTAAAATTACTATAAAGTCTTGAAATTTATTGAGATTATTTCAATTTCAATAAAATATCATGCAATGTTCCAATCGAATACAACTATAATTGAATTAAAAATAATATTAATTAATATTTAAGTTTTTGAATTTATTATTTTTTTTTAAAAAATTATCATGACATTATTTTACGCTGCTCTAACTAATTTAAATTTTCAAACTCAGCCACTTTTTTTTTTCTTCTTTAACATATAAAAAAAAATATTCTAACTGTGAGTCCACCATTGTTATTTACTTATTTATTTATTTTTTTACTTTTTTATATTGGCCTGAAATTCAGACACCTATCCCTTAGACTTAATTGCACTTTTTATTTTTTATCTTGACCAAGTACTACTACACTACAGTAGTCTAGTAGTACTTAAACTAATATTTGCCCAGCATTGCGAAAGTATCTTTTGTAATATATAAAGATGGGAGAAGAGTTTTTTCCAGCTCACACTAATCACAAAGTGTGTTTATATATATATATATATATATATATATATATATATATATGTATATTAGAATGTAATCACCAATGACATATAGCTAAAACTAGATGAGTGTAGATCTAAGAGTGGATTAGTTTAATTGCAAATTTAATGTCTCACGCTTGACCTTATGGTGGAGACACGCAGACACTAAAGATACGGCGGATGTTCTGGATGCTTGTGGTGGCGGGACATGTTTGGACGGTTTCGCATTCTTCAAAAACTAAATTTATTGCATGGAGGCTCTCGAGTGAGCTTGTGTTTTCAGTTGTTGGATTAAAAGATTTTGAGATTGTATCTCTCAATCCAACGGCTAAGAATGCAAGTCCATCACACTCTTACAGTAGAAATGCAATTAACTTTAGGACTTGTTTGGAGTGATGGAATTGAAAGAAAAAAATATATATATATTTTTTGTGTTTAGATTGTTATTTATAAGATAAAAGAATTGATTATGAGTGATTTGAAGAGATAACTTATCCCTCCAAATATCTCATATGCTATCTTTTTCACAGTGGAAAGATTTGGAAAGAAATGATAAGAATAAGTAAATCTTTCGTAATAATAAAAATAATCCTAACATTTTAAAGAACAAAATTTAAAAGACATTTGGGTATATCTTATAATATAAACACAAAATGACATGATAGTAAATTGATTAAAATGATTTCTTTTCTTTTCTCTCTTTTACCTTTTTCAAACAAGAATGCAATCATTTTCTTTCTTTTCCTTCATAATTTATCCAAACATGAATACATGTTATCATCTATTTTCTTTTCTCTCATAACTAGTGTTATCCTTTCTTTTCTTTCTCTCTTGTTTATCCAAACAAAGCCTTAAAATTCAGATGATATTGTTAATACTATAATTTGTTTTCAAATTTCAGCAATTATTAAAGGTTGACAAACCAACTAGTTGAATTGTATTAATTTTTTTTACCAATGAATTATATTAATAGGTTAAAACAAAAAATTATCAAACCAATTAATTGAACTCTTGATAAATTTTGAAGAAGATTACTAGTGAATGTAGAACTAATTGTCAAAACTTATATGAAACATTTGGATTAGTAGAAGGCTAAATTATGAGGTTGACTCGTTTTTCATTGCAGTTTCGACGAATTCATTTTGACTCATAGAGGCCTATTTTTAATTGGAAATAGCACAATGCTAGCACATGATTGCTCACGACAAATGTCATTTTTCGATCAAATTTTATCATTTATGGCTTCATTTTTGTGTGTTTTAGTGTTATAATAAAGTTGTCAAATTTTTCGAGATTTTTGTTAGAGGTCAAATCGGACTCAAACTCAAACACAACAATATTACATCAAGAAGTTACATCCTTATAAATGTATTGCATAAATGTTATAATATCTAAAAGGATTCGAGTCCCTTCTGGATATTATAATTGTGAGATTTTGTTACATTATGGAAGAAAATTAAGTGAATCACTAGAAGATGTTCTGAACATCAAAATATATAAAAAAATGTCGAACTCTTGTTCCACAAAAGAATGGATCTTAGTTGGAAGAGAGAGCTTCTTAGAAAGTGAAAAATTAAGAGAGAAACTCTTGAATTGTCTAATATTTCCTTTTGTAAGTTTCCCTTTTTAGGAGAAATTAAGAGAGTCAATCTTGAATTGTGTAATAATTTCTTTTATTATCAATACGTTGACAAATTATATATCAGAAATTGTTTGTTTGTGTGTGTGTATATATATATAAGGTATTTAATTATTTAAATAATATGATTTTGTCTCGTGCTCTATCGAACAATTCAGTCAAACCTTAATGCAAACAAATTCATATATTCATGTGCATGTGTGTGTATAAGCAATTGCATATGGTTTCTGTATCAATTGTAAGTAATTGAAGTCTCTGATTAATTTCTATAATTAATAGAGATGTTAATTTACTGAAGTGGTGATCTCAAGGTCTTTCTGTGCTTAATATATAAGAAATTATCATTAATTAATAAGAAGAATATACTTTTGGAGTTTCTCCATTGAATTATTGATACAAGACTATATATATATATCTAGAGAGAGAGAGAGAGAGAGAGAGAGGGGTTACTTTAAAGTATACCCTTGAGATTGGTGAGACTCGCATGCAACTGTAAGTTCATGTCATGATCCATTTAATAGACCGTCTTCTCAGTTATTAATCAATAAATAATAGTTATTAACAAATTAATTATTAGAAGTTAGAACCAAGTTTTACATCCGTGTAAAATGAAGTACAGAGTGTAAATTGGAATTTTTGTGCCACTTTCATGTAATTTATAATTTTTTGTTATGTTGCCTTCACTTAGAATCAATAAAAGACGACAAATAAGTCAACTTCATAAATAAATAAAAAAATGTTGATGACTTTGCTAATGTTATTTTAAAGTGAACGATACTATATAATTAGGTTGTTTTATTAAATTCAACCTCAGAGTCTTGTAAACTGAATTAATCTTTTTTATATTTTTATTAAACTCGTCAATATTGCTCGGATCACAAAGTTTTTCAATTACTTGACAGAGTCTTAGGATTACTATCTTGAAATGTTAAGTTCGGATGGCTGAAAAAAGAATTATGTGAATACTTTTTTTTTCAAAAATTCAAGCAGACGCATGTATACACATAATATTCCCCGTTCAAATACTCAACGTCCTCTTTCAAAAAAAGAGGTCATATCATTTGAACTAATACCAATTAATTAATAGAATTTTGTGTTCGTTGTATATATATATATATATTGAGGGAGACAGAGATGGTCAAATGGCTAACATCTGACCTGACATTGGACATAGAGCAGTAAAAAAGAAGATAAGCCAAACAAATGGATTGAGCCTAAAAAATATGTAGTGGGTGTCAATGACACTCTGGAGAGCTCGGATCTCAAACCATAGTAATAAGACCAGTCCCCCCTTTAGACCAGACTTTAAAAAGTTTTGAGGGGCCTCACTTGTGCCCTCTCTCTCTCTCTCTCTCTCTCTCTCTCTATATATATATATATATATGAAAAAAGGAATGAAAATGAAGGAATTCATTGAGAATAGCAAACACCCACCTGACATGATCCATATGGGGCTCATATTTTGGTCGAAAGAGGATTTTTGAGAGTGATCAAAAACTGCAAAGAGAGAGTATGAAAAGGTGAGTTGGTTCCAAAGAGAGGGCAAAAAAAGAGAGAGCATTTCAAAGAATTTTATGAAAAAGGGTTAGAAATTTGTGTCCAAAAGTCTCTTTAGGGTTTTGTTTTTAAGCACGTCTGAAAATTAAACAAGTATCCTAAGTTAAAAACCAATGTTAATTACTAGTCTTGCTTGAACTTGTGGTC